>JAOPSE010000006.1:89150425-89750425 GCA_029449295.1 Zea luxurians | reverse complement strand
GATATAAATGAGTTCAATCGTATCAAGAATCTCACTACCGCTCATGAGATTTGGATAAAACTAATGGAAATTCATGAAGGAACTACAATTGTGAAGAGTGCCAAACTATATGTGTGCAAAGGAAAGTTTGAGCAATTTATTATGAAAGAAGATGAGAGTGTATCCGATATGTTCAATCGGTTGAATGAGATAGTAAATGAACTCAAAGGACTTGGTTTTAATGTACCGGATGTGGATTTCACACACAAGTTCCTTAGATCACTTCCGGAGAAATATGAGACTATTGTGACAATGCTAGTAAGGAGTGATCTATCTACAACTTCTCCAACCGAAGTATTGGGAGAAATTCTCACTCAAGATATATTTAAGAAGTCACAAGCCGATGCCTTAAGTTTGGCAAAGAAGGTGAAAAATGAATCTATTGCTCTCAAAGCCAAGGCCTCAAAGGCAATTGAAAAAGAAGATAGCAATGATGAAGAAAATGAAAGTGAGAGTGATGGTGACATGGCTTTATTTGTAAGGAAATTCAATAAATTCATGAAGATGAAAAGAGGTCAACCTAGAAGAGGTCAAACATCTAGAAGAAATGCCTTCTATGATAGAAAATGTTTTGAGTGTGGGGAACCCGGTCACATTGCCATGAATTGCCCAAGCAAGAAGAAGAAGGGCAAAGATGAAAGTGACAAGAAGAAAAAGAAATACTATAACAAGAAGAAAGATGACAAAGCCTACTTAGTTGAATGGGACTCGGATGATAGCTCGGATAATGATGACGATGACACCTCATCTAAGCTTAATGCCGGAATTGCTATCAAGGAAGCTCCCTCCCTCTTCTCATCCCCCCATTGTCTCATGGCAAAGGGAGATGCTAAGGTAAAAATCATCACCGATTTAAATGATATAAAAGATGATGATGATATCGATGATGTTGATGATGATGGCTATTCATATGATGATCTTGTTAGAATGTTAGGTGAGGCCGATGACTACATGCACAAAGAAAAAGAAAAATTTAAGACCTTGAAGGAATTGTATAAAAACCTCCAAGTGTCTTTTGAGGAGCTCAAGACCTCTCACAATGACCTCAAAGAAAATTGTGAGAAGCTTGCGGATGCTCAAAAATCATCTATTGTGCATGAAGTTGAGGTGGTCACTAAGGATGTTGGAGTCACTTGTGACTTACTTGATAGTCTTACAAGTGAACCACTACCTACTAACTCTATTTGTGATAAATGCAAAATTTCTCTCAATGATAACATTGCTCTTGATGAATCAAAAATTATTGTTGAGAATGAAGTGTTAGTAGATAGAATAAATGCTCTAACTCGTGACCTAGAAAAGGCATATGGTGGTAAGACTAAATTGGATTTCATATTGGGAAGTCAACGATGCTCTCTTAACCGTGAAGGTCTTGGATATGTTCCTAAGAAAGGAAAGAATGCTTTTGTAAAGCAAAAGACATTGTTTGTGAAAGAATGTGACAAAGTGTGTCACAAGTGTCACAAAAAGGGACATGTTAAGAAAAATTGTCCCAAGTTCAAAAATGTATCCTCCACTTGTTTTGAGCATTGTTATGTTCTTTCTCATAATGCAAAAGGTGTTCATGCTAAATTTGTTGGTACTTCAATTGTTGGAAACAAAAAGAAAGCTATTTGGGTGCCAAAGACCTTGGTCACTAACATCCGAGGACCCAAGCAAGTTTGGGTACCTAAAAGAGATTGATTTCCTTTTGTAGGTAAACTACAAGGCGGGAGGGAATCATTGGGTGTTGGATAGTGGATGTACTCAACACATGACCGGGGATATGAGAATGTTTACCCAAATGAGTGAGGAAGATTGCTCAAATTATGATAGTATCACATTTGGAGATAATCGTAAAGGAAAGGTTAAAGGCTTGGGTAAAATCGCTATCTCAAATGATCATTCTATATCAAATGTGCTATTGGTTGAGTCTTTGAATTTTAATTTACTTTCCGTAGCTCAATTATGTGATTTAGGATTTTGTTGCAATTTCACAGTTGAAGATGTTATTATCTCTAGTGTTGATGGTAGCAATCTTAAATTTAAAGGCTTTAGACATGAAAATCTTTATCTTGTTGATTTCTCATCTAATGAGGCAAAGCTCACAACTTGCCTATTTTCAAAAGCTTCACTAGGTTGGTTATGGCATAGAAGACTTGGTCATGTTGGGATGAAGCAACTCAATCGGTTAACCAAGCATGACTTAGTTCGAGGCTTAAAAGATGTGAAGTTTGAAAAGAACAAATTGTGTAGCTCTTGTCAAGCCGGTAAGCAAGTGGCAAATACTCATCCAAATAAAAGTCAAATGTCCACTCATCGACCTTTGGAATTACTTCACATGGATTTATTTGGGCCCACATCTTTTGTAAGTATTGGTGGTAATTCTTATTGTCTTGTGATTGTGGATGACTATTCAAGATTTACTTGGGTTTATTTTCTACGAGACAAATCCAATGTGTTTGAAACATTCAAGTCATTTGCTATATTGGCTCAAAATCAATTTGATTTCGACATCAAAAAGGTTAGAAGTGATAATGGGTCGGAATTCAAAAATGCAAGAATTGATCAATATTGTGATGACAAGGGTATCAAACATGAATTCTCTTCCAAATATACCCCAGAACAAAATGGTATTGTTGAAAGAAAGAATAGAACTCTTATTGACATGGCTAGGTCCATGTTAGCGGAATATAGTATATCGGATTCTTATTGGGCCGAGGCAATAAATACCGCTTGTCATTCATCAAATAGACTATATTGTCACAAGCTCTTGAAGAAAACTCCATATGAATTGCTTATTGGTAGAAAGCCAAATATCTCATATTTTAGGGTATTCGGTTGCAAATGTTATATTTTGAGAAAGGGGAGCCGGCTTTCTAAATTTGAGAAGAAATGTGATGAGGGTTTTCTTCTTGGATATTCATCAAATAGTAAGGCTTATAGAGTCTTCAACAAAACTCATGGTATTATTGAGGAAGCATATGATGTTGAATTCGATGAAACAGATGGGTCTCAAGATGAGAGTGATAATCTTGATGATGTTGGGGGAACTAAATTGATAAATGCAATGAAAACAATGGCCACTGGTGAAATAAAACCAAAGGAAGATGATGATGAAAATAGTGTGGTTGTCATTCCTTCATCCTCAACTATAAATGAGGAAGATCACCAAAGCCAACAACTCAATGAAACCATGGATACTCATGATCAAGGTACTTCAAGACCTTCGGTTCCTTCTAATGCTTCAACAAGCAATTATCAAACGGTATCAAGAATTCATCATTCCATTGTGAAGGATCACCCGGTTGATCAAATTGTGGGTGATATTAGTAAGGGTGTTCAAACTCGCTCTCGCATAGCTTCGTTTTGTGAACATTTCTCTTTTGTATCTTGTATGGAACCTAACCGTGTAGATGAAGCTCTACTTGATGTTGATTGGGTGAATGCAATGCATGAAGAATTAAATAACTTCGCTCGAAATGAAGTTTGGGAGCTTGTTGAGAGACCAAAGAACCACAATGTTATTGGTACAAAATGGGTGTTTCGCAACAAGCACAATGAAGATGGTGTGGTAGTAAGAAACAAGGCAAGATTAGTTGCACAAGGATATACTCAAATTGAAGGATTGGATTTTGGGGAGGCATTTGCTCCCGTAGCAAGATTAGAAGCAATCCGGATTCTACTTGCTTATGCTTGTGCACATAATATCAAGCTCTACCAAATGGATGTAAAGAGTGCCTTCCTAAATGGTAAGATTAGTGAACTAGTGTATGTTGAACAACCTCCCGGTTTTGAGGACCCCAAAAGACCTAACCATGTGTTCAAGCTTTCTAAAGCTCTCTATGGGCTTAAGCAAGCTCCACGCGCTTGGTATGAAAGGCTTAGGGATTTCTTGCTTTCCAAAGACTTCAAAATTGGGAAGGTTGACACTACTCTATTCACTAAAAGAATTGGCAAAGACTTATTTGTTTGTCAAATCTACGTTGATGATATTATTTTTGGATCTACTAATGAATTATTTTGTGAGGAGTTCGGAAAAATGATGTCAAAAGAATTTGAAATGTCTATGATAGGAGAATTGAGCTTCTTTCTTGGCCTTCAAATCAAACAATTGAAAGATGGAATTTTTATAAGTCAATCAAAATATTTGAAGGACATGCTCAAGAAGTTTGGTTTAGAAAATGCTAAGCCTATCAAGACTCCAATGGCAACAAATGGTCATCTAGACTTAGATGAAGGAGGTACTATGGTTGATCAAAAACTTTATCGTTCAATAATTGGTAGTTTACTTTATATTACCGCATCTAGGCCCGATGTTATGTTTAGTGTATGCATGTGTGCTCGATTTCAAGCTTCACCTAGAGAGATTCACTTGAAGGCCGCTAAAAGAATTCTAAGATATTTGAAGTATACTCCCAATATTGGTCTATGGTATCCCAAAGGTGCTCACTTTGAATTAATTGGATATTCGGATTCGGACTATGCGGGGTGCAAAGTTGATAGAAAAAGCACCTCCGATTGTTGTCAATTTCTTGGTAGATCTCTTGTTTCATGGTCTTCTAAGAAACAAAATTCGGTTGCTCTATCTACCGCCGAGGCGGAATATATATCAGCCGGAAATTGTTGTGCTCAACTATTATGGATGAAACAAACCTTATTGGATTATGGAATTATTTTCAAGAATGTGCCTCTCATGTGTGATAATGAGAGTGCGGTAAAATTGGCTACCAATCCGGTCCAACACTCAAGAACCAAGCATATTGATATACAGCATCACTTCTTAAGGGATCATGTTGGCAAGGGAGATATCTCTATTTATTCCATTGGAACGGATGATCAATTAGCAGACATTTTTACAAAGCCTTTGGATGAAACAAGATTTTGTTCTCTAAGAAGTGAAATGAATGTGATCGATCTCTCAAATGTGGCTTGAAGTTGATCACACATGTGTCGTCTTGCATCTCGGGTCTAAATATGCTCTTTATGCTATTTATTTGGTATTATTGGTGCATTTTTCATTTCTAATTGTTCTAGATAGTTTTATTCAAAAATTTTGCACTACTCAATTACATAATATGTATATGCACGCATACTAACTCTTGGATTGGTCGAAATGTCCATATATAAGCACCAATTCGGATTCGAAATTCAAAATCAGCAAGTGGACAGCAATTGGAAAAATGAGTTTCAGGCCGCGGACCGTCCGCCCATGGACCGCAGACCGTCCGCCGCATCAGGACCTGGACAGTCCGGGCAGCCTCGCAGACCGTCTGAAATCATCAGGGCGCGGACCGTCCGCCGCCCCAGCGCGGACCGTCCGCGACAGGGCTGTAAAATCGACCAGTGGCCGCAGCCTTGTCATTTGTGCTCATTCGCTCTTCCTCTCTTGCTCTCCACTCGCCCAATACTCTCCTGTGACGAGTGTGCGCGGACGGTGCAGTGAAGTTGTGAGCGGACAGTCCGGCAGCTTGTGGCAACATTCCATCAACATGTCTTCATCACGGTATCTTCAAATCTTGTGGATTTTATCACAATCTCTGAGATTATATGGGTTTCCTCTCTGATCTGAAATTGAGCAGTCGGTTTCAAAATCTGATTGGTGGGATTGTTAGTTCTCCTCAATATGAATGCTATGCAAAATTTTGAACTTGTTTGGATGCGTATTGTCTGCAAAATCATCAAATTCAACATTTGTGGCGGCTAGGGTTCTTTGGAGTCGCCCCTGGTCGGTCGCGGACCGTCCGCCTGGTGGACGCGGACCGTCCGGGCCTCTGGCGCGGACAGTCCGGCTCCCTAGCGCGGACCGTCCGGACCCTGGCAGAGCATTACAGTTCCATTCCTTTTTATAGTGGTGATTGGTATCAATTATTTATCTATGGATGTCTGTAACATTGTTGCAGTGGTTTTGGTGGTCTCCGCAAGAAACTTGCAGGTCGCTTTAAATCCAAGCGCCCTCGTGGAAATGATGATGACTATACACCAACCACTGATTCAGAGGCCCAATCCTCAGCTGGGGGCACTGAATCCATGGATGCCGAAGATTTTCCTCATGTTCATCCCGATTATCCCATTGATATCCAAGGATGGACTTATCCAAAGCGGCGATTTTCTATGGCTGAGTACTGCTCTAGACGGACTGTGAACCAGTATACTCTGCCATCTGATACAAATATCCAGTTTTTCCACACTCAGCTGCAGTTTGATGTCTTCTGGGGCACCCTGGTGGATACTAATTTTCATAAGCATCAGGTGATTGATTGGTCCTTCTTGCTAAGTCAATCAGTCATGGAGGGTCTGATCCCTAAGTTTGAAACCTGCGGATTATATCAGTTTATGGGGCAACGCACAGATTTCAATGAAATGGCTGTTAAGCAATTCCTGGCTACCTCAGAGATTGATATTGAAGAAGAATCTATCACCTGGATGACTGGCTTCAAGCGCTATTCTGCTTCTTTTGCTGACTTTGCCGCTGCCAACAGTCTGAACTATGGCACCATTTCTGCTGGGCTGGATCTTTATACTGAAGATAATTTTGAGGATTTTGTGCAGTTTTATGAGCCAGCCAGGCTCGGTATTTCCAGGAGGTTTGGAGAGACAGCAGGACTCAGACATCATCCTGCTATAATTAATAAGATTGCCAGAGTCACCATTCTTCCCAAGAGTGGTGATAAGAGTAAAATACGGGATAAGTTCTGGAACATCATCCAGCACATCATGAATGGTGAAGTCATGAATATTGTTCTTTTCATGATGAGACAGCTTAATGATTTGAAAATGGATAAGAATCAAAATTTGGCATATGCTCCTTACATTATGGCTCTCATCAAATCCAAGACAAGATTTGAGGGCCCATGCGAGATTGTTCACACCCCATTTAGGCCTTTTAAGAATGAGATAGGGTTTCACACCAGGCCACTCACCCCCTTCCCAGATGATGAGGAAGACCCTGGCTATGAGGGTGGAGCAGCTCCTAATGTTGAGGGAGAGCAGATGCCTCCACCTCCACCTCCTCCTCAGCCTCAGCACTATTGGGAGCCTGCTCCAGGATACTTTGATCCTTATTTTCACAATATGCAGCAGGGACTTGAGACTCATATTGATACTCGCTTTGAGGGCCTGATGAAACATGTGGATCACCGTTTCGATGACATGCAGTCTCGGTTTGACAGTAACTGGGATGCACTCAACTCTGAGTTTTCTGAGTTTCGTGATCAAATTCACACTAATGTCACTGATCCCATCATGACCAGGCTGAATAATATGCAACAGAGTTTTCAGGATAACATGGGTGCTCTCTCCAGTCAATTTGATAATCTCTCTACAAATGACAACATGCATGAGATCAGTCAGAGGCAGCAGCAGCTCCAGCAGGATTTTGGCCAGTTCTCCTCCCTGTTTGACACCTTCAGCACTCACTACTACAACATGCATCCTCCGCCGAGCGATCAGTGAGGCCTCTCCTTTGTGGCAATTGATGCCAAAGGGGGAGACAAGTGAGAAGTGATGAGAAGTTGTCTGGCGTCTCCTTCAGGGGGAGTTGGTGATTCTATGTGGACATTAAGACCATGCATATGCATTTTACCTTTTTATGCCGCTTGCATTGCATTAGTTTATGACTTACGCATTTGGAACTGGTTTGAACTATTAACTCTATGTCGTATGTCTGTGGACTATTATCTGTAATATTCTGTGGGATGAACTATGTTTTAGTTCAAATTACTCTATGTGTGGTTAATCGAGGAGTGATTATAATTGCTGCGCTCACTCTACGGATCATCTCTTGTATGCCTCGATAACCATGATTGTAGGAAAGTCTCCATCAAGCTCCAATATATTATGTGTGTTATATCTTCAACTTCAAATAATCCTGCACACACTTAGGGGGAGCCCTTCTTACATACTGAGTTTTTTATTGGGATTTATCTATCTCTCGGACAGAACTTCAAATCAAGATAAGTCCTATGAAACTCATCTCCAAGATCTATCTTATACCTTAGGTATGAGAGAGATTTGGAGAAACTAAACTTCTCTCTAATATACAATGTGGTGTTGTCATCAATTACCAAAAAGGGGGAGATTGTGAATCATCTAGGCCCCTTTGGTAATGTTTTGGTAATTAATGACAACTGCTTGTGGACTAACGATTCTTGTAGAAATAAGAATGCAGGGTTGGACCACATTGAACAGGAAATGTTGAAGAATCATACGCATTGGTTGTGGATCAGATGAAGGGAAAGGTATTATATAGGTTTCATTTTTGCCGGTCTTAAGGAGTTTTGAGAAGATACCTGACCGGATTAGTAGGCTAGATAGCCGTACTATTAAGAGGAGTCAATGACTTAGATCTGTGTAAAACTTAGTGCCTCATAGAGCATCAAGTAGTTGCATTTGCATGAGGACTAACAGCGCTTCACATTTCGCGAGTCACAAGTTCTTTCAAAGCTTGTTTGAAATTGCGAAGTCATGGATGCGCGGACTGTCCGGGCCTTAGGGGCGGACCGTCCGCGATCCACCAGAGGGGTCCGAAGTCTGCCCATTTGTTTTGGCACTGTGTTCTATTGCACTGCGGACCGTCCGGGCCTTAGGGCCGGACCGTCCGCAGTCATGTCCAGAGGAGGGTGTCTTCGGGCCAGTCCCTGAATTATAGGCGGACGGTCCACCTGTGAGGGGCGGACGGTCCGCAAGTGTCAAACTCGTTTTTGGACAGGGACTGTGTGTTTTTACAGATTTGTACTACGGACTGTCCGGGGGACCAGTCCGGACAGTACTGTCTGAGGTCGCGGACCGTCCAGGATTTATAGCCGGACGGTCCGCACGTGTTAACTTCTTTTGATCCGAGGCTCGGGTGTTTCATTCTGCCAGGTCGCGGATGGTCCGGCCTTGAAGGGCGGACTGTCCGGACCCACCTTTTGAGTCAGCTCTGACATGTTTTCAAATGGTCTTTATAGCCGTTATATGTACGGCGGACCGTCCGGCCCTAGGGCGCGGACGGTCCGCGTGTGCGCAGAACTGCTAGCTTTTGCACATAACGGTTTGATTTTGATGGGGGACTATAAATAGAAGGGTAGCTCATGTGAGAGACTTCTCTTGGCTATTCCTTGCACACATTGAGCTCATTTGTGATCCTCCAACTCACTCTCTCACACTCTTATCTTGAGATTGCATTCTAGTGAGAGATTGAGGGTTCCTAGTGCATTTGCATCATTTGGTGATTCTTGAGGCACTAGGTGGTACACCGAGCAAGCGTCGTTGGCTTGTTACTCTTGGAGGTTGCCGCCTCCTAGACGGCTCGGGTGATTGTCTCCGTCGAGCTCTCCAAGAAGATTGTGGAGAAGCCGCGGTGTGGATTGTGAGGGGTTCGCGCCTACCTCGCCGGAGCGGCAAAGGTGACATTAGTGGAATCGAGGTATTGAGTGATTTCTTGTCCACTTGGCTCAAAGATCAAGTCGTGTCTTGATAGAGGAGCAAGTGAGAGCTTGAAGTCCACCTCAACGTGGATTAGGGGTGATCGGCAAATCACCGATACCACGGGATAAATTTCGGTGTCTATTCTTTCTAGCATTACTTATTGCCTTGCAATTGATTAGTGTTTTGCTTAGTGTTCTTCAAGTATTCAATCTCCGTAGTTGTTTTTCATACATTGTTTACTTATTGACACTAGATAATTTATTTCTCTTGTTGCATTGATTAAATTTATTTAGTATTTTTGATTTTAGTCAAAACCGTCTATTCACCCCCCCCTCTAGCCGGTGTCCTAGATCCTACAGAGGTAGCTAGGTCATACATGTGTGCACACAAGTTTCTCCTTCACCCCAACTCCCTCATACGTTGCGCCACCGGACCACCACTCCTCCATAGTTCATATCGACCGGCCTTTTCTCTTCTACCATCACATCCTCTGGTCTCAACCTTATTGTCAGGCAGATCTCATAGGGGCGGGGCCGCTAAAGCTAGATTCAAAATCGAACTACTTCTTAAATATGAGTAACTATTGGAGACTAAGTTATTTTTTTACTTCCAATAGCTATTTAGCACCTTGCTAAACATGATTTTAGCAAGCTATTTTTTAGAGAACTATTGGAGTTGCTCTAATAACTCCCTAGCGATCTCCCCAAAAAGAGTTAAACTTCCATGCACATTATATCAGGTTGTTGTTAAATCCAATCCTGTCAGACGGCAAATGAATCGCTAGAAAAAGAACAATCATCTCACTAAATAAGGATATTTCTTTCAGAAAACAAGAATGATAACAACTTAAATATATTTACCTGCACAAATAGGAACATAAAAATAAAATTCAAGCTAATTAATATGAACAAAAAGGATATAATAAATTCTCCCTCTATTTTTTTTACCTTAGATTGCTCGAGTTGCTACCATAAACTACCAGAGATTTGCTGCAGCAGGAATGGCAAGAATCCAAACAAACTTAGGTTGGTGAAGCAACAACAAGACGATGAGGATACTCAGAATCCATTACAATCACTTGTTCTGCATACATCAAGGCTAGAGCCAAACGATCTGGCCTTCAGAAAAAGAAAAAGAAAAAAGACATATACTTCTCTTTGCACTACTATCATTTTCCTTAGCATGGCCAATTCAGAGTGGCCGTGTGTTAACACCCCCCCCCCCAAAAAAAACTTCTCTCAGTCATGGCTGGCTACTTATCTTTACATCCAGACTATGTGACAAGAGGGCGTAGGACCACGGCCTAAACAGAACACTAAAACACGATAACGAGAGGATATTTATGGTTTTAGTACTCTAGTGGCAAAGCATATTTTCAGATCGTCCTGCAAAGGCTTTGGTGAGGTTGCTGTGCTGTCTTATTTGGCTGTGTCGTTGTGTGCTAGCTCAGGTTCAGGTTGGACATGACGGCATTCGGTCCTAATCCGAGCCATGCCTGGCTCTCGGACTCCTTCTTGACTGGTGCAGCGTCTGAAGGAGAAGCGTCGCCTGCACCGGCGGGCAGAAATTAACCAAGCATAAATCTGACAGGGACTGGTCCATCTGGTTAGCTGAAGCAATTTCAAGGCGTCATCAGTTCAATTTCAAATACTATCAATGAACACAGTAAATAAACAATGTTGGGACCGAGATGAGAAGAGCAGGCAAGCACTTACCCACTTGCGTCAACAATTTCCCTAGAAATCTTCAACTTCTTGGTGATGCCCTTGTACAGCTACTCAAGGTTGCACGACAGGTTCTGCTCGATGGTGGGTGCCTTCACGACCTGCCCGCCGGTGTGCAGGCTGTGCCCGTCCGGGATGCCGCCGCCGAACGAGATAATGAAATTAAAAAATACTGATGAACTATCCCCAAGATAATGTCATTTTGGCTATAAATCTGAATAAGCCAACGAGACATTCTAAAGAATACTGATGAAATTAAAATGAAACATACACTAACAGTGTATTTTAAAATGAAATTAAAATGAGGTACACTAACAGTGTAAATGTTTGATTAACCATACATCTTAGCACACAGATTCCTCAAATAATTGTCACTACAATTTAAATTGGAGGGATCAGTGAGCTGTGGATCAAAGATGCAGCATGTTCATAAAGATGGAACAACTCTAGAAAAAAATTGTATTAGTTTATAGTTAAATGGGGGCACCATCACTTTGCTCCCAACCACCAAGCCTGTCAGCAGGATCTTAATTCGTTAACAGCCGGAACTCGTTGCCCAGTTTGTTCGAGTGGCGAGGCCTGAAACCGCAGGGACGAACATTCAGCAGCTCCAATGCCCGGTCCATCTGAACTTCCCCTGGCAACATAGAGTGACTCCAACTAAGTTTTCGCTTGATAAATACAGGGTTTAACTATGCTTTCAGTATGAGATGGAGAGACCTTTTTTCTTGAAAGGAAAACAAACAGACTTTGATAAGGAACAACAGTACAATTTGGAACTGTCAGCATATCGTAAATGGTTTTAGCTACATTATATACAGTTGCATACATGTAGAAGCAGATGATGCCATCGTAAATGTGTAACTCCTGCGCTATTAAGACATTAATTAATGGATCATTCTGTCAAAAGTAAGAAGGCACAATGAAGTCTAAGGCATCATAAACATCCTTGGCTAGATTATAAGGTGAAACTACAATATAGGAGTTCAACAAGAATGTTTATTGATTGCATAAACAACATTAAAATACCAAAGAAATATCAAACTAATCACGTTCACTTGACACAACATTAAACTTGAAGTCATCACCAGCACCCTTAGCTAGATTATAAGGCGAAACTATCATCT
Organism: Zea luxurians; assembly: GCA_029449295.1. Lineage (NCBI taxonomy): Eukaryota > Viridiplantae > Streptophyta > Magnoliopsida > Poales > Poaceae > Zea > Zea luxurians. Next base: position 89,738,145 of record JAOPSE010000006.1, on the reverse strand, counting down.
AGGATATTTGCACTATTGCTAAATTGCCAAAACAATATTAAACTAACCATGCTCGAAAAAGTTGAAGTCATTATCAACACTCTTGGCTAGATTATAAACGTGAAGCTATCATATAGGAATTCCAAACTATAGCTTATTGATTGCAGAACAAAATCAAAATACCAAATGAAAATCAAATTAATCGCTTTCACTCCACAGAGCATTGCCATGAGCTACAATTACCTGTGAGCAGCAGCAGGAATGAACCTTCAGGTCGTGCGAGGAAAGATACTGTTTTGGCAACCTTTTCCAAGCACTCCTTACTCTGCATCATCAACCAACGAATAATAGCCATTTCTCCTCGATATTTTCTCTCATCTCAAATGTTAAGAACTGATCAAACACTTTTTAATAGGCAATCTCTGGTAGGGTAGAAACAGTACCAGATAGGGAGGGTCGGCAACGATGACTCGGTAGGCGTGCTTCATCGCCGCCGACAGCTCCTCCGGTCGGTTGTAGTCGTAGAAGGTGAAGTCGCAGCCGTACTGCCCGAACCGCTTGTCGTACTCCAGCAGCTGCGCGGGCACTCCGGGGTCTGTCTTCTTCAGGTAGGCGTAGAGCGTCGGGCATGCGATGCAGGCCACGGCACCGGCGGCGGAGCCTGATCCAGAAGGGGAGACATAAGGGTATTGATTTGACCCTTCTGTGTTCCTTCCTATCAGATGTATGAACACACATTAATATTGGATATGTTGCTGACTTAATCAGTTCAGTTCAAAGAAGCTCGAGCAGCATTATCTCCAAATCAATACCCTTATGACTCGAGACCAAAACAGCTCCGCATCATATGAGGTCACACACCTTTATGGGGGGAGAGTACGTAGTAGGGATTCAGTGTTCCAAAGTTCAAGGACCCAAACTGTATGATAAGATGAACATATACAGTTATGAAAATATGAACATGAAACTGAATATTATATGAACATGAACACAAGAGAACAGTATAGCAGTAGGCAGGCAGCAGGAGGGCAGAGAGTGAGGGGCCGTCTCCCTCCGAACCAGTCCCTGCGTCCGGGCGAAACATGACCATCATATATCTATATAGGTGTGTGCCCGTGCGTTGCGACGGCGTAAAAATTATTCGATAAATGTTAGTACATAATAATTACATGGAAACGAACAACATATATATTAGAGAATAAAAAGAACTGATTCTGAACTTCTCTTTATAAAAGTTCATAGCTAGCATTTTTCTTAGAGAATATCTAAGACATTCTACATGTTTCTTTATAACAAAATTTAGAGAACAAATAAAAAACTCCAATAGATAAACTTCTCTAAACCACTCTCCAAAACCATCCTTCCTTCACTCCATTTTTGAAGAGGCGGCTACATTTAGTTTTCTTGTTTTTCAACAAAGAAAAATATGATAAGCTATCGAAGTATAGAGAACAAATATTGGAAAACCTATTGCAGATAAGAGAGATATACAAAAATAATATTCATTGAATGGCTCTCCAAATGTTAGATATAGAGATTGAAATTTACAGAGGCTTTTAGAGTTGCTCTAATTGACCCTATACTATCAGTGTCAAATCCAAAATCAACTTTTGTCAGAATCAATAACAGCTATATTAGTAAAGCATAAGTCATTAACAACAAACATTTATACCGGATAAGGAATAAACTCATATGATTGTTGTCCTTGTGTGAGGTAAATAGGTAAGGGCTAATAGTCCATACCATTCAAGCTTTCCACAAGTATAGAATTGTAATCCAATCATCGGATGAAAAGGTGGATAAACTCCTAAAGGATAGATAAAAACATTAGTGAGCATTGAGCTTTGTTGGAAGTAACAAAAAGTGTGAAAAAACAGGATCTAAAACAGAGCCCTACCAAATGTGATTAAATAGTAATTGGTTATAACAGAAAAAACAACCTTTCATTAAACAATATCATGTTTGATTTCTTACTGATGAGCAAAATATTTCTAAAGTTAACATCAAACATCAGCATCTAATTAGGTAGATAAAGTATCACAAACTATTACATAACATATAAACACAAACAAAACAGTTAGTGTGCAAAATGTTCTCCAATCGAAACAGAATTTGCTGAAATAATAATATTAAGCAGCCTTACTTTCATAAACAGGAATTGTCAATCTACAGTATGTCAACGCAGTCCACCAATCTTGTAATTCCAGATATATCTGCATCAATAATAGATTATGCAAGACAGTGGAATGTAACTGAAAATTGGAATGGATGGTTATGGTGGTATTCATGGTCCATATTCCATAAAATAGTTGGACTAAGAACCTGTCTTGTTAGAACGAATTTTACAAAGGTATAATTCATTCAAGTCAGCTTGATTTGCATCCAATAACTAAATGGTCATATTATATACGGACAATTCCCTATATACCACTGCAATTTTGTCTATTGTCTTATTTATCATCTCAAATATCCTAATCCCTTCTAAGCCACTCAGATGCAATTTCTTACGCTTCCATATCATCTCCAATGGCATAGAAGGGATTAGAACATTTACGACGATAAATAAGGTATTGGGCAAAATTACAGTGGCATACAAATAATTTTCTCTATTATATAAACTTGAAATTTACCTTCAATAGTGTTTCGCACGTGTGCAGCAAAGTAGTTGAGAAAGCATGGTACATATTTCTCTCTAACTGTTCAATTATCTTGTAGATAGAACCTGCTTCAGCCTTATCTATTTCCCTCATTAAGGTAATATATGTATTAGGTACAACAAATGGACTCGATGATCATTTTGACCAGATGTCAGAGTTTTTTTCAGAGACATTTAATCTTTAGACAAGGATACTTCCTGATGAAAGAAATGAAGATGCTTTATCCGATAACTGTAGTATTTCGCTTCTCATATTTTTTTATCTCTTCCACATCTCTAGAAGCACCACATTTTTGGCATGTATAAGCCTTTTTACCTATAGTGTCAGATAAACACAACTTATAAGATTAAGAATAATAACCGATCAAACAAAATGAGGTCTCCAATTTCAACATAATATATATTTGGTTGATCCACCAATTTTCAACTATTTCACCACAACCATTCAATAAGTACTTTTCGTCTTATTGGCAACCAACCTGAGTTGGGCAGCAGAAAGCCATCACATGCTTGGTTCTTGCACCTGAACCCCTCAAGTAGTGCATCCTCATCAAAACCCTGCATTGAGAAATTGTATAGAAGATACAGTTTGATGGTCAAGGATTGGTCAATTTGTCATGAAGGAGGTTTAAAAAATAATGGACAGGAAATAAACCTTTACACAGCGTGGACATGTGCAGGTGAAGAAGTACTGTTTCAGATCATTGTTTCTCTTCTTGGTGACTGCCGCAGTCTCAATGTAGCTTATAGATACCTGACAAGTGACAACAGACAGTCAGATACACAAACAATATTAACCAGAAAGATAACAATGGAAATGGAGAAAGAATGAAAGCGTGACATGCAATTTAAGGATTATATGATCAGGATGCAAGGTATAGATTCCTTACCTCTTCATCTTTATTTATCGGTTGCAATGCATGAACATATGCTGTCCTACCATCAAATATCAAAACTGCATTTGGTACACAACTGAATATACCCAAAAAATGGATGAATAGAGAAGGTGGTGATATATTAATTGCTCTAATCTGGTAAAGATAATAGATAAACGAATATATAGCTAATAGTTTAGCATACGACCTGTGGTTAATAATCGAAGGAGCTCCCACTGTGAAAATGTAATCGAGGTTGTCAATAGCTAAACCCTGCAGGATATTCAATGATGGACTCAGCAACATCTATATCTATATAGAATTTCACAAGCAACAATTGCATTGAAGAAAGATAAACACAAAGCACATGCTAACAGAAGGATTAGTGCTTGTAAGCTACAACAAACCAGTGCATTATAAATTTATGCTCATTACTGTTGCATGGAGTCAAATTGAAGCTTTACATAATTTCTCTAAATCGTAGAAGATGATTTTTTCTGCAACAAGAGTGGGGCGTTAAAAATTATATTCTACACCTAGCCCGGACATATAAAAAGGCAGAAAAAGACACAAACAAATAGCACATTGGCATCTCCCTTACTTATATATTTAAATAACAATAATCTACCAGTTTAGTACCAAAATTTCAGTCTGAACATATGAAGCATTCAACTTCAGCTAAATTCCAGAGCTGAAACTATCACCTGCGACCGAAACAATATAATTAGAACACCCTAGGCCATAACTGATGGTAGCCAACAAAGAATCACAAATATTACCATATATAAAACATTGGGCAACGAACTTGCATTTGGCATAGTCATTTTCAATCTTCTCAACTTTCCTTTTGTTCTTCAACATGTACACAATCATCAGTTTGAGTTATTGGTTAGTGGTTAGTTTACTGTGATGGCAACTGTTGCTAATAGACTGAAACGTCACGGCTATAAAAATAGCACCAATTTTTCTTTTATATTTGGGGTTTCTGATTATGAATACATGCCAAAATAGATATTAAATTGATTATTCTAACTGGACAGACCAACAGTATTATCAACCTTGTTGAGGCCGAGCTTGTAGGGAACGTCTTTCATCTTGTTGAACTCGCCGATGTGCCTAGAGTTCGCCTTGAACGCCTCGAACCTGCTCTGCTTCTCCGTGAGGTCCCGCGACACGGTGTGCACTCTGCTCCACCGCTCGTACATGCTCTCCTCCGACTCCAGGTCCTTATCCGTCAGCAGCAGGGCAACCGTGGCCGGGTTGGTCTGCGAACGATGGGGCCACGCGCTGTCGACGTTGTCGGTACCCCATGGCGATGGTGTGGTGCCTCGATGTGGGGAAGCGCCGAACCGGGGCAGGAATTGGGGACACGAACGTCGACGCGCGGAAGCGCCGTCCGCGAACGGGAAGGGAGAGGAACCTGGGATTTGGGGACGCCATGGGTCGAGGGCTCGGAAGCGCCATCCGCGAACCGGAAGGGAGGGGAACCGGGGATTTGGGGACGCGTACGTCAACGCCGGAAGCGTCGTCCGCGAACGGGAAGGGAGAGGAACCGGGGGCGGGACTTGGGGATGCCATGGGTCGAGGGCGCGCACGTGGTTTGTGCCGGCGAGGAGCCGGGGCTAGATCTGCGCGCCACAGGGATTTCGGGGAGGAGAATAGAGTCAGGCATGCTGTGTGTGGTGGAGACGGTGGAGGGGTGGTGGGGAATGGCGGGGGAACTGAAGAGCTACTACCTTGGGTTGTGATGACGACCTTGACCTTGTTGCCCTCGTCGTCGAGCCCATGGTGACCTTGGTGGGCAGGGACCAACGACTCCGAGCCATGAAGGCGGCGACTGACCGTCGTGGGCGTGAGGTGCTCGACCGAGCCAATGGTGGCCGACGGCGCTAGCCCAGACTTATGCGGCTGGTGGCGCTCGACCGGGCGCGCGGGGATGGCGATGGCAGGGTTGGACCTTCCTTCCTTGGAGCAGCCGCGCGGAGATGGCGAGAGAGAGCGGGGGTGGGGATAGCGGGATCAGAGTTTCCTTCCTTGGAGCAACCGCGCGGGGACAGCGATGGCGGGGTCGGACCTTCCATGATGGCGGCCGAGAGAGGTAAGCGGGGGCGGGGATGGCGCCATGGCGGGATCAGACTTTCCTTCGTTGGAGCAGTCGCGCGGGCGGCGGACTGGAGGCAGAACCGTGCACCAAATTGTGTGTACGTCTACACTACTGTCTTATAGAGTAGTAGAGATTGTGTTACGCCAGAGAGAACTCGAGACGAGATTTCCAGCTATGCAAAACATCTCGAGGAAAAAATATCTATCATGCCCTTTGCCGCCATGAAGTAATACCGAGAAGTTAACACATAATTCATAACTAGTACAATGACCGTGCGTTACGACGACATACAATCAATCATGTTTGATGAGTGACTAGCAACTTTCAGTTGCATACAAGTGTCATGGAGGACAACACGACGGCGGAGGAGCCACAGACAAAGGTCGTGTCGACGATCCTGTCGAAGCCCTTGTCGACACGTGTTGGGGATTTGTTCTCAAATGCTATGAATCAAGAACAAGGCAACACAGAATGTTAAATGTTAATACCCTTCGTCATTCGAAACATTATCTTCCTTAAGATATAATGATCTTCAGACGAAGGTCATGAAGGACATACCTTCTTCATCGTAGCATATGCTAATAAAAGAAGTATATGAAAACAACATGAATGATCACATAACATTGTCAATTCATCCTTATTATATTAACATGGAAAAATAGAGACAATATTGAGTTACATAGGTACCTTCGGCTTGACAAAAGGCAAAAGCACAAGCGTGATTCACGAGTGAATACAAGTCAGCGTGAACAGTACGGTGATATTGTTCATTTATTTATAGGCATATGACGCAGCCTGTGAGAAATTATATTCATGCCCTTTACATTTATTATTGGCTTATAGAAAAATCTATGAGGACTGAATAGCCTTTTCCCTTTTAAGTCGATTCCTTTTCCCATGATTGAGTCGAAGCTCCTTTACACATAGCTTCGAAGTATCAGCAACCTTCGTCACGATCGCGTCCTTCTCATCGTGTAATCCGAAGGTACCTGTCCATAAGCCATACTTGGAAGACATTGTTAAATTACGTTTTTGAGGACCTTCGAAGGACGAAGGCCCCCAACAGTAGCCCCTCGTTGTATTAATTTGTTTAAGATAACGAATTCAGACTGCGGCATGGACGAAGGCCTTAAGCCGAAGGTCCGGAAAACACCTTCCCTTTGCTAGAATAGCAACAGTCCATGACAGATGGGACCCTCCAATTTGGAGCGCGCCGAGCGTATAAATAAGAACTCACCCTGACCACATTTGGTATGCTGTTTGTGCCACTTGCTTTGTTTGCTCAATTTTATAGCTCTTGCTCACCAACGCTTGCTTAGTTTCTCAAGCTTTCTAAGCTTCTGTTTGAAGGACACATTTTCATCATTTTCGAAGAAAAGATGTCTCAAGACAAGAAAGTTGCTGCTGAGACGGAGCTAATCGAAGAGGAGCTCTTTGAGCAGAAGAAGGCTGCGAATCCTTATATAGCTGGGTTTTTAGAATCAATGGCAAAATCAAATACAGAGAAGATTACAAAAGAGATATTGGAGGGCATGTCTGAAGATACTGGTGACAGTGATAGTTATGATGCTGAAAGTGGGGGTGAAGATTCTGAGGACCGGCCCTGGAGGCCAAGTCATTCGATTTTCGGAAAATCAACCATCAAACAAAATCACCTTGAAAGCATGAGAGGAAGATACTTTCGGGATATGTCTATTGTGAGAGCTGGCGGAGACAACAACGTTCCTGCCCCTGAGGAAGACGAAGTTGTGATTTACCGAAGCTTCTTCAAAGCTGGGCTTCGGTTTCCACTGAGCAGGTTTGTGGTTGAAGTGTTGAAAATTTATCAGATCTTCCTTCATCAGATAACCCCCGAAGCTATTATTAGAATGGGAATTTTTGTCTGGGCTGTGAGAAGCCAGGGAGTGGAGCCAAGCGCGAAATGTTTCTGCAGTATGCATGAACTTGCATATGAGACGAAGGCCATGGGCAAGGAACAATATCACAATAACTTTGGCTATTATGGATTTACTGCCCGCCCCAACGTAAGCTATCCGGTGCCAACATTCCGAAAAAGGTGGCCTGGAGCCTGGATGGAGGAATGGTTTTATGTGAAGAATGACTTGAAGGCAAGAGAAGATATTAAAGAAGTTATTATGCGCCCTATTTGGTCCTGCTTCGGCCTTCGAAAGCCGAAGGTTGAAATCGATGAAGCCGCCGAAGCGTGCCAGAAGGCCTTTGGTACTGTCTGCTTTTTTATTGGAACAAGAGATTTAATCCAGGAGCATATAGCCTTCAGAGTATGGCCACTTGTAGAGAAGTGGGAAATGCCGAAGGAGACTGTCACCAAGTCTGGCGAAGGTGAGCTGGTTCGACTGAAATACACCTTCAGATATGGAGATAAATTTGATGAGCCGAATGATACTGGCTGAAATGTATCGAAGCTACAATTGATGAACTGCTTGGGCCGTATTCCAAAGCAGAAGATAATGCATTGTCCACATCCTTTGGTGGCCGGGGAAAAAAGAGATTGAATAGAGTTTTTGATGCCATTGGTTTTGTTTACCCCGACTACTGCTACCCGCTGCGGGGACGGGGAAAAAAGAGGAAGACTGCTGCTTCGGCCAGGACTGCTGCTTCGGCCACTCCAGATGAGCCTGCGCCAAAGAGCAAAAAGTTGAAAGTTCTTACCCACCGGTCGCGTTATATTGAACCGGCCATGGTGCCTGAGTTTGGCGGAGAGACTTCTTCAGCTGCTAAACCAAAGGAGCCCATTTCTCCTACATAGAAGGCTGAAGATCCGACTATAATACCGAAGGTACCCTCAACCGAGCTAGCTGAGCCGAAGACTGATAAAGGTAAGGCTGAAGAGCCAAAAATCGAAGGAACAAAAATGTTAGAAATTTTAAGCCCTTCGGCAGAAGTAACAGTGCCGAAGGCACAAAAAAGTCTTGCGGCAACTCCCAAAATAAGAAGGATGGCAAATGTGCTAGATGTGTTAGAAACAGTAAAAGCTTTAAGCTCTACTCCTTCAAGGAAAATCGCCGAGGCTTCTAAAAGGGAAATAGGCTTACACCTTTTCCTAAATGATTTTGGTGGTTGAATTGCCCAACACAAATAATTGGACTAACTAGTTTGCTCTAGATTATAAGTTTTACAGTTGCCAAAGGTTCAACACAAACCAATAAAAAATCCAAGAAAGGGTTCAAATAAAAAGAGCAAAATACAACCCAAAGGTAGCCCTGGTCTGGTGCACCGGACTGTCCGGTGTGCCACCGGACAATGTCCGGTGCACCAGGGAGTTCCACTCCAAACTTGCCACCTTCAGGAATTCGGGGAGACCGCTCCGCTATAATTCACCGGACTGTCCGGTGTAGCACCGGACTGTCCGGGGTGCCAAGCGGAGCAACGGTCGTCCGCGCCAACGGTCGTCTGCAAAGGAACAGTGAAACGCTATAGTGCGCGACTGCGCGCGTAGAGTCAGAGCAGGCGCCAGAAGGCGCACCGGACAGTGAACAGGACCTGTCCGGTGCACCACCGGACTGTCCAGTGGCCCCATTGTCAGAAGCTCCAACGGTCGAAACCCAACGGCCTGGTGATGTGGCTGGCGCACCGGACAGTGTCCGGTGGCGCACCGGACTGTCCGGTGCGCCATACGATAGAAGCCCTCACCAACGGTTCTTTTGGTGGTTGGGGCTATAAATACCCCCCAACCACCACACTTCAATGCATCCAAGTTTTCAGCCATCAAACCTCATACAAGAGGTCTAGACTTCATTCCAAGACATAAACAAAGAGATCAAATCCTCTCCCAAGTCCGGAATCACTCCAAACAAATTAGTGACTAGAGAGAGATATACTTTTGTGTTCTTTTGAGCTCTTGCGCTTGGATCGCTTTTCTTCTTCCTCTATTCTTGTGTTCAACTCACTTGTAACCAAAACAAGAGACACCAATTGTGTGGTGGTCCTTGTGGGGACTTAGTGTCCCGATTGATTGAGAAGAGAAGCTCACTCGATCTAAGTGACCATTTGAGAGAGGGAAAGGGTTGAAAGAGACCCGGTCTTAGTGACCACCTCAACAGGGAGTAGGTTTGCAAGAACCGAACCTCGGTAAAACAAATCACCGTGTCATCCGCTCTTATTCGCTTGTGATTTGTTTTCACCCTCTCTTTCGGACTCGACTTTAATTCTAACGCTAACCCCGGCTTGTAGTTGTGCTTAAACTTCATAAATTTCAGATTTGCCTATTCACCGCCCCCTCTAGGCGACTTTCAATTGGTATCGGAGCCTGGTACTTCATTAGAGCCTAACCGCTCGAAGTGATGTCGGGAGCATCCGCCATGAGGGACATCGGGACCGGCGACAAGTCCGCAAGCTCGGGGAGAACGCATTCAAGGGAGTCCGCCCACAAGCACAAGGAGGAATCCTCTTCCTCCATCAAGTCCCAATGGAAGGGTGACAAGAAGAAGATGAAGAAAGTGGTCTACTACGAGACCGACTCTTCGTCACCCTCCACCTCCGGCTCGGAATCAGCATCCGCCACTTCTAAGCGCCATGAGCGCAAGAAGTATAGTAAGATGCCCCTTCGCTACCCTCGTATTTCAAAACGCACTCCATTACTTTCTGTTCCATTAGGCAAATCACCTATGTTTGAAGGTGAAGATTATTCTATGTGGAGTGATAAAATGAGGCATCACCTAACCTCACTCCACAAAAGCATATGGGATATTGTTGAGTATGGAGCGCAGGTACCAAAGAAAGGGGACAAGGATTATGATTTGGAGGAGGTCGAATAAATCCAACACTTCAACTCCCAAGCCACCACTATACTCCTCGCCTCTCTAAGTTGAGAGGAGTATAACAAGGTGCAAGGGTTGAAGAGCGCCAAAGAGATTTGGGACGTGCTCAAAACCGCGCACGAAGGAGACGAGGTGACCAAGATCACCAAGAGGGAAACGATCAAGGGGGAGCTCAGTCGCTTCATGCTTCATCAAGGGGAGGAGCCACAAGCAATGTACAACCGGCTCAAGACTTTGGTGAACCAAGTGCGCAACCTCGGGAGCACCAAATGGGATGACCATGAAATGGTCAAGGTTATTCTTAGATCACTCGTTTTTCTTAATCCTACTCAAGTTCAATTAATTCGTGGTGATCCAAGATATAAACTAATGTCTCCCGAGGAAGTGATAGGAAAGTTTGTGAGCTTTGAACTCATGATCAAAGGCTCCAAACAAATTATTGAGCGAGGCGCCACCTCCACACCTGAGGTGCAACCCGTCGCCTTCAAAGTGACGGAGGAGAAGGAAGAGTCTACACCAAGTAGGCTTCCCATTGACGCCTCCAAGCTCGACAACGAGGAGATGACTTTAATCATCAAAAGCTTTCGCCAAATCCTTAAGCAAAGGAAGGGGAGAGATTACAGGCCCCGTTCCAAGAAGGTGTGCTACAAATGTGGTAAGCCCGGTCATTTTATTGCTAAATGTCCTTTATCTAGTGATAGTGACAGGGGCGACGACAAGAAGGGAAAGAGAAGAGAAAAGAAGAAGTATTACAAGAAGAAGGGCGGTGATGCCCATGTTTGCCGGGAGTGGGACTCCGACGAGAGCTCCACCGACTCCTCCTCCGATGAGGATGCCGCAAACATCGCCGTCACCAAAGGGCTTCTCTTCCTCAACATCGGCCACAAGTGCCTTATGGCAAGGGATGGCAAAAAGAAGGTAAAATCTAGATCCTCCACTAAGTATGCAACTTCTAGTAATGAGGATAACTCTAATGATGATGAGGATAACTTGCTCACCCTTTTTGCCAACTTAAACATGCAACAAAAGGAAAAATTAAATGAATTGATTAGTGCTATTCATGAGAAGGATGAACTCTTGGATAACCAAGAGGACTTCCTTATTAAGGAAAACAAAAAGCATGTTAAGGTTAAAATGCTTATGCTCTAGAGGCAGAAAAATGTGAAAAATTAACTAGTGAGCTAAGCACTTGCCATGACACTATTTCTAGCCTTAGAAATGAAAATGCCAAATTAATTGCTAAGGTTGAGAAATCAAATGTTTATGATGATTCAATTGTTAATCTTAGAAATGATAATGCTAGTTTAATTGTTAAGATTGACAAATTGAATGTATCTCTTTCTAGCCTTAAGATTGAAAATGAAAAATTAATTGCTAAGGCTAAAGATTTAAATGTTTGCAATGATGCTATTACCAATCTTAGAGATGAGAATGCTATTTTACATGCTAAGATTCTTGAATTAAATGATTGCAAACCCTCTACATCTACGGTTGATCATGTTTCTATTTGCACTAGATGTAGAGATGTTAATATAGATGCTATTCATGATCACCTTGCTTTAATCAAACAACAAAATGATCATATAGCTACATTAACTGCTAAAATCAATGAGCATGACTTGGAAAATGAAAAATTTAAATTTGCTAGAAGCATGCTCTATAGTGGGAGATGCCCTGGCATTAAGGATGGCATTGGCTTCCAACAGGGAGGCAATGTCAAACTCAATGCCCCTAAGAAATTGTCCAACTTTGTTAAGGGCAAGGCTCCCATGGTTCAGGATAACGAGGGTTACATTTTATACCCTGTCGGTTACCTCGAACACAAAATTAGGAGAATTCACTCTAGGAAGTCTCACTCTGGCTCTCATCATGCTTTCATGTATAAGAGTAAGGCGTCTAGTTCTAGGCAATCCACTCATGCTAAATTGCCTAAGAAGAAAAATCCTATTGCATCAAATGAACCTAATATTTTGTCGAGGACCATAATTAGGGGTACCCTCAAGACGCCTAATTCTCAGCTGGTAACCCCCATCAGCATAAAGCTGCAGAGGCCTGATGGGTTTGATTAAGTCAGGGATCAGTCCATACGAGTGACTCGATCACGCCACGCCCGAGCCTAGCCTCGGGCGAGGGCAGCCGACCCTAAGATGACTCCGTCTCGCCTGAGGCCTCCTCTTTCACGGCAGACGCATCTCCGGCTCGCCCGAGGCCCCGCCTTCGATAAGAAGTAACCCTGACTAAATCACCGCGCCAACCGACCAAGTCACCGGGGCGTTTAACGCAAAAGGTAAGACCGACGGGCGACCAGACTTCGCCAGAGGTGCCATAGGAGGCTCTGCCCGACCCAGGGCTCGGACTCGGGCTAAGGCCCCGGAAGACGGCGAACTCCGCTCCGCCCGACCCAGGGCTCGGACTCGGGCTAAGGCCCCGGAAGACGGCGAACTCCGCTCCGCCCGACCCAGGGCTCGGACTCGGGCTAAGGCCCCGGAAGACGGCGAACTCCGCTCCGCCCGACCCAGGGCTCGGACTCGGGCTAAGGCCCCGGAAGACGGCGAACTCCGCTCCGCCCGACCCAGGGCTCGGACTCGGGCTAAGGCCCCGGAAGACGACGAACTCCGCCTCGCCCGACCCAGGGCTCGGACTCCGCCTCGGCCTCTGCCGAACGACCTCCGCCTCGCCCGACCCAGGAGTTCGGGCTCGACCTCTGTCTTGCAGGACGGACTCGACCTCGACTTCGGAGGAGCCTCCACGACGCCCAACCTAGGACACAAGACCGCCACGTCAATAGGAAGCGTCATCATCACCCTGCCCTGAGCCGACTCGGGTCGCAGAGAACAAGACCGGCGTCCCATCTGGCCAGCTCCGCCAGATAGGCAATGATGGCGCCCCGCTAGACCATGACGACGGCGGCTCTCAGCTCCCTTACGAAAGCAGGAGGACGTCAGCAAGGGCCCAGCCACTTCAACAGCTGTCCCTCCGTCCGGCTGCGTTACTCCTCCAACAGCCACGACGCCACACCAACAGGGTGCCAAGATCTCTCCGGCTGCCACCTTGGCGTGTACTTAGGGCGCTAGCTCTCCCTCGCTAGACACGTAGCACCTTGCTACACCCCCATTTTGTACACCTGGATCCTCTCCTTACGACTATAAAAGGAAGGACCAGGGCCTTCTTAGAGAAGGTTGGCCTCGCGGGGACGAAGGGCAGGGGCAGGCGCTCTCTCGGGGCCGCTCGCTCCCTTCACCTCGCGTGGACGCTTGTAACCCCCTACTGCAAGCGCACCCGACCTGGGCGCGGGACGAACACGAAGGCCGCGGGAATTCTCCGACTCCCTCGTCGCGACCCGGCTCCGGCCACCGACCTCTCGCTCTCTCTCTCTACTCCCCCCTTTGCGCTCGCCCACGCGCTCGACCCATCTGGGCTGGGGCACGCGGCACTCTCACTCGTCGGCTCGGGGACCCCCCGGTCTCGGAACGCCGACAGTTGGCGCGCCAGGTAGGGGCACGCTGCGTGTTGACGAGCAGTTTCCCGTCAAGCTCCAGATGGGCAGTCTCCAACGACCTCTTCAACCCGGATCGGTGCTCCGTTTCGGGAGTCTCGAGTTCATGTCCCCCGACGGTAACTACGACATGATACTCCTTCCACCGCCGCGCGACGGTGACAATGGTGGTCGACAGCCCGCCCGCCGGCGGCGGAATCGACGACGTCTTTCCCGCGTGGGGGAAGGACAACTTTCGAGCTCGCCCCATCCTCTCCCTCGCCATCGGAGGAGGAGGAGGCGGGGCAACCAGGGCCGAGCGGGAGGCCGCGCTCCGACGGCTGTCGAGCAAATCGACATCCCCGGCGCCTCAACGGAGGACACGCCAAGCGTCGCCCTCGCGTTCAAGGCAAAGGCGAGCAGCATCCCCCCGCAACACGTCGACCCCGGGCAGGTGGACGACGCCGGCGCGCTCACGAAGGGCCTGCAGGACGTCGCCCTCGTACCCACGACGACGGCGCGATCAGCCCCCGACGTGACTTCATCGCTCCTCGTCGACAAAAAGGTACCGACTGCTCCCCATCTTTCGTCATTTCGACTCGTCCTCAACCCGCCTGGCGACCTCGCTTTGGCGAGTGCTCACATTGAGGCGAGTGCAACCTCTCTGGGGTTTCGTGTGCGGTCGCCTTGGGACCGATTGACGGGTGTCTCGACCTACGGACCCTCTGGGTCCGAGGAAGATGACGACCCCAGCATCTGCTGGGATTTCTCCGGATCTGGCAACCCCAGTGCCATGCGGGACTTCATGACCGCATGTGACTACTGCCTCTCCGACTGTTCCGATGGCAGCCGCAGCCTTGACGACAAGGACTGCGGCCCGAGCCGCGAATGTTTCCACATCGAGCTAGGGGATCCCTCCGGAGGCGGCTGTCTCGGCATGCCGGAGGATGGTGATCCCCCTAGGCCAGCGCCTCGCGCCGACATCCCGCGGGAGCTAGCTGTGGTCCCCGTTCCGGCGGGGGGTTACGACCCACAGCTCGAGCAAGTCCGCGGGGCGCAGGCCGGGCTCGATGAGGGAGCAGGAGCGCTCGAGGCGATCCGCCAGAACATCGGGCGGGTATGGGCGAGCCAGCCCCCGGCCGGAGGAATACGTCACCTGCCCCAAGGTCTCCAGCACCGCATCGCCAACGATGCTAGGGACAGACCGCCACCCGCATCCGGCGGAACCGGTCAGGACCTGGCCGCTGCAGCGATGCTCCTCCGCGCGATGCCGGAGTCATCAACCACCGAGGGTCGGCGAATCCAGGGAGAACTCAAGCATCTCTTGGAAGGCGCTGCGGCCCGGCGGGCCGAGAGCTCTGCCTCCCGAAGGCAGGGATACCCCTCGGAACCTCGTGCTGCGACTTCCCGACTCACGCGGGAAGCCTCGGTCTACACCGGGCGCACGCGCAACACCGCGCCTGCGGCCCCGGGCCACCTCGGCGACGAGCACCCTCATCGTGACCATCGGGCACGCCTCGACGAAAGGGTGCGCCGAGGCTACCACCCCAGGCGTGGGGGACGCTACGACAGCGGGGAGGATCGGAGTCCCTCGCCCGAACCACCCGGTCCGCAGGTCTTTAGCCGAGCCATTCGGCGGGCGCCGTTTCCGACCCGATTCCGACCCCCGACTACTATCACAAAGTACTCGGGGGAAACGAGACCGGAATTGTGGCTCGCGGACTACCGCCTGGCCTGTCAGCTGGGTGGGACGGACGACGACAACCTCATCATCCGCAACCTCCCCCTGTTCCTCTCCGACACTGCTCGTGCCTGGTTGGAGCACCTGCCTCCGGGGCAGATTTCCAACTGGGAAGATCTGGTCCGAGCTTTCGCCGGCAACTTCCAGGGCACGTACGTGCGCCCCGGGAATTCCTGGGACCTCCGAAGCTGTCGGCAACTGCCGGGAGAGTCTCTCCGGGACTACATCCGGCGGTTCTCGAAGCAGCGCACCGAGCTGCCCAACATCACCGACTACGATGTCATCGGCGCGTTCCTCGCCGGCACCACCTGCCGTGACCTGGTGAGCAAGTTGGGTCGCAAGACCCCCACCAGGGCGAGCGAGCTGATGGACATCGCCACCAAGTTCGCCTCCGGCCAGGAGGCGGTAGAGGCCATCTTCCGAAAGGACAAGCAGCCCCAGGGCTGCCCGTCGGAAGATGCTCCCGAGGCGTCTGCTCCGCGCGGCGCCAAGAAGAAAGGCAGGAGGAAGTCGCAAGCGAAACGCGACGTTCCCGATGCAGACCTTGTCACCGCCGCCGAGCACAAGAACCCTCGAAAGCCCCCCGGAGGTGCTAACCTCTTCGACAAGGCACTCAAGGAGACGTGCCCCTACCATCAGGGGCCCGTCAAGCACACCCTCGAGGAATGCGTCATGCTTCGGCGCCACTTCCACAGGGCCGGGCCACCCGCAGAGGGTGGCAGGGCTCACGACGACGGCAAGAAGGAAGATCGCCAAGCAGGAGAGTTCCCAGAGGTCCGCGACTGCTTCATGATCTACGGAGGGCATGCGGCGAATGCCACGGCTCGGCATCGTAAGCAAGAGCGTCGGGAGGTCTGCTCGGTGAAGGTGGCGGCGCCAGTCTATCTAGACTGGTCCGACAAGCCCATCACCTTCGACCGGGACGACCACCCCGACCACGTGCCGAGCCCGGGGAAGTACCCGCTCGTCGTCGACCCCGTCATCGGCGACGTCAGGCTCACCAAGGTCTTGATGGATGGGGGCAGCTGCCTCAACATCATCTACGCCGAGACCCTCAGGCTCCTGCGCGTCGGTCTGTCATCCGTCCGAGCAGGCGCTGCGCCCTTCCATGGGATCATCCCTGGGAAGCGCGTCCAGCCCCTCGGGCAGATCGACCTTCCTGTCTGCTTCGGAACACCCTCCAACTTCCGAAGGGAGACCTTGACGTTCGAGGTGGTCGGGTTCCGAGGAACCTACCACGCAGTGCTGGGAAGACCATGCTACGCGAAGTTCATGGCCATCCCCAACTACACCTACCTGAAGCTCAAGATGCCGGGCCCCAACGGGGTCATCACCGTCGGCCCCACGTACAAACACGCATTCGAATGCGATGTGGAGTGCGTGGAGTACGCCGAGGCCCTCGCCGAGTCCGAGGCCCTCATTGCCGACCTGGAAAGCCTCTCCCGAGAGGTGCCGGACGTGAAGCGACATGCCGGCAACTTCGAGCCAGCGGAGACGGTTAAGGCCGTCCCTCTCGACCCCAGTCCCCGGACGTCTTCTCCCGGGATCTGCACCAACCCTCCGTCAAGATAGGCGACACGCCCGAGCCCGAGGCACCCTCGGCCTCGTCCGAGGTGACCTCGGCCCAGCCCGAGCCATCCTCGGCTCGACCCGAGGAACCCTCGGAGCCCGAGGGCGAAGCGCTGCGCATCGAGGAGGAGCAGACCGGGGTCGTGCCAGATCAAGATTGGCAAACCCCGTACCTGCAATATCTCCACCAAGGAGAGCTGCCCCTCGACCGAGCCGAGGCTCGGCGGGTAGCGCGACGCGCCAAATCGTTCGTCTTGCTGGGCGATGAGAAGGAGCTCTACCACCGCAGCCCCTCGGGCATCCTCCAGCGATGCATCTCCATCGCCGAGGGTCAGGAACTCCTGCAGGAAATACACTCGGGGGCTTGCGGTCATCATGCAGCACCTCGAACCCTCGTCGGGAACGCTTTCCGCCAAGGCTTCTACTGGCCAACGGCGGTGGCTGACGCCACTAGAATTGTCCGCGCCTGCAAAGGGTGCCAATTCTATGCGAAGCAGACCCACCTGCCCGCTCAGGCCCTGCAGACGATACCCATCACCTGGCCCTTCGCTGTGTGGGGTCTGGACCTCGTCGGCCCTCTGCAGAAGGCGCCCGGGGGCTACACGCACCTGCTGGTCGCCATCGACAAATTCTCCAAGTGGATCGAGGTCCGACCCCTGAACAGCATCAGGTCCGAGCAGGCGGTGACGTTCTTCACCAACATCATCCATCGCTTCGGGGTCCCGAACTCCATCATCACCGACAATGGCACCCAGTTCACTGGGCCGCCGTAGCTCATCCCATGTCGAATGGGCAAGTAGAGCGCGCCAATGGCATGATCCTACAAGGGCTCAAGCCTCGGATCTGGATGAAGGAACTCCCCTCGGTGGTCTGGAGCCTGAGGACGACGCCAAGCCGAGCCACGGGTTTCACGCCGTTCTTCCTGGTCTACGGGGCCGAGGCCATCCTGCCCACGGACCTGGAATACGGCTCCCCGAGGACGAGGGCCTACAACGAAGAAAGCAACCAAGCTAGCCGAGAAGACTCGCTGGACCAGCTGGACGAGGCTCGGGACAGGGCCTTACTACACTCGGCGCGGTACCAGCAGTCCCTGCGACACTACCACGCCCGAGGGGTCCGACCCCGAGATCTCCAGGTGGGCGATCTGGTGCTTCGGCTGCGGCAGGACGCCCGAGGGAGGCACAAGCTCACGCCCCCCTGGGAGGGGCCGTTCATCATCGCCAAAGTTCTGAAGCCCGGAACGTACAAGCTGGCCAACAGTCAAGGCGAGGTCTACGGCAACGCTTGGAACATCCAACAGCTACGTCGCTTCTACCCTTAAGATGTTTCCCAGTTGTTCATATACCTCGCACCCACGCAAAGTTTAGTCAACAAGGAAGGGTCGGCCTCGCCTCGGCAAAGCCCGACCCTCCCTCGGGGGCTAAAAGGGGGGAAACCCCCTCTGCGTCAAAATTTTCCTCGAACAGAAAATCTCTTTTATCAGAACATCTTTTCGTGCTTTTTGACTACTTCGAAAAGTGGGTCATGGAAACGACAGAGTACACGTAAGCAGCCAAGGCTGACCGAGCCGAGGGACTCCTACGCCTCCGGGATACGGATACCTCACTCATCACCTTCTGCGATAAGTAACTCGCGCTCGGATAAAGTGACTCCGCGGATCGAACAAGTCTTTACGTACGGAAGCTCTTCTGTCGAAGCGATTCTTCGAGCCTTCTCGACCGAGTCAGTGAAAGGGCCTCATGGATGGGTAAAAGTACGCGTAAGCGGCAAGGCCGACCGAGCCGAGGGATTCCCACGCCTCCAGGATACGGATACCTCACTCATCACCTTCCGCGAGAAGCAACTCTTGCTCGCACTAACATCCCTGCTACCGACAAAAAGTCCAGATACTCGAAACAAGAGGAAAAGAGACGCAGCTTTATAACGCAGCAAGGGTGTGTGTTCTGGCCTCGACGGCCGCACAAGGCCCACGCTACAAGACGATTTGACCCTGCAGGCTCGGATCTTGACGCTAGAAGAGGGCGATGACACCCTCGGCATCGACAACACCTTCGGCAAGGCCCGACCTAGCCTCGGACGGCGACGCGGTCCGAGGGCCTCCGCTCCGAAGGACGACGTCATCACCACGCTCGAGCAATCTCTGCCAGGGACTTCTTCGAGAACCCGGCCCGAGCGGACGGCTCGGCCGGCCACCTCCGGGGCCTCGGCCGACCACCTTCCGAGGGCGCTAGCTCGGTCCGAAGCTTCGGCTGAGCAACTCCGACGACAATCCTGCCGACAGACGACTCGGCTAGGCTCCGGCCAACCAGGTTTCATTTCCGAGCCGACTCCGCCTCTGCTCGTGCTGATACCGCTACCCCTGGCCTCGGCTCGTCGAAGAGCGGCCGAGGGGTCTCTTTAACTAAGCTAGAGGAGCCTCGGACAACAGGTCCGACCGAGCCGAGGGATTCCTACGCCTCCGGGATACGGGTACCTCACTCGTCACCTTGACACGGGGCGACTCACGCTTGGTAAAGCGGTTCAGGCAAACAACAGGCGAGTCTTAGTGCTCAGAAATGAGGAAAAAACACGGCTCTGTGCCGGAGTTACATACATGTTCAGGCCCCGAAAGCCGAAATGAACAAAAAACCCGGCACTCGAAGTGCTATTACAAACGGAACTCCGGTTCCCCCCCCCGCAGGTACGAACAACCCCACTCAATGGGGTTGGGCCTGCGGGACAGCAGAAGACCGACGAACGGCACGTCGCCGCCCGCCCCGGCAGCGGCGACGATGAAGACGTCTGTCCTGGGGGGCCCAACAGCAGCAGTGATGGCCTCAGGGCAGATGCTGCTGCTGGGAGGCCCCCGCCCTTGCCCAAACTCGAGAGGCAAGGACGGGCAGAAGGCCGTAGAGTCGGAGGTCGGTCCATGGCCAACCTCGGCTGTCGCGCCGGCGGAAGAACCTCTTCCAGCTGCCGTGGCGGGAGGCGACACCGGGGGCAGCTCCGAGATTGCTCGGCTCAGAGAGCCGGGCACGCTGCAGCTGTTGGCGCCACGGACGACTCCCGCCCTTCCCCCCGATCACTAAGGGAAGGAGCGGGTCACCACCCGCGCAGGGGCCAACCCCGACCCGGCACACGCCCCTCCTCAGCCCTGGTGATGAAAATCCTTGAGGCTGAGGGAGGGGCAGAGGCCGCAGCCCGGCTTGCTTTCCCCCACCATCAAGCCGGAAGTCACCCTCTTGGGTGACCGCCGGTGGAGGGGTGCAGCCGGGCTGCATGATGAAAATCCTTGAAGCCGAACGATGGCTGAAAGGTACCAACTCCCAC
The DNA here is from genome assembly GCA_029449295.1 of Zea luxurians. Taxonomy (NCBI): domain Eukaryota; kingdom Viridiplantae; phylum Streptophyta; class Magnoliopsida; order Poales; family Poaceae; genus Zea; species Zea luxurians. The sequence continues at coordinate 89,717,659 of JAOPSE010000006.1, read as the reverse complement.
GGAGTTGCGTTCCTCCAGCGATGGAGCGAAAAGACGGCGGTTCCCCCCATCCGGGGGCTCGGAAGACGGAGAGACACAATGCATAGGGGAGGAAGGAGACATGGTCACCTTACGAAGGAGGTCGCCCTCCTTTTAAAGGCAACTCCCCCTGCTTGCGCCCTCAACCGTCACGGGCTGAGTCTTCTCCAACACGCCTCCAGAGTCCTCCCCTACGGCGCGGGGGCTGGGGCCCGCCTGTCATGCAGACCGGCTCCAAGCGGAAGAAGCCGAACCGCCGCGCACGACGCACGCAACCACCCAGCGGTTACAAGTAACCCTCCACTTTTGCCCAGACCGGCGGGCAAAAGGGGCAGGCGGCCATGCAGGCGGCATGCAACCGCGCCAAGTGGACGCGCCTCTCCGACTCCTGATAGGCCAGCGTGACGGCTCAAGCCCACGCGTCGTGCAACTGGCGCGCCGGGTGCTGCATGCGAACCGCTGTGCCACTCGCTCCACCACCGCACCTCCTCGATTGTGGAACCGATACCGCGATTCGAGGCGACCCGGCCCGCGACCCAGCAGCGCCAGCCTGGCGCAGCGGTCAAACGCGGTCAAAAATGGGCCGGCAGTAATGACGGTGGCAGGCGCGCGAGAGCAGCGGTCACGCCATCTGCCAGGCTCATGTCCCATCCGAAGGCAACAAGAGAACCACCTCTCACGGCGTGAAGACGACGCGCCCGTGACCCGTACCTCGAACGGCTCGCGCACGCGCAACGGCAACCTCGCCAACTACTCACCCCGGCGCATTAACTCCGCGGCTCGACGGACAGCGCTACGGGCGGAAGAGGCTGGCGACGTTTCGCCTTCGCCAAAACAACCACGCCGAAAAAGGTACGCCACGACGTTCAATTTCGAATCCTTTTTCCCTTTTCCTTCTTTCTCTATCTCTTGCAACAGGGACCGGGAAAGGGGATACCCCCAAAGGGATCCTTCCCCGTGAAGGAACTAGGCTCCGAGCCTCCTTACTGATCAGGGGTTCGAAGGCTGGCCCCCCGAAGGGTTCAACAGCCGCCTCAGATCGCGTGGGCCCGACACCCACTACTGGTCAGGGGTTCGAAGGTCGGCCCCCGAAAGGTCCCACGACCGCCTCAGGCTACTCGGGCTCCGTGCCCCCTACTGATCAGGGGTTCGAAGGCTGGCCTGTCGAAGGGTTCACAGTCGCCTCAGACGCCGAGCGAGGGATGACCAGGGGTACGTTCGATACATAACCAAGGCTCGGGCTGCGCTCCCGAGGTACCCTAGGACATTTCCGAGACCAGCGGGAACGACTCTGTAACGGAATCCCATCGGAGGGAGGCAACGAGCCCTCGGACCCCGTCGCTAGGGGACCGGGTCCGGCAGATCACCCGCAGGTACTTTTGGGCGTGCCTCTGGGCCCCTAGCCGACCCCCAACGAACGGGGCACGGACGTCCACTCGGATTACCCGATTGCAGCTCACCGGAGACACCATGTTCGGTGCCCATCGAGGGTAACATGGCGCTCTCCCCCCCTCCTCCTTGCGGAAAGGCGACGTAGGGGCGTATGCAAAAAGTCGAGTCTGTCCCTGATCGTCCTCTCGCTCCGTGCGGAGGCTCGGGGGCTGCTCTCGCAAACCCGGCTCCGGCCGAACCGTTGACAGCGTCAACATACCAGCCCGAGAACTTGGGCCCCGACAGTGCACCTGGGCTACGCCCTGCTCGCATGAGGGAACCGCCAGACCAGCCGAGGCATTACGCAAGGCATTAAGACCTCGAAGGAGTGAAACCACTCCTCCGAGGCCTCGGGGGCTACACCCGGCGGGTGCGCTCGCGCGCACCCACCGGAACAAAGTACCACCGAGAAAGGCTGGTCCCCTTGCAAAAAAGTGCGACGCAAGCCTCCAAGCGAGTGTTAACACTCTCTTCGAGGCTCGGGGGCTACTGTCGGGGACCATAATTAGGGGTACCCTCAAGACGCCTAATTCTCAGCTGGTAACCCCCATCAGCATAAAGCTGCAGAGGCCTGATGGGTTTGATTAAGTCAGGGATCAGTCCATACGAGTGACTCGATCACGCCACGCCCGAGCCTAGCCTCGGGCGAGGGCAGCCGACCCTAAGATGACTCCGTCTCGCCTGAGGCCTCCTCTTTCACGGCAGACGCATCTCCGGCTCGCCCGAGGCCCCGCCTTCGATAAGAAGTAACCCTGACTAAATCACCGCGCCAACCGACCAAGTCACCGGGGCGTTTAACGCAAAAGGTAAGACCGACGGGCGACCAGACTTCGCCAGAGGTGCCATAGGAGGCTCTGCCCGACCCAGGGCTCGGACTCGGGCTAAGGCCCCGGAAGACGGCGAACTCCGCTCCGCCCGACCCAGGGCTCGGACTCGGGCTAAGGCCCCGGAAGACGGCGAACTCCGCTCCGCCCGACCCAGGGCTCGGACTCGGGCTAAGGCCCCGGAAGACGGCGAACTCCGCTCCGCCCGACCCAGGGCTCGGACTCGGGCTAAGGCCCCGGAAGACGGCGAACTCCGCTCCGCCCGACCCAGGGCTCGAACTCGGGCTAAGGCCCCGGAAGACGACGAACTCCGCCTCGCCCGACCCAGGGCTCGGACTCCACCTCGGCCTCTGCCGAACGACCTCCGCCTCGCCCGACCCAGGAGTTCGGGCTCGACCTCTGTCTTGCAGGACGGACTCGACCTCGACTTCGGAGGAGCCTCCACGACGCCCAACCTAGGACACAAGACCGCCACGTCAACAGGAAGCGTCATCATCACCCTGCCCTGAGCCGACTCGGGTCGCAGAGAACAAGACCGGCGTCCCATCTGGCCAGCTTCGCCAGATAGGCAATGATGGCGCCCCGCTAGACCATGACGACGGCGGCTCTCAGCTCCCTTACGAAAGCAGGAGGACGTCAGCAAGGGCCCAGCCACTTCAACAGCTGTCCCTCCGTCCGGCTGCGTTACTCCTCCAACAGCCACGACGCCACACCAACAGGGTGCCAAGATCTCTCCGGCTGCCACCTTGGTGTGTACTTAGGGCGCTAGCTCTCCCTCGCTAGACACGTAGCACCTTGCTACACCCCCATTTTGTACACCTGGATCCTCTCCTTACGACTATAAAAGGAAGGACCAGGGCCTTCTTAGAGAAGGTTGGCCTCGCGGGGACGAAGGGCAGGGGCAGGCGCTCTCTCGGGGCCGCTCGCTCCCTTCACCTCGCGCGGACGCTTGTAACCCCCTACTGCAAGCGCACCCGACCTGGGCGCGGGACGAACACGAAGGCCGCGGGAATTCTCCGACTCCCTCGTCGCGACCCGGCTCCGGCCACCGACCTCTCGCTCTCTCTCTCTACTCCCCCCTTTGCGCTCGCCCACGCGCTCGACCCATCTGGGCTGGGGCACGCGGCACTCTCACTCGTCGGCTCGGGGACCCCCCGGTCTCGGAACGCCGACATATTTCATCTAAGACTTTTGATGCATCTTATGTTTTAACTAACAAATCAGGCAAAGTAGTTACCAAATATGTTGGGGGCCAAACTCAAGGGCTCAAAGACTTGTGTTTGGGTACCCAAGGTGCTTGTTTCTAATGTGAAAGGACCCAAGACCGTTTGGGTACCTAAGAACAAGGCATAAAATTGTTTTGTAGGTTTATGCATCCGGGGGCTCAAGTTGGATCATTGATAGCGGGTGCACAAACCACATGACAGGGGAGAAAAGGATGTTCTCCTCCTATGAGAAAAACAATGATCCCCAAAGAGCTATCACATTCGGGGATGGAAATCAAGGTTTGGTCAAAGGACTTGGTAAAATTGCTATATCTCCTGACCATTCTATTTCAAATGTTTTTCTTGTAGATTCTTTAGATTACAATTTGCTTTCCGTTTCTAAATTATGTAAAATGGGCTACAACTGTCTTTTTACGGATTTAGGTGTTACTATCTTTAGAAGAAGTGATGATTCAGTAGCATTTAAGGGAGTGTTAGAGGGTCAGCTATACTTAGTTGATTTTAATAGAGCTGAACTCGAAACTTGCTTAATTGCTAAGACTAACATGGGTTGGCTCTAGCATCGCCGACTAGCCCACGTTGGGATGAAGAATCTTCATAAGCTTCTAAAGGGAGAACACATTTTGGGACTAACAAATGTTCATTTTGAGAAAGACAGGGTTTGTAGCGCATGTCAAGCAGGGAAGCAAGTTGGTGTTTAGCATCCACACAAGAACACCATGACGACTGACAGGCCACTCGAGCTACTCCACATGGACCTATTCGGCCCGATAGCTTATATAAGCATCGGCGGGAGTAAGTACTGTGTAGTTATTGTGGATGATTATTCTCGCTTCACTTGGGTGTTCTTTTTGCAGGAAAAATCACAAACCCAAGAGACCTTAAAGGGATTCTTGAGACGGGCTCAAAATCAGTTCGACTTAAGGATCAAAAAGATTAGAAGCGACAACGGGACGAAGTTCAAGAACTCACAAATAGAAGGCTTCCTTGAGGATGAGGGCATCAAGCATGAGTTCTCTTCTCCCTACACACCTCAACAAAATGGTGTAGTGGAGAGGAAGAATAGAACTCTACTTGACATGGTAAGGACCATGCTTGATGAGTACAAGAATTCGGACCGGTTTTGGGCGGAAGCAATCAACACCGCTTGCTACGCCATCAACTGTCTCTACCTTCACCGAATCCTCAAGAAGACATCGTATGAACTCCTCACCGGTAAAAAGCCCAATGTTTCATATTTTAGAGTCTTTGGTAGCAAATGCTTTATTCTTGTTAAAAGAGGTAGAAAATCTAAATTCGCTCCTAAGGCTGTAGAAGGCTTTTTACTTGGTTATGATTCAAACACAAGGGCATATAGAGTCTTTAACAAGTCCACTAGACTAGTTGAAGTTTCTTGTGACATTGTGTTTGATGAGACTAACGGCTCTCAAGTAGAGCAAGTTGATCATGATGAGCTAGATGATGAAGAGGCTCCATGCGTCGCGCTAAGGAACATGTCCATTGGGGATGTGTGTCCTAAGGAATCCGAAGAGCCTCCACAAGCACAAGATCAACCATCTTCCTCCATGCAAGCATCTCCACCAACTCAAGATGAGGATCAAGCTCAAGAGGATGAAAATGAAGATCAAGAAGGTGAGCCACCTCAAGAGGAGGGCAATGATCAAGGGGGAGATGCCCATGATCAAGACAAGGAAGATGATGACGGTCCAAGACCGCCACACCGAAGAGTCCACCAAGCAATACAACGAGATCACCCCGTGAACTCCATCCTCGGCGATATTGAAAGTTCTCTTTGACCCGAGAACAGGATCTGGATGTCGCCTAGAGGGGGGGTGAATAGGCGAATAAAACTTATTTCTTTAAAACTTAAATTCTTACTCTACTCGAAGACTTCGTACACAGTGGAATGAGAAGATCCTTCGAGTAGGTTGCAGCGGAATCGGAGATCCTGTCTCAATATGTCTTGCACTCCAAATAAAGCTTATACCACAGATAAGTATTGAAGTGCAGATATAAAGGCGAGTAAGACAGAGAGTCAGGATACAATACAGAACAGAGCACACAGACGCAAGGATTTATCCCAAGGTTCGGCCAAGCCAGAAATGCTTGCCTAGTCCTCGTTGGAGTTAGCCACACCTGGGCTTGGAGTCTATTTCAACTCCTTCCTCCGTTTGCTCAGATCTGTCAGTATGACAGATAGAGCCTTTCACTATGTTGAGTTGGGTTACAACAGAACCGCAGCTGCTTACAAACTTCTTGACAGCACCCCGGCAGAGTACCGATACGCTCAAGACCTTGCTCTAGCTCTTAGCAGCTCTTCTCCACTCTCTAAAGGCTTATAGCTGTGCCTTCTACACAAACTAGAGAGATACACACAAGAGGGAGAGTGAAAATTGATTCGAGTGATGTCTACACTTGTTGGCTGCACTTATGCATTGCTTGAGGCGCCTAGGGGTCCCTTTTATAGGCACAAGGGGCCTAGGAGCCGTTGGAAGCAATCCAGAAGGCAAATCTTGCCTTCTGTCGGGTGGCGCACCGGACAGTCCGGTGCCTGATTTCCTTCCAAAAATGGCACAGTCGACCGTTGAAGTCTTGGAGCCGTTGGCGCACCGGACACTGTCCGGTGCACACTGGACAGTCCGGTGCCCCTATTTGACCATTGGCTCGGCCACGCGTCACGCGTGGATCACGCGGCCGACCGTTGCCCCAGCCGACCGTTGGCTCACCGGACAGTCCGGTGCACCACCAAACAGTCCGGTGAATTATAGCCGTACGTCGCCAGACTTCTCCCGAGAGAGGCCTGTTCACCGGAGTTCAACCTGGCGCACCGGACATTGTCCGGTGCACCACCGGACACTGTCCGGTGAACCACCGGACACTGTCCGGTGAACCACCGGACAGTCCGGTGTGCCAGACTGAGCTGAGTCTTGGCTGTACACAGCCAAACCTTTTGCACCTCTTTCCTTTTCTTCTTCTTTCTGTTTCTAACACTTAGACAAGTATATTAGTACACAAAACCAAAGTACTAAGTCTAGAAACATACCTTCTCTTAATTATTACATCTATAGCATTTGACATGCTTGAGCTTTGATGTTGGACTCATAAATCATCAAGTCAGCTTGACTTGATCTAGATTGACATTTCTTAGCTCCAACATCCTGCAAAGGTCACATAGAACATCTCCAAACATAGGAACAACCCAAACTAAAGATTAAGGTGAACTTAGCTCTTTTGGGCTGCTTCCAGTTCTGGTTTTGATACTTGTTCTCCTTCTAGTGACCTTGATCTCCTTCTTAGAGCTTGATCTTGAGCCTTATGACTTACACCACATAACTGTAGCTGTTGCCTCAATGGCTGTAAGTCACGTCCTTATGTAGTGATCCTTGATGTGCCGTAGCTGTTCTCAACTCGATCATCCTTGACTTTGCAAGCCTTCTTCTTCACCCTTGGCTTTGGGTTCCTCAGCCTCGTTGACCTTCTCCCGTGCACTTGGTACCTCGAAGCTCTTCTTGCCTCCGTCCTTGGCTTGATCAGTTGTCTCCGAGCTACACACCCGAGTATCACTTTTGCAATGTTCATCTTACTTGTGATGCCCATTATATATCATCATCTAGTCCTTGGACCATCACACTTGTTCACTTGTGTTGAACCTTGTTAGCTTTACATTAAGCACCTGTTCAACACTTAGCACACTTGTTAGTCCTTTAATTGAGTTGTCATCCAAACACCAAAACTCATAAGAGAGCTTTCATATATTCATAAGGGGGTAACCACTCGATCTCGTGTTGCTCATTTTTGTGAACATTACTCCTTTGTGTCTTCTATTGAGCCATACAGGGTATAAGATGCATTAAGGGATTCGGATTGGGTGTTGGCAATGCAAGAGGAACTCAACAACTTCACGAGGAATGAGGTATGGCATTTAGTTCCATGTCCTAACCAAAATGTTGTAGGAACCAAGTGGGTCTTCCGCAACAAACAAGATGAGCATGGTGTGGTGACAAGGAACAATGCTCGACTTGTGGCCAAGGGATATTCACAAGTCGAAGGTTTGGATTCCGGTGAAACCTATGCACCCGTAGCTAGGCTTGAGTCGATTCGTATATTACTTGCCTATGCTACTTACCATGGCTTTAAGCTTTATCAAATGGACGTGAAAAGTGCCTTCCTCAATGGACCAATTAAGGAGGAGGTCTATGTTGAGCAACCTCCCAGCTTTGAAGATAGTGAGTACCCTAACCATGTGTATAAACTCTCTAAGGCGCTTTATGGGCTCAAGCAAGCCCCAAGAGCATGGTATGAATGCCTGAGAGATTTTCTTATCGCTAATGGCTTCAAAGTCGAAAAAGCCGATCCTACTCTCTTTACTAAAACAGTTGCAAATGATTTGTTTGTATGCCAAATTTATGTTGTTGATATCATATTTGGGTCTACTAACAAATCTACTTGTGAAGAATTTAGTAGGATCATGATTCAAAAATTCGAGATGTCTATGATGGGAGAGTTGAAGTATTTCTTAGGATTTCAAGTGAAGCAACTCCAAGAGGGCACCTTCATCTGCCAAACAAAGTACATTCAAGACATACTCACCAAGTTTGGAATGAAGGATGCGAAGCCCATCAAGACACCCATGGGAACCAATGGGCATCTCGACCTCGACATGGGAGGTAAATCCGTAGATCAAAAGGTATACCGGTCGATGATAGGTTCTTTACTTTATTTATGTGCTTCTCGACCGGATATTATGCTTTCCATATGCATGTGTGCAAGATTCCAAGCTGATCCTAAGGAAATTCACCTTAGGGTCGTGAAACGAATCTTGAGATATTTAGTTTATACTCCTAAGTTTGGCCTTTGGTACCCCAGGGGATCCACATTTGATTTAATAGGATATTCAGATGCTGATTGGGCAGGGTGTAAAATTGATAGAAATAGCACATCAGGGACTTGCAGTTCTTGAGAAGATCTCTGGTGTCTTGGGCTTCAAAGAAGCAAAATTCTGTAGCTCTTTCTACCGCCGAAGCCGAGTATATTGCCGCAGGCCATTGTTGCGCGCAATTGCTTTGAATGAGGCAAACCCTTAGGGACTATGGTTACAAATTAACCAAAGTTCCTCTCCTATGTGATAATGAGAGTGCAATCCGCATGGCGGCCAATCCCATTGAGCACAACCGCACTAAGCACATAGTCATTCGGTATCACTTTTTGAGGAATCACCAACAACGGGGGGATATCGAGATTGCATACATTAACACCAAAGAACAAATAGCCGATATCTTTACCAAGCCACTAGATGAGAAAACCTTTACCAAACTTAGGCATGAGCTAAATATTCTTGATTCTAGGAATTTTGATTGATACCTTGCACACATAGCTCATTAATATACCTTTGATCATATCTCTTTCATGTGCTATGACTAATATGGTTTTCAAGTATATTTATAATAAGTCATAGATTGAAAGGGAAATGGAGTCTTCGGCGAAGACAAGGCTTCCACTCTGAGAGCACCTAGAGGGGGGGGGAGTGAATAGGTGATCCTGCAAATCTTGAAAACTTAAGCCACAAAAACTTGGTTAAGCGTTAGCACAGTAAATGCCAAGTGGCTAGAGAGGAGTCTCAACAAAACACAATAACCACAAGAAATCAATCACAGAGATGGCACGGTGGTTATCCCGTGGTTCGGCCAAGACCAACGCTTGCCTACTCCACGTTGTGGCGTCCCAACGGACGAGGGTTGCAATCAACCCCTCTCAAGCGGTCCAAAGACCCACTTGAATACCACGGTGTTTTGCTTGCTTTTCTCAATCTCGTTTGCGAGGAATCTTCACAACTTGGAGCCTCTCGCCCTTACACTTGAAATTCACAAAGAAGCACAGAGCAAGGGAGGGATTAGCAACGCACTCAAGACAAGAAATCACAGCAACACCACGCACACAAGTTGCAATGAGAGCTCACAACACAACTCAATGAGTTCACCACTCAACTAGAGATCTAATTGCTATCGCAAAGAATCAAAGGCGCGGAATCGATGTCTTGGTGCTTAGGAATGTTGTAGGAATGCTTAGTGTACTCCTCCATGCGCCTAGGGGTCCCTTTTATAGCCCCAAGGCAGCTAGGAACCGTTGAGAGCATTCTAGGAAGGCTGATCTTGCCTTCTGTCGACTGGCGCACCGGACAGTCCGGTGCACACCGGACACTGTCCGGTGCCCGATTTCCTTCCAAAAATGGCACAGTCGACCGTTGGCAGCCTGAGAGCCGTTGGCGCACCGGACATGTCCGGTGCACACCGGACAGTCCGGTGCCCTCTTCTAGCCGTTGGCTCGGCCACGTGTCCAGCGCAGATTGCGCGGCCGACCATTGGCCCGGCCGACCGTTGGCTCACCGGACAGTCCGGTGCACACCGGACAGTCCGGTGAATTTTAGCCGTACGCCGTTGATGGTTTCCCGAGAGCGACGAGTTCGCCTGTGAACGGCCCACCGGACATGTCCGGTGCACCACCGGATAGTCCGGTGAATTATAGCCGTACACCGCCGTCGAAGTCCCGAGAGCAGCCTGTTCGCCAGAGCCAGCCTGGCGCACCGGACACTGTCCGGTGCACCACCCGACAGTCCGGTGAACCCAGACTGAGCAGACTTTGGCTGAACTTAGCCATCTCTTCTCCAACTCGATTTTTTCTATTTCCAGCACTTAGACACAATACATTAGTCCATAAAACAATGTACTAAGTCTGAGAAACATACCTTTATCCTTGATTTGTACTTTTTCCACCTTTTTACACTAGGGCACTTGTGTTGGACACTAAATCACCAAAATACTTAGACATGGCCCAAGGGCACATTTCCCTTTCAATCTCCCCCTTTTTGGTGATTTATGCCAACACAACATAAAGCAAGTAGAACAAGTACAAAATCAATTCAAATAAGAACCCAAAATTGTTTTGATTCAAATTTGACATATATGGATCACTCTTTGCCACCACTTGGTTTGTTTTTGCAAATCAAACTCAAATTTCTATCTTTAAGTCAAACACACATGTTAAGACATAAAGAGAGTCATTCCAAGAGAAATTGATTCAAGATTTCAAAAACTCCCCTTTTTCCCATAATCAACACTTCTCCCCACAAGAAGCCAACTTTTGACAAGATAGACAATAAAAGAGTTTTGACAAACCAAAAGCTCTAATCTACTATTTTCTAAATTTCTCAAGTGGTAGCTGATCCATCTATTGCTTTGGCCTTTATTTTCTCCCCCTTTGGCATCAAGCACCAAACGGGATCAATCTTGGCCCTTTAACCCTATTGCCTCACCAAAATCTTCAACTAAGAGCAAATAGGCAATAAGAGGATAAAGATGAACTTGGAAAAGTTACTCTTTTCATCGGAGTGCAGTGGAAGTCTTGCATGGTCCAAGTCCACCTTTTCCCTTTCAATCCTCCTTTGAGACTAAAACAAACTCAAGCACATGGTTAGTTTCAAAGGGTCAAGTTGTAGCACAGCTCCCCCTAAATATGTGCATCACTTGCAAAAAGGACTTGTGAGGTCCGGGGAGTGTTTATACAACTTGAGCACCATAAGTAAGCAACAGAATGCATAAGGAACATGATCAAAGGCATAAATACATGTATGCTATGAATCAATCCAAGTTTCGTGAATCTAGGATATTTAGCTCACTACGCAGCCTGCAAAAGGTCTTTTCATCTAAAGGCTTAGTGAAGATATCGGCTAGCTGGTTCTCGGTGCTAACATGAAACACTTCGATATCTCCCTTTTGCTGGTGGTCTCTCAAAAAGTGATGCCGGATGTCAATGTGCTTTGTACGGCTGTGCTCAATAGGATTTTCCGCTATTCGGATAGCACTCTCATTGTCACATAGGAGTGGGACTTTGCTCAGATTGTAGCCAAAGTCCCGGAGGGTTTGCCTCATCCAAAGTAGTTGCGCACAACACTGTCCTGCGGCAACATACTCGGCCTCAGCGGTGGATAGGGCAACGGAAGTTTGTTTCTTAGAGTTCCACGACACCAGGGACCTTCCTAAGAATTGGCACGTCCCCGATGTACTCTTCCTATCGACCTTACATCTAGCATAGTCGGAATCTGAATATCCAATCAAGTCAAAGTTAGACCCCTTTGGATACCAGATCCCGAAGCAAGGCGTAGCGACTAAATATCTAAGAATTCGCTTCACAGCCACTAAGTGACACTCCTTAGGATCGGATTGAAATCTAGCACACATGCATACGCTAAGCATAATATCTGGTCTACTAGCACATAAATAAAGCAAAGAACCTATCATGGACCGGTATGCTTTTTGATCAACGGACTTACCACCTTTGTTGAGGTCGGTGTGTCCGTCGGTTCCCATCGGCGTCTTTGCGGGCTTGGCGTCCTTCATACCAAACCGCTTTAGCAAATCTTGCGTGTACTTCGTTTGGGAGATGAAAGTGCCGTCCTTGAGTTGCTTCACTTGGAACCCAAGGAAGTAGTTCAACTCGCCTATCATCGACATCTCGAATTTCTGCGTCATCACCCTGCTAAACTCTTCACGAGACTTTTGGTTAGTAGAACCAAATATTATGTCGTCGACATAAATTTGGCACACAAAAAGATCACCATCGCAAGTCTTAGTGAAAAGAGTTGGATCGGCTTTCCCAACCTTGAAAGCATTAGCAATTAAAAAGTCTCTAAGGCATTCATACCATGCTCTTGGGGCTTGCTTAAGTCCATAGAGCGCCTTAGAGAGCTTACACACGTGGTCGGGGTACTGTTCATCCTCGAAGCCAGGGGGTTGCTCCACGTACACCTCCTCCTTGATCGGCCCGTTGAGGAAAGCGCTCTTCACATCCATTTGGTACAACCTGAAAGAATGGTGAGCGGCATATGCTAGCAAAATACGAATTGATTCTAGCCTAGCCACAGGAGCGAACGTCTCCTCAAAGTCCAAACCTACGACTTGGGCATAACCTTTTGCCACAAGTCGAGCCTTGTTCCTTGTCACTACCCCGTGCTCGTCCTGTTTGTTGCGGAACACCCACTTGGTTCCCACAACATTTTGCTTGGGACAAGGCACCAGTGTCCAAACTTCATTGCGCTTGAAGTTGTTAAGTTCCTCTTGCATGGCCAACACCCAGTCCGGATCTAGCAAGGCCTCTTCTACCCTGAAAGGCTCAATAGAAGAGACAAAGGAGTAATGCTCACAAAAATTAACTAATCTTGAACGAGTAGTTACTCCCTTGCTAATATCACCCAATATTTGGTCGACGGGATGATCCCTTTGAATCGTCGCTCGAACTTGGGTTGGAGGTGCCTGAGGTGCTTCTTCCTCTTCAATTTGAACATCCTGTGCTCCCCCTTGATCATGCGCCTCCACTTGAGGTACCTGTTCGTCATCTTGGGTTGGGGGATGCACCATAGTTGAGGAAGACGGTTGATCTTGCTCCAATTGTTCCTGAGGCCGTACATCTCCAATCGTCATGGTGCGTATTGCGGCCGTTGGAACGTCTTCTTCATCTACATCATCAAGATCAACAACTTGCTCTCTTGGCGAGCCATTAGTCTCATCAAATACAACGTCGCTAGAGACTTCAACCAAACCTGATGATTTGTTGAAGACCCTATACGCCTTTGTATTTGAATCATAACCTAATAAAAACCCTTCTACAGCTTTGGGAGAAAATTTAGAGGTTCTACCTTTCTTCACAAGAATGTAACACTTGCTCCCAAATACACGAAAATAAGACACATTGGGTTTGTTACCAGTTAGCAGCTCGTATGAGGTCTTCTTGAGGAGGCAGTGAAGATAGACCCTGTTGATGGCGTGGCAAGCCGTGTTCACGGCTTCCGACCAAAAACACTCGGGGGTCTTGAACTCTCCAAGCATAGTCCTCGCCATATCAATGAGCGTCCTGTTCTTCCTCTCTACCACACCATTTTGCTGAGATGTGTAGGGAGCGGAGAACTCGTGCTTGATCCCCTCCTCCTCAAGGAACTCCTCCACTTGAAGATTCTTGAATTCGGACCCGTTGTCGCTTCTTATCTTCTTCACCTTGAGCTCAAACTCATTTTGAGCTCTCCTTAGGAAGCGCTTGAGGGTCCCTTGGGTTTCAGACTTATCCTGCAAAAAGAACACCCAAGTGAAGCGGGAAAAGTCATCAACAATAACTAGACCATACTTACTTTCTCCTATGCTTAGATAGGCGACGGGTCCGAAGAGGTCCATATGCAGCAGCTCCAGAGGTCTTGAAGTGGTCATCACATTCTTGTTGTGATGTGCTCCTCCCACTTGTTTACCTGCTTGACAAGCTGCACAAGGTCTATCTTTTTCGAATTGCACGTTAGTCAAACCTATCACGTGTTCTCCCTTTAGAAGCTTGTGAATGTTCTTCATCCCCACATGTGCTAAGCGGCGATGCCACAGCCAGCCCATGCTAGTCTTAGCAATTAAGCATGCATCTAGACCGGCCTCCTCTTTTGCAAAATCAACTAAATAAAGTTTGTCGTCTAGTACACCCTTAAAAGCTAGTGAACCATCACATCTTCTAAAGACAAACACATCTACATTTGTAAATAGACAATTATATCCCATATTACATAATTGACTGACTGATAGTAAATTATATCCAAGAGACTCAACTAAAAACACAATAGAGATAGAGTGCTCATTTGATATTGCAATCTTGCCTAAACCTTTCGCCTTGCCTTGGTTCCCATCACCGAATATGATTGAATCTTGGGAATCCTTATTCTTGACGTAGGAGGTGAACATCTTCTTTTCCCCATCATATGGTTCGTGCATCCGCTGTCGATAATCCAGCTTGAGCCCCCGGATGCATAAACCTGCAAGGCAAATTTAGGCTTGGGTCTTAGGTACCCAACTCTTGTTGGGTCCTACAAGGTTAGTCACAATTGTCTTAGGGACCCAAATGCAAGTTTTATCACCCTTGCATTTTGCCCCTAATTTCCTAGCAACTATCTTCCTATCCTTTCTACAAATAGCAAAGGAAGCATTTAAAGCATGATAAATTGTAGAGGGTTCATTCATAACTTTCCTAGGAACATGAACAATATTCTTTCTAGGCACATAATGAATATTTTTCCTAGGCATATCTCTACCATGCATATAGGAAGAACTGGGAGCAAACATAGCATAAGAATCATAGGCATGTGAATCAAAAGCATTACAACTCCTATGAGACTGTCTTCTATCAATGTACATAAAAGCATGATTCTTTTTAGTACTACTTGCCATAGGGGCCTTCCCTTTCTCCTTGGCGGAGATGGGAGCCTTATGGCTTGTTAAGTTCTTGGCTTCCCTCTTGAAGCCAAGCCCATCCTTAATTGAGGGGTGTCTACCAATCGTGTAGGCATCCCTAGCAAATTTTAGTTTATCAAAATCACTTTTGCTAGCCTTAAGTTGGGCATTAAGACTAGCCATTTCATCATTTAACTTTGCAATAGAAGCTATGTGTTCACTACAAGCATCAATATCAAAATCTTTACATCTATTGCAAATGACAACATTTTCTACACAAGTTGTTGATTTACTAGCTATTTCTAACTTAGCATTCAAATCATCATTAATGCTCCTTAAGCTAGAAATTGTCTCATGGCAAGAAGATAATTCACAAGAAAGCATTTCATTTCTTTTAACTTCTAAAGCATGAGATTTTTGTGCTTCTACAAATTTGTCATGTTCTTCATACAACAAATCTTCTTGTTTTTCTAAAAGCCTATTCTTATCATTCAAGGCATCAATCAATTCATTAATTTTATCTACCTTGGTTCTATCTAGGCCCTTAAATAAACATGAATAATCTATTTCATCCTCATCACTAGATTCGTCCTCACTTGAAGAAGCATAAGTAGAGTCTCGAGTACATACCTTCTTCTCCCTTGCCATAAGGCATGTGTGACGCTCGTTGGGGAAGAGGGATGACTTGTTGAAGGCGGTGGCGGCGAGTCCTTCATTGTCGGAGTCGGACGAGGAGCAATCCGAATCTCACTCCTTGCCAAGATGTGCCTCGCCCTTTGCCTTCTTATAGTTCTTCTTCTTCTCCTTCTTGTTTCCTTGATCCTGATCACTATCATTGTCGGGACAGTTAGCAATAAAATGACCAAGCTTACCACATTTGAAGCATGAGCGCTTCGCCTTTGTCTTGGTCTTGCTTGGCTGCCCCTTGCGACTCTTTAGTGCCGTCTTGAATCTCTTGATGATGAGGGCCATATCTTCATCATTAAGTCTGGCCGCCTCAATTTGTGCCACCTTGCTAGGTAGCGCCTCCTTGCTTCTTGTTGCCTTGAGAGCAAGGGGTTGAGGCTCGTTGATTGGACCATTCAATGTGTCGTCCACGTACCTCGCCTCCTTGATCATCATTCGCCCGCTTACGAATTTTCCAAGGACTTCTTCGGGAGACATTTTGGTGTACCTGGGATTCTCACGAATATTATTCACCAAATGAGGATCAAGAACGGTAAAGGACCTTAGCATCAATCGGACGACGTCGTGGTCCGTCCATCGCGTGCTTCCGTAGCTCCTTATTTTGTTGATAAGGGTCTTGAGCCGGTTGTATGTTTGGGTTGGCTCCTCGCCCCTTATCATCGCGAATCGTCCAAGCTCTCCCTCCATCAACTCCATTTTGGTGAGCAAGGTGACATCGTTTCCCTCATGAGAAATCCTGAGGGTGTCCCAGATCTGCTTGGCGTTATCCAAGCCACTCACTTTGTGGTATTCATCCCTGCACAATGAAGCTAGAAGAACAGTAGTAGCTTGTGCATTCTTATGAATTTGCTCATTAATGAACATGGGACTATCCGTACTATCAAAGTGCATTCCACTCTCTACAATCCCCCATATACTAGGATGGAGAGAGAATAGGTGACTACGCATTTTGTGGCTCCAAAATCCGTAGTCCTCCCCATCAAAGTGTGGAGGCTTGCCGAGAGGAATGGAGAGCAAATGTGAATTTGAACTTAGCGGAATACGAGAGTAGTCAAAAGAAAAGTTCGAATTAACCGGTTTCCTTCTCTCGTAGTCGTTGTGGTCGTCGTCCTTTTGGGAAGAAGTAGACTCATCGCTGTCGTCGTAGTAGACAATTTCCTTGATGCGCCTTGTCTTCTTCTTCTTCCCATCTTTCCGTCTATGGCCCGAGCCGGAGTCGGTAGGCTTGTCATCCTTCGGCTCATTGACGAAGGATTCCTTCTCTTTATCGTTGATCACGATACCCTTCCCCTTAGGATCCATCTCTTCGGGCGGTTAGTCCCTTTGTGAAGAGAACGGCTCCGATACCAATTGAGAGCACCTAGAGGGGGGTGAATAGGTGATCCTGCAAATCTTGAAAACTTAAGCCACAAAAACTTGGTTAAGCGTTAGCACAGTAAATGCCAAGTGGCTAGAGAGGAGTCTCAACAAAACACAATAACCACAAGAAATCAATCACAGAGATGGCACGGTGGTTATCCCGTGGTTCGGCCAAGACCAACGCTTGCCTACTCCACGTTGTGGCGTCCCAACGGACGAGGGTTGCAATCAACCCCTCTCAAGCGGTCCAAAGACCCACTTGAATACCACGGTGTTTTGCTTGCTTTTCTCAATCCCGTTTGCGAGGAATCTCCACAACTTGGAGCCTCTCGCCCTTACACTTGAAATTCACAAAGAAGCACAGAGCAAGGGAGGGATTAGCAACGCACTCAAGACAAGAAATCACAGCAACACCACGCACACAAGTTGCAACGAGAGCTCACAACACAACTCAATGAGTTCACCACTCAACTAGAGCTCTAATTGCTATCGCAAAGAATCAAAGGCGCGGAATCGATGTCTTGGTTCTTAGGAATGTTGTAGGAATGCTTAGTGTACTCCTCCATGCGCCTAGGGGTCCCTTTTATAGCCCCAAGGCAGCTAGGAGTCGTTGAGAGCATTCTAGGAAGGCTGATCTTGCCTTCTGTCGACTGGCGCACCGGACACTGTCCGGTGCCCGATTTCCTTCCAAAAATGGCGCAGTCGACCGTTGGCAGCCTGAGAGCCGTTGGCGCACCGGACATGTCCGGTGCACACCGGACAGTCCGGTGCCCTCTTCTAGCCGTTGGCTCGGCCACGTGTCCAGCGCAGATTGCGCGGTCGACCGTTGGCCCGGCCGACCGTTGGCTCACCGAACAGTCCGGTGCACACCGGATAGTCCGGTGAATTTTAGCCGTACGCCGTTGATGGTTTCCCGAGAGCGACGAGTTCGCCTGTGAACGGCCCACCGGACATGTCCGGTGCACCACCGGACAGTCCGGTGAATTATAGCCGTACACCGCCGTCGAAGTCCCGAGAGCAGCCTGTTCGCCAGAGCCAGCCTGGCGCACCGGACACTGTCCGGTGCACCACCGGACAGTCCGGTGAACCCAGACTGAGCAGATTCTTGGCTGCTCGAGCCAAGACATTTCCAATTGGATTTTTCCTGTTTCCAGCACTTAGACACAATACATTAGTCCATAAAACAATGTACTAAGTCTGAGAAACATACCTTTATCCTTGATTTGTACTTTATCCACCTTTTTACACTAGGGCACTTGTGTTGGACACTAAATCACCAAAATACTTAGAAATGGCCCAAGGGCACATTTCCCTTTGACACTCCACTCCATCAAATCATTCATCATTCGCCGTCACTCCGCACCGTTCTCCAATTTGGTATAATCTTCACTCCTATATTATTTACCAAAGGGGGAGAAAGTTTGACAAAGGGCTTATATTTCACTCAAAAGTATCCGTTTTTGGCGATTCATGCAAAAGGGGGAGAAAGTATTAGCCCAAAGCAAAAGGACCGCACCACCACCAATTTCAAAAATGTAGTCTTTCAAATTTGTATTAAAAGAAGGCTTTTCAATTAGTATCTTATTTTTGACAGAAATTTCTAAATTGGTATAACCCCTTTCAAAATTAATAAGGCTTTTCAATTAGTATCTTATTTTTGACAGAAATTTCTAAATTGGTATAACCCCTTTCAAAATTAATATCTAAAACCCTCTTGAACAACAAGAGGAGAATTTGATTGAGGGGGAGTTTTGTTTAGTCAAAGGAAAAGCATTTGAAACAGGGGGAGAAAATTTCAAATCTTGAAAATGCTTCTCAAAATCTTATTCATTTACATTTGACCATTTGCAAAAAGACTTTGAAAAGAATTTCCAAAAGAATTTGCAAAAACAAAACATGTGGTGCAAGCGTGGTCCAAAATGTTAAATATGAAGAAAGCATCCATGCATATCCTATGAGAATATATATTGGTTTAATTCCAAGTAATCTTTGCACTTACATTATGCAAACTAGTTCAATTCTGCACTTATATATTTGCTTTGGTTTTTGTTGGCATCAATCACCAAAAAGGGGGAGATTAAAAGGGAAATAGGCTTACACCTTTTCCTAAATGATTTTGGTGGTTGAATTACCCAACACAAATAATTGGACTAACTAGTTTGCTCTAGATTATAAGTTCTACGGGTGCCAAAGGTTCAACACAAACCAATAAAAAGTCCAAGAAAGGGTTCAAAAAAAAGAGCAAAAGACAACCCAAAGGCAGCCCTGGTCTGGCGCACCGGACAGAGTTCCACTCCAAACTTGCCACCTTCGGGAATTCGGGGAGAACGCTCCGCTGTAATTCACCAGACTGTCTAGTGTAACACCGGACTGTCCGGTGTGCCAAGCGGAGCAACGGTCGTCCGCGCCAACGGTCATCTGCAAAGGAACAGTGAAACGCTACAGTGCGTAACTGCGCGCGTAGAGTCAGAGCAGGCGCCAGAAGGCACACCGGATAGTGAACAGGACCTGTCCGGTGGCCCTGTTGTCGGAAGCTCCAACGATCGAAACCCAACGGCCTGGTGACGTGGCTGGCGCACCGGATAGTGTCTGGTGGCGCATCGGACCCGATGCGCCATATGACAGAAGCCCTCACTAACGGTTCTTTTGGTGGTTGGGGCTATAAATACCCCCAACCACCACACTTCAATGCATCCAAGTTTTCAGCCATCAAACCTCATACAAGAGCTCTAGACTTCATTCCAAGGCACAAACAAAGAGATCAAATCCTCTCCCAAGTCCGGAATCACTCCAAACAAATTAGTGACTAGAGAGAGAGACTTTTGTGTTCTTTTGAGCTCTTGCGCTTGGATCGCTTTTCTTCTTCCTCTATTCTTGTGTTCATCTCACTTGTAACCAAAACAAGAGACACCAATTGTGTGGTGGTCCTTGTGGGGACTTAGTGTCCTGATTGATTGAGAAGAGAAGCCCACTCGGTCTAAGTGACCGTTTGAGAGAGGGAAAGGGTTGAAAGAGACCCGGTCTTAGTGACCACCTCAACGGGGAGTAGGTTTGCAAGAACCGAACATCGGTAAAACAAATCACCGTGTCATCCGCTCTTATTCGCTTGTGATTTGTTTTCGCCCTCTATTTCGGACTCGACTTTAATTCTAATGCTAACCCCGGCTTGTAGTTGTGCTTAGACTTTATAAATTCCAGATTTGCCTATTCACCCCCCTCTAGGCGACTTTCAGCTTCGAAAATGCAAACCGAAGCTGAAACAAAACCGACTGAAATTGGAGCTGTAGTAAGCCAGGCTAGTGCTGAAGCTGGGCCTTCAGAGCCCGCTGAGAAAAAACCTTCGGAAATTGAAGAGAAGGCAGTAGAGGAAGAGGCTATAGAACAGACTTTGCCTGAAAAAGTTGCCGCTCCTGCTCCCAAAGCTTTAAAAGAAAGTATTGAATATATCATCCGACATGCTTCGGGAAAAAGACTCTCTAAAGAAGAAGAATGAGAAGCTCAACACTATGCCCAAAAACTAAAATATCCGAAGGGGGCATTAGTGTTCAATGGCAGCGGAGAGGAAGATTTTTTATACTGTCTCCCGGATAGCAAAGAGATATCTGTTTGCCAGGAGATGGGTAGAAGCTTCAGATTCCCAACGTTAGAAGATGGCCTCTCAGTACTGTCAAAGGATGAATTAGCTGATAGTTTGGCATATAATAGCATAAAGGTATAAAAGTTAACTTTGTATCTGAAAACGAATTGTTTCTTTTGCTTATATTTGATCTTGATCTTCTCTTGCAGGGCCTAATCCTTAGCAATGCCCCTTAGAGCACATAAAAATATTGAAGATGAAGGGTATACAATAGCTCTGAACAACCTTCGTTCAGAAGTGATTGAATTAAGGAACGAGGGCCTTGAAAAGGATAAGATATTAATTTCATTGGTAAACAAAATAAAAGAAGACGAAGCTAATTCCAAAATTCAAGCTGAGGCCCAAAAGAGTGAAATTGAAAATCTTCGAAGACAATTAGCTGAGGCCAAAGAAAAATGCGCTGTTGCTGAAGCTAATCGAGATGCCAGCGAATACTGGAGTAATTATTTAGAGAAGACAGTCGTAGAGCTTCGCGCCTCCAAAAGAAAGATGTTTTGAAAAATCTGTGGAGTGTGTAAAAAAGATGAAAACTAGATTTGCCAACGTGGGCGCCTATTCAAACGAAGACAACTTCATACGAGGCGACCCTAAGGGCGTTATCGAGTGGATCAGTGGTGAAGCTGAAGCTTTTGAGGAGATTTTAAGTGATCGTGGGGACGTCTGCGCATTCTCTGGTGCGAGAGGAGTTGCAGCCGTCTTGGAGAAGGCGAGTTGTGATCATGTTTGAACCTTGGCCCAAGCTAAAGTTGCTTTATCTGTGGATGACACGAAGGATCCCTCGGCCGAAGCAAGTTTTATGGGTGGAAAGTTTTTCACTGATATCTGGGAAAACGGCGGCCGAGAAATGGCTCATGAAATAATGAAGAAAAGTGAAAAAGATATTCATGAGGCACGATAAGCGGCGAAAAAAGATGAAGAAGCTGCCGAACGCGAAAGACGAATAGGTATCGTTTAACAGCTTCTAGCTTCGTCATTTGTTTTCGTGACTTCGAACTAATTGATGTTTTCTACCGCAGCTGAACTACCTCCTCCACCAGAGCCATTCGACCCATTGGCCGACCTAGAGACGAAGAAAGCTATAGAAATTATTAATATGGCCGAAGCTATTGTCGATGAAGTTGTTACCAATCTGCTTAATGAAGTTGCAGAAAAAGTTCTGAAGGAAGAATAGTAGTTATTGTACAAACATTACTAGGATATGAATGTAGCATTTGCTAAACTAAGTCGGTAATATTTGATGCTCATAGTTTTGAATCTAATATGTAAATTGTTTGTAACTCAGTTCTTTGCGACGCATGAAACTTTGTGTACATACCGTTTTTGAGCCTTCGGCGAAAAAAACACCTTCCCTTCTTTTCATGCTTCGTAAAGAATATCCAAGCTTCATAAAAACTTCAATGCTTCGTGAACATTAGGTCTCTTCTTTCATATCATAGCCGATGAAGATGTGCTTCTCAACTTATTTTGTGCCTTGGCACCTTTTTATTTTTGTAAGGCATTCTTCAAAGATCGACTTCATTTCCAATTCGTGTCATTGGTGTGATATGATGTATGATGTGATGTTATGCGATATGATGCGATGATATGATGCAAAGAATGATGCCAATGCCGAAGACACACCCATGCTAAAACTCAATCTCTACGTCCCCTTAGGGACAATCAAAATTTCTTTGCCGCTTATTTTTCGATGTAAGTTCTGCATCCCCTTAGGAACGTCTTTGAACTTCTTCGCCTTCTATTTCGGCGGTATTCGCGTTGACTTTTCGTGCTTCGCCTTATATTTCGGTGGTATTTGGCTCTGCATTCCTTTTGTAATGACTTTTGAGCAGAAAACTTACACTGCGCTCCCTTAAGAACGGCTTTTTTGTAGCTTCGGCAAACTTACGTTGCGCTCTTTACGAACGACTTTTTGTGGCTTCGGTGAAATTGCACTACGATTTTTAGCTCTGCATTCCCGTAGGAATATCTTTTTAGCTTCAGCAATTTTTAAGCTTCGTAAGTCTGTGATGAAGATATATTTCATTCTGACAGAAATGAGGCTAGTACAAGAAATTAAAAATGATGAGAAAACTAGGTTTACATTGATTGTTCCTTATTAAAAAGAAAATGACAGTGAATGTCAAAATATGCCAGAGGCAGGATATCTGTCAATAGATGTGTTTTGATTCTGGCATAGTACTGTTGACTGTGCGAGCTTCGGATTCCTCCCTGAAATCTCGCTGCTGATGGGTCTGTTGGCTCCCTTCTGGCTATTGACCTCGTGAATAGGTAGGTTGTAGCGGTGGCGGAGGTGGAAGCTGTGGCCAAGAAACCTGCGGCTGACTAGCCGAAGCAACAGAAGCTGCAGGATGACTACCCACATATTCTGGTATAGAGGGTGAGTGACACGAAGCAGTGTGCAGGACCTGCTTTGGTTGACTTTGCTGGGCTTCGGGTTCTGCGATCTCCTTCTGCTTTTGGATGGTGATTTGACACATTCTTGTAGTGTGGCCCTTGTCTTCACCACAAAATAGGCAGTAGATCTTCCTGGGTTGATCCCCATATCTTCCTCCAAAGCCCCTGGTGCCTCTGCCTCTTGGAGCTAGTGGCCGGAAAGAGCTTTGTTGCTGCCCCAAAGCTTGTGAAGAATACTGCGGCCTCTGCAGTTGACTTCCTCTGTCATCACTCTAAATGGAGTTGTGAAGATATTAAAGAAGTTATTATGCGCCCTATTTGGTCCCGCTTCGGCCTTCGAAAGCCAAAGGTTGAAATCGATGAAGCCGCCGAAGCGTGCCAGAAGGCCTTTGGTACTGTCTGCTTTTTTATTGGAACAAGAGATTTAATCCAGGAGCATATAGCCTTCAGAGTATGGCCACTTGTAGAGAAGTGGGAAATGCCGAAGGAGACTGTCACCAAGTCTGGCGAAGGTGAGCTGGTTCGACAGAAATACACCTTTAGATATGGAGATAAATTTGATGAGCCGAATGATGACTGGCTGAAATGTATCGAAGCTACAATTGATGAACTGCTTGGGCCATATTCCAAAGCAAAAGATAATGCATTGTCCACATCCTTTGGTGGCCGGAGAAAAAAGAGATTGAATAGAGTTTTTGATGCCATTGGTTTTGTTTACCCTGACTACTGCTACCCGCTGCGGGGACGGGGAAAAAAGAGGAAGACTGCTGCTTCGGCCAGGACTGCTGCTTCGGCCACTCCAGATGAGCCTGCGCCGAAGAGCAAAAAGTTGAAAGTCCTTACCCACTGGTCGCGTTATATTGAACCGGCCATGGTGCCTGAGTTTGGCGAAGAGACTTCTTCAGCTGCTAAACCAAAGGAGCCCATTTCTCCTACGCAGAAGGCTGAAGATCCGGCTATAATGCCGAAGGTACCCTCAGCAGAGCTAGCTGAGCCGAAGACTGATAAAGGTAAGGCTGAAGAGCCAAAAATCGAAGGAACAAAAATGTTAGAAATTTTAAGCCCTTCGACAGAAGTAACAGTGCCGAAGGCACAAAAAAGTCTTGCGTCAACTCTCAAAAGAAGAAGGATGGCAAATGTGCTAGATGTGTTAGAAACAGTAAAGGCTTTAAGCTCTACTCCTTCACGGAAAATTGCCGAGGCTTCTAAAAGGGAAATAGGCTTACACCTTTTCCTAAATGATTTTGGTGGTTGAATTGCCCAACACAAATAATTAGACTAACTAGTTTGCTCTAGATTATAAGTTTTACAGGTGCCAAAGGTTCAACACAAACCAATAAAAAGTCCAAGAAAGGGTTCAAATAAAAAGAGCAAAAGACAACCCAAAGGCAGCCCTGGTCTGGCGCACCGGACAGTGTCCGGTGCACCAGGGAGTTCCACTCTAAACTTGCCACCTTCGAGAATTCGGGGAGACCGCTCCGCTATAATTCACCGGACTGTCCGGTGTAGCACCGGACTGTCTGGTGTGCCAAGCGGAGCAACGGTCGTCCGCGCCAATGGTCGTCTGCAAAGGAACAGTGAAACGCTACAGTGCACGACTGCGCGCGTAGAGTCAAAGCAGGCGCCAGAAGCCGCACCGGATAGTGAACAGGACCTGTCTGGTGCAGCATCGGACTGTCTGGTGGCCCCGTTGTCAGAAGCAACAGAAGCTGCAGGATGATTACCCACATATTCTGGTATGTAGGGTGAGTGACACGAAGCAGTCTGTAGGACCTGCTTCGGTTGACTTTGTCGGGCATCGGGTTCTGCGATCTTCTGCTTTTGGATAGTGATTTGACACATTCTTGTAGTGTGGCCCTTGTCTTCACCACAAAATAGGCAGTAAATCTTCCTGGGCTGATCCCCATATCTTCCTCCGAAGCCCTTGGTGTCTCTGCCTCTTGGAGCTGGTGGCCGGAAAGAGCTTTGTTGCTGCCCCGAAGCTTGTGAAGAATACTGCGGCCTCTGCAGTTG
Organism: Zea luxurians; assembly: GCA_029449295.1. Taxonomy (NCBI): domain Eukaryota; kingdom Viridiplantae; phylum Streptophyta; class Magnoliopsida; order Poales; family Poaceae; genus Zea; species Zea luxurians. The sequence continues at coordinate 89,692,821 of JAOPSE010000006.1, read as the reverse complement.
ACTTCCTCTGTCATCACTCTGAGTGGAGTTGTGAATTGACCTGACATGCCTCAGGTGGATTCTTCCTTCGAAGCCCCTGGTCATCTCAGAGAACCTGTATGCTTCCTCCCTTCTTTGCCGGAAGTCATTGTCAGCACGGATGTACTCATCCATCTTCTAAAGCAGCTTCTCCAGAGTTTGTGGGGGCTTTCTAGCGAAATACTGGGCAGTAGGTCCTGGACAAAGCCCCTTAATCATGGCCTCAATGACAATTTCATTGGGCACTATAGGCGCTTGTGCTCTAAGACACAAGAACCATCGGACATATGCCTAGAGATACTCCTCATGATCTTGTGTGCATTGAAACAAGGCCTAAGCTATGACTGGCTTCGTCTGGAAGCCTTGGAAACTTGTCACTAGCATATCCTTGAGCTTCTGCCATGAAGTAATAGTCTTTGGCCGAAGAGAAGAATACCATGTTTGGGCCACATTCCAAACTGCCATGACAAAGGACTTGGCCATGACAGCTGCATTGCCTCCATATGAAGATATAGTTGCTTCATAACTCATCAAAAACTGCTTCGGATCTGAATGCCCATTATACATGGGGAGCTGAGGTGGCTTGTATGATGGAGGCCATGGGATAGCCTGCAGTTCTGCTGCCAAGGGAGAAACATCATCAAAGGTAAAGGTATCATGATTGAAATCATCATACCATCCATCCTCGTTGAATAAGCTTTTTTGATGAAGCTCCCTGTGTTGGGGCCTTCGATCTTGTTCGTCTTGAGCAAGATGGCGTACTTCTTCAGTGGCTTCGTCGATCTGCCTTTGAAGATCAGCCAGTCGGGCCATCTTCTCCTTCTTCCTCTGCACTTGCTGATGAATTATCTCCATGTTTCTGATCTCTTGGTCCAACTCCTCCTCCTGGAGTGTTGGACTGGTGGCCTTCCTTTTCTGGCTTCGGGCCTCTCGGAGAGAGAGGGTCTCTTGATTTGTGTCCAGTGGTTGCAGTGTGGCAGCCCCTGGCGCTGAAACTTTTTTCGGCGGCATGACTAAGGTCAGTGCTTGCCGAAGATGGTCGAAAAGGGTTCACCGGAGGTGGGCGCCAATGTTGGGGACTTGTTCTCAAATGCTATGAATCAAGAACAAGGCAACACAGAATGTTAAATGTTAATACCCTTCGTCCTTCGAAGCATTATCTCCCTTAGGATATAATGATCTTCAAACGAAGGTCATGAAGGACATACCTTCTTCATCGTAGCATATGCTAATAAAAGAAGAAGTATATGAAAACAACATGAATGATCACATAACATTGTCAATTCATCCTTATTATATTAACATGGAAAAATAGAGACAATATTGAATTATATAGGTACCTTCGGCTTGACAAAAGGCAAAAGCACAAGTGTGATGCACGAGTGAATACAAGTCAGCGTGAACAGTACGGGGGTACTGTTCATCTATTTATAGGCACAGGACGCAGTCTGTGAGAAATTACATTCATGCCCTTTACATTTATTATTGGCTTATAGAAAAATCTATGAGGACTGGATAGCCTTTTCCCTTTTAAGTCGGTTCCTTTTTCCGTGATTGAGCCGAAGCTCCTTTGCGTATAGCTTCGAAGTATCAGCAACCTTCGTCACGATCGTGCCCTTCTCATCGTATAATTCGAAGGTATCTATCCATAAGCCATACTTGGAATACATTGTTAAATTACGTTTTTGAGGACCTTCGGAGGACGAAGGCTCCCAATAACGCTGATGTGCAACTTCATGATGTCCCCTATAGAGGCATAGGTGCCAACACGACAGCATCAGCGGCAATAAAATAGTTTCCAAGATTTGGTTTGCCAGACGCGCGTTGCTCTAGACAAACAAAGAACAAAAAAACTAAATACGGGCTAATTGGTTGTCTTAACAATTACATGTAAACAATGGAGAAAAATAATGCTCTAGACCTCCAGAAATTTCATGCAAAAAGGGTCCACAAATATATAAGCCTCTCATATGAATATGAATGAACCGAACAGCTGACTTTAATCCGAAGCGAACAATTCAAGTATTTCCATAAAATTGTAAAAGTATGCTACCGGTACTAATTTTAATTTATAGAACTATACAAATAACATTTTGAAATACTGAAGTACGGCCCCATAAAGTTCTTTTGCCCTTGTGTGCTGAACTGCATGATTATGCACATGACTGTGAGGGCAGCAGCAACGGAAATCTTCCTCGTGAAATTAGGCCTTCATCTCGAATCAGCAAAGTCCATCCCTGTGAAAAATGTCAGGGGGAATTTAAAAGTTACGGGCTAGTTTGACAACCCAATTTTTTCATAGAATTTCTAATTTCTTAAGGGATAATAAACTAATTTCCCTTAAGAAAATAAAAAAACCCGTGAAAAAATAGGGTTCCCAAACTAGCCCTACGAAAATAAACTACGATGGCTGCGCCCAGCTGCTCGAAATATGAGTTAATTCTTCTCAACATTACTCATTTGGGGACTCAAATTAGCAGTCTCATGAGTTTATTGGTTTGTCGTAAATACATTTGAACATCCAGTACAGAAAGTAAATTTACATTATCAAATAGTTCGGTTTTTTAACAAAAAAGGTGCGCATTAAACCTAGGAGGACAACATTTTAGCCTGTAATTCTGTGATCGAAATCACCCTCTTGCTATTTAAAGACATATCAATGGAGTTACTGCATAGGCCCCAAAAAACGGGGGGCAAAACAGAGAGGAGCGTGAAGCAGAGAAGGAATTAATATACTCCCTTCGTTTTTTAAGTTGTCGTTGGATAGTTCAATTTTACACTATCCAGCGATAACTAAAACGAAACGGTGGGAGTAGCTGACAAGATCCAAGGCCCAGTGATCCAAGGAATTGATGTATCATAATAATGTTTTAAGGTTCGAGTCATTAAGGCCCAGTTTTAATCTCAAGAGATAAACTTTAGCAGCTTTTTTAGCTGTTTTTAGTCATTTGATGATCTAAACAGGAGAACTAATGGTGGTGTGATAAAATTTAACACATATTATCTCATAAACTGCTCAAGGGTTGCTAAAAAAAGCTAAATATAGGCTAGGGACCCCATTTTCCACCCATACCCTCTAACCCCATTCTCTCTCTCCGCATTAGGGGCATGTGTGTCTTTTTATTTCAATATGCTAAACTTTATTAGAGTAGTCCAAACACCACAAGAGCTAAACTTTAGCACTTCAATTCATATGACCAAAGTTTAACAGGAAGCTAAAATTTATCCCGTGAGATTGAAACGGGACCTAAGTTCTTGCCTAGGTAGTGGGCACTCAAGCACGACACATGTCAAAGAAGCCTTACCACATATATGAGTGAATCTGTTTTGTTTATGTATGCCCAAGAAAGTAAAGATCCCTTTGATCACAAGCCGGCGTACAAAAAATATTTTTTTGTAACATGACCACAAATGATGTCATCAATACAACGTTCGATGCATATATATAGTATACAGTTGACATGTTTTGTTATTGTGATGATATCATCAACATAGTAATTAAAAAAAGAGACCATGTCACACAATTCACTGCATAGACAAAGGAATTCAAAGTTAATCATAATTTCATTTCAATCAATAGGCAACGGAACAGATATTCAGATGGTAGAACACTCACTTCCAGGGGACATTGCCAACCAGCATAACTTCACTGAAACATGTTGTCGAAAGAGACCAACAGTACATAACTCCATTGAAGCATACTTTTTTCTCGAATGTGTAGGAGAGCTGCACGTCATTATATTAAGAAGAAGAAAAAAAGTTAAGTATTTAGTTGAAGGTTTGGGTCTAGGATGCATTTATGGGTAGGGTGTCCAATTAACTTATGGGTTTGAACCCAATATTTAAAATAGAATTTTCTAATTTCAAGAAATATGCAACATTAATTCCACATTGCAAACAGAAATTATGGTTCGACATGAGATGCAACAATCAGATTCCTCTAGGGTTTTATTTTACTAAGCTTAACACTTGTGTATATAATCACAAAAAACTCTTCATTATTTAAGAAGAAGAGTAAATATGAGAATAAAGAGAGGGTAACACCTGTATTTTAAATATGGAGCAAAAAAAATTTATACCCTAGAGTCAGGGTGTTAAACCTAGGGCCAATGTACAGGATGTCCCAGAGGCCTATGTTAGTCACTTGTTCCCGATTGCTATGTACAATCAAAAGCAAGGGCAACACAATATTAAAAAGATAAACAACCTTTGTCATTAAGCAGTCATCCCTTCGGAATAACTCTTTTGAAGACGAAGGTTGAAACTTAATCGATAAATCATGACCTAATTGTATAAACATGTGAAGATTGTAAAAGATTTTTAACATAACGACTCGTCTCAGATGTATCAATATTATATTTCCTCTTTCATATAATGAATTTACAATCATACCTTCGACTTTAGAGAATGAATTAGAGCGAAGGTGCTTTAGAGAAAAGATTACACAAAGCAATTGTCCGGTCCTTCAAAAGGTACTTTTATGCAGCGCACTATTCAACTATTTATAGAGAATCGTACAACTTCGTACGAAATTACATTTACACCCACAAGGATTACACACAGGATTTACAAATAATATAAGGGCAACATTGTCCTTTGCTTTCAGCATTCATGATGACTCCTTGCATCGTCTTCCTATGTCGCTATGACGAAGTTAGCTTCGTCGCCCCTCTGATGTCCTGTAACGAAGGTGTTCTGGTGTCGAAGCTCTTGCAATACTTGGCAACAAATGGTTAAACGTGTTTTTGAGGACCTTCAAAAGACAAAGGCCCCCAACAGCCTACATGCAAGATGAATTGGGGACCAACACTTGAGGTGCCCTAAGGGATAGGAAAGAGGTGGTTGATGCCTGAGGAGCTTCGAGGGCCAAGGTAAGAGGTGCTCTAGGGGACGGCTCACAATGTGCCTCGAGTCGGGCTAGGGAAAAAGATGTCCCGGGGACCGATGAGTAGGGTCCCCGAGGGCCAGGGCAAGAGGTGCCCTAGAGGCCGATGAGTGGGGTGTCATGAGGACAAGGGCAAGAGGTGCCCAAGGGGCCAGCACACGAGGTTCTCCAAGGGCCATGGAAAGAGGTGCCCTGAGGACTAGCAAGCAAGGTGCCCGAGGAGGAGGAGATGACACACAAGGTGCCTAGAGGATCAGTGCATGAGGTTCTTGAAAGTCGCCTAGAGGGGGGGTGAATAGGGCGAAACTGAAATTCTCAATAATAATCACAACTACAAGTCGGGTTAGCGTTAGAAATATAATAGAGTCCGCGAGAGAGGGTGCAAAACAAATCGCAAGCAAATAATGAAGTGAGACACGCGGATTTGTTTTACCGAGGTTCGGTTCTCTCAAACCTACTCCCCGTTGAGGAGGCCACAAAGGCCGGGTCTCTTTCAACCCTTACCCTCTCTCAAACGGTCCCCCGGACCGAGTGAGCTTTCTCTTCTCAATCACTTGGAACACAAAGTTCCCGCAAGGACCACCACACGATTGGTGTCTCTTGCCTCAATTACAAGTGAGTGTTTGATCACAAGAAAGAATCAAGAAAGAAGAAAGCAATCCAAGCGCAAGAGCTTGAAAGAACACAAGCAAATCACTCTCTCTCTAATCACTAGGGCGTTGTGTGGAATTTTTGGAGAGGATTTGATCTCTTGGGTGTGTCTAGAATTGAATGCTAGAGCTCTTGTAAGTAGTTGAGAAGTGGAAACCTTGGATGTCATGAATGGTGGGTGGTTGGGGGTATTTATAGCCCCAACCACCAAACTAGCCGTTTGGTGGAGCTGTCTGTTCGATGGCGCACCGGACAGTCCGGTGCACACCGGACATGTCCGGTGCGACAGCCACGTCACCAAAAAGCCGTTGGGTCGACCGTTGGAGCTCTGTCTTCTGGGCCCGCCTGGATGTCCGGTGGCGCACCGGACAGGTACTGTAGAATGTCCGGTGCGCCAGCATGGGCGTGCCTGACCTCTGCGCGCGCTGGCGCGCAATAAATGCGCTGCAGGTAGCCGTTGGCGCCGATATAGCTGTTGCCCCGCTATTACACCGGACAGTCCGGTGTACACCGGACAGTCCGGTGAATTTTACCGGAGCAGCCGAAGTGAAAACCCGAGGCTGGCGAGTTCCTGAGGCCGCTCTTCCTTGGAGCACCGGACATGTCCGGTGTACACCGGACAGTCCGGTGAATTATAGCGGAGTGGCCTTTGGAAATTCCCGAGAGTGAAGAGTTTGAAGTCGGAGTCCACTGGTGCACCGGACATGTCCGGTGGCACACCGGACAGTCCGGTGCGCCAGACCAGAGGTGCCTTCGGTTGACCCTTGCTCCTTTATTTGAACCCAATACTTGGTCTTTTTATTGGCTATGTGTGAACCTTTTGCACCTGTATAACTTACACACTAGAGCAAACTAGTTAGTCCAATATTTGTGTTGGGCAATTCAACCACCAAAATTAATTAGGGACTAGGTGTAACCCTAATTCCCTTTCAATCTCCCCCTTTTTGGTGATTGATGCCAACACAAACCAAAGCAAATATAAATGTGCATAAATTGAACTAGTTTGCATAATGTAAGTGCAAAGGTTGCTTGGAATTGAGCCAATATAAATACTTACATGTTGTGCATGGATTGTTTCTTTGTTTTTAACATATTGGACCACATTTGCACCACATGTTTTGTTTTTGCAAATCCTTTTGTAAATTCTTTTCAAAGTCTTTTTGCAAGATAGTCAAAGGTAAACAAATAAGATTTTGAGAAGCTTTTTCAAATTTTGAAATTTTCTCCCTTTAATCCAAATGCTTTTCCTTTGACTAAACAAAACTCCCCCTAAATGAGATCCTCCTCTTAGTGTTCAAGAGGGTTTTGATATATCATTTTTGAAATACTACTTCCTCCCCCTTTAGAACATAGTAAGATATTAATTTGAAATTGACCAATTGAAAATCTCCAAATTTTTAAAATTAGGTGGTGGTGCGGTCCTTTTGCTTTGGGTTAAAATTAGGTGGTGGTGCGGTCCTTTTGCTTTGGGCTCATATTTTCTCCCCCTTTGGCATGAATCGCCAAAAACGGAATTATTAGAGCCCAACGAAGTACTTTCTCCTCCTTTGGTCATAAAATAAATGAGTGAAGATTATACCAAAGTTGGAGAGATGCTCGGAGTGACGGCGAAGGATGAGTAGTAGAGTGGAGTGGAAGCCTTTGTCTTCGTCGAAGACTCCAATTCCCTTTCAATATACCTATGACTTGGTTTGAAATACACTTGAAAACACATTAGTCATAGCATATATAAAAGAGATATGATCAAAGGTATACTTGTGTGCTATGTGTGCAAATTAGCAAAAGAAATTCCTAGAATCAAGAATATTTAGCTCATGCCTAAGTTTGGTAAAAGATTGTTCATCAAGTGGCTTGGTAAAGATATCGGCTAATTGATCTTTAGTGTTAATGTAAGAAATCTCGATATCCCCCTTTTGTTGGTGATCCCGAAGAAAATGATACCGAATGGCTATGTGTTTAGTGCGGCTATGTTCAACGGGATTATCCGCCATGCGGATTGCACTCTCATTATCACATAGAAGAGGAACTTTGGTTAGTTTGTAACCATAGTCCCGTACGGTTTGCCTCATCCAAAGCAATTGCGCGCAACAATGGCCTGCGGCAATATACACGGCTTCGGCGGTAGAAAGAGCGACCGAATTTTGCTTCTTTGAAGCCCAAGACACCAAGGATCTTCCCAAGAACTGGCAAGTCCCCGATGTGCTCTTCCTATTAATCTTACACCCCGCCCAATCGGCATCCGAATAACCAATCAAATCAAATGTGGATCCCCGAGGGTACCAAAGCCCAAACTTAGGAGTATAAGCCAAGTATCTCAAGATTCGTTTTACGGCCGTAAGGTGTGATTCCTTAGGGTCGGCTTGGAATCTTGCACACATGCAAACGGAAAGCATAATGTCCGGTCGAGATGCACATAAATAAAGCAATGAACCAATCATCGACCGGTATACCTTTTGATCCACGGACTTACCTCCCGTGTCGAGGTCGAGATGCCCATTTGTTCCCATGGGTGTCTTGATGGGCTTGGCATCCTTCATTCCAAACTTGGTTAGGATGTCTTGAGTGTACTTTGTTTGGCTAATGAAGGTGCCCTCTTGGAGTTGCTTAACTTGGAATCCTAGAAAATACTTCAACTCCCCCATCATCGACATCTCGAATTTCTGTGTCATGATCCTACTAAATTCTTCACATGTAGATTCGTTAGTAGACCCAAATATGATATTGTCGGCGTTCCGAGACCGGGGGGTCCCCGAGCCGACGAGTGAGAGTGCTGCGTGCCCCAGCCCAGATGGGTCGAGCGCGTGGGCGAGCGCAAAGGGGGGAGTAGAGAGAGAGAGCGAGAGGTCGGTGGCCGGAGCCGGGTCGCGACGAGGGAGTCGGAGAATTCCCGCGGCCTTCGTGTTCGTCCCGCGCCCAGGTCGGGTGCGCTTGCAGTAGGGGGTTACAAGCGTCCGCGCGAGGTGAAGGGAGCGAGCGGCCCCGAGAGAGCGCCTGCCCCTGCCCTTCGTCCCCGCGAGGCCAACCTTCTCTAAGAAGGCCCTGGTCATTCCTTTTATAGTCGTAAGGAGAGGATCCAGGTGTACAAAATGGGGGTGTAGCAAGGTGCTACGTGTCTAGCGAGGGAGAGCTAGCGCCCTAAGTACACGCCAAGGTGGCAGCCGGAGAGATCTTGGCACCCTGTTGGTGTGGCCTCGTGGCTGTTGGAGGAGTAACGCAGCCGGACGGAGGGACAGCTGTTGAAGTGGCTGGGCCCTTGCTGACGTCCTCCTGCTTTCATAAGGGAGCTGAGAGCCGCCGTCGTCATGGTCTAGCGGGGCGCCATCATTGCCTATCTGGCGGAGCTGGCCAGATGGGACGCCGGTCTTGTTCTCTGCGACCCGAGTCGGCTCAGGGCAGGGTGATGATGACGCTTCCTGTTGACGTGGCGGTCTTGTGTCCTAGGTTGGGCGTCGTGGAGGCTCCTCCGAAGTCGAGGTCGAGTCCGTCCTGCAAGACAGAGGTCGAGCCCGAACTCCTGGGTCGGGCGAGGCGGAGGTCGTTCGGTAGAGGCCGAGGCGGAGTCCGAGCCCTGGGTCGGGCGAGGCGGAGTTCGTCGTCTTCCGGGGCCTTAGCCCGAGTCCGAGCCCTGGGTCGGGCGGAGCGGAGTTCGCCGTCTTCCGGGGCCTTAGCCCGAGTCCGAGCCCTGGGTCGGGCAGAGCGGAGTTCGCCGTCTTCCGGGGCCTTGGCCCGAGTCCGAGCCCTGGGTCGGGCGGAGCGGAGTTCGCCGTCTTCCGGGGCCTTAGCCCGAGTCCGAGCCCTAGGTCGGGCGGAGCGGAGTTCGTCGTCTTCCGGGGCCTTAGCCCGAGTCCGAGCCCTGGGTCGGGCAGAGCCTCCTATGGCACCTCTGGCGAAGTCTGGTCGCCCGTCGGTCTTACCTTTTGCGTTAAACGCCCCGGTGACTTGGTCGGTTGGCGCGGTGATTTAGTCAGGGTTACTTCTTATCGAAGGCGGGGCCTCGGGCGAGCCGGAGATGCGTCTGCCGTGAAAGAGGAGGCCTCAGGCGAGACGGAGTCATCTTAGGGTCGGCTGCCCTCGCCCGAGGCTAGGCTCGGGCGTGGCGTGATCGAGTCACTCGTATGGACTGATCCCTGACTTAATCAAACCCATCAGGCCTCTGCAGCTTTATGCTGATGGGGGTTACCAGCTGAGAATTAGGCGTCTTGAGGGTACCCCTAATTATGGTCCCCGACAGTAGCCCCCGAGCCTCGAAGAGAGTGTTAACACTCGCTTGGAGGCTTGCGTCGCACTTTTTTGCAAGGGGACCAGCCTTTCTCGGTGGTACTTTGTTCCGGTGGGTGCGCGCGAGCGCACCCGCCGGGTGTAGCCCCCGAGGCCTCGGAGGAGTGGTTTCACTCCTTCGAGGTCTTAATGCCTTGCGTAATGCCTCGGCTGGTCTGGCGGTTCCCTCATGCGAGCAGGGCGTAGCCCAGGTGCACTGTCGGGGCCCAAGTTCTCGGGCTGGTATGTTGACGCTGTCAACGGTTCGGCCGGAGCCGGGTTTGCGAGAGCAGCCCCCGAGCCTCCGCACGGAGCGAGAGGACGATCAGGGACAGACTCGACTTTTTGCATACGCCCCTACGTCGCCTTTCCGCAAGGAGGAGGGGGGGAGAGCGCCATGTTACCCTCGATGGGCACCGAACATGGTGTCTCCGGTGAGCTGCAATCGGGTAATCCGAGTGGACGTCCGTGCCCCGTTCGTTGGGGGTCGGCTAGGGGCCCGGAGGCACGACCAAAAGTACCTGCGGGTGATCTGCCGGACCCAGTCCCCTAGCGACTGTAACACCCCTGGTGTTACTATAACTAAAACTTGAGCATGGCATCATGAGCATGGGCATTGCATATGTTTGACACACCTAGAGTGCATTCACTAGGCAAAAATTTCAAACAAGTTGTATTGTTTTAAAGTTTTACAAATAGGACCCTGGTTTAAGGACTTAACCCTAAATAGTGGTTAAAGGGGCAAAACTTAATCCAAGTTGAGAAAAACTTTAGGGCTTGTGAGAAAAGTCATACAATATCCCCAAACACTAAGTTGAATCACATTTATACCCCTGGGATGCCAGAAACCCTAATTGGAACCCTGGAAAACCCAAAGTCCAAACCCTAGGGACCTATGTGCAAAGTTGATGCACAATTGGACTAAAGTGTAAAAACTAGTATGTTTTAAACCATAAAGTCATTTGGTCCACATTTGAGGAGATTTACAAGCAAAACCCTTGGTTTTGGACTTATTTGCAAAATAGACCTCACATGAGTTTATCTCTAAGTCTGAAAAATCAGTGCATGGGCTCAACTTTGGGGCTTTGTAACTTGCAAAGTATAGGGTTTTTGCCCTAGGTCACCACATCAAAGTTGAAGACCAATAATAGGAGAACAACTTTGCTAAAGGGTGCAAGCATAGTTGTTATGAGAAATTTGGAGAAAAACCCAGTCCAAAACGGGCTGTCAGACTGTTTGAAACTGAATTTCAGAGTTGCAGTGCTATGAGGTGAACTTTGAGCACGAATTCAACTTTGATTTAGTACTCAAATGTGTTCAAGTCTTATAGTTAAATTGTAGCTGGTTCATAACTCTACAACTTTGGTACAGATCGATAACAAAGTTGCTATACAAAATTAAAAGTTATGGGCTCTGCAAACTCCCCTGTCAGGCTGGCTGAATGTAACCTTCCATGGTACAGTACTGCAACTAGATCAGATCGCCAGCGCCACAAGCCCTCACCGCCGGCGACCTCTCTGCGCCAAAATTCGTGCTGCTGCCGTCCGGGTTCGTGTGCTGTAGGGAACGGATAACGTCGGAGTTGATAGGCGCATACGTGGCACCCTCCTCTGAGTCTAGCCGGGGACCTCACCGGCGGCCACCATGATCGGTAACTTTTGCCGCGGTGGCATTCATGCCCGTGATCTCCCTCACTATGCCTTATTCCGACGTGGTCAGCATGCGCTCGCGATGCCATCCTCGGCCGCGAGATAATCGCTAGACCGCCACAGCTATAAAGAGCCATTGGGTTCACGGCGAGGGGTGATCATCGCAAACACAGTAACTTGATCGAAGTCAAATTCGCACCGTCCCCTCCACCTTCTCCCAAATCGATTGTGCACGGTGAAAGCACAGCTCCTTACGGCCAAGTAGCCTCAATCCCCAACCCCAATTTCAGCCCGAGCCGCCGCGACGCCGTTTTTCCCCAATTCAGTCTGCCGCGCTGCTGAGAATAGCCCGTACGTGGCCGGCCCAACTCAGGTTAGTTCCAGTATCTCTGTGGCTCGTTCTAGTGTCCCTAGACCCTCCTCAAGCTCTACAACCCACCTAATTGAACTAGACCACCCTGGGTTGCCGTGAACGCCCGTGTTCTTCCCCGATACCCGCCGTCACCGTGGCCAGTGCAAACTGAATCGCCAATCTTGGAATTAGTGGAGGGAAAACGCTCACTAGATCTTGAATTTGAGTTCGGCCAAAGAAGGGCGCCAGTCTTTGAGCAATTTGTCCGATGCGCGTGCTCGTCGGAGCTCTGCACGACGCCGTCCGCCGTCGAGGGTGTCGGCGTGTAAAAGAATAGAAACGTAGGGGCTTTTCTGAAACTGTCAGTGACTCCCCGAAATAGTGCGGGGGTTTCTTCTGTGTTTATTCAAGGCGCCAGGGTCATCTGCGCAAAGTCGCCTTGGTCATGCGCGCGCGGGCGCAATTCCGCTGCTATTGGGCCGACTTAGGCTAGTTTTGGCCCAGGCCTATTCATTGTTTTCTCTTTTTCTATTTCCAGCAGAGCTTTAGAAATCTGTAGAAAATGGTAGAAAAATCCTAAAAATATGAGACCAATTTTCCTAGGCTTGTTATTTTCCATAGTATTTAATAAAAATAGTTTTATGATTTTTAGTTTGAACAGGGAATTTTAGGATATTTAAAATAGCCTAAACTATTGATTCTGGATTTTTAGAGAATAAATAATAAGTCCAAAATTTCCCAAACTTTTTTATGTGAGCCTTTCACATTATTTAGAGGCCTTAGGTAGAATTTGGGTTGATTTGGACCTTGTTTGATCACAAAACCCAAAACCACCCCCCCTGCTCCATGAACTCCTTTACTGACTCCGGAAACCCTAGGTTCTCGGAGTACCGTGAAGGAAAGTTGTATTCAAGACATAACTAATAAGTTTATGCTACCTTTGCATCCTCATGAGCATTCCATGACATCCATTCTTATGCATGTATATGATTATATTAGAGCAAGAAGAAGAAGAAGAAATTGTTGAAGAGGGGATACCACCCACCTCTGATCCCCAGGCAGACAACTGCTTCTATTTTGATATCTGTGGATCCGAGCCAGACACATCTGATAACAAAGGCAAGCCCCGGTGCATTGCCACCTTCCTTGATTTCTTTAAAATCTTTCTCACTTACTTGCTGCATTAGGTGATAGGGGTTGATTGATTAAACAATTCCTGCATTGCCTTCCTTGATTTTGATTACCCTCCTTGAAATCCTGTTTTTACAAAAAGGTTTTACTTTGCTTAGTATTGCTTTAGAAAAACAAAAGGATTTGTTTTACAAAAGATGTTTGGCAAAGTGGGAGGGATGTTTTTAAAAATAAAACTTGATGGTGAATCCATCACGGCCGTGATGGATTCAACATCGGAAAAGATGTACCTCTGTCAGGTACCAAACTTTGGGTTTGAAATGAGTAAGCTGAGACCGGGCGGGTGACTTGCACGAGAAGAGAGTCTCGGTGTAGTGTCTCCGTCTGAGTCGATTAAGGACCTTGTCGATGTAGGCTTGATGATCGAGGACCCTTTAACTGGTCACATGCCTCGTCATGGGTAAGCCTTGCCTCGGGCAGACTAAGGCCGGAATAAGATAACACGAAATGGGAGTGGAGCGGTGGCGAGAGTAGCGTGTACCCTCCGTGGCAAGAGGCTGGACGGTGGTGTATCTGTGCTCTCAGTTTGCGTGAACCTGATCCGGTCTTAAGAACCCCGGTGGCGGGTTGACATATGCAAGGGTTAAGTGCTACATATGTCGTGTGATTGGAGATCCTCAGCTGAGTATAATCGATTCGGATCGCCGTACCTTCGCGGTTATGAAGACTTGGTCACTGCCCTACACGTAGCATTCCACTAAAGATGATGGGTTTTTGGTTAAGAAATTGGCTAGTGCAGGACCAGTGATTGAACTAGGGTAGGAAGAACTCTAGTGCAAGTAATTCTACCTAACTTGACAAATAAAATTGGATTTTTAAGGATCCACTTTAGTAAGCATTTCTGCAAAATAGAGTCTTTGATTCTTGAGAAGCCTTACCTTGACTCCCATATAACCAGCATACCCTTGCGAGTCTTTTTCTTAGTCGGGTAAGACTTGCTGAGTAATTCCATACTCAGGGTTTATCCCTTTGTTGTTTTTAGGTGGGGAAGTAGCAGATTTTTGCTGCTTCTGTGCTAAGGTGGTTCCCAAGGGAGAAAACCAAGACTAAAGTGCGGGAGGACTCGGTCCTCCATCTAGAATCTTTTGTTTATAGTCTTTCGGGAGAAGGTTGTGTCTCCCTGGTTTGTATAATTATTACTTTTATGCACTCACTTTTAGAACTGGTCTGTAATAACTTAACTTGAGCTTACTTTGGAAATAAATGTAAGATTATGTAAATCGCTTCCGCATATCTTTATCTCCGATGATCTGTAATGTCTGCAAGACGGGTGAAACGTTCCTGGTGAGGTAAGGAAAGATACCGAGCTTGTCAAGTAACTTAGGAACATCTACAGGGTGTCTGATGTCTGTTAGACAAGGACAACTGTAGGTGGGCCTGATTACTTGGGAGGTTCCGTCACAGCTGGTATCGGAGCGTAGCCCTTCTTTACAGATATTATGGGACATCTTCAAAAAGATTTTCAAAAGTCTTACCTGAAGATTCTTTTCTCTTCTTACCTAAGTATTCTGAAGAGTTTATCTTAAAGACCAGTTAGGAAGAGTGCAACGTATAGAAGGTTGAATCAACCAAGGTTGATTCTGTACTTACTCATGCATCATGCTAAGAATTATACTAATAAATTTCCCCTTTAGAAAATGCCGCCGCGCACAAGAAAGACCGCGCGTAAGTCGACTGGACCACTTGGAGTGCCTCGACATCAACTTGCTCCGCGAGATGTAGATAGTAGTAGCGGGAGCAATGATCCTATAGGGGATCTGGAAGCAGAAGTAAGCAGGCTCCAATTGGAACTCCGCCGCAGGACAGCTATATGGATTGGAGATGGTGACCGTATAAATGAGTTACGAAGAGACGTTCGCCATCTACAAGACCAGCTGGCCGATCGGGATTTGGCACTCGATTGGGCTGTTCAATCTCGTTCATTGGCATGGGCCAAGGAGGCAAGGGCTCAGGCCCGAGTCAAAGAACTCAGCACAGCGGTCGACAACTTGCAGGTTTACTGCAATACCTTGCATGAAGAAGTCCATGTGCTCTACTCGCAACTCCACCCTAGTGAGCCTACACCCCCTTCTGAGGCGGAAGCCGGACCTTCTCACGTCGCGGGACGCGCGTTGGGTGGGGAATTAGGCCTGTATGAACCCCCTCCTTCTTTGAGGTTGGTTGACGTCTGGACTCCCACACCTGATGATGAAGCCGCCAAAAGCAATGGAGAACAGGACTAGTGGTGTAATAAGAGTAGAGTAGTGTATTGTAGGGTGTACGGTTATATTAGAATAGTATTGTAGGGTGTACGGTTGTATAATAGGTTAAACTTTTGTAAAATGGGTAATGTATCCTGTTGTGTAATGTCGAGTCTGTACCATTACTTTTTACAGTAATGTAAAACGGAAGGTTTTCTTTGGCACATTATGTTTATTTAAATGTTTTTGCCTCAGATGCCGACCCGGACTCGTGGACAGGATGCAGCTGGAACATCCGGGGGTCGGGATGCTACCCCGAATCCACCTCCCGTTCCACCCACGCTTGCCGAGGCAATCGCTGCCTTGGTAAATGCTACAGCCGACAATACCCGCTTCCTGAGGGAGATGGCGGGTCAGCAACAGCTTCAGCAACAAGCAGGAAGAGGATTTCAACAGGGTCCCCGTGAGACCACTTATCTGGATTTCTCTGAGACTCGTCCGCCTCTCTTCGTCAAAGCAGAAGATCCGCTCGAAGCCGACGAATGGATAAGGGTCATTGAACAGAAATTTGGCCTTCTACGTTGTTCAGAAACCCAGAAGCCGTTGTTTGCGGCACAGCAACTCCGAGGCCCTGCCAGTACTTGGTGGGGGAATTTCGTGGCCATCCAACCGGACAACCATCAAATTACATGGAACGAGTTCAAAGCAGCATTCCGCGAGCATTATATTCCTGAGGGAGTGCTACACATGTAGCAAGAAGAGTTCATGAAATTGAAACAAGGGGGAGATACTGTGAGCCAGTACCTCAACAAGTTCAATCACCTGTCCCAGTACGCAATTGATCAGGTGAATACAGATTTGAAAAAGAAGAATTGTTTTATGAGAGGTCTGAACGACCGGATGCAGCGGAAAATGGCTGCATGTATTGATCTTACTTATGGAAAGGCTGTCAGCACAGCCTTATCTGTGGAGGCCAAATATGCAAATTCTGGGAAAAGTAAGGGATTCAGTGGTGATCGGCCTAATCAGGGCCCGGTCAAGAGGCAACGGTTTATTCTCCGGCCCTCTAATCAGAACCGTTCAAGTGCACCATCTTTCCCTTTCAAGCAGCCCATCATTATTCGTCCCAACAAAGCCCCTACTGCCTCAAGTCAGCCGGGTGCCCCAGGCACTTGATTCCCTGCTCTGCCAAGTTCTTCAACTGGATGTTTTAACTGTGGCAAATCTGGGCATTTTATTAAAGATTGTCCCTATCCTCGGCAAAATCAAGCTAATAATCAGCAAGGATCGGGAAGTTCTGCTCCAGGCAAGGGAAGTACTTCGGGCAAGAATACCAAGAAAACGGGGCGAGTATATTATACGCAAGTGGCTACCACACCGGAGGGAGAGCCGGTGATGATGGGTACGTTCCCTGTGGCCAGTTACCCTGCAATCATTCTTTTTGATTCTGGTGCTTCGCATACCTTCATTAGCAAGACATTTGTGGAGCAACATCACATTGCATGTCATGAATCAAAAGAGGGATTTAAAATTCATTCACCTGGGGGATACATTTTTACTAAAGAAGTGGCCTATGGAGTGCTAGTAACTATGGCCGGACAGAACTTTCCTGCTAACATGATTGTTCTAAGAGGCCAGGATATAGATGTAATTTTGGGGATGAATTGGTTAACTCAACACAAGGCAATTCTCAACACTGAACTCAGAACCGTCAGGTTGAGTTATAATCAAGAAGAAATTCTCTTGTCTCTCCCCAAAACCAATCCAGCCAAAGCTTCTGGTAGAATATTTGAAGCCATTGTACCGGAGATCAAGAACATTCCGGTAGTATGTGAGTTTCCAGATGTGTTTCCGGAAGATTTGCCTGGACTGCCCCCTGAAAGAGATGTAGAATTTGTAATTGAACTAAAGCCCGGTACGGCTCCCATTTCCCGAAGGTCGTACCGTATGCCCCCTAATGAGTTAGCAGAATTGAAGATTCAATTACAAGATCTGCTGAATAAGGGATTTATCCGGCCAAGCTCGTCCCCGTGGGGTTGTCCCGCCATCTTTGTGAAGAAGAAGGATCAAACCTTGCGAATGTGTGTGGACTATCGGCCCCTAAATGAGGTCACCATCAAGAATAAGTACCCTCTTCCAAGGATCGATATCTTATTTGATCAACTGACTGGGGCGAGGGTATTTTCCAAAATCGATCTCAGGTCGGGCTATCATCAGATCCGTATTCGGCCCGAGGATATACCGAAGACCGCATTCACTACGCGGTATGGATTGTTCGAATACCTAGTAATGTCTTTCGGGCTCACCAATGCTCCTGCCCACTTCACCTATTTGATGAACTCGGTGTTCATGCCCGAGTTAGACAAGTTCGTGGTGGTCTTCATCGATGATATTTTGATATGTTCTAAAAATGAAGAGGAGCATGCTCAGCACTTACGGATTGTATTGACGCGCCTGAGGGAACATCAGCTGTATGCCAAGTTCAGCAAGTGCGCGTTCTGGCTGGAGGAAATTCAATTTCTGGGGCACGTGTTATCAGCCAAGGGAATTGCGGTAGATCCTAGCAAGGTCAAGGATATTCTGGAATGGAAACCTCCAACAACTGTTCACCAAGTCCGGAGTTTTCTTGGGCTAGCGGGATATTATCGCAGATTCATACCTGATTTTTCTAAGCTTGTGAAGCCAATCACAAGTTTATTGAAGAATGATACTAAGTTCAATTGGTCTTCTAAATGTAATGAAGCCTTTGAGGAATTGAAGACACTATTGACCACTGCTCCGGTATTGGCTCAACCGGACATCACTAAGCCTTTTGATGTATACTGTGATGCGTCAGGCAGTGGACTCGGCTATGTGCTGATGCAAGAAGGTCGAGTAATTGCGTATGCTTCAAGGCAGTTACGCCGACATGAGGAGCACTATCCAACACATGATCTCGAGCTAGCCGCTGTGGTTCATGCCCTGAAAATATGGCGTCACTATCTGCTGGGAAACATCTGCCACATATATACAGATCATAAGAGTTTGAAGTATATATTTACCCAGTCAGAGTTAAACATGAGGCAAAGACGATGGCTTGAGCTCATTAAAGATTATGAACTGGAAATCCATTATCACCCAGGCAAGGCCAATGTGGTGGCAGATGCATTGAGTCGCAAGACTTCCTGCCACTGTCTTATGGTAAAGACCTCCGAAAACACTTTGTGTCAAGAAATGGAGAAATTAAACCTGGGGATAATCCAGCAAGGGACTTTGAATCAACTAAAGCTTGAGTCAACCATTTTGCAAAGGGTAATTGATGCTCAAAAGGATAATCTGGGCATGAAGCACATACGAGAGAAGATCAGGGCTGGAACAGCCCAATGTTTCAAGGAAGATGATCAAGGTGTGTTATGGTTTAATAACCGCATAGTAGTGCCGAAGAATGAAGAACTCCGCCAGCAAATTTTAAATGAAGCGCATCTTAGTCGCTATTCCATTCATCCGGGAAGCACTAAGATGTATCAAGATTTAAAGCAACATTACTGGTGGACAAAGATGAAGATTGAAATTGCACGCTATGTGGCTGGATGTGACACTTGCAGACGCGTCAAAGCCATACACATGAAAACTGCTGGTCCATTGCAGTCATTACCAACACCAACATGGAAATGGGAAGACATCAGCATGGACTTCATTGTGGGTTTGCCCAGGACCGCAAAAGGGTATGACTCTATTTGGGTTATCATTGATCGACTCACAAAGATTGCCCACTTCCTCCCTGTCAAAGTGAAATATCCTGTCATTACCTATGCGGAGTTGTACATTGCCCGTATTCTCAGTTTGCATGGTGTTCCAAAGACCATAGTGTCGGATTGTGGACCTCAGTTCATATCCAAATTTTGGGAAGAACTTCACAAATCCCTGGGTACTAAGTTACTCCACAGTTCGGCCTATCATCCTCAAACCAGTGGGCAGACTGAGAGAGTGAACCAAATACTGGAAGATATGCTACGGGCATGTGTCCTGGATTTCTCACAGAAATGGGATGAATGTTTACCTTTGGCGGAGTTTTCATATAATAACAATTACCAGGAAAGCATCAAGATGGCACCTTTTGAAGCTTTGTATGGGCGACGATGTCGAACTCCGCTAAATTGGTCTGAACCGGGTGAAAGGTATTTCTTTAGGCCGGATATGGTAAAAGAAACCGAAGAAAAGGTTCAGAAAATAGTTCATAATATGAAGAAGGCACAGGCTCGTCAGAAGAGTTATGCAGACAAACGGCGAATGCCCTTATACTTCTTAGAAGGAGACTACGTCTACTTAAAGGTTTCACCAATGAAAGGCGTATCGCGTTTTGGGATTAAAGGAAAACTTGCACCCAGGTACATTGGTCCATTCCTGGTACTTGAGCAATGTGGACCAGTGGCATACCGACTTCAGCTCCCCAAAACATTGTCTGCCGTGCATAATGTGTTCCACGTGTCACAATTGAAGAAGTGTCTTCGGGTTCCCGATCGAACCATTGAAGTGACTGATGTTGTCCTGGAACCAGATTTGACATACTCGGAACATCCCATTCGAGTTCTGGATCAAAAGGACAGGGTTACCCGGAGAAAGACTCTCAAGTTTTATAAGATACAGTGGAACCAGCATTCGGAAGATGAGGCTACAGGGGAAACCCAAGATTTCTTAGATAGGAATTTCCCAGGCTTTCTAGCCTCTTGTAAATTGTAAAGTTTGTATAGCTGTGTAATAAAGGAATGAACCCCCATACCACCCCTGCCTTGTACCAGAAATCAGGAAATAAAAACATGACACATTTCCTTTTCCATTACTCACCCTAGGACTTTAAATCTCGGGACGAGATTCTTTTATGGGGGGAAGGATGTAACACCCCTGGTGTTACTATAACTAAAACTTGAGCATGGCATCATGAGCATGGGCATTGCATATGTTTGACACACCTAGAGTGCATTCACTAGGCAAAAATTTCAAACAAGTTGTATTGTTTTAAAGTTTTACAAATAGGACCCTGGTTTAAGGACTTAACCCTAAATAGTGGTTAAAGGGGCAAAACTTAATCCAAGTTGAGAAAAACTTTAGGGCTTGTGAGAAAAGTCATACAATATCCCCAAACACTAAGTTGAATCACATTTATACCCCTGGGATGCCAGAAACCCTAATTGGAACCCTGGAAAACCCAAAGTCCAAACCCTAGGGACCTATGTGCAAAGTTGATGCACAATTGGACTAAAGTGTAAAAACTAGTATGTTTTAAACCATAAAGTCATTTGGTCCACATTTGAGGAGATTTACAAGCAAAACCCTTGGTTTTGGACTTATTTGCAAAATAGACCTCACATGAGTTTATCTCTAAGTCTGAAAAATCAGTGCATGGGCTCAACTTTGGGGCTTTGTAACTTGCAAAGTATAGGGTTTTTGCCCTAGGTCACCACATCAAAGTTGAAGACCAATAATAGGAGAACAACTTTGCTAAAGGGTGCAAGCATAGTTGTTATGAGAAATTTGGAGAAAAACCCAGTCCAAAACGGGCTGTCAGACTGTTTGAAACTGAATTTCAGAGTTGCAGTGCTATGAGGTGAACTTTGAGCACGAATTCAACTTTGATTTAGTACTCAAATGTGTTCAAGTCTTATAGTTAAATTGTAGCTGGTTCATAACTCTACAACTTTGGTACAGATCGATAACAAAGTTGCTATACAAAATTAAAAGTTATGGGCTCTGCAAACTCCCCTGTCAGGCTGGCTGAATGTAACCTTCCATGGTACAGTACTGCAACTAGATCAGATCGCCAGCGCCACAAGCCCTCACCGCCGGCGACCTCTCTGCGCCAAAATTCGTGCTGCTGCCGTCCGGGTTCGTGTGCTGTAGGGAACGGATAACGTCGGAGTTGATAGGCGCATACGTGGCACCCTCCTCTGAGTCCAGCCGGGGACCTCACCGGCGGCCACCATGATCGGTAACTTTTGCCGCGGTGGCATTCATGCCCGTGATCTCCCTCACTATGCCTTATTCCGACGTGGTCAGCATGCGCTCGCGATGCCATCCTCGGCCGCGAGATAATCGCTAGACCGCCACAGCTATAAAGAGCCATTGGGTTCACGGCGAGGGGTGATCATCGCAAACACAGTAACTTGATCGAAGTCAAATTCGCACCGTCCCCTCCACCTTCTCCCAAATCGATTGTGCACGGTGAAAGCACAGCTCCTTACGGCCAAGTAGCCTCAATCCCCAACCCCAATTTCAGCCCGAGCCGCCGCGACGCCGTTTTTCCCCAATTCAGTCTGCCGCGCTGCTGAGAATAGCCCGTACGTGGCCGGCCCAACTCAGGTTAGTTCCAGTATCTCTGTGGCTCGTTCTAGTGTCCCTAGACCCTCCTCAAGCTCTACAACCCACCTAATTGAACTAGACCACCCTGGGTTGCCGTGAACGCCCGTGTTCTTCCCCGATGCCCGCCGTCACCGTGGCCAGTGCAAACTGAATAGCCAATCTTGGAATTAGTGGAGGGAAAACGCTCACTAGATCTTGAATTTGAGTTCGGCCAAAGAAGGGCGCCAGTCTTTGAGCAATTTGTCCGATGCGCGTGCTCGTCGGAGCTCTGCACGACGCCGTCCGCCGTCGAGGGTGTCGGCGTGTAAAAGAATAGAAACGTAGGGGCTTTTCTGAAACTGTCAGTGACTCCCCGAAATAGTGCGGGGGTTTCTTCTGTGTTTATTCAAGGCGCCAGGGTCATCTGCGCAAAGTCGCCTTGGTCATGCGCGCGCGGGCGCAATTCCGCTGCTATTGGGCCGACTTAGGCTAGTTTTGGCCCAGGCCTATTCATTGTTTTCTCTTTTTCTATTTCCAGCAGAGCTTTAGAAATCTGTAGAAAATGGTAGAAAAATCCTAAAAATATGAGACCAATTTTCCTAGGCTTGTTATTTTCCATAGTATTTAATAAAAATAGTTTTATGATTTTTAGTTTGAACAGGGAATTTTAGGATATTTAAAATAGCCTAAACTATTGATTCTGGATTTTTAGAGAATAAATAATAAGTCCAAAATTTCCCAAACTTTTTTATGTGAGCCTTTCACATTATTTAGAGGCCTTAGGTAGAATTTGGGTTGATTTGGACCTTGTT
The DNA here is from genome assembly GCA_029449295.1 of Zea luxurians. Taxonomy (NCBI): domain Eukaryota; kingdom Viridiplantae; phylum Streptophyta; class Magnoliopsida; order Poales; family Poaceae; genus Zea; species Zea luxurians. Next base: position 89,670,511 of record JAOPSE010000006.1, on the reverse strand, counting down.
TGATCACAAAACCCAAAACCACCCCCCCTGCTCCATGAACTCCTTTACTGACTCCGGAAACCCTAGGTTCTCGGAGTACCGTGAAGGAAAGTTGTATTCAAGACATAACTAATAAGTTTATGCTACCTTTGCATCCTCATGAGCATTCCATGACATCCATTCTTATGCATGTATATGATTATATTAGAGCAAGAAGAAGAAGAAGAAATTGTTGAAGAGGGGATACCACCCACCTCTGATCCCCAGGCAGACAACTGCTTCTATTTTGATATCTGTGGATCCGAGCCAGACACATCTGATAACAAAGGCAAGCCTCGGTGCATTGCCACCTTCCTTGATTTCTTTAAAATCTTTCTCACTTACTTGCTGCATTAGGTGATAGGGGTTGATTGATTAAACAATTCCTGCATTGCCTTCCTTGATTTTGATTACCCTCCTTGAAATCCTGTTTTTACAAAAAGGTTTTACTTTGCTTAGTATTGCTTTAGAAAAACAAAAGGATTTGTTTTACAAAAGATGTTTGGCAAAGTGGGAGGGATGTTTTTAAAAATAAAACTTGATGGTGAATCCATCACGGCCGTGATGGATTCAACATCGGAAAAGATGTACCTCTGTCAGGTACCAAACTTTGGGTTTGAAATGAGTAAGCTGAGACCGGGCGGGTGACTTGCACGAGAAGAGAGTCTCGGTGTAGTGTCTCCGTCTGAGTCGATTAAGGACCTTGTCGATGTAGGCTTGATGATCGAGGACCCTTTAACTTGTCACATGCCTCGTCATGGGTAAGCCTTGCCTCGGGCAGACTAAGGCCGGAATAAGATAACACGAAATGGGAGTGGAGCGGTGGCGAGAGTAGCGTGTACCCTCCGTGGCAAGAGGCTGGACGGTGGTGTATCTGTGCTCTCAGTTTGCGTGAACCTGATCCGGTCTTAAGAACCCCGGTGGCGGGTTGACATATGCAAGGGTTAAGTGCTACATATGTCGTGTGATTGGAGATCCTCAGCTGAGTATAATCGATTCGGATCGCCGTACCTTCGCGGTTATGAAGACTTGGTCACTGCCCTACACGTAGCATTCCACTAAAGATGATGGGTTTTTGGTTAAGAAATTGGCTAGTGCAGGACCAGTGATTGAACTAGGGTAGGAAGAACTCTAGTGCAAGTAATTCTACCTAACTTGACAAATAAAATTGGATTTTTAAGGATCCACTTTAGTAAGCATTTCTGCAAAATAGAGTCTTTGATTCTTGAGAAGCCTTACCTTGACTCCCATATAACCAGCATACCCTTGCGAGTCTTTTTCTTAGTCGGGTAAGACTTGCTGAGTAATTCCATACTCAGGGTTTATCCCTTTGTTGTTTTTAGGTGGGGAAGTAGCAGATTTTTGCTGCTTCTGTGCTAAGGTGGTTCCCAAGGGAGAAAACCAAGACTAAAGTGCGGGAGGACTCGGTCCTCCATCTAGAATCTTTTGTTTATAGTCTTTCGGGAGAAGGTTGTGTCTCCCTGGTTTGTATAATTATTACTTTTATGCACTCACTTTTAGAACTGGTCTGTAATAACTTAACTTGAGCTTACTTTGGAAATAAATGTAAGATTATGTAAATCGCTTCCGCATATCTTTATCTCCGATGATCTGTAATGTCTGCAAGACGGGTGAAACGTTCCTGGTGAGGTAAGGAAAGATACCGAGCTTGTCAAGTAACTTAGGAACATCTACAGGGTGTCTGATGTCTGTTAGACAAGGACAACTGTAGGTGGGCCTGATTACTTGGGAGGTTCCGTCACAGCGACGGGGTCCGAGGGCTCGTTGCCTCCCTCCGATGGGATTCCGTTACAGAGTCGTTCCCACTGGTCTCGGAAATGTCCTAGGGTACCTCGGGAGCGCAGCCCGAGCCTTGGTTATGTATCGAACGTACCCCTGGTCATCCCTCGCTCGGCGTCTGAGGCGACTGTGAACCCTTCGACAGGCCAGCCTTCGAACCCCTGATCAGTAGGGGGCACGGAGCCCGAGTTGCCTGAGGCGGTCGTGGGACCTTTCGGGGGCCGACCTTCGAACCCCTGACCAGTAGTGGGTGTCGGGCCCACGCGATCTGAGGCGGCTGTTGAACCCTTCGGGGGGCCAGCCTTCGAACCCCTGATCAGTAAGGAGGCTCGGAGCCTAGTTCCTTCACGGGGAAGGATCCCTTTGGGGGTATCCCCTTTCCCGGTCCCTGTTGCAAGAGATAGAGAAAGAAGGAAAAGGGAAAAAGGATTCGAAATTGAACGTCGTGGCGTACCTTTTTCGGCGTGGTTGTTTTGGCGAAGGCGAAACGTCGCCAGCCTCTTCCGCCCGTAGCGCTGTCCGTCGAGCCGCGGAGTTAATGCGCCGGGTGAGTAGTTGGCGAGGTTGCCGTTGCGCGTGCGCGAGCCATTCGAGGTACGGGTCACGGGCGCGTCGTCTTCACGCCGTGAGAGGTGGTTCTCTTGTTGCCTTCGGATGGGACATGAGCCTGGCAGATGGCGTGACCGCTGCTCTCGCGCGCCTGCCACCGTCATTACTGCCGGCCCATTTTTGACCGCGTTTGACCGCTGCGCCAGGCTGGCGCTGCTGGGTCGTGGGCCGGGTCGCCTCGAATCGCGGTATCGGTTCCGCAATCGAGGAGGTGCGGTGGTGGAGCGAGTGGCACAGCGGTTCGCATGCAGCACCCGGCGCGCCAGTTGCACGACGCGTGGGCTTGAGCCGTCGCGCTGGCCTGTCAGGAGTCGGAGAGGCGCGTCCACTTGGCGCGGTTGCATGCCGCCTGCATGGCCGCCTGCCCCTTTTGCCCGCCGGTCTGGGCAAAAGTGGAGGGTTACTTGTAACCGCTGGGTGGTTGCGTGCGTCGTGCGCGGCGGTTCGGCTTCTTCTGCTTGGAGCCGGTCTGCATGACAGGCGGGCCCCAGCCCCCGCGCCGTAGGGGAGGACTCTGGAGGCGTGTTGGAGAAGACTCAGCCCGTGACGGTTGAGGGCGCAAGCAGGGGGAGTTGCCTTTAAAAGGAGGGCGACCTCCTTCGTAAGGTGACCATGTCTCCTTCCTCCCCTATGCATTGTGTCTCTCCGTCTTCCGAGCCCCCGGATGGGGGGAACCGCCGTCTTTTCGCTCCATCGCTGGAGGAACGCAACTCCGTGGGAGTTGGTACCTTTCAGCCATCGTTCGGCTTCAAGGATTTTCATCATGCAGCCCGGCTGCACCCCTCCACCGGCGGTCACCCAAGAGGGTGACTTCCGGCTTGATGGTGGGGGAAAGCAAGCCGGGCTGCGGCCTCTGCCCCTCCCTCAGCCTCAAGGATTTTCATCACCAGGGCTGAGGAGGGGCGTGTGCCGGGTCGGGGTTGGCCCCTGCGCGGGTGGTGACCCGCTCCTTCCCTTAGTGATCGGGGGGAAGGGCGGGAGTCGTCCGTGGCGCCAACAGATGCAGCGTGCCCGGCTCTCTGAGCCGAGCAATCTCGGAGCCGCCCCCGGTGTCGCCTCCCGCCACGGCAGCTGGAAGAGGTTCTTCCGCCGGCGCGACAGCCGAGGTTGGCCACGGACCGACCTCCGACTCTACGGCCTTCTGCCCGTCCTTGCCTCTCGAGTTTGGGCAAGGGCGGGGGCCTCCCAGCAGCAGCATCCGCCCTGAGGCCATCACTGCTGCTGTTGGGCCCCCCAGGACAGACGTCTTCATCGTCGCCGCTGCCGGGGCGGGCGGCGACGTGCCGTTCGTCGGTCTTCTGCTGTCTCGCAGGCCCAACCCCATCGAGTGGGGTTGTTCGTACCTGCGGGGGGGGGGGGAACCGGAGTTCCGTTTGTAATAGCACTTCGAGTGCCGGGTTTTTTGTTCATTTCGGCTTTCGGGGCCTGAACATGTATGTAACTCCGGCACAGAGCCATGTTTTTTCCTCATTTCTGAGCACTAAGACTCGCCTGTTGTTTGCCTGAACCGCTTTACCAAGCGTGAGTCGCCCCGTGTCAAGGTGACGAGTGAGGTACCCGTATCCCGGAGGCGTAGGAATCCCTCGGCTCGGTCGGACCTGTTGTCCGAGGCTCCTCTAGCTTAGTTAAAGAGACCCCTCGGCCGCTCTTCGACGAGCCGAGGCCAGGGGTAGCGGTATCAGCACGAGCAGAGGCGGAGTCGGCTCGGAAATGAAACCTGGTTGGCCGGAGCCTAGCCGAGTCGTCTGTCGGCAGGATTGTCGTTGGAGTTGCTCAGCTGAAGCTTCGGACCGAGCTGGCGCCCTCGGAAGGCGGTCGGCCGAGGCCCCGGAGGTGGCCGGCCGAGCCGTCCGCTCGGGCCGGGTTCTCGGAGAAGTCCCTGGCAGAGATTGCTCGAGCGTGGTGATGACGTCGTCCTTCGGAGCGGAGGCCCTCGGACCGCGTCGCCGTCCGAGGCTAGGTCGGGCCTTGCCGAAGGTGTTGTCGATGTCGAGGGTGTCATCGCCCTCTTCCAGCGTCAAGATCCGAGCCTGCAGGGTCAAATCGTCTTGTAGCGTGGGCCTTGTGCGGCCGTCGAGGCCAGAACACACACCCTTGCTGCGTTATAAAGCTGCGTCTCTTTTCCTCTTGTTTCGAGTATCTGGACTTTTTGTCGGTAGCAGGGATGTTAGTGCGAGCAAGAGTTGCTTCTCGCGGAAGGTGATGAGTGAGGTATCCGTATCCTGGAGGCGTGGGAATCCCTCGGCTCGGTCGGCCTTGCCGCTTACGCGTACTTTTACCCGTCCATGAGGCCCTTTCACCGACTCGGTCGAGAAGGCTCGAAGAATCGCTTCGACAGAAGAGCTTCCGTACGTAAAGACTTGTTCGATCCGCGGAGTCACTTTATCCGAGCGCGAGTTACTTATCGCAGAAGGTGATGAGTGAGGTATCCGTATCCCGGAGGCGTAGGAGTCCCTCGGCTCGGTCAGCCTTGGCTGCTTACGTGTACTCTGTCGTTTCCATGACCCACTTTTCGAAGTAGTCAAAAAGCACGAAAAGATGTTCTGATAAAAGAGATTTTCTGTTCGAGGAAAATTTTGACGCAGAGGGGGTTTCCCCCCTTTTAGCCCCCGAGGGAGGGTCGGGCTTTGCCGAGGCGAGGCCGACCCTTCCTTGTTGACTAAACTTTGCGTGGGTGCAAGGTATATGAACAACTGGGAAACATCTTAAGGGTAGAAGCGACGTAGCTGTTGGATGTTCCAAGCGTTGCCGTAGACCTCGCCTTGACTGTTGGCCAGCTTGTACGTTCCGAGCTTCAGAACTTTGGCGATGATGAACGGCCCCTCCCAGGGGGGCGTGAGCTTGTGCCTCCCTCGGGCGTCCTGCCGCAGCCGAAGCACCAGATCGCCCACCTGGAGATCTCGGGGTCGGACCCCTCGGGCGTGGTAGCGTCGCAGGGACTGCTGGTACCGCGCCGAGTGTAGTAAGGCCCTGTCCCGAGCCTCGTCCAGCTGGTCCAGCGAGTCTTCTCGGCTAGCTTGGTTGCTTTCTTCGTTGTAGGCCCTCGTCCTCGGGGAGCCGTATTCCAGGTCCGTGGGCAGGATGGCCTCGGCCCCGTAGACCAGGAAGAACGGCGTGAAACTCGTGGCTCGGCTTGGCGTCGTCCTCAGGCTCCAGACCACCGAGGGGAGTTCCTTCATCCAGATCCGAGGCTTGAGCCCTTGTAGGATCATGCCATTGGCGCGCTCTACTTGCCCATTCGACATGGGATGAGCTACGGCGGCCCAGTGAACTGGGTGCCATTGTCGGTGATGATGGAGTTCGGGACCCCGAAGCGATGGATGATGTTGGTGAAGAACGTCACCGCCTGCTCGGACCTGATGCTGTTCAGGGGTCGGACCTCGATCCACTTGGAGAATTTGTCGATGGCGACCAGCAGGTGCGTGTAGCCCCCGGGCGCCTTCTGCAGAGGGCCGACGAGGTCCAGACCCCACACGGCGAAGGGCCAGGTGATGGGTATCGTCTGCAGAGCCTGAGCGGGCAGGTGGGTCTGCTTCGCATAGAATTGGCACCCTTCGCAGGCGCGGACAATTCTAGTGGCGTCAGCCACCGCCGTTGGCCAGTAGAAGCCTTGGCGGAAAGCGTTCCCGACGAGGGTTCGAGGTGCTGCATGATGACCGCAAGCCCCCGAGTGTATTTCCTGCAGGAGTTCCTGACCCTCGGCGATGGAGATGCATCGCTGGAGGATGCCCGAGGGGCTGCGGTGGTAGAGCTCCTTCTCATCGCCCAGCAAGACGAACGACTTTGCGCGTCGCGCTACCCGCCGAGCCTCGGCTCGGTCGAGGGGCAGTTCCCCTCGGCGGAGATATTGCAGGTACGGGGTTTGCCAATCTTGATCTGGCATGACCCCGCTCTGCTCCTCCTCGATGCGCAGTGCTTCGCCCTCGGGCTCCGAGGGTTCCTCGGGTTGAGCCGAGGATGGCTCGGGCTGGGCCGAGGTCACCTCGGACGAGGCCGAGGGTGGCTCGGGCTCGGGCGCGTCGCCTATCTTGACGGAGGGTTGGTGCAGATCCCGGGAGAAGACGTCCGGGGGAACCGTTGTTCGCCCCGAGGCTATCTTCGCCAGCTCATCCGCAGTCTCATTGTAACGCCGGGCGATGTGGTTAAGCTCGAGCCCGTAGAACTTGTCTTCCAGGCGTCGAACCTCCTCACAGTAGGCCTCCATCTTCGGGTCGCGGCAGTGGGAGTTCTTCATGACTTGGTCGATGACGAGCTGCGAGTCGCCGCGTGCATCGAGGCGTCGGACCCCTAGCTCGATGGCGATTCGCAATCCGTTGATCAGAGCCTCGTACTCAGCCACATTGTTGGACGCCGGGAAATGGAGGCGGAGCACGTAGCGCAGGTGTTTCCCGAGGGGCGAGACGAAGAGCAGGCCCACGCCAGCTCCCGTCTTCATCAGCGACCCATCGAATAACATGGTCCAGAGCTCTGGTTGGATCGGAGCCGTTGGCAACTGGGTATCGACCCATTCGGCTACGAAATCCGCCAGTACCTGGGACTTGATGGCCTTCCGAGGGGCGAACGAGATTGCCTCGCCCATGATTTCCACCGCCCACTTCGCGATCCGCCCCGAGGCTTCTCGGCACTGGATGATCTCCCCCAGGGGGAAGGATGACACCACAGTCACCGGATGGGACTCGAAGTAATGTCGCAGCTTTAGCCTCGTCAGGATCACTGCATATAGCAGCTTCTGGACTTGTGGGTAGCGGATCTTGGTCTCGGACAGCACTTCGCTAACGAAGTAAACTGGCCTCTGAATGGGCAAAGCATGCCCCTCTTCCTGCCTTTCGACCACGATCGTGGCGCTGACCACCTGAGTGGTTGCGGCGACGTAGACCAGGAGGGCTTCTCCATCAGCTGGGGGTACCAAGATGGGCGCCTGGGTGAGGAGCGCCTTCAGGTTCCCGAGGGCTTCCTCGGCCTCGGGAGTCCAAGTGAAGCACTCGGCCTTCCTTAAGAGACGGTACAGGGGCAGGCCTCTTTCGCCGAGGCGCGAGATGAAACGGCTCAAGGCCGCGAGGCATCCCATGACCCTCTGTACGCCTTTTAAGTCCTTGATGGGCCCCATGTTTGTGATCGCTGCGATCTTCTCCGGGTTGGCTTCGATGCCCCGCTCGGAGACGATGAATCCAAAGAGCATGCCTCGGGGCACCCCGAAGACGCACTTCTCGGGATTGAGCTTGACGCCCTTCGCCTTGAGACACCGGAATGTCAGTTCGAGGTCGGAGAGAAGGTCGGAGGCTTTCCTCGTCTTGACTACGATGTCATCGACGTAGGCCTCGACCGTGCGACCGATGTGTTCGCCGAACACATGGTTCATGCACCGCTGGTACGTTGCACCCGCGTTCCTCAAACCAAACGGCATTGTGACATAACAGTACATGCCGAAGGGCGTGATGAAAGAAGTCGCGAGCTGGTCGGACTCTTTCATCTTGATTTGATGATACCCTGAGTAGGCATCGAGGAAAGACAGGGTTTCGCACCCTGCAGTGGAGTCCACGATTTGATCGATGCGAGGTAGAGGGTAGGGGACTTTCGGACATGCTTTGTTGAGACCAGTGTAGTCTACACACATCCGCCATTTCCCCCCTTTTTTCCTCACAAGTACAGGGTTGGCAAGCCACTCAGGGTGGAATACCTCTTTAATGAACCCTGCTGCCATCAGCTTGTGGATCTCCTCGCCTATCACCCTGCGCCTTTCCTCGTCGAATCGGCGCAGAGGCTGTCTGACCGGTCGGGTTCTGGCCCGAATATCCAGCGAGTGCTCGGCGACTTCCCTCGGTATGCCGGGCATGTCCGAGGGACTCCACGCGAAGACGTCGGCGTTCGCGCGGAGAAAGTCGACGAGCACTGCTTCCTATTTGGGGTCGAGCCCGGAACCGATCCGGATCTGCTTGGAGGTGTCGCCACTGGGGTCGAGAGGGACGGCCTTAACCGTCTCTGCTGGCTCGAAGTTGCCGGCATGCCGCTTCACGTCCGGCGCCTCTCGGGAGAGGCTTTCCAGGTCGGCAATGAGGGCCTCGGACTCGGCGAGGGCCTCGGCGTACTCCACGCACTCCACATCGCATTCGAATGCGTGCTTGTACGAGGGGCCGACGGTGATGACCCCGTTGGGGCCCGGCATCTTGAGCTTCAGGTAGGTGTAGTTGGGGATGGCCATGAACTTCGCGTAGCATGGCCTTCCCAACACTGCGTGGTAGGTTCCTCGGAACCCGACCACCTCGAACGTCAAAGTCTCCCTTCGGAAGTTGGAGGGTGTTCCGAAGCAGACAGGAAGGTCGATCTGCCCGAGGGGCTGGACGCGCTTCCCAGGGATGATCCCATGGAAGGGCGCAGCGCCTGCTCGGACGGATGACAGACCGACGCGCAGGAGCCTGAGGGTCTCAGCGTAGATGATGTTGAGACAGCTGCCCCCATCCATCAAGACCTTGGTGAGCCTGACGTTGCCGATGACGGGGTCGACGACGAGCGGGTACTTCCCCGGGCTCGGCACGTGGTCGGGGTGGTCGTCCCGGTCGAAGGTGATGGGCTTGTCGGACCAGTCTAGATAGACTGGCGCCGCCACCTTCACCGAGCAGACCTCCCGACGCTCTTGCTTATGATGCCGAGCCGAGGCATTCGCCGCATGCCCTCCGTAGATCATGAAGCAGTCGCGGACCTCTGGGAACTCTCCTGCTTGGCGATCTTCCTTCTTGCCGTCGTCGTGAGCCCTGCCACCCTCTGCGGGTGGCCCGGCCCTGTGGAAGTGGCGCCGAAGCATGACGCATTCCTCGAGGGTGTGCTTGACGGGCCCCTGATGGTAGGGGCACGTCTCCTTGAGTGCCTTGTCGAAGAGGTTAGCACCTCCGGGGGGCTTCCGAGGGTTCTTGTGCTCGGCGGCGGCGACAAGGTCTGCATCGGGAACGTCGCGTTTCGCTTGCGACTTCCTTCTGCCTTTCTTCTTGGCGCCGCGCGGAGTAGACGCCTCGGGAGCATCTTCCGACGGGCGGCCCTGGGGCTGCTTGTCCTTTCAGAAGATGGCCTCTACCGCCTCCTGGCCGGAGGCGAACTTGGTGGCGATGTCCATCAGCTCGCTCGCCCTGGTGGGGGTCTTGCGGCCCAACTTGCTCACCAGGTCCCGGCAGGTGGTGCCGGCGAGGAACGCGCCGATGACATCGGAGTCGGTGATGTTGGGCAGCTCGGTGCGCTGCTTCGAGAACCGCCGGATGTAGTCCCGGAGAGACTCTCCCGGCAGTTGCCGACAGCTTCGGAGGTCCCAGGAATTCCCGGGGCGCACGTATGTGCCCTGGAAGTTGCCGGCGAAAGCCTGGACCAGATCTTCCCAGTTGGAAATCTGCCCCGGAGGCAGGTGCTCCAACCAGGCACGAGCAGTGTCGGAGAGGAACAGGGGGAGGTTGCGGATGATGAGGTTGTCGTCGTCCGTCCCACCCAGCTGACAGGCCAGGCGGTAGTCCGCGAGCCACAATTCCGGTCTCGTTTCCCCCGAGTACTTTGTGATAGTAGTCGGGGGTCGGAATCGGGGCGGAAACGGCGCCCGCCGAATGGCTCGGCTAAAGACCTGCGGACCGGGTGGTTCGGGCGAGGGACTCCGATCCTCCCCGCTGTCGTAGCGTCCCCCACGCCTGGGGTGGTAGCCTCGGCGCACCCTTTCGTCGAGGCGTGCCCGACGGTCACGATGAGGGTGCTCGTCGCCGAGGTGGCCCGGGGCCGCAGGCGCGGTGTTGCGCGTGCGCCCGGTGTAGACCGAGGCTTCCCGCGTGAGTCGGGAAGTCGCGGCACGAGGTTCCGAGGGGTACCCCTGCCTTCGGGAGGCAGAGCTCTCGGCCCGCCGGGCCGCAGCGCCTTCCAGGAGATGCTTGAGTTCTCCCTGGATTTGCCGACCCTCGGTGGTTGATGACTCCGGCATCGCGCGGAGGAGCATCGCTGCAGCGGCCAGGTCCTGACCGGTTCCGCCGGATGCGGGTGGCGGTCTGTCCCTGGCATCGTTGGCGATGCGGTGCTGGAGACCTTGGGGCAGGTGACGTATTCCTCCGGCCGGGGGCTGGCTCGCCCATACCCGCCCGATGTTCTGGCGGATCGCCTCGAGCGCTCCTGCTCCCTCATCGAGCCCGGCCTGCGCCCCGCGGACTTGCTCGAGCTGTGGGTCGTAACCCCCCGCCGGAACGGGGACCACAGCTAGCTCCCGCGGGATGTCGGCGCGAGGCGCTGGCCTAGGGGGATCACCATCCTCCGGCATGCCGAGACAGCCGCCTCCGGAGGGATCCCCTAGCTCGATGTGGAAACATTCGCGGCTCGGGCCGCAGTCCTTGTCGTCAAGGCTGCGGCTGCCGTCGGAACAGTCGGAGAGGCAGTAGTCACATGCGGTCATGAAGTCCCGCATGGCACTGGGGTTGCCAGATCCGGAGACATCCCAGCAGATGCTGGGGTCGTCATCTTCCTCGGACCCAGAGGGTCCGTAGGTCGAGACACCCGTCAATCGGTCCCAAGGCGACCGCACACGAAACCCCAGAGAGGTTGCACTCGCCTCAATGTGAGCACCCGCCAAAGCGAGGTCGCCAGGCGGGTTGAGGACGAGTCGAAATGACGAAAGATGGGGAGCAGTCGGTACCTTTTTGTCGACGAGGAGCGATGAAGTCACGTCGGGGGCTGATCGCGCCGTCGTCGTGGGTACGAGGGCGACGTCCTGCAGGCCCTTCGTGAGCGCGCCGGCGTCGTCCACCTGCCCGGGGTCGACGTGTTGCGGGGGGATGCTGCTCGCCTTTGCCTTGAATGCGAGGGCGACGCTTGGCGTGTCCTCCGTTGAGGCGCCGGGGATGTCGATTTGCTCGACAGCCGTCGGAGCGCGGCCTCCCGCTCGGCCCTGGTTGCCCCGCCCCCTCCTCCTCCGATGGCGAGGGAGAGGATGGGGCGAGCTCGAAAGTTGTCCTTCCCCCACGCGGGAAAGACGTCGTCGATTCCGCCGCCGACGGGCGGGCTGTCGACCACCATTGTCGCCGTCGCGCGGCGGTGGAAGGAGTATCATGTCGTAGTTACCGTCGGGGGACATGAACTCGAGACTCCCGAAACGGAGCACCGATCCGGGTTGAAGAGGTCGTTGGAGACTGCCCATCTGGAGCTTGACGGGAAACTGCTCGTCAACACGCAGCGTGCCCCTACCTGGCGCGCCAACTGTCGGCGTTCCGAGACCGGGGGGTCCCCGAGCCGACGAGTGAGAGCGCCGCGTGCCCCAGCCCAGATGGGTCGAGCGCGTGGGCGAGCGCAAAGGGGGGAGTAGAGAGAGAGAGCGAGAGGTCGGTGGCCGGAGCCGGGTCGCGACGAGGGAGTCGGAGAATTCCCGCGGCCTTCGTGTTCGTCCCGCGCCCAGGTCGGGTGCGCTTGCAGTAGGGGGTTACAAGCGTCCGCGCGAGGTGAAGGGAGCGAGCGGCCCCGAGAGAGCGCCTGCCCCTGCCCTTCGTCCCCGCGAGGCCAACCTTCTCTAAGAAGGCCCTGGTCCTTCCTTTTATAGTCGTAAGGAGAGGATCCAGGTGTACAAAATGGGGGTGTAGCAAGGTGCTACGTGTCTAGCGAGGGAGAGCTAGCGCCCTAAGTACACGCCAAGGTGGCAGCCGGAGAGATCTTGGCACCCTGTTGGTGTGGCGTCGTGGCTGTTGGAGGAGTAACGCAGCCGGACGGAGGGACAGCTGTTGAAGTGGCTGGGCCCTTGCTGACGTCCTCCTGCTTTCGTAAGGGAGCTGAGAGCCACCGTCGTCATGGTCTAGCGGGGCGCCATCATTGCCTATCTGGCGGAGCTGGCCAGATGGGATGCCGGTCTTGTTCTCTGCGACCCGAGTCGGCTCAGGGCAGGGTGATGATGACGCTTCCTGTTGACGTGGCGGTCTTGTGTCCTAGGTTGGGCGTCGTGGAGGCTCCTCCGAAGTCGAGGTCGAGTCCGTCCTGCAAGACAGAGGTCGAGCCCGAACTCCTGGGTCGGGCGAGGCGGAGGTCGTTCGGCAGAGGCCGAGGCGGAGTCCGAGCCCTGGGTCGGGCGAGGCGGAGTTCGTCGTCTTCCGGGGCCTTAGCCCGAGTCCGAGCCCTGGGTCGGGCGGAGCGGAGTTCGCCGTCTTCCGGGGCCTTAGCCCGAGTCTGAGCCCTGGGTCGGGCGGAGCGGAGTTCGCCGTCTTCCGGGGCCTTAGCCCGAGTCCGAGCCCTGGGTCGGGTGGAGCGGAGTTCGCTGTCTTCTGGGGCCTTAGCCCGAGTCCGAGCCCTGGGTCGGGCGGAGCGGAGTTCGCCGTCTTCCGGGGCCTTAGCCCGAGTCCGAGCCCTGGGTCGGGCAGAGCCTCCTATGGCACCTCTGGCGAAGTCTGGTCGCCCGTCGGTCTTACCTTTTGCGTTAAACGCCCCGGTGACTTGGTCGGTTGGCGCGGTGATTTAGTCAGGGTTACTTCTTATCGAAGGCGGGGCCTCGGGCGAGCCGGAGATGCGTCTGCCGTGAAAGAGGAGGCCTCAGGCGAGACGGAGTCATCTTAGGGTCGGCTGCCCTCGCCCGAGGCTAGGCTCGGGCGTGGCGTGATCGAGTCACTCGTATGGACTGATCCCTGACTTAATCAAACCCATCAGGCCTCTGCAGCTTTATGATGATGGGGGTTACCAGCTGAGAATTAGGCGTCTTGAGGGTACCCCTAATTATGGTCCCCGACAGATATCATCAACATAAATTTGGCATACAAACAAATCGTTGTCAAGAGTTTTAGTGAATAGAGTAGGATCGGCTTTGCCGACTTTGAATCCATTAGCAATAAGGAAATCTCTAAGGCATTCATACCATGCTCTTGGGGCTTGCTTGAGCCCATAAAGCGCCTTAGAGAGCCTATAAACATGGTTAGGGTACTCACTGTCTTCAAAGCCGGGAGGTTTCTCAACATAGACCTCCTCCTTGATTGGTCCATTGAGGAAGGCACTCTTCACGTCCATTTGATAAAGCTTGAAGCCATGGTAAGTAGCATAGGCTAATAATATGCGAATTGACTCAAGCCTAGCTACGGGTGCATAGGTTTCACCAAAATCCAAACCTTCGACTTGTGAATACCCCTTGGCCACGAGTCGAGCTTTGTTCCTAGTCACCACACCATGCTCATCTTGCTTGTTGCGGAAGACCCACTTGGTTCCTACAACATTTTGGTTAGGACGTGGAACTAAGTGCCATACCTCGTTCCTTGTGAAATTGTTGAGCTCCTCTTGCATCGCCATCACCCAATCCGAATCTTGTAGTGCTTCCTCTACCCTGTGTGGCTCAATAGAGGAAACAAAAGAGTAATGCTCACAAAAATGTGCAACACGAGATCGAGTGGTTACCCCCTTATGAATGTCGCCGAGGATGGTGTCGACGGGGTGATCTCGTTGTATTGCTTGGTGGACTCTTGGGTGTGGCGGCCTTGGTTGTTCATCCTCCTTGTCTTCATCATTTGCGTCTCCCCCTTGATCATTGCCGTCGTCTTGAGGTGGCTCATCATTGTCTTCTTCATCTTTATCAACTTGAGCTTCGTCCTCATTTTGGGTTGGTGGAGATGCTTGCGTGGAGGAGGATGGTTGATCTTGTGCATGTGGAGGCTCTTCGGGTTCCTTAGGACACACATCCCCAATGGACATGTTCCTTAGCGCGATGCACGGAGCCTGTTCTTCACCTATCTCATCAAGATCAACTTGCTCTACTTGAGAGCCGTTAGTCTCATCAAACACAACGTCACAAGAAACTTCAACAAGTCCTGAGGACTTATTAAAGACCCTATATGCCCTTGTGTTTGAGTCATATCCTAGTAAAAAGCCTTCTACAGTTTTAGGAGCAAATTTAGATTTTCTACCTCTTTTGACAAGAATAAAACATTTGCTACCAAAAACTCTAAAATATGAAATATTGGGCTTTTTACCGGTTAGGAGTTCGTAGGATGTCTTCTTGAGGATTCGGTGTAGATATAACCGGTTGATGGCGTAGCAGGCGGTGTTGACTGCCTCGGCCCAAAACCGATCCGGTGTCTTGTACTCATCAAGCATGGTTCTTGCCATGTCCAATAGAGTTCGATTCTTCCTCTCCACTACACCATTTTGTTGTGGAGTGTAGGGAGAAGAGAACTCATGCTTGATGCCCTCCTCCTCAAGGAAGCCTTCTATTTGTGAGTTCTTGAACTCCGTCCCATTGTCACTTCTAATTTTCTTGATCCTTAAGCTGAACTCATTTTGAGCCCGTCTCAAGAATCCCTTTAAGGTCTCTTGGGTATGAGATTTTTCCTGCAAAAAGAATACCCAAGTGAAGCGAGAATAATCATCCACAATAACTAGACAGTACTTACTCCCGCCGATGCTTATGTAAGCGATCGGGCCGAATAGGTCCATGTGTAGGAGCTCCAGTGGCCTGTCACTAGTCATGATGTTCTTGTGTGGATGATGAGTGCCAACTTGCTTCCCGGCTTGGCATGCGCTACAAATCCTATCTTTCTCAAAATGAACATTTGTCAGTCCTAAAATGTGCTCTCCCTTTAGAAGCTTATGAAGATTCTTCATTCCAACATGGGCTAGTCGGCGGTGTCAGAGCCAACCCAAGTTAGTCTTAGCAACCAAGCAAGTGTCGAGTTCAGCTCTATCAAAATCTACCAAGTATAGCTGACCCTCTAACACTCCCTTGAATGCTATTGAATTATCACTTCTTCTAAAGACAGTAACACCTACATCAGTAAATAGACAGTTGTAGCCCATTTGACATAATTGGGATACGGAAAGCAAATTGTAATCTAAAGAATCTACAAGAAAAACATTGGAAATAGTGTGGTCAGGTGATATAGCAATTTTACCCAATCCTTTGACCAAACCTTGATTTCCATCCCCGAATGTGATAGCTCGTTGGGGATCTTGGTTTTTCTCATATGAGGAGAACATTTTCTTCTCCCCTGTCATGTGGTTTGTGCACCCGCTGTCGAGTATCCAACTTGAGCCCCCGGATGCATAAACCTACAAAACAATTTTAGTTCTTGACTTTAGGTACCCAAACGGTTTTGGGTCCTTTGGCATCAGAAACAAGAACTTTGGGTACCCAAACACAAGTCTTGGAGCCCTTGTGTTTGCCCCCAACAAACTTGGCAACTACCTTGCCGGATTTGTTAGTCAAAACATAAGATGCATCAAAAGTTTTAAATGAAATGCTATGATCATTTGATGCATTAGGAGTTTTCTTTCTAGGCAACTTGGCATGGGTTGGTTGCCTAGAGCTAGATGTCTCACCCTTATACATAAAAGCATGGTTAGGGCCAGAGTGAGACTTCCTAGAGTGAATTCTCCTAATTTTGCTCTCGGGATAACTGGCAGGGTACAAAATGTAACCCTCGTTATCCTTGCCCTTAACAAAATTAGACAATCTTTTAGGAGGGGCACTAAGTTTGACATTGTCTCCCCTTTGGTAGCCAATGCCATCCTTGATGCCAGGGCGTCTCCCATTATAGAGCATACTTCTAGCAAATTTAAACTTTTCATTTTCTAAGTTATGCTCGGCAAGTTTAGCATCTAATTTTGCTATATGATCATTTTGTTGTTTGATTAAGACCATGTGATCATGAATAACATCAATATCAATATCTCTACATCTAGTACAAATAGAAACATGCTCAACGATAGATGTAGAGGGTTTGCAAGATTTTAATTCTACAACCTTAGCATGTAGTATATCATTTTCATTTCTAAGGTTAGAAATAGTAACATTGCAAACATCAAAATCTTTAGCCTTAGCAATTAATTTTTCATTTTCAATCCTAAGGCTAGCAAGAGAGATGTTTAATTCTTCAATCTTAGCAAGCAAATCATCATTATCATTTCTAAGATTGGGAATTGAAACATCACAAACATGAGAATCAACCTTAGCAATTAAAGTAGCATTTTCATTTCTAAGGTTATCAATGGTTTCTTGGCAAGTGCTTAGCTCACTAGACAATTTTTCACATTTTTCAACTTGTAGAGCATAAGCATTTTTAACCTTAACATGCTTTTTATTTTCCTTGATTAGGAAGTCCTCTTGGGAGTCCAAGAGATCATCCTTCTCATGGATGGCACTAATTAGCTCATTTAATTTTTCCTTTTGTTCCATGTTAAGGTTGGCAAAAAGGGTACGCAAATTATTCTCCTCATCACTAGCATTATCATCACTAGAAGATTCATATTTAGTGGAGGATTTAGATTTAACCTTCTTTCTTTTGCCATCCTTTGCCATGAGGCACTTGTGGCCGACGTTGGGGAAGAGGAGTCCCTTGGTGACGGCGATGTTGGCGGCGTCCTCGTCGTCAGAGGAGGAGTCGGTGGAGCTCTCGTCGGAGTCCCACTCCCGGCAAACATGGGCATCGCCGCCCTTCTTCTTGTAGTACTTCTTCTTTTCTCTCCTCTTTCCCTTCTTGTCGTCGCCCTGTCACTGTCACTAGACATAGGACATTTTGCAATAAAATGACCGGGCTTACCACATTTGTAGCACACTTTCTTGGAGCGGAGTTTGTAGTCCTTCCCTCTCCGTTGCTTGAGGATTTGGCGAAAGCTTTTGATAATTAAAGCCATCTCCTCATTGTCGAGCTTGGAGGCGTCAATTGGTTGTCTACTTGGTGTAGACTCCTCCTTCTTTTCCTCCGTCGCCTTAAATGCCACCGGTTGCGCCTCGGACGTGGAGGGTTCGTCAAGCTCGTTGATCTTCTTTGAACCTTTAATCATACATTCAAAGCTCACAAAATTCCCGATAACTTCCTCGGGGGTCATTAGTGGGTATCTAGGATTACCACGAATTAATTGAACTTGAGTGGGGTTAAGGAAAATGAGAGCTCTTAGAATAACCTTAACCACCTCATGGTCGTCCCACTTTTTGCTCCCGAGGTTGCGCACTTGGTTCACCAAGGTTTTGAGCCGGTTGTACATATCTTGTGGCTCCTCCCCTTGGCGAAGACGGAAGCGACCGAGCTCCCCCTCGATCGTTTCCCGCTTGGTGATCTTAGTGAGTTCATCACCCTCGTGCGCGGTCTTGAGTAGGTCCCAAATCTCCTTTGCATTCTTCAACCCTTGCACTTTGTTGTATTCCTCCTTGCTTAGAGAGGCGAGGAGAATGGTTGTGGCTTGGGAGTTGAAGTGCTCGATTTGGGCCACTTCGTCCGTATCATAATCCTCATCCCCTATGGATGGTACCTGTGCTCCAAACTCAACAACATTCCATATACTTTTGTGGAGTGAGGTTAGATGAAATTTCATTAAATCACTCCACCTAGCATAATCTTCGCCATCAAAAGTTGGCGGTTTGCCTAATGGAACGGAAAGTAATGGAGTATGTCTAGATGTACGGGGATAGTGTAAGGGGATCTTACTAAACTTCTTGCGCTCTTGGCGCTTAGAAGTTACGGACGGTGCATCGGAGTCGGAGGTAGATGTTGATGAAGTGTCGGTCTCGTAGTAGACCACCTTCCTCATCCTCTTGTGCTTGTCGCCTTTCCGATGCGACTTGTGGGAAGAAGATTTTTCCTTCTTCTCCTTGTGGTGTGAGGAAGAAGATCTTTTCTCCTTCCGTTTGGAGGAGTCCTTCTTCTTCTCCTTCCTCTTGGTGCGGGACTCTTCCGATGAAGTGCTCCCTTGGCTCGTAGTGGGCTTGTCGCCGGTCTCCATCTCCCTCTTGGTGTGATCTCCCGACATCACTTCGAGCGGTTAGGCTCTAATGAAGCACCGGGCTCTGATACCAATTGAAAGTCGCCTAGAGGGGGGGTGAATAGGGCGAAACTGAAATTCTCAATAATAATCACAACTACAAGCCGGGTTAGCGTTAGAAATATAATAGAGTCCGCGAGAGAGGGTGCAAAACAAATCACAAGCAAATAATGAAGTGAGACACGCGGATTTGTTTTACCGAGGTTCGGTTCTCTCAAACCTACTCCCCGTTGAGGAGGCCACAAAGGCCGGGTCTCTTTCAACCCTTACCCTCTCTCAAACGGTCCCCCGGACCGAGTGAGCTTTCTCTTCTCAATCACTTGGAACACAAAGTTCCCGCAAAGACCACCACACGATTGGTGTCTCTTGCCTCAATTACAAGTGAGTGTTTGATCACAAGAAAGAATCAAGAAAGAAGAAAGCAATCCAAGCGCAAGAGCTCGAAAGAACACAAGCAAATCACTCTCTCTCTAATCACTAGGGCGTTGTGTGGAATTTTTGGAGAGGATTTGATCTCTTGGGTGTGTCTAGAATTGAATGCTAGAGCTCTTGTAAGTAGTTGAGAAGTGGAAACCTTGGATGTCATGAATGGTGGGTGGTTGGGGGTATTTATAGCCCCAACCACCAAACTAGCCGTTTGGTGGAGCTGTCTGTTCGATGGCGCACCGGACAGTCCGGTGCACACCGGACATGTCCGGTGCGACAGCCACGTCACCAAAAAGCCGTTGGGTCGACCGTTGGAGCTCTGTCTTCTGGGCCCGCCTGGATGTCCGGTGGCGCACCGGACAGGTACTGTAGAATGTCCGGTGCGCCAGCATGGGCGTGCCTGACCTCTGAGCGCGCTGGCGCGCAATAAATGCGCTGCAGGTAGCCGTTGGCGCCGATATAGCCGTTGCCCCGCTGTTACACCGGACAGTCCGGTGTACACCGGACAGTCCGGTGAATTTTACCGGAGCAGCCGAAGTGAAAACCCGAGGCTGGCGAGTTCCTGAGGCCGCTCTTCCTTGGAGCATCGGACATGTCCGGTGTACACCGGACAGTCCGGTGAATTATAGCGGAGTGGCCTTTGGAAATTCCCGAGAGTGAAGAGTTTGAAGTCGGAGTCCACTGGTGCACCGGACATGTCTGGTGGCACACCGGACAGTCCGGTGCGCCAGACCAGAGGTGCCTTCGGTTGACCCTTGCTCCTTTATTTGAACCCAATACTTGGTCTTTTTATTGGCTATGTGTGAACCTTTTGCACCTGTATAACTTACACACTAGAGCAAACTAGTTAGTCCAATATTTGTGTTGGGCAATTCAACCACCAAAATTAATTAGGGACTAGGTGTAACCCTAATTCCCTTTTAGTTCTCCTAGGGCTAATGAGCTTGGTGCCTCGAGGGCTAGGGTAATAGGTGCCCCGAGGGTCGACGTGCCAAGTGTATCAAGGGATATGGCAAGAAGTGCCTTAGGGCTGATGCCCGAGGTGCCATAGGGGCTGATGTGCAGTGTATCTTAGGGAGCGATGAGTGGGGTGCCTTAGGGGCAATGTGTAAGGTGCCCTGAGGGCTCTGACAAGATGCTCATTCTTCTAATGTGAAGTATCAAAAGCAAAAATATTTGTCCATGCTCAACCATCTAAGGTTTAGCCTCCAACAAGTCTATCCCAAGCTAAATAAATTTCTCTTCCTGAATGATGATACAGTTATCCACAGGGTCCTAACTTGACTTTAGGAGGTTGATCTTAATGGAAATATAAATGGAGCAGTTGAAACATGTGGAGAGAGTTTTCATTGAATTTCTCAACCCCAAATATTGCTTAGAATTTTGATCCTAATGCATGTGGTTGGGCTTATGGATGAACTCGATTGATATAGAAGTTAGTTCTTTATGTTCAAATGGTTATCACGAATGAATGGATTGTTTTTCCTAAAACATACAAAAGATGAATCATTTTTTTCTACAAAGCATTAGAATCTCTATGAAATTTTTTAGCCAAAAAAGGGTGGACAACCAACCTGTTGGTTGCTCATCATCGAGGGCAGCACTTCTACTTTTGAAGGCGCGAGGACAACACATCTCATGCACTGGCTCGTGGGCCAGTGACGAGGTCAAGGTGGTTGCCATCTCGAATAGTGGTCAAAGCGGAGGGTGGCTCGAGCGACAAGAGGCTATATGGTGAATGAAAGCGGGGGAGGGGAATAACAGGAAATTACGAGGCCTGGTCAACTGCGGCATGGTGGTAAGGGAACAATCATGTCAACAGCGGAGGGACGAGCCACCACCGGTCGGATGTGGACCGAATGCAAAGAGAAGGTGAAAGGGAAATGAGCCTAAACATTTTCTATAATCGATTTTAGTGTTTGACGTCCACTACAAACCACGTGGAATAATTAGTTTGCCTAGTTGTCATTTATCTCAGGTGCATAAAGTTCAACATAAACCAACAAAGAAAATGAGTTGGGAAACTCTACAAACTTTGGAGCAAAAACAAGTATAGGTGCAGCCACTGGCTGGTGCAGCCACTGGCTGCACCTATACTTGTTTTTGCTCCAAACTTTGTAGAGTTCCCCGCTCTCGGGTTTTCTAGGAGTTACTCTGCTATAATTCACCGGACTGTCTGGTGAGCCAACGGAGCAACAGTCAATTGCGCCCAATAGTCGACTGCACTGACGACGCTACAGTGAACAATGCAGAAGTTAGAATTCAGAACGCACCGGACTGTCTGGTGTGCCATTGGACTGTCCCGTGCCGCAAGAGGATAAACGACTTTAACGGTCAACCGCTCCAAACCCCAACGGTCGGCTAACATGGCACGCACCGGACAGTGATCAGTGTCATGTCCGGTGTGCCCATTGATAGCAACGGCTGGAATAGTGGTTAGGGCTATAAATACCCCCAACCACCACCATTCAAGCCATCCAAGTTTTCAGAACTCCACATTCAATACTAGAGCAAAGGCAAACACTCCAAAGACACAATCAAAGCATTCAATTCCCTCCAAGCTCCAAAATCAACTTAATTACTTTGAGACTTGAGAGAGGGTCATGTGTGTTTCTTTTGTTGCTCTTGTTGCTTGGATTGCTCTCTTCTTCTCGCTCTAATTCTTCTAAGTGCTTTATGAAGCTAGCAAGAGACACCTAATTGTGTGATGATCCTTGTGTGGTCTTAGTGACCAAGGTGATTAAGGAGAAGCACTCAGCTGGTCTAAGTGACCGATTGAGAGAGGGAAAGGGTTGGAATAGACCCGGCCTTTGTGGCCTCCTCAACGGTGACTAGGTTCTTTGGAACCGAACTTCGGTAAACAAATCACCGTGTTCATTTGCGTTGATCTCCACTCGATTAATTTCCCTCTTTTCTTTCTCTAAAGTTCCCTTGTTCATATTGATTTGAGTTTTGCTCCCAAGGTTATCCGCATTGATTGAGCAACTCATAGCAAGGAGAACTATCTTCCACACTCCGAATTATTTCTAACACTAACCCCGGACATAAGTGCGTGTTTAAAGTTTTTAATTTTCAAGTTTCGCCTATTCACCCCCCTCTAGGCGACTTTTAGAAGGCGAGGGAGCGATCGAAAGAGAATGAGGAGAAGCCAAAGGAGGATGGAGAAATAGGGAAAAGTTAGATCAGGGCAGAGCGGTGAGCCACCACCGATCGATTGCAAGCAGGATGTAGGGGCAGAGAAGAGGGGGGACAGGGAGGAGGCAAGACCGAATGTGGCATGGTGGTGGGGCGTGGCCCAATTAAGAGTGGAGTGACGAGCCATCGTCGATCAAATATAGAGGATGTAAGAGCACAAAAGGAGAGACGAAATCAAGGAGGCAAGACTGAATGTGGCATGGTGGTGGGATGTGGCCAAATCAGAAATGGAGCAGTGGGCCACCACTGGCCAAATATGAAGAGAAGAAAAGGGAGCAAAAGAACAGAGCGTGCTCTTGCGTGTCACTATAGGTGGGCCCAAAGGGGAAGGGTGCAGTAGAGAGGAGTGGACAAATGCAACGCTGCAGGTGGGCTAGAGAAACAAGGACGCCGCCTAAGGACCTGATTGGTTTTTGGATGAGGCATCCTAGCTTGCATCTTCGTGACCTAGCTAAACTGAAGTAGACTCATGTGAGCCAGTCTCCAAAGAAACGCAAATGATTCTGGCATATCATGAGCCAGTGTAACACCCTAAAATTCGATCTTGGAGAATTAAGGAAAAATTTTCCAAGGGTTTTCAATCAAAACACCTTTCCTTAATAATGTTCATAATTTCAAAGTTGCTATCCCAAAATTCATATCATTTTTTTTAGATAAATTAAAGTATTCTTGGATTGAGATTATATATAAGAAAACTGTTTCTTAATATATAACCTACAACATAAATTACATTTTACTAAAAAAAATTCATAAGATATGAACTATTATCTATTGCATGATTGGAATCATGTATAAAGAAACTAAAATAAAACAAATATAGATAATATATTTTCATGATGAAGTTTTTGAACTGTGCATTCTAAATAAATTTGAAATTTAAAACCACATTTGAATTGATTTGGGAATGGAAAATAGAAAACAAAGAAAATCATAAAAAAAAATGAACAAACCACGCTTGGGCCAGCACTCGCCTGTCTCGGCCCACTTCCAATTTTCCCTTCCACGCGGCCCAATTACAATCCCGCCACAATCCTACCTCTCCCTCATGCCTCTGCTAATCGGGTCCCACTTGGCAACCCCTAGCGCACACCTCACTGCTGAAAACTTGATTACACTTCCATGTGGGGCCCGCGCGTCATCTCTTTCCTTCTCACCAAAACAGCGCTGCGCGATTCCTTCGCCGCCGCATGGGGCACTTCAATGGAACCCGAGATTTCCTCCCTACCTAACGCGCGGAAGTCGCGGGTTGGGTACCGCATGACTCGCGCATGTCGTTGGGAGTCCATGGCCGGAAATCGCGTGCTGGCTGTGGGTATAAAAGCAAGCGACCGGGGGTATCGCCATGAACGGGGGTGTGCTCACGAGGGTCTCATCTGTAAGCCACCTGCTCGCGGAACTCGCGCTCTGTCGGTGGAAGCGTCGTGGGAGTTGTGTGCTCGCTGGCGGGGGGGAAACCTTGGTATCACCGATCGGATTTCTCCTGCCGCGGGGGAAGAAAACGCATCGCGCGTGGGCGTCGCTGCAGAACCCAAATCAGCCTCCGGTATGTCCTGGATCTTGTTCGCTAAGCACCCAGGATCGTGTAGCTTCGCTCGATTAGGGAGTTAGAGCTGTGTGTTGCAGGATCGGGGGGTCTCCGGTGGGTTCCGCCGCCGCGGCACGGGGCGGCGCCGCCGCGTTGGGTTCGGTCCCGTCGTGTTTTGGTATTGGGCAAGCTGCCGGTGCCGTTGATTGATAGAATGACGGCACAGATTAGAACTCCTGCATACCGGTTCGTGGGGGAAATCCTGGACATTGAAGTTTGATCGAACGGACAGAATGGGTGTGGGTGCTATTTGGATCGTGGGCCGTGGGATTAAAATCCGAGGGCTCACAGTTCGTACCGGTTCAGATTAATTTGATCTAATCCAGGGCGCCCATCTCTGATCGTGCGGCTACCATTCACTCGTACCCCTTAGCCATGGCTTATTTGTTAAAGAGTCCTCGTGGTCTTCTTCAATTAACCCGCCGTCCACTCGGGGTTATACTGAGTCTTGGAAACAATTGCGAGCTAGCCCCGAGTTCTCTGTTTATTGTGCACCAGGACAGAAAACTAGAAAACCCGGAAAAAAGTAATTAGAAATGGATTTTTATTATGAAAATAATGACTAGAATTTGTTTAAATCATAGAAAATTCAGATTAAGTCTAAATTAATCCATTTCAGTTTCTATAATTTTGTAATATTATTGTTTATCACCTAGTGTCTCTGTTTTGACATGAAAACAGTAATAAAATTAATTTCTTAAATAATCATATATCAAGCACATAAAACCTTTGAAAATTCATAACTTAAAATCTACAACTCCAAAATTAATAATTCTTTTTCCTGTGATCTTATTTTAATATGTATATTATTAATGTGTATTTTGTTCTTATGTTTGGTGTAATGTTAATTTTGCCTATACGATGTTTGTTTGTATTGCTACGACTAGAGCGAGGTCACGTGTCATCTGAAGAGCAAGTTGGTACCTGGAATCTCAAGGCCCAGGCAAGTTGTGCCCTTGATCACTTCTTTTTACCCACTCATGTTCTAATTAATCATAATGATCTGCATAGGTTAATTTTGATGGGACCCAATAGGTTACCCTAGTTTGTCTATCTGTATACCTTGTTTACCACTGAACTTTTTGGGTAGTACTTGCTAGTGCTATATGTGGTTTTGGGTATGGAGATACACTATTCATGATTACACTTTTGTTATCAGTTGTTATTTATTGTTCATGATGAGATCATTATGTTAATTGGAACATGGAGCGACCACCCGGGAAAACAGTGCTACCACAAGGGAGGAATGGGACCCCTTGGCTGATTAATTAGGAAAGCTAGTGGAAGACTACCTTACCCGAAAGGGGCAAGGGCAGTAGGGGAGAGGTCAGTGTAGGGAGGCCCTCGAGAGGATTTTGCTGCGATGGCGGTCCTGCAAGGGATTCCTGCACTGGATCTTCCTATAAACTGTAGCGGGTTTTCGGAAGCTAGTGGAACTTTGTAAAGGCCTCGTAGTGGATCCCTAGCCATTCACCTCGGTAGTGTCTAAGGGCCTTGCAAACCCTGGCGACATGGGATACACGACTTGTGGGTAAAGATGCGCAACCTCTGCAGAGTGTAAAACTGGTATACTAGCCGTGCTCACGGTCATGAGCAGCTCGGACCCTCACATGATTAAATTATGGAACTTATACTCAATTTGTCATATGCATTGCATCGCAGGTGAAGTTGTTACTTTTGTTCTACTATTTAATTGGGCTGGTATTTACTTATACTTAGTAACTGCTAATAAAATTTTGACCAACTTTAAAAGCAATGCTCAGCTCTAACCTTCTTCTTTGGTAAGCCTTACACTTCCCGTGAGCTCCCACCTTTGGCGAGTTCATGCACATTATTCCCCACAACTTGTTGAGCGATGAACGTATGTGAGCTCACTCTTGCTGTCTCACACACCCCACAGGTCAAGAGCAGGTACCGCTGGATGAAGCGCTTGGAGGATGCTGTGACGAGTTCGCGAGAGGTCTAGGTCGTCGTCTCCCAGTCAACTTTGGGTTGCTGGACCGTTGTCTCCTTATAATGTAATTATTTATTTTGTATAGAACTCCTGTTATATATAAAGATGTGACATTCGATCCTGTGCCACTATACATCATATGTGTAAGACTTGGTCCCAGCATACCTGGTGTTTATGTTAGCGCCCGGGTTTTGGACCCCTAAAATCCGGGTGTTACAGCCAGGCTCGCTGATCAATTTTGTACCATTCGAGCCAAGTTGAGTTATAGATGCATCCATTCAAACAAGCATAGATTGCATTGCTAGAACCAGGCTGGTGAACCAAACAGGCGGGCATACAATGATGTTGCACTTTAGAAGCCGAGTTCAGTCTCATCAGGGAAACCAATCATCAGGCCCTAAAGGAGGAGGTAGAATCAAAGAAGCAGAGATTTAGGGTCTGTTTGGTTAATGGCTAAATGTCACATTTTGTCTAAGGTTAGTCGTTTGAATTGAAGAACTAACATTACACCAAATTTGGTGGCAAGTTAGACAGTGAACCAAACATACCCTTAACAGTAGAAACCACAGATTTAACAGTAGAAACCAAACCCAGCCTTCCTTGCTTAAATCAGTGTTTACTTTGTCCCTTAACTGTAGATTCGTTTATGGGGTGTTTTGGATACCAATTAGTTTGGATACCAATTAGGACGACTAAACATATGCTAATTATAAAACTAATTGTATAATTCGCAAGACGAAGCTATTAATACATGATTTGCTCATATTTTGCGATACTAAAAATGTGCTAATTATGAACTAATTAGACTTAATAAAATCGTCTCGCGAATTAACCATGGCTTATCAATTAGCTTTATAATTATAGCCTTAATTGGCATCTAAAATCCGGACTCCGGATGATCCAAACACCTCCTTAATCGGGTGGAGCTGGAACCAAGAAGCAGATTGTGAATTTCTGATCTACTCTCAGCTGGTCAGCCATTGCGACAAGCCTGCCTGGAGATAGATAGATCAGTGGCCGCCGGCCATGACGGTGGCGTTGGAGACGCCTCTCGTCTTTGGGAGGAGGATGAGCGCCAGGACCGCGCAGATAAGGGCGAAGGCGGCGCCGATGCCGAAGGCCGGGGTGTTTCCTTTGTTGAAGGCGCCGTCGATGGGGCCTGCGCCCAGCGCGATCACCAGCTGAAGGAAAAACAACACGCACGAGGATCAGCGATCTTCTGTGTACTATATTGCAATTGCGGTCAGCGATGGCAAAGCTCTTGGAGACCAAGTCGACGGGGAAGAAAGAAAGAAAAAGAAAATTTTTATTGACCTGTGGAAGGACGATTGCAATGTTGAGAACGCCAATGGTGAGACCTTGACCACCGCCGTCCTCGGTGGCAACCTCAGACGCCACGGCCCAAGGCACGCTGTAGAGCACCTGCATGCGAGCATAATAGCATTGCAACAACTCCAACTTGCTAGATATCCATGGAGTGCAGCAAATTAAACTAGAACGCGCGCGCGTCTAATAATAACTTACGGCCTGAGGGATGCCGATGAGCGCGAAGATGGCGAGGGCGCCGCCCTTGAACGAGTGGTCGGGGCCAGAGAGGGAGGCGGCGAGCGAGGGCCTGTAGCCCTTCATGGAGACCATGCCGAGGACGACCATGGCCGTCATGAGGACGAACACCATCAGGCTGCTGACGGACCAGACGACCCGGGACGTGAGCTTCCGGCACAGCCTGGGGATGAAGAAGGAGGTGACGCCGAGCGCGACGGAGCAGAAGAGGAGGCCGATGGCGCCCTCGCGGACGCCGGCTTCGTACAGGTCCGCCTTGCTGCCCGCGCCCTGCGGCTCGCCGTGGAAGATCTCCCGGCCCATCCAGTCGGTGTTGTACTGGAAGAAGGGGAACCACGAGAGCTGCATATGCACATCATATCCGCCGTCCAGAGAGACCCACATAGGTCAGATGGAGTCAAACTAGAAAAAAAACCCGCTTGCAAGCAACGACGTACCCATGTGACGGCCGTGACGGCGAGCACGCTGAACATGGCAGGGGGGAGGTTCTTGAGGCTCTTGAAGAGATCCATGAACGCGGAGCACGCGCCGCCGGAGGTGTCGACGCTTTCCTTGTCGAGCCGCTCCTCGCCGGCGAGCCACAAGGTGACAGACATGCTGATTATAATGAGGACCTGATCAAAAGACACCAAAATCTCAGTACAGCGCAACGAGAGGGCGAAGCAATGACAACGATACAATGGTGTGCTCGTAATAACTCACCACCGCAGTCAAGAAGGCGCCCTTGAGGTTGGCGCAGGCATCGCAGCACGCCGCGGTTTTGAGCCAAGGGAGCCAGCTGATGGAGATACGGATCAACCAGCAGCACGATTCAGCGAAGGAAAGGAAAGGAAAACAGAGCAAAACGAAAGAGGACGAGTGGCTTCGAGGCAGGCTACCGTACTCGTGCCATTTCGCGTTGGCGCCGGACAAGTATCCGAGCACGCTGCCGAGGGCCATCCACAGGGAGAAGATCGCCTGGCCAACGTTGGGGCCGTGCTGTCCAGCTGCAGTGCAGTAAACAAACAACACTAGCATCACCAACCCTGCACGCACGCTGCGTGCGTGTGTGATCAAATTCAACTTGCGACGTGCTCACCGGCCAGGTCGGCCATCATCGCGCGAGCCGGCCCCTGGACCGTGTTGTTGGCGAAGTCGAGGAACCAGAATCCGACAATGTAGACGGCGGCGGCGGACCAGCGGGAGCCTGTGAACGTGCTGCAGTGCTCCTTGGTGTCGCCGAGGCGCCGCCCGATGTCCGCCGAGAACCCGATCACCATCACCTTGCCGGACCACCAGCAGTCAGTTTTTTTTTCTCTCAGAACGCCGAGGAGGAAATCGCTACTGTAGTCGAAGTACAGTACAGGTAGAGAGCAAAGGATGAATCGCAACGGAAAAGTGCGCCTGCTTACAGAGAGGCAGATGATGATGCATCCCGCGAGGATGAAGGGCCTCCTCCGGCCCATCTTCGAGGTGCACCGGTCGCTGTAGTAGCCCACGATGGGTTGCACCTGCCAACGACGACGTCAATTCATTCAATGCCCGCATTAACCCCCACGGCCTCGCATCGGAAAAAGATGGAGGAAGAAGATGGCTGGCCGGACGTGTGAAAACGGATCTCTTGGTGATTAATAACTTTCTCATCTTATCCCTTGAAGATAAATCTTGGTAATTTTAAGACCTTAAAGCTAGAAAATAAAAGATGGAAATAAATCGTAGTAGAGGCGAGCAGTTCCATAAACTGCACGGATTTACTTCGACGGAATTTAACGTTCTTTATCTTTATCCAAATACTAAGAGGGATAAGATCTCAGAAATCATACTATAGTATACAAGCAAGAAAATGCACGTACGTACCACAAATCCGGCGATAGGCCCGCAGATCCATGTCAGAGACACGTAGCTGTGCGAGATCCCAAGAGTCTGGGCATGCATACCAAAGGTCGATCAGGCCATGGAAAAAAATTAGCAGAGGAAACAAAACACGCATGTATGAACAGAGAGACAGACAGACAGACACCACAGGACAAAAGACGACATGGGCATGAACTGTACCTGAGAGTAGGGCGAGAGGAGGGAGAGCTGCAGCGCCCAGCCGTACTGGATGCCGCCGGAGACCATGCAGGCCAAGAAGAGCCGGACGATGCTTATCGGCGCCTTCCGGCCTGCATTGCCATTGCCGTCGCCCTTCGTCGTCTCGCTCACGACGACGCCGCGCTCCAGGTTCAAGGTGGCCCACTCGAGGCGCCTGTTGGCGTCCTCCTTGCTGCCGTCACCGTTCATGGCTGCGGCGTCGGCGGCGCGCGGTGCGAGGAGCAGGAACAAAAACAAAAGCGCGCGGATTGGTCGCAGGAAAAAAAGGGGGGGAGAGAGAACGATAGGGACAGGCAAACGATCACGGGACGGGGTGGGGTTGGGTGGAGTTGGACCTGGAGGACACGGGATAGCGAAAAGCGAGCGCCGGGAGCGGGGGTTTTTTAAAGGCCACGGGCGGGGGCGGCCGGCGCGTGTGGTTTATGGCGGGTGTCCCACCGGGCAGCGAGACGGCGGGCCGAAGGTTTTATCCGTTTGGGAAGGCTATCCATGCCGTCCTTAATCTGTTTCTTGGTAGTGGGGTTTTGCCAAACATTGATGGAGATTCATCAAGATACGTAGTATAGTTGGTAGAAAAAAAAGGATATAGGGGCAACATCAACAAATTGGATTAATTGGATTGTTTTTAATGGAGTTGCAATTTTACATACGAGAGTATACAACTTGTTAGTTAGGGTGTTTATTGCTCTAGCCAGCTCTTTCTTAGAATTTTGTTCTAAAGCCATACCAAACATTGTCTAGATTTTTTTCTTCTTTTTATATTACACTTCTACTTGTGTTTAGTTTGATTGTATATATATAGTGATTAAATTATATCTTATCTTCAAACACTACTCTGGTAGAATAGATTCTCAAACCGTGACAAGAGCTGGACGCTGTCAAGTAACTAATGGACACCGACCGATGCATGTACGTTTCCCATTTAGCTTATCAGATCCAATCCAAAAGTCAATTTTTCACTAATGATATTCTCTGTCTCACTAAAAAAATATGTCCCTTTTCGAGAAGTTAAAGATTTACACATACTAGTACCATTTTATATGTTTTATTAGAGCAACTCCAAAAAAGACTAGTCATATTGTTTTGTAAAGATAAATTTGGTTATTATTATAAGAAAATGTCTCCAATAGACTCTGTAAATAACTCTTCAAATTAGTAGATCTTCATCTACATGTTCATTCTCTTTTTTGATAGTCTACCTCACTCGCCATACAGAATTCTGAATTTACTAATTCTTTTGGATTAGTCTAATCTTCTTTTGTAAAAATCTATTTTATAGATTAGCTAAATCAGCAAAATTTGACTATCACTTGGAGTTGCTCTATAAAAATATTGAGTCGTCAAACAACAAAATGCGTATTTTTTTTACGCAGACAGTCCATATGTAACGGCTAATATGGGTTGGCAAAGCTGGAAACAGATGGAGTGGTGCAACGTCAGTAAAGTTGTCCTTGTCCTCCAATTTATTTTCACACCAATGGAAACTGATGAACGCTGTACAGCACGCTGGACACAGTGATAAAATCAGTGTGGTCAGTGTTTTACTAATTGAATGATTAGCTTCCAATATTAGCTTCCACTCAAACACGAGTCAGTCTTAATCTCTCCGTACACATCCACATGATTTAGTCCATTCAGGTTTGTTGTAAATCAGACTATTTTAACTTTGATCAATAATATATAAATTAAATTATTTTAAACTAAAATAATTACATGGCAGTTCAAGTCACGATGAATCTAATAACTCTATTTTTGTTTTGTAAAATCTTATAAAAAAACCAGTATAACTGGTCAGAGTTGATAGTGATTGACTCACCATAAATTCAAAACGTTACGTGCGTACGGCTTACTACCATCCTTGATTTCTGTTCCTACTACTATTAGCATCATCTGAATTCGAATTAAACTAGAATATTTAAAATAATGTCGCTAGACTTATACTACTTCTACAATATTTTATCTATATGGATTGTAGATATATCAGTTCAAACAGATAGTTTTGATGTGAAGCGAACAGTATGAAAAACCATCTACTAGTTTTTTTTAGAAAAGGGTGTTTGCTAGTTGTTGGAAGCCAAAAGGGGCCGCGCGGACGGTCCGGCCCTGAGGCCAGACGGTCCGCGGTCCGGACGGTCCGCGCGTACGCAGAGTCAGTTAGGGTTTCTAGTTTCTCGCGGGATTTGTTACCTAAAACCGTGGGATTGACTCGGAAATCAGTTCAAAGCGGATCCAGACCTCCCCTTTATATAGATGAAGGGCTACGGTCGATTGAACCCCCCAATAATCGATCAAATCAAGTCTATTACTCGTTTTTACCTTATGCATTAGGAGTAGTTCTAGTCTAGTTCTAGTTTAGCCCTAGTTTAGTATTCCAATCCCCAAATTCTCTGCTTCTCTTCGACTCTACGTCGATTAGAGGAGTCTAGGTCGGCCTGCCGAGCCTAGACAAACCCTAGGATCTCTCCTCCCCGACGGGGTCCCTCCAGGGAGCGAGATCCAGGCGCCGCCGGCGACCTTTCACCGTCCCTACGCACGCGCGGACCGTCTGGCCCCAAGGCGCGGACCGTCCGGCCGTCAGGCAGGGAACCCTAACCCTGCGCCAGGTCGTGGACCATCCGGTCCCTGGCCGCGGACCGTCCGCGCCTGTGCAGAGAGCATCGCCGCCGGTTCTTGTTGAGTGTTTGGCGCCCGAAAAAGGTGTCAACATACTTTTGGCGACTCCGCTGGGAACTAGGCGTCTAGACCTGCTAAAAATCGGCCCATAGATGGCCGGTTCTAAGGATCACACCAAGATCTCCACCACCAACATCATCAAGCCGGCCATGGAGGCGCTCCCGGCTGATGACCAAAGACCCTTTGAAGACCTCGTAATGCGCGATGAGAAGGAGGTGATGCGGCAATGGAACGAACAATGCGACAAGGAAGAGGCGGAACTGCTGCATAAACTCTCCGAACGGCGCAAGGAGGCGGCAGAAAAGTACTTGTCACACTTCACGGTGGATCGCCACCAGAAGATCATCTGTCAAGGGGAGATCGATATGGAATCTCTCCTACCTCCACTTCAGGGTCCCGCTGTAAGTACTCCAGATCTATCTCTTACGACTTTCATAGATCAACGAGGAGACCAGTTAAAGCAATATTTAGATGAATCTGTTAAAATGCATCTACGTGCATACGAGAAATCAGCTGCTCCTATCTTTCCATCGTGAGAGTCTAATACAGAACCACCCGCGTCAAACACATCGGCTATAAACGGGTCACCCTTGACCCAGCCATCATATGGTATGCCAATGCACGCTTTCGTGTCACCATCACAGCCGCAACCACTAGGCACGCGGCAGGTACTGGACGCGACCGGACCGTCCGAGCATCATCTCAGACAGTCCGGTTATACCGTGGACCATCCGACGTATTTTGCCGGACCGTCCGACCAGATGCAGGCCCACACACAAAACACTCAGGTCGCACCGTACATGGCCGGACCACCAGGGTACAACCCCAAACAATTCGCCCCCATCATGGACCGTCCGGTGCATCACGCCGGACCATCCGGATATGTTGCAGACCGTCCGCCATCTTATGTCGGACTGTCCGGATATGGCACGAACCGGCCGACGTATTATGCCGGACCATCCGACTCTACACGAGTCCACGCGCAGATTGCCCAAGTCGCGCCATATATGAGCGATCCGTCCGGGTACAACCTTGGACCATTCGGCCCGATCGCGGACCGTCCAGTTCTTTACGACAGACGGTCTGGGTACGAGACTACCCACGTAGCACCATATACGACTGGACAATCCGGATATACCTTCGGACCGTTTGGCCAGGTCGCGGACCATCCGGCCTCTTACGCCGGACCATCCGAATATGCATACGCAGAGCCGAGAGCTGTGCAATACGCACAGTTCCCACATTCATCGCAGCAACATTATGGTGCCCCACCAACAACACATTATAATCATGTCATACCACCTCATGGACATAAGGCTGAATACTATTTGGCCACAAGAGAGCCTGAGAGGTATAGGGCAGGAGCTGGTGACATTAATAGGACACCTAGCACACACCTCAAACATCCCTGGGAGGAAAGCCGACAGAGTGATGTCAGGCAACCTGAGATTTCCACCCACAAACTCAATGTATGGTCGCCAGACATGGCGGAGAGGATCAGAGACGAGGTAGCCGGGTTGTTCAGGGACAAACTCGGTGTTAGTGTGTCAGGTACAGGGCAATCGTATCGGAAGCCTTATAGCCACCGATTCGACACCGTGCCATATCTATAGGGAACTAGAATACCAGACTTCTCTAAGTTTTCTGGTGAAGGTGGGAAAAGCACACACGAACATATTAGCCAGTTCATAACACACTTAGGAGAATTGGCTGATGGGGAAGCCTACCGCGTTTGTTTATTCTCGTTGTCCCTTACTGATACTGCATTCGCATGGTACGCAGCCTTGCCACCAAACTCTATTAACTCTTGGAAAGAACTAGAGCAGAAATTTCATGAACACTTCTTCTCAGGAGAACATGAATTAGAATTGGCTAACTTAGCCTCAGTCCGACAGGGGCCTGAAGAATCGGTTAATGACTATATCCGGAGGTTCTGGGACACTAGAAACCGATGCTTTCAAATCCATGTCGCAGAAAAACAACTAACAGGGCTGGCTTTCAATGGGTTGCGACCCTACTTAAAATAAAAATTAGATAGCACCCAATTCTTTTCGCTAGTGCACTTGCACCAGCGGGCTATGACCTATGAAAGCCGAAGTAAGGAAACATCAAAATCGGCTAGCCATAAGATGCATCTAGTGGGATACGATAATTCAGACAATGAATCCACGGATGTATACACCGCCGAACTGGTTTGGCCAGGACAGGCTAAACCTTCCGCATGTTCTGCTTTACAGTCGATTCGAAAGAATCAACAAGAAGAAGTTAAATTTACTTTTAATGTTTCCAAATGCGATAAAATATTTGACGAGTTACTAAAAATAGCAACATTAAATTAACTCATACTATTCCTCCTCCTGATGAATTAAAAAGGCGTGCTTATTGTAAGTGGCATAATTCTTTTTCTCATGCCACCAATGATTGTAATGTTTTTCGTCGACAAATACAATCGGCCATAAATGAGGGTCGATTGGCTTTTCAGGAGATGCAAGTAGACACACAACCTTTTCCTGTTAATACAATAGAACTCACATGCAAAAAGGTCTTGGTTCGGTCTGAAATAGCCGATAAAGGCAAAGGCAAGGGCATCGTTATTGACAATCCTCGCATGTCAATTATATCACAAAAGGAGATTGCTCGAAAGGCTTCAGGCGAGAAGGCTAAAAAGTCTGAAGACGCCAGGGGGCAGGCACAATTAATGAACCAAACACATTAGCCTGGCCCGAGCATCGCAGATGGTCCTGCACCTACGTGTGGACGGTCCGGTGCTCAGACAAACGGTCCGGCTAACTCAGCCGGACATTCCACCTATGACCAAAGGCATCGGCCTTTACACGAGGCAAGGAAAAATATGCAAGGGCAAAGCACATATAGTCGGCTGATCAAAGTTGACCCTACTTTTGATCAGTTGCTCTCCAAAAATGCTAGCAAAAAGATTGTTCCACGTGATCGGTCAACGAAGAAACCCCGGCACCTGCTAAATCGAAACGGTCGAACAAAACGGCCCAAAAGGCGACGCGACAAGCATCGCCTGTTCATCCTATGAGACCAGGGTACTTTCCACCCGTTTATTCATCGTCGGTATATTGTCCTACTCAAATGTGGAATGGCACAACGATGAATCCATGGTACATGTATAGTCCCTTTGTCTATCCAGGCTGGGGGCACCTCCATTCTATTCATTTTGATCCATTGATCAAATGGTCATGGTCGAGAAAGATACAATCCAAAACGGCCTTTATACATTGGTGCTTTATTGAATTATCTCTATTTTGAAAAGTCGATGACTTACATCAGGTTTAGTTCATATGCTTTTGATTTGTCAACCTTCACCAAAAGGCAGGGGGGCATATGTTGGAAGCCAAAAGGGGCCGCACGGACGGTCCGGCCATGAGGTCGGACGGTCCGCGGTCCGGACTGTCCGCGGTGGTGGCGCGAACGGTCCACGCGTGCGCAGAGTCAGTTAGGGTTCCTAGTTTTTCGTGGGATTTATTACCTAAAACCGTGGGATTGACTCGGAAATCAGTTCGAAGCGGATCCAGACCTCCCCTTTATATAGATGAAGGGATACG
Source organism: Zea luxurians (assembly GCA_029449295.1). Lineage (NCBI taxonomy): Eukaryota > Viridiplantae > Streptophyta > Magnoliopsida > Poales > Poaceae > Zea > Zea luxurians. Next base: position 89,635,317 of record JAOPSE010000006.1, on the reverse strand, counting down.
GCCGATTGAACCCCCAACAATCGATCAAATCAAGTCTATTACTCGTTTTTACCTTATGCATTAGGAGTAGTTCTAGTCTAGTTCTAGTTTAGCCCTAGTTTAGTATTCCAATCACCAAATTCTCCGCTTCTCTTCGACTCTATGTCGATTAGAGGAGTCTAGATCGGCCTGCCGAGCCTAGACATCCCCTAAGATCTCTCCTCCCCGACGGGTCCCTCCCGGGAGTGAGATCCAGGCGCCGCCGACGACCTTTCGCCGCCCCTGCGCACGCGCGGACCGTCCGGCCCTTAGCCGCGGACCGTCCGCGCCTGTGCAGAGAGCACCGCCGCCGGTTCTTGTTTAGTGTTTGGCGTCCAAAAAAGGTGTCAACACTATTAGTAGCAGCTTTAAACAAATGATGAAGCGCGATAACGGCGTAGCTAGTTTTCTGCGTGCATGGTTCCAAAGAGCGTGTAACAAAAAAAATCCGGCGCTTGAATGGTCCTCGAGGAAAGGAATTAACAAACATATTCTGAACGATGCCGCCCATGATGTCAATGCAGACTGCATTGTCGCTTCTAATCAGAGAGGGGTGAGCAGTGAGCTGCTCAATGGCGAACGTTCTGTTGGCGCATTGACAACTTTTTTTTTGGTTGTTTCCTCTCGTCGTTTCGCTGAGGTGCTGAGCGTTATACAAGAAACAATGCTTGTGAACTAGAACTATGTTAAGATAATGTACTGTTTATAGACGCGCGCATTGATCAAGTGATGGACACTGTTTGGGTACCTGCTTACGCGGAGCCCAGGGCTGCATCCACATACGCAGCGTTCGTCAAAATGTTGCATGATCGGGTATGTAGTGTGATACAGTTTTCACTTTCCAGCAGGCTAAACTTGAATGAGCTCGGACACGCTTGTCCACGCAACCAATCAGAGCGATATAGATGCTAACTTTAGATCTGTTGATGGACATAATTACGTAAGTGTTTCCATATATTATTAGTACGATTAGGAAAATAAAATAAAGAAAAATTATCTTGTGTACTTCAGTACTTGTTGCAGAACACAAGGAGATGGTACACCGTACACACGTCTACCTGCGTGAATGTGATATGTTAACCAACCATAGGTGGAAATGGGAAATCGGCATGCGCTTCAAATGGCTGGTTTTGTTAGGAAAAGGTTAAGGATATGTTTGGATCCACTAAAATTATAACAATCTAGCTGTAACCCAAATAATCTTATAATGACATTATCCACCTACGTGGACGTGATCATTTTTTTGACCAGCATGTGGACCTTTTCTTATGTCATCATCCATTTTGATAATGGATTAGTCCAGCAACTTGTGAAGTGCATGTACATTTTTTATTGATCTATCGTATCGTTGGCCTTGTAGATCTTCTTCACCATGCTTTTCTTCTCGTTAGGGGACTCGCTCCTGGCCCATTACCATTATGTTACGCTCTTGCCCTATTATGGTCAATAGAGTGTGTTGATTAGACACTATCTCGCTACGTGGATCTATAATCGCCCTCTATGTTGAGACAATATCGTTTGCTCGTATCGCTGGAGTCGGAGGCACCGTACCACGTGCACCACTTGGTCTAATGACAAAGAGCACACCACATGTGCTCCAGCTTAGAGTCTATTTCAAAAACTTAAAAAGGTGTGAAACTCATAAAGATCTACGTGTACTTACAAGTCTTTCATCGTCCGTCTTAGTCTAGTCCCGTTGCCATTGGAACTATGATCCACGGACTAGTTAGAGGCTGCATCGATGTCGCTACTAGGTGGCACTATCGTACCTAGGGAGGACAAAAAGGAGCACAACCACTACAGGAATCCAATTAATTCCCGTCGGCTAAAAACCGACGGGAATAACCTATAAACCTTATTTCTGTCGGTAACTGGCTAACTCCCGTCGGCCTCAAGCCAATGGCTGTCAGGTGTCGAGGATAAACTTATTCCCGTCGGCAGCTGACGGGAATAAGTAATCCCCGTCGGCCAAGTACTAGCCGACGGGGATAAGCCTTAATTCCCGTTGGCTACGTGGGCCGACAGGGATAAGCCTTAACTCCCGTCGGCTACGTGGGCCGACGAGGATAAGGCTTATCCCTGTCGGCCTGGTCCAACCGACGGGAATTAACTGGGTGACGGGGATTAATTGTAAATCCCCGTCGGTTTGACCATAGCCGACGGGAATTAACTGGGCCGACGGGAATTAACCTATAATACTGCAAAAGCAGCACCAAATTAGGTCACTATTTCTCCACAATTGCACACAAAACATATATATCATCACACAGAACATACACATCACAAACACATGCACACAAAACATATATATCATCACACAGAACATACACATCACAAACACATGCATTGATATGATTCACACATCACAAACTTAAGATCAAGTGTTTACACAAACATTTCAAATACGAGTTAAGATCAAGTGTTTACACAAACATAACGTCCACGAGTTAAGAAACATAGCGTGCAAACATAGCGTGCACGAGTTCAAGTGTTTAGAGATAACCATCACTTGGGTGGTTAGAGCTTTGACCGCTGCCGCCATTAGGAAGAGGGAACGCGAAGAGGGAGTCAACAAATCCGGTCCCTGCTGTGGGATCAGACCCACTACCACCCGCTACGGGCGTAACCTATGCAAGTTAGCAAATATCAACATTTTTAATACAAATATCAAAAAGTATACAAGTGTATAAATTAATCGAGAGTTATCAAACGTACCCTATCTCTAGGTGCAGGTATATGTGTCGGAGGGGTGTTGAACTGTGGTGGCGAAGCTGGTGTGTTTGCAAACTGGCTCCATTGTGGTGGCGGTGGAATATTTGTTGTCATGCCCTGTTGCTGCATTAACTGTTAAACATATGTGTTACTATTGAAGATGTTGTATTGAAATATAATAATTTAGAGTTCGGATTATGTATACTCACTTGGTACATCGCTTGGGTATGTGCATTGCAAGCCTCCATAAATTCGCATTGTTGTCTCATCTCTTCACGCATCCTCATAATCTCCAACTCCTGCTCGTTCGGTCGACGAGAGCATGAGCTACGGGAAGATGAACCCATCCTCTGAGATCTCACCGACGACGAGTCAATGAATCCGTCGAAGAGTGCGTATCTATAAGTGATTCAAAAATTGTGATTACTGCATAATCAATTTAGTGTCAACTATATAATTTCATAAGTTAGAGCTTACCATCCATGCGCTTTGCCACCACCACTTGCATACACCACTGAGGGATCCACTGGTTCATGTCGCCAGTCGAAGTCAGGGCCATGGCGACGAACCATCTCCTCCCCATATGCCGCCTATACATCATTCACAACCTTACAAATGCAGGAATTTCTATACTTTGAATGTTTGTACTTTTGGGCCAAAACTCACCAGCCGATCCGTGGTTGTCTGGCTGCAGAGCTGGTCAGGGTTGTTAGGGTCTGGTCCTTTGTGGCCGTCCTGGTAGACCTCAATGTCACTAGGCTTTTGGCCACTTGTAGCTTCCTGTATAAACAAAAAACATTCATAAGTAATTGTACTATTTGCTGATCGACATAGCTAGATCAAACTTACCATTCTTTTAGCTTTTCGGAGCATGTCGTCATCGCCAAACTTGTGGTTAGGATTGGTTCCTCGACATTGCCTGTGATGCGTTGACGCTTTCTGGAAGCCTTCGGAAGCCCAATATCGACACCAAGCATAGTACGCATCAGGCACGGGCGCCATCCATGGAACCATCACCTGCACACACAATGTTACATATTATATCAATCACAACAATCAATAAAAAGGGTAAAACAAATTAAATACTAACCTCACGATATTGATCCTCAGTCAAATATATCTTTGAGGACCCTTCCTTTTTATTCAAGGGGCCTGCTTCTTCCGGATGATTTTGAAAATACAGGTTTGTAGCCTGAATTCTCGCATAGTATATGGCATCCTTCACCAGCTTCTTTGCATTGTTTTGGAACACACGTTCAACGTGCCCCATGTAATCCTCTCCGCCAGGCAACTGATATCGAAGCTACAACATAAAGAATACAAATACAATGGTATAAGTCATAGAATTACAATATTAAGAAACATAACAAAAACAATAAAGAATTCATAGCCAAAAGTCATTACGCAGAAGTCCCTGTCTATCGGTGTGGTTTCGTTCCTTTTTAAACTTGTACTCATCCCAGATACTGACGAGCACCTCATCCTCGGTATCACTGTTTGACACCTTCACTATACCAGGGTAGTGAAGGCAACAAAGAGAACCCAACGTAAGGTTAACCTGAGTGTGGTGTCCCTTGCCATCAAAGGACAGGTCCTCCCAATTCCTGCATTACACAAAAACATTAACAATACACATAATAGTTATATGAGATAAGTTAATATATTACACTCACCGATCTCCATATGGCATGATTAAGATCCTATCAGCCTCTCGCTCTATCGCGTGACGAGGCTTTACTGAGTGGCTTTTTCTTGAGCGACGTGTGCGTGTCGCTGAAGAGCCTCCTGAGCCATCATCCATCGGGTTGTCAGCCAGTTCGGCCTGTTGGCCCCACTGGTCCCACGCCTGTTGCTTCTCTCTTTGGTGGTCCCACTGGTCCCATGGCTGGTGATGCTGCGCAGCCTGGTCCCATGTCGCGTGCTCCACCTCCTCATTGTGCTCCACCTCCTCATTGTGCTGCTCAGCCTCATTGTGCTGCTCCTCAATGTGCTGCTCATCCTGGTACATACAACTCAAGATTTATTTGTAAACATGTAAACAAATTTATTTCTACAAGATATGTTACCTCATCTCCATGTACATCGCTCAACAGCTCTCGACGTCTGTTGCTGCTCGAAGAACTGCCCTGAAAAAGGCCTAGGCCCTTGAACATCCCCTTCATTGACTTCTTTGACTTTGGCGGCATCCTGCATCAAAAATAAGAAATTATTCATTAGTGCATCAAAAATGACATAATCCTTAAAAATAGAAACAAATGACATAACAAAACTACTTTACATGTTAAATATCATCAAAATCAGGATCTATTTGTTCTTTTCTATGCAGAGGTCGCCATATAACTTTTCTCCTAACAGGTTGTCTTCTCCGTCTCTCGGGAAAAGTTAAGTCGTTAACGTCTGCAACTAGTGAATCTAATGCCGGTGCAGGATCAATATGAAAACTAGTTGGCAACTCTTCTTCTTGAAACACCTCATCAACCTGCTCAAGGTGACCAATTTGATATTCGTCCTCACCAGGAGTGTATAGGCGTTCGCGGGGATTTACATTGTACACAACCCTCCATGTAGACAACTTTTTGCATGGATATGTCGAGAAATAAACTTGATCTACTTGATAGGCAAGGATATACGTGTCGTGTCCTTGAAGCAATTTTTCAGTTGGATCTGTGTCATCCCAAATTCGGTCCTATAATACTTCGGGTCATACCATTTACACTCAAAAAAAACTAGCGCTAAAGGCTTATTTTCAGCAAATGTAATCTCGATTATATTTTTATTTTCCCGTAATAGCAAGCTTCGTGTCCTTCCATGTCGGTTTCCCTAGTAACGACTCCACTATTTTGAGTGGCGGCCATAGAATGACTTGATTCGAAAATGCTTGAACAAAAGCGATATCCATTGACGTCGTAACGTCCATAGCTTTTGGTAGTTACGCTTCCAATAGATAACTGACGTAAGTCATCATTTAAATTCATTTTCTCCCCAAACTGTCAATTATGCCACAAAGCATAAGATAATTCTGTAATATTAGTTAACTAAAATTAGGTCTCGGAGCCACATAATTAAGACTTACACAGTCCCGAAGCCACATAATGAAATTAGGTCGCCCATGCATACCATCGTGTCGCAATTTGTCTATGTCTCTCGCTGTTGGCCTACCGAGACACCTCATGTTTTGTTCATCAAACTCGATGTCAAATATTATTGTATGACATGAGATATTTGATAACATAAACTAATTCACATATGGACAATTTAAGGAAATAAGTCTTATACAAAGTATTTCTCCACCTCAGGCATATTTGTGAACATGTACAGTAAAGCAGACTTCCGTTCTTCCATAGTGAGGTGATATGCCTTGGGTGGACCTGAGAGCACCTAGAGGGGGGTGAATAGGTGATCCTGTAAAAACTTAAGACTTATCGCTGCAAAAACTAAGTTAAGTGTTAGTGCAATAGAATCAAGTAGCTGGAGAGGAGTATTTGTGAAACACAGAAACCACAGAGAGAAACAACAAAGTAGACACAGTGGTTTATCCCATGGTTCGGCCAAGTACAAACTTGCCTACTCCACGTTGTGGCGTCCCAATGGACGAGGGTTGCACTCAACCCCTCTCAAGTGATCCAACGATCAACTTGAATGCCACGGTGTTCCTTTTTCTTATCACTTTTCCTATTTGCGAGGAATCTCTACAAGTTGGAGTCTCTCGCCCTTACAACAAATATCAATGTAAAAGCACTGGAGTAAGGGAGGGAAGCAACACACACAAATCTGCAGCAATACGCACACACACATGCCAAGACTTGAGCTCAAATGAAATGCAACAAGTTCACCACTAGAACGGAGCTCAAATCACTAAGAAAATCAATCGAGTGTGCCGAGGCAGAGTGTGAGAGTCTTAGAATGTTCAAAGTATGCTTGGTGTTCTCCTCCATGCGCCTAGGGGTCCCTTTTATAGCCCCAAGGCAGCTAGGAGCCGTTGGAAGCAATCTGGAAAGGCAATTCTTGCCTTCTGTCGGGTGGCGCACCGGACAGTCCGGTGCACCACCGGACAGGGACTGTTCACAGTCCGGTGCAGATCTCCTTCCAAATAGAGAACAATCGACTGTTGCAAAAATGGAGCCATTGGCGCACCGGACGTTGTCCGGTGCACACCGGACAGTCCGGTGCCCCCTCCCGATCGTTGGCGCGGCCACGCGTCACGCGCGGATTGCGCGGTCGACCATTGGCGCAGTCGACTGTTGGCTCACCGGACCGTCCGGTGAATTTTAGCCGTACACCGTTGAATGATTCCCGAGAGCGACGACTTCGCTGCAGACGGCTCACCGGACAGTCCGGTGCACCACTGGACAGTCCGGTGAATTATAGTCGTACACCGCTGTCAGTTCCCGAGAGCGGCCTATTCACCAGAGGCTAGCCTGGCGCACCGGACACTGTCCGGTGCACCACCGGACAGTCCGGTGTGCCAGACTGCGCTGAGTCTTGGCTGTTCCAGCCAAGTCTTTTTCCTTCTCTCTTTTCTCTGATTTCAGCACTTAGACAAATATGTTAGTACATAAAAACCAATGTACTAAGTCTAGAATCGTACCTTCTTATTGATTTTGCACTTCATCAATCATTTGGCACAAGATTACTCACTCAATACGTGTTGGGCACTTAATCACCAAAACTATACTAGAAATGGCCCAGGGGCACATTTCCCTTTCAGGACCAACGACTTTGCCGTTTGTCTGAAAAATCGAAAGATCACTACATGGAGGCATCTCTCGTTCATCATCATGGTACCTTTTCTTTCGAGCAAATACATTATGTTCTTCTGCAAAGTAACAACTTGTGAAGTGTGCTACCTCCTTCAGTTTAAATTGTTTCACAATACATCCTTCAACTCTTGCCTTGTTGCCCACCATTGCTCTAAGCTTCTTTAATGCTCTTTCTATATGAAACATCCACCTGTACAGAACAGGACCACCAACCTTAGCCTCATATGGAAGATGTATAAAGAGATGTTGCATAGGATTGAAGAAACCCGATGGAAATATTTTTTCCAATTTGCACAAAAGCATCGGTGCCTCTTTCTCCAGCTGTTCCATCACACCCCTTCTGATTTCTTTAGCACACAACTGTCTGTAGAAATAGCTAACTTCAGCTAACGTTTTCCACACAGCTTCGGAAATGTACCCACGAAACATTACTGGCATGAGCCTTTCCATAATTATGTGGAAGTCATGGCTCTTCAGTCCATTCATCTTCATTGTCTTCAAGTTCATAGATCTTCTAAAACCAGCAGCATAACCATCGGGGAATTTAATATCCTTCATTCACTTCATCACTTTTTTCCGTTGCTTAGGTTTCAGACAATAGTCAGCTTTTGGTTTGCCTCCGTTTTCTCTAAGCACTTGGGTTGGACGATCACATATCACTGCTAAATCCATGCGTGCCTTGTCATTGTCTTTCGTTTTATCAGGGAAATCCATGCATGTATTTATGAGGGCTTGGCAAAAGTTACTCTCTTGATGCATGACGTCGATGTTGTGCATCAAAATCAATCACTTAGAATAAGGAAGCTCCCACAAGCCACATATGTGAGTCCAGTTATGCTCCTCACCAAAACCTTGATACCTTTTCCCACTCTCGTCTAGGACAAGTTTCCTATGCTCTTCTATAATTTCTATCCCACTACGTCGCTTGGGCGGTCCCTTCGTGACGATGGTGCCCTTCCTAAATTCCTTTCTCTGCCTTCTGAAGGGGTGATTGAAGGGTAGAAAACATCTATGACAATCAAAGTAACATATCTTGCCACCAGCACTAAGACGAAAATAATCTGTATCTTTAGCACAATAAGGACACGTCAATCTACCATGCACGCTCCATCCAGAGAAAATACCATACGCCATAAAATCATGAACCGAGAACAGATATGCAACACGAAGATTAAATTTTTGCTTCTTGAAGCAGTCATAGGCTTCCACACCTTGTCATAGCTTCTTTAACTCTTCAATCAGTGGTTGAAGCATCACATTGAGGCGTACGCCACGATGCTCAGGCCCAGGTATAACAAGACATAGGAACATAAACTCATATTTCATGCAAAGAGCAGGTGGAAGGTTGTACGGTATGGCAATGACAGGCCAACATGAATACGACGCAGCGGTCATATTGAACGGCGTGAAACCATCAGTTGACAAGCTGATACGAACGTTTCTTGCATCGCTGGCAAAATCTGGATCAAAGTTGTCAAGAGCCTTCCATGCATCACCATCTGACGGGTGCACCATTAACCCATCTTGTCTGTCCGTACAATCTTTATGCCACCTCATGTGCATAGCGGTCTTTCTCAAGAGAAACAAACGTTTCACTCTAGGAGTGAGAGGCATGTACCGAAGCTGTTTATGTGCAACCTTTGTCACCACTTTCTCCCCATCTTCATTTACAAAGTCCACGTACCTCGCCTTCCCACATTTTAAGCATTTCTGCTCTCTGCCATGTTCCTTCCAAAAAAGCATACAGTTGTCCTGGCAAACATCAATCTTCTCATACTCCATACCAAGACCTTCAAGCAATTTCTTGGACTGGTACATGTCTTTGGGCATCTTGTGACCCGTAGGAAGAACCTCGCTAATCAAATCCACAAGCTCCTTGTAACAAATATTTGAGAATGTAAACTTGGACTTGATTGACATCAGCCGGGTCACGAATTCGAGGACGGTCACGTCAGTGTGCCCGTGAAGAGGCTCTTCTGACACTTTGAGGAGGTCGAAGAACTTCTGAACCTCCGGTGTAGGTGAATCATGATGATCTGGGGGTAGTTCAGGCTGCAGATCCTCAAGCATCTGGTCCATCCTAGCAACATCATCTTCACCGTCATCAACTTCTACTTTTGTTGCTTGTTCAACATCTTCACCGTGGAGATACCAGACCTTATAGCCTGGCACGAAACCATATGAACACAGATGTAGTGTGACCTGCCTCTTGGTGTGGCTCGTCATATTTCTACATTTATTGCATGGACATCTAATATTATCTATTTGTAACAAAGCAGTTGCATGGTCCAGAAACATTTGCGTCTTGGCAAACCATTCACTTGTGTGACACCCACCCTTCTTGAAACCTTCATACATCCAATCACGTCTATCACCCATTATTGTGGCTGTGTGTACGAGTAAAGAGTGTGTGTGAGACAATCACGTTTCTACACGTCACACATACATCTATAGGTAAGTAGTAAAACTATATATATACATAAATAACTATATATATACATAAATAATATTAAATTTATCAATATCGAAACCTTCATACAACATAATATTATAAGTTAAATCTAATTAATAAATAACATCAAATTCAACAATTCAATAGCATAAGTTAAATCTATTATAATAATAGAATTAATACTTACCTAACATCAAGCCACACATGTGATATTAAACTAACTCTAATCATACTCTAATCACATGTGATATTAAACTAACTCTAATCACATTAAAGTTAACTCTCGTCGGCCATAAAACCGACGGAAATAAACATGTGTACACATATTTAACAATCACACTCACATTTACATTTAATAATTCAAAAATATATATACCTCAACGACGTGGGCGACGACGTCGCTTGGGAGAAGCGGTCGGGGGCGGCGGTGGCGCTCCGGGAGGGGTTCGGGGGCGGCGCCCGTCGTGGGGGGGATGTTGGGGGCGGCGGCGGTTTTTGGAAACACGAGAGAGCAGAGAGGAATGAGCCGTGCGGGCTGTCCGCTGGTCTCCATAAAAGAGCAATCCCCGTCGGCCAGAGCAAAGGCTAACGGGAGTTAACTTATCCCCGTCGACCTGTGTCAGGGCCGACGGAAGTTAACTTATCCCTGTCGGCCTCTGTCAGAACCGACGGGAGTTAACTTAATTCTCGTCAGCTGCGGAGTAGCCGACGGGAGTTAACTAATTCTCGTCGCCCAGAGCAAAGGCCGACAGGCGTTAACCTGGCCAACGGGAATCTTCAGGATTCCTGTAGTGAACCACCATATGAGGGAGGTAACACATGAAGAACGTCACAAGGAGGAGCATTTGGAGGAGAACCATATGGTCCATGAGGAGGGCTGTATGTATATCCATATGGGCACAGAGAAGGATACGGATAAGCAAACAGTTGTGGAGGACAAATGCCGGTGAAAGGGGTTCAATGGTAGTAGGAGTGTCAATCGTTGGAGTCTCAATAGTAGGAGTATCGACCTTTTGTCGGTGTGGAACTATGGATATGGAGGAATATACCGATAAGGAAAGAGAGGCCGCGGAGTTAGGCAACGGGGACATACATGAACATGTTCTCGTCGATTATGGATGGAAGAAAGATCAACAAAGAAAACTTGTCTCCGGCCTAGGGAGTCTCGGGTTATTTTGGAGATTGCTCGTTGACTAAGTTCCTGAACGTATTATAAGTTAGGACTTTACCTTCTATCCATATTGAAACAGAGAGTACAAAGCCATAAATAAAAAAATGCTGAGATAGCCTAATACCCCGAGCTAGACTGGTCGGCCGGCAACTCACATGGACCGGCCAGTCGTGCCACGCCAGCCGCGGTGCCCAGCGGGGGAAGAAAATATATGCGTCCGAGATTCAAAAACCACCGGTCAACCGCTGGTCTCTCACATTCAACCTGAAGGCCCCACATAAAAAAATTCGCGTGGACCTACTGCAAAAGGAGGGTGATTTTGTATCCCGCGCGAAGTGCGTAACAGTACAGTACAGGGTCCACGGAAACGGGATGACCGTCCCCAGGCTGGATCAAACTGGCCTGCCCTAGCTATCCAAATACTCCGCAGGCATTGGAATTGGAAAGGGATGCTCACGACTTGATCACTCGCCCAAGAGGCCAAGACACAAGTCCATATGCAAACGGAAACACTCGGACAAGGGGCCATAGTTGTTGAGTAGGAACAGCATGTCGATGCATCATGCATCTGAAGGCGACCCACCGAAGCACAAACAAACTGAATCACAGGTCAAACTGCGTTGATAGATATACCGAGATTATGATATAGCAGTCTCCTTTCAAGTTGGTTGACTTCATAAGGCACTAAACAGTTCCCTACGTTGAGTTCCAGCTAAGTCAAACAACCAAAAAAAATCTCCCAAACGGGTCACATAATTCCCCGCCTAAACGCGAGGGCTCAGTTCTCCTGGTCCCCATCATCGTCATTGTCATCACCATCCAACTGCAAACCGCAAGATGTCATCAAACGAGGGAAAACTTGATCAACAAAACACAGAAAAACTACATGCTAGGGTTGAAATTCATGCCTTGCTAGTGTTGAGATTCAAGGGTAATAATGTGCTACAATGTATTGTTGCTACCCAAGTTTACCAGGGAATCAATTGTTTTTTTTTTGGTTTAAAATCAGAAGGAAACATAGTGCAAGCAAGACAATAAGCTTACATTATCATCGTCGTCGTCGTCGTCATCATCTTCTTCATCTCCTTCAAATTCATCTTCAACCTCCTGGAAAGAGAAAATGTAAGAACCAGACAAAAATATTTAAGATGAATGTAGGCAACAATACTGACATTGTTGAAGTACTTCAAAGGATTAGGCCACAAGTCTTCCTTGATGATCTCCGCCACCTGCGCAATTCAAAACCTCAGAAAATTCTCGAAGGAATTAAAAAATCATACAACTTCTGACCTTCCAAAACAAACACATGGCCCAGATTGCCAGTTGATGAGATAAACTAAATAAGTACAAGAATTCAAGCACAACAGTTTGCTTGGTGTTCTCAGTTTTTTTTTAAAAAAAAGTCCGAAAATTAATTCAATACCAATAAACAAATACTGGACAAGACAGTTTTGTAATAGAGTTTGGTGACATGTGAATAACACTATCAAGATGAGTGGCATGAGTTTTTACCTCATCTTGCACACCATCAGCAAGACTCTTGAGCTCTGTATCACTAAACCAGGAGAAAAAACTGCAAGGAAAAACGAAATAAGACTAACTTCCAGTGTAAATGAAGGCAAAAATGGCAATGTACTGATTACATGCAAGAGAAGTCTTTGCAATAATCAACAAAAGTCTTCCATAATTCGATAAGAATATAGTTTAAATAAAGTTTCTAACTACAGTATCTTCTAAAAACAGGTATGCAGGTAACACATGGAAGCTATTAACTAGGGTATTCTACTAAAACAATACTGTTGCATGCAAGCCAAAAAAGACAAGAGATAGCAAGCAAGGTATCCAGAGAAAAGATTATGAGCATGCGACAAGGTTCACGCCAAGAGATGCACATTTTCTATCAATTTATGCCATTTTGGTACAGTTTCCAAGAGAATATCGACTTCAGTTTCTCAAGCGCTAGAAGACAATGGTATATCTTGTTGGCCACAAGGTAACATGTATCCAGATTGGCTGAATGATTGACTAGATGACAAGCGGTGGCAGGCACAGGATTTCAAGAGCCTGAAATGACTTTAAAATCTATATATTAGAAGAAAACTGTAGGGGGGAATCTAGCTTGAGAAAGGTAACCAAGAGATGATTCGAGGAATTATATGACGTGTGATTTTGGTCTCAAACATGTAATTCAACCAAAATATCACAGTACACATGTATTATACATTCTATGTTAAATACTTCATGCCAAAAAAACAGTTGTACATTGTACACCCTTGACCCAAGGTAGGACCGCCCATAGTGACAAACACACCAAATTTGGCATGCCTCGTCTTACCTCCTTAAGAACCCTGAACTGACTTATAAGTTCACAACGGTTAGCAACTACAAGAACACAATAGAATTGAAGTACTTTTTTGTCAGACCTATTTGTATAGTTGCATACTTCCACAGAACAAGTCAATGTATGTTAATGCTAAGTTCGTTAAAATTGAATGCATCATTGTCCAAAAGGTCATAAATTTGCATACAATAGGATTATTTGAAAGCCAGTGACCTCTAACCATAGAGCAACAAATGCAAGAGAAACAAACAGCTTAATCAATCCACTGGTTGTTCATTGGTCACAACAACGTTATTGTGCAATACCTCGGTATGTAGTAAGAAATCTACACAAACAACACAAGAATTCATGTAATACATAACAAAATGTGTGATTACATATCCTGCTGAGAAATAACACTTCAAAAGCATATACATTAAAAAATTATAGCATCACAGAAGGCTACAAACAAGAATGATATCATAGATGACTTCACAATCTAACTAGGAAGGGTAAACCAAAAGAAACAATAAACATGGTATTAATAACCAACCTTTCCACTACTAATGGCCGCTTGTTCCCCTTCTTGTTAATACCATTTTCATTTGCAGGTCCCTTCACATACATTATTGAAAAGGCATTAGACTTTCTACATCTAAAACAAACATTATGTGTAGCTTTGGAACATAACAGTACCATTCCATCCTTCCACTTAATTTGAGAAGCTTTGATTGTGGTTGTTCCATCATCAACAAAGGAATAGGTCTTTATAAGCTTTGTGTCTTCAAAGTACGGGTTCTCAGAGAAGTTCTGCCAGTTTTAAAAAATTAAACTAGGAAAAACAAGTGAACCAATGTGGAAACTCTAATTGACTGTAAGAAATGATACTTACAAGGTAAATGGAATATCCTGCCTTAACATCAGAATCATCGACATCAATGGAGTCCAAGTACTTGAATATCTGCAGCAAGAGATCATAAGATAACTCTATGTTACATACATACATATATACATACATAGATCCACGAAGAATAACCACAAAGCTGGTTTTAAATTCAAAAGGTTTCTTTTGCTTCATTTCAATATTCATAATTTCAAGGGATTGGGAAGTAAATTGTTTGAGGTATAGAATACCTTCTGATCCTCTTCAGTCAGAAGCTCACTCAGTAGAGGATGGCTCAAAAACTGTAGGTCAACAGCACATAACACAATAAATTAGAATCACATGCATCCATAAATACTTCCAGCAGAATTGCAGAAAGACACATTTGTATAGCACAGAGTAGCCTACAAACCGCTGTGAGCCAAAAGTCCGGGATGGTCTTGATAATGTCACCCCTCTTGAGATAGACAGGTCTGCGAATCTCACTGTATTTCTGCTCCACCTCCATAACCTTGTCACTTGCTTCCTCATTAACCTGTCAGCAATGAACAAATGTATCATAAGCATGACAGTGCTATGTTTCATTTCATTCATAAAATTTCCATAGTAAATAGTATAGCTCGGAACCAATGATGGGCTTGTCTTAAAAAGACATCCTTTTTCAACAAAAAATCGACTCGCATGTATGCCATGGATGGGTGGCGTGGAGTAACAGGGCGCGCAATCAACAATGAGATAAGGTACCAAGTGTTTTTGAACACATGATCTGTGTTGCTTAATTTTGATTATAAATGCAGCATAAAAACTTCCACAGGAACCAACCCCTGCCTCGAGCATCAAAAGTTCCACAGTATCCACATCAAAATCACCTACCATATGCTGTGACTAAACTAGACATGTTTTATAACGCTATAAAAAACTGCAATACAAAAGTTACTGAGTTCAGCCACCAGAAGCACCTTACGTATCAGCCAGGACACAAGCCTCCTACGCTCTCTCTAGCTACACACTGTCACTATAATTCCGTTCTCCAACCTCCAGCGGCACAATTGGCACAGTGCCCGAACAGAACTAGCAACAACTGAACCAATACTGCTCAGTGCCGGACAATTCCAGCATACCAAAACACAACCTTACGCTCCTACGGTCCTACCCAAACCCCACTACCAAATCCAACAGTACCAACCACCCATAACCCACCACACCGCACGAAGGATAGGAAGAAGAGGCTTTCGGCTGACCTTCTCGAGCTCGTCCTGAATCTCCTGGAGCTTCTCGATGGAGAAGACAAGGGCGCCGTCGATTTGCTCGTTCTCCTCGCCGCCGTCGGCATCGGTCTTGGCCTTCTTCCCCTTGTCCGCCGGTGCCGTCATCGCAAACCGCTGGCCTGGCGCGCCTCCTCGCTCTAGGGTTTTTAGCGTCGCTGTGTCGCCTGCCTGCGCGAGCTGGGAGACGGAGGGAAGAAGGTAGGAAAGGGAGGCGGAGCTGGGAGAAGGCAGTGGTGCCCGCGCGAGCTCTATTATATAGGGAGGTGCTGAGATTCGCGCTCGTGGAGTATTGGGTCGGCTTCGGGTGGGCCGGGCCGTCGGATCGGTGCGGGACTGTCCACTCCCATGGGGGATTTTCTAAAACCCTAACCCTAAGGATTAGGTGCGGCCCGGCTTATGCTTGTTGTGCGTTCGGCGGCTTCGGACCCATAAGTGACAGTGTAGCTGTGTAGGGAACGTAGGAATGAGACAATTGGATACCCGATTTAGTTTTCCTTTTACTTATTGTATTTATATTACCATATTTAAAACGTTTCTTTATATATTTTCATCCAATGAGTTCCTACTCCTTGTTAAACCCTACAAAGGATTGTGGGGTTAATACCAAATAGCAAAGTATTCATACCTTGCTATGGTTTCCATTTATATTTAATATAGAATATAAAATACAAAGACATGTATGTTTTGTTGGTTAGGTGAGTGTGAATATAAATTTATAGTCAATAAACATGATTCTAATCTCCATTTGGGCTTAATTTTACCATTTAAATTGGGGGAGAACGACGACAGTGGAAACCATAGAAACTGATATTGTCTCTTTGTGTTTATGCCACCGCGATAAGTGAATGGATAATAAGTGGTTTATATCTTACTAGCGCCTTTGTTACTAATAGGAGAATTTAGAGTCTAAACCCTAAACCTTGTGAACTGTCCTACATGGCAGGTTTTGTCTCTGTTCGCTCAATCAAGAAACATGGTACGTCTTTTTTTTATCTGCTCTAAACTCATGGTTTAATAGATATGTTTAATCTAGATTGATTTCTTACAGTTAGATGAAAGTTCTAGATTAAATTATTGGAGTCAGATGTATGTTATAAATTAAATTCTCATAGTCATAGGATTTCATGGTCACGCGTGGCCGCCGCAAGTCCTGCCCGTCGCATGTGAAGTCGCACCACTCCTAGCCACTCCTGTCATGCGTGTTGCCGCATCAGTCTCCCCACTATGCTCGATCGTGCCCTAATGGGCTACCGCTGCGAGCCCTAGCCACCTGGGGCTGGGGATGTGCATGCTTCCCATCTGGTTTGAATTGTTTTCCCAGCTTTTATAGAAAAATAATTAATTTATTTATACTATCATGTTTAAAACTTTCAATATATATACTCATGGATAAGGGCATGTTTGTATCTAATGAGCTAAAATAAAAGTGACTAAAGATTAGTCACTTCTCTACTACTCTATAACGTGGGCGTCTACAGGTACGCCATGCCCTGCTACAGCGATCCTCACCCCCTCCAATCTCGTGCCTCCTCCGGTTCCTGGTGTCTGCCCATGCCCTGCCCGTGATCTCTGCCCATTGAGCCTCTAGCCTCCTTCCTCTCTGTTTCCCTTGCGTCCCGCTGAGCCGAGACACAAGCAGTGGAGAATAGGAGATGCTACCAATCAGCCGCTGGGGATGAGAGAGGAGGCGCTAGAGCGGCTGCGCAGGATGGTGCGGGACAGCGTCACCCGTCCTCACTAGACCCCGACATCACCACCATCATCCTCCACCCTGTCTCCGAGCGCGAGACGCCTAACAGTGGGACTCCCACCTCCCCGTGAGATACCGGATCCGAGATCCCTTCCTCTCCCCTCTCGTGTAGGCCATGGGCCCATAAGGAGGATCAATGGGGTACATGTCGTCCCTGAGTAGCAAGGCGACGCACTTCGTGTTCGACGTCACCATCGTCATCCGAGCTCCCTTCCTCTCACCTCTCCATGCCCATGCGTTGCGAAAGCATGGTCACTTCCCACTGTGCCCCCGCTCCCCCTCACCCCCCCCGCCCAACAGTGGGAACATCCCGTCGCGCAACAGTCGTCGTCTGTGCTCTCGGCCTTGGCATCCCTTCTCCCTGATCTGCTCTGCCCCCTTCGCGTGTCCCTAGGGTTCGCGCCCGAGACGTCATCCGCCCCCATCCACACCTACACACACGCCGAGACACCTACGTCGTCCTCGCCCCCCTGAGCGCGGCCTGCTCCGCATTCTCTGTTGTGTCTCGCGCTCGAGACGTCGTCCCCCCTCCCTGGCCTGCTCTGCCCCTCCACGTGTCCCTGGGGTCCGCGCCAAAGATGTTGTCCCCCGCCCCGACTACTCTATCTTGATCAGGGTTGCTCGCATGGGCTATCGCAGGTTCAGCGGTCGACGAGAGTAGATTGGGTGTCGCATGCTCGACGTCTTCTTGCCTGAGGTGAGTGACTGACACGAGTCGCCTCTAATGGAATGTGCTTTTTTGGGCATGATTTTTACATTGATCTGATAACCTGTTATTCTTGCGCAGTGTGGCAGTGTGGGAGATGGTCAATTTGTTTGTAGATGTAGCATTGTCTCATTATGCCATCAGTGTTGGATCTAATGCCTCTCAAGAGGGAGCGTGGAGGGGGTGAGGTGATTTGACTTGGTTCTGACCATTCTCGTTTTGGCTAGCGATGGTTGCCAACTTTCCCTAAGGCCTTATTCGTTTTCAGCGGATCAGCCCATTCCAGACCTTGTTCCGAGTGGAACGAATGGGCCTGGTTTGGAATTTGGTACAACTCATTGAAATTGTTCGTTTTGGTCTGAATTGGAATCAAAATTGGTCCGGATTAAAATTTCCCTTCAACCTATGGCCCAGAACCAACCCTTGTGTCGTACCCTCCGGATCGAAGCCTGGACACAACGCGACCGGCGTGGCGACGACTCGACGCGACCGGCGCGACGGTGGCTTCGACGCGACCGGCACGGCGGCGACGCACAGCCCCGACGATTGTAATACCCAAATCTGTAAAAGCATAGGAAATGAGATTAATTTTCTCTATATGTGTTGCCTTTATTCACTAGTAAATGTGAACACCCATTTGGAAGTGAATCATTAAATAAATGACACATAAATAACCTAATGTATCATGTTGGAGTTTATTGATTGTGTATTTATAAATAATGATGAAGGTAATACCAATAAAAATATATTCAATACCTAAGTTTGGAAATTAAGATCTAATTTGGAATTTAGAGTTTGGAGAAAAGAAAGGAAAGTATTATACCAAATAAAGAAAAATAAATGTATAAATAAATAAAATCCTTCCATAACTAGTATGTTTATTTTGTACATTTAATTTGAGTACAAGTTCGGAACACTATTTGAATTCAAATTTGGGATTTAAAAATAAAGAGACAAATGAAATCAGGAAAAAGAAAAGAAGAAAGCCTTGCGCCTGGGCCGCCACTACTCATTTTCGGCCCATTTGGCCAATTCCCCTGCGCGGCCCAACGCCTGCGCGCGCCACTCCCTCTGTCTCGCGGGACCCGCGTGCCAGCCACACCTTCGCTTCGCGCGATCGCTCGGTGTACCGCTGACGTGCGGGCCCAGAACTTCAGCGACGTCCGGGTGTTCGCGGCCACTCCGTCACTCACGCGCGGACCCCACATGTCAGCGCTTTCTTCCCGGATGAATCGCGCCCGTTGTTGTTGCAGCCACCGCGTTGACCGGAGCTTTTGGTTGGGATCTGCCCCGCGCTCTGGGTATAAAGACCCCGGGCGAGTCCGCCTCCTGCGACCTACCTTCACGCGAATCCGTTGACCACCACATTACTGCACACGGGGTTAAGGAGGGCATCGGCGGCGGATTGCGAACGGTGCGCCACCGCGGCATCGAGCTTCCCCTGCGACCGGGATATCGAGGTATGCATCGAACCCACCCTGAGGATCGGTAGAAGGTAGTTAATGTCACGCCACAAAGAAACCATGGCGGGTGGCTCCAAGATTTCTCGCTGGAGAACCGCCGGTCGCCATGAATCGCATATTACCGTGGACCAAGTCTTGTGCTTGATGTCGGCCGAAATTTGTTTGGGAATTGGGTTCGGGGTGTAGTCAATCTCGCGGGGGCCGAACGAATTTGAGTCTGGCGCTCGGGTTGGCCGGATCCATGGACTCCGGCGACTCCCCCGCCGTGCGCAGAGGCAATTTTGGGTGGCTCGAGCTGGGTAGGAGACGATGCTTCCGCGACCGTCGGATCGGGCGCGGGCGGATAGGATTAAAACGTGGGATACCCCTTCGCTCGATCGAACAGAGACCGTAGATGCATGATCCAGTGGCGCGGAGTGGATCCGCGACTCATTAAATCCGAACCGTTGATTCACGATCCGAGGGCTCTCCGTGTGTACCGTTTCGTTTTAAGATATGATCTAATCTTACGCGTCCAATTCTGATCGGACGGCCAGTGCCACCCGATACCCTTTCGCTCTGGCTTTTTAGCATAAGAGCCCCTGGACCTTTTGGAAATAGAACCCGCCGTCCAGAGCACTGCGCTCTGAGTCTCAGAAATATTTGTAGAATAGCCCCTGGGTTTATCTAGATTTGAGGCCCAGTCCAGAACATAATAAAGTCAGGGAAAATGATTATTAAATAGATTTTTAATAGGAAAATAATTGCTAGAACTTCAATAATTCGTAGAAAATTCATACTGACTCCAAATTAATCCATTCCAGTTCCTAAAATTTTATAATTTTATTCTCTATCACTTAGAACCTCTGTTATGTCATGAAAACAGTAAGAAAAATTATTTCACACTTAGTCCTATTTAAAACACATAAAACCTTTGAAAATCCATAACTTAAAATCTATAACTCCAAAAATTATAATTCCTGTTCCTAGAATTTTATTTTAATGTGTAGATGATTACTGTATATTTTGTTTATATGTTTGGTGTAATGTTAATTTCTCTATATGCACTGTGCTTGTTTGTATTGTGGCGAGTAGAAGAGCCCGTTGCTGAGGATCCTGGTGAGCAGCAGGTTGAAGTAGCTGAGCAGGAGCTCATTGAAGGCAAGTTGTGCCCTTGACCACTTTTTACCCAATAATGTTCCTTAATATCATTTATCCATGCATAGGTTAATTTTGATGGGACCTGATAGGTTACCCTAGATTGTTTATCTCATTACCTTGTTACCCCTGATTCACTTGGGTAGTTTGCTATTGCTTTACATGGTTTTGGGATAATCATCTATTACCTCTATGTTCCAATTCTTTTTGTTATTCTATTTATGTTCATGTTGAGATCATTAATGTTAATTGGAACATAGAGCTTAACTTGAGTAACACGTGCCACCACAAGGGTTTAATGGGACGCCCTTGGCTGACTAATTAGGAAAGCTAGTGGAAGACTACCTTACCCGAAAGGGGCAAGGGCAGTAGGGGAGTGGTCAGTGTAGGGAGGTCCCTGGTTGATTTTGCTGCGATGGCGGTCAGCCAAGAACCCTGCATTGGAACTTCCTATAAACTGTAGCGGGTTTTCGGAAGCTAGTGGAACTTTGTAAAGGCCTCGTAGTGTTGCCCTGCCACGCTTCCTAGGTAGAGGTGTATGGGAAGTCGCGATCCCTTGGCAGATGGGTAACATGACTTGTGGGTAAAGGGTACAACCTCTGCAGAGTGTAAAACTGGTATACTAGCCGAGCTCACGGTCATGAGCAGCTCAGGACTCTCTGATGTTTAAATTATGGAACTTAAATTCAATTTTGTCATTTGCATTGCATGGGTTTATTATTAATTTTGTTCTATTACTTTACTTATGGTTTGGTATTTACTTACACTTAGTAACTGCTAATAAAATTTTGACCAACTATTTAAAAGCAATGCTCAGCTTTAACCCCTATCATTGATTAGCCTTACACATCACATGAACTCACACCTTTGTGAGTTTATGTCCACTGGTTCCCCACAACTTGTTGAGCTATGATCATGTGTGAGCTCACCCTTGCTGTCTCACACCCCCCCACAGGAGAAGAGCAGGTGGTCGAAGAGGAGCCGCCTAACACTGAGGAGTTCGATCTGATCTAGGTGGCGTTTCTCAGTTGACATTGGCGCCGACGATCCTTAGTTCGTTTTATCTTTATTATTTTATTTTGTAATAAGTCTTCCGCTATGTAATAAATACTCTGATGTTTTATGACATTTATCTCTATACACTCTGTTATTATATATGTTGTCTTCTTGGCGCATGTATGAGATGCACCTGACTTTGTTCCTTAAAGCCGGGTGTGACAGAAGTGGTATCAGAGGAAATGTTGACTGTAGGACGAGACCTAGATAGAAATGGACAAACCCTCTCCTACTTACCTTACTCTGACTCATTCTATACTCATCTCATCTTGATCTTGTCTCACCTTCTACTGTTCTACTCTGATCATTCTTACCTTTTCTACTCTAAGACAAGATGGATTTCACACCTTGGAATCCCTACCCTTATGACATTTTAAGAGATAGGGAACCTAAGATGAAAATAAAACTATTTTCTCTATTTTAAAAATGTTGGTTGATTGTTCTGATGCTCAATGTCTGATTTGCTTCTTTGAATGATTGAATTATTATAGATGGACATCTTAGTATGTACCACCATAAGGTATTGAATTAGCTAGGGTAGGTAAAATATTAATCTGCTTAGCTAATAAAATTCCCCAAAGTAACCTGATTTGTAAATACCTGCCTTGTCTACTATTTTCTTACCATATGTATCTAACTCAGATGGTAAATACCAGGCGTGGTGGTGGAATTGATTTGCCTCCTAATCGACACACTCGAAGGATATATAGACAACCTCAGCCACAGCCTGCAGAGATGAATCCTCCTAATCCTCCACCAGGCGGAGTTGACCCACTCGTTGCTGCTCAGATGGCGGTGATGCAGCAAATGGCAGACACTATGGCTGATATGCGTGCCCAGATGCAGCAAGAACGTCAAGAGATGCGTCAGGAGAGAGAAGATATACGCCAGGAGTTGCGCTAGGAGCGAGATGAGATACGCCAGGAAAGGAGGGCGCAACAACAGCAGCTGCAACAGCAAATGCAACAACAGCAACAGCAGCAACAAGTACCACTGCCTCCACCACCACCACCAGTTCCACCCCGTGATAAGCATAGAGAGTTCATGAGTCATAAGCCACCTACATTCGCTAGCTCACCTGATCCACTGGACGCGGATGATTGGCTGAAGTCCGTTGAGAAGATGTTGAATATTGCACAGTGCACGGACCGGGAGAAGGTTTTATATGCTTCTGGACGTCTGACAGGTCCTGCTGCTAACTGGTGGGATTCTTATACTGCTGCCCATGATGCTGCGGATACTATTACTTGGGCAGAGTTCAGTACACAATTCAGGAACTACCATATTCCCGTTGGTATGATAAAGATCAAGAAGAAGGAATTTCTGTCGCTGAAGCAAGGAAGTATGTCAGTCAGCGAGTACCGCGACAAGTTTATTCAGTTATCCAGATATGCCCCTGAAGAAGTTGCTGAAGACGAGAGGAAGCAGGAGCATTTCATTGAAGGACTTAATGGACCACTACAGTATGCTCTAGTGGCACACACATTTCCGTCATTTCAGAGGCTACTTGATAAGGCCCTGGCTATTGAACACAAGCGTGTTCAGCTGGGTGATTTGAAGAGAAAGGCTATATCTCAAGGACAAGGAAGCAGCAGTGTTCGTCCTCGCTACAGCTCACCACAGGGTACACCGACTCGACCAGGAGGACCGCGCCCAGTTCAGCAATCACCACTAAGGACTCCACCTCCTCGACAGGCTACCCCTACTGGCACTCTGACGAAGTTTGCAGGACAGAGTCCAGGCACTACGTGTTTCAAGTGTGGGAAGACTGGTCATTATGCAAATGTCTGCCCACAGAGGATTGCTACTACTCCAGTTCAGAACAGGCAGCAAACTCCAAGTTCTGGCAAGGGATATTCTATTGCCAAGGTTAATCAAGTCAGCGTTGACGCTACTCCGGATGGAGGGGACCTCGTACTTGGTATGTTTTATGTTAATGCAATTCCTGCAACCATATTATTTTGATTCTGGTGCTACACATTCATTCATGTCTGCTCGATATGCCAACACAAATGAAATACCACTGCTAAATATGAGAAAACCCATGATAGTAATTACACCTAAAGGGCCTGTTGAGGTGAATCAAATGACACGTAGATTGACATTGACCATTATGGGTAGAGAATTTGGAGCTACTGCTATAATATTAGAGTCAAGCAGTATAGATTTGATCCTTGGTATGTCATGGCTAAGAAAGGCAAAGGTCATTATAGCATGTGGTAGAGGTACCGAAGAACTCACTACCACTAAAGGAGAAAGGTTTCAAGTTAATATTGCAGTAACCTCCTCATCCATGCGTGCAATGTTCTTTATACCTGAGGAGTTTGTTGGTGACAATATCCGGGTGGTTAGAGATTTTCCGGATGTCTTTCCAGAGGAGTTACCAGGGATGCCACCTGATAGAGAAGTTGAGTTTGTTATTGATCTCTTACCTGGAACCGCCCCTATTTCTAAACGGCCATATAGGATGTCCGTAGAGGAGTTGAAGGAACTTAAGAAGCAGTTAACTGAGTTACAAGAGGCTGGGTACATTTGTCCGAGTTCCTCACCTTGGGGAGCACCGGTCTTGTTTGTACAGAAGAAGGATGGATCGCAGCGGATGTGTGTGGATTATAGATTCTTAATGATGTTACGGTGAAGAACAAGTATCCGTTGCCCCGTATTGAGGATTTATTTGATCAGATGAGAGGTGCAAGAGTATTTTCGAAGATTGATCTCCGATCGGGTTACCATCAGATGAGGATTAGACCATCGGATATTCCCAAGACGGCATTCTCGACTCGATATGGATTATATGAGTTTACTGTTATGTCATTTGGATTAACCAATGCACCGGCTTATTTCATGAATTTGATGAACAAAGTGTTGGTGCTACAGAAGTTACGAGATAATCAACTCTACGCTAAGTTCAGCAAGTGCGAGTTTTGGATTGATAAGGTGCCATTCCTTGGTCATATTATTTCTAATGGAGGAATAGCTGTGGATCCTGCTAAAGTGAAGGAGATAATGGAATGGAGAGTGCCCACTACAGTTACGGAGATTCGGAGTTTCTTGGGACTCGCAGGATATTATCGGAGATTTATTGAAGGATTTTCTAAGATTGCTAAACCTATGACTTCGCTTTTGGAGAAAGGAAGAGAATTTAAGTGGGACGAGAAGTGCCAAGATAGCTTTGATCAATTGAAGAAAAGATTGATGTCGCCACCAGTATTGGTTATGCCAGACCTACAGAAAGGATTTGATATCTATTGCGATGCATGTGGCCAAGGCTTAGGATGTGTGCTCATGCAAGAAGGACATGTGATTGCTTATGCTTCTCGTCAGTTACACAAACATGAATTGAACTACCCCACTCATGACTTGGAATTGGCAGCCGTTGTGCATGCACTTAAGATTTGGAGACATTACATTATGGGAACCAAGTGTCAAGTATATACGGATCATAAGAGTCTGAAGTATATATTCACTCAAAAGGATCTCAACCTTAGGCAACGCTGTTGGTTGGAGCTTATTAAGGATTATGATTTGGAGATTCACTATCACCCGGGCAAGGCAAATTTGGTTGCAGATGCCTTGAGTCGCAAGGAGCATGTTCATTTAGCTATTGTTGCCCAACTACCCGATGAGATTGTTGAGGATTTCAGGAGACTTAACCTGGGGATAGTTGCTCATACTGAGGGAGTCACTATTGATGTGGAACCTACCTTGGAGCAAGAAATCCGCAAAGGTCAAATTGGTGATGCCAAAATAAAAGAGATTAAGGATCTGATTACCGAAGGTCGAGTTCCGGAATTTACAGAAGATGAGCAAGGCACTGTATGGTTCAAGGACAGGATGTGTGTTCCTGATATTAAAAGCCTACGAGAGACTATTTTAAAGGAGGCCCATGATTCGGATTATTCTATTCATCCTGGTAGTACCAAGATGTATCAGGATTTGAAACGGAAGTATTGGTGGTATGGATTGAAAAGAGATGTGGCTGCACATGTGGCTATGTGCGATGTATGTCAAAGAGTTAAGGCCGAACACCAGAGGCCAGCTGGGCTATTGCATCAACTGAAGATACCCGAGTGGAAGTGGGAAAAGATTGGTATGGATTTCATTACAGGATTGCCTCGCACCCAGAAAGGATATGATGCTATATGGGTGATTGTGGATAGATTGACTAAAGTAGCTCATTTTATTCCTGTAAAGACTACATATAAAGGTTCTCAGCTAGCAGAGTTATATATGGCTCGGATTGTGTGTTTGCATGGAGTGCCAAAGAAGATCGTATCTGATCGAGGTTCGCAGTTTACCTCAAGATTTTGGAGAAGCTTTCATGAGAACATGAGTACAAAGTTGAATTTTAGTACAGCTTATCACCCTCAGACTGATGGACAGACTGAAAGGACTAATCAAGTATTGGAAGATATGTTGAGAGCATGCGCCCTTCAGCATGGAGGAAGTTGGGATAAGAGTCTGCCTTATGCTGAATTCTCGTACAATAATAGTTACCAGGCCAGTCTGAAGATGTCACCTTTTGAAGCTTTATATGGGAGGAAGTGCAGGACTCCTCTATATTGGGATCAGACTGGAGAGAGACAGTTCTTTGGGCCTGAATTGATTCAAGAAGCAGAAGGACAAGTTCGTATAATTCGAGAGAATTTGAGAGTGGCTCAAACCAGGCAAAAGAGTTATGCTGATAATAGAAGAAGACCACTGGAATTTGAAGGAGATTATGTGTATCTCAAGGTGTCACCACTGCGTGGAATGAGGAGATTTAAAGTCAAGGGCAAATTGTCCCCTCGCTACATTGGACCATTCTTGATCTTTAGGCGAGTTGGGGAGATGGCATACCAACTCGAGTTACCTGCTAGTCTATCGGATGTGCATAATGTGTTCCACGTATCTCAACTGAAGAAGTGTCTCCGTGTCCCTGAGGAACAGCTACCAATGGAAGAGCTCAGTGTTCAAGGTGATTTGACTTACACGGAGTACCCGATCAAGATTTTGGATACTTTGACCCGAGTTACAAGAAATAAGGTGATAAAGATGTGCAAAGTGCAATGGAGTCACCATGGAGAAGATGAAGCAACTTGGGAAAGAGAAGAAGAGCTTCGCATAGATTTTCCCCACCTTTTCCCTCGTTCTTCCTAAATCTCGAGGACGAGATTATTTTTAAGGGGGGTAGGATTTGTAATACCCAAATCTGTAAAAGCATAGGAAATGAGATTAATTTTCTCTATATGTGTTGCCTTTATTCACTAGTAAATGTGAACACCCATTTGGAAGTGAATCATTAAATAAATGACACATAAATAACCTAATGTATCATGTTGGAGTTTATTGATTGTGTATTTATAAATAATGATGAAGGTAATACCAATAAAAATATATTCAATACCTAAGTTTGGAAATTAAGATCTAATTTGGAATTTAGAGTTTGGAGAAAAGAAAGGAAAGTATTATACCAAATAAAGAAAAATAAATGTATAAATAAATAAAATCCTTCCATAACTAGTATGTTTATTTTGTACATTTAATTTGAGTACAAGTTCGGAACACTATTTGAATTCAAATTTGGGATTTAAAAATAAAGAGACAAATGAAATCAGGAAAAAGAAAAGAAGAAAGCCTTGCGCCTGGGCCGCCACTACTCATTTTCGGCCCATTTGGCCAATTCCCCTGCGCGGCCCAACGCCTGCGCGCGCCACTCCCTCTATCTCGCGGGACCCGCGTGCCAGCCACACCTTCGCTTCACGCGCTCGCTCGGTGTACCGCTGACGTGCGGGCCCAGAACTTCAGCGACGTCCGGGTGTTCGCGGCCACTCCGTCACTCACGCGCGGACCCCACATGTCAGCGCTTTCTTCCCGGATGAATCGCGCCCGTCGTTGTTGCAGCCACCGTGTTGACCGGAGCTTTTGGTTGGGATCTGCCCCGCGCTCTGGGTATAAAGACCCCGGGCGAGTCCGCCTCCTGCGACCTACCTTCACGCGAATCCGTTGACCACCACATTACTGCACACGGGGTTAAGGAGGGCATCGGCGGCGGATTGCGAACGGTGCGCCACCGCGGCATCGAGCTTCCCCTGCGACCGGGATATCGAGGTATGCATCGAACCCACCCTGATGATCGGTAGAAGGTAGTTAATGTCACGCCACAAAGAAACCATGGCGGGTGGCTCCAAGATTTCTCGCTGGAGAACCGCCGGTCGCCATGAATCGCATATTACCGTGGACCAAGTCTTGTGCTTGATGTCGGCCGAAATTTGTTTGGGAATTGGGTTCGGGGTGTAGTCAATCTCGCGGGGGCCGAACGAATTTGAGTCTGGCGCTCGGGTTGGCCGGATTCATGGACTCCGGCGACTCCCCCGCCGTGCGCAGAGGCAATTTTGGGTGGCTCGAGCTGGGTAGGAGACGATGCTTCCGCGACCGTCGGATCGGGCGCGGGCGGATAGGATTAAAACGTGGGATACCCCTTCGCTCGATCGAACAGAGACCGTAGATGCATGATCCAGTGGCGCGGAGTGGATCCGCGACTCATTAAATCCGAACCGTTGATTCACGATCCGAGGGCTCTCCGTGTGTACCGTTTCGTTTTAAGATATGATCTAATCTTACTCGTCCAATTCTGATCGGACGGCCAGTGCCACCCGATACCCTTTCGCTCTGGCTTTTTAGCATAAGAGCCCCTGGACCTTTTGGAAATAGAACCCGCCGTCCAGAGCACTGCGCTCTGAGTCTCAGAAATATTTGTAGAATAGCCCCTGGGTTTATCTAGATTTGAGGCCCAGTCCAGAACATAATAAAGTCAGGGAAAATGATTATTAAATAGATTTTTAATAGGAAAATAATTGCTAGAACTTCAATAATTCGTAGAAAATTCATACTGACTCCAAATTAATCCATTCCAGTTCCTAAAATTTTATAATTTTATTCTCTATCACTTAGAACCTCTGTTATGTCATGAAAACAGTAAGAAAAATTATTTCACACTTAGTCCTATTTAAAACACATAAAACCTTTGAAAATCCATAACTTAAAATCTATAACTCCAAAAATTATAATTCCTGTTCCTAGAATTTTATTTTAATGTGTAGATGATTACTGTATATTTTGTTTATATGTTTGGTGTAATGTTAATTTCTCTATATGCACTGTGCTTGTTTGTATTGTGGCGAGTAGAAGAGCCCGTTGCTGAGGATCCTGGTGAGCAGCAGGTTGAAGTAGCTGAGCAGGAGCTCATTGAAGGCAAGTTGTGCCCTTGACCACTTTTTACCCAATAATGTTCCTTAATATCATTTATCCATGCATAGGTTAATTTTGATGGGACCTGATAGGTTACCCTAGATTGTTTATCTCATTACCTTGTTACCCCTGATTCACTTGGGTAGTTTGCTATTGCTTTACATGGTTTTGGGATAATCATCTATTACCTCTATGTTCCAATTCTTTTTGTTATTCTATTTATGTTCATGTTGAGATCATTAATGTTAATTGGAACATAGAGCTTAACTTGAGTAACACGTGTCACCACAAGGGTTTAATGGGACGCCCTTGGCTGACTAATTAGGAAAGCTAGTGGAAGACTACCTTACCCGAAAGGGGCAAGGGCAGTAGGGGAGTGGTCAGTGTAGGGAGGTCCCTGGTTGATTTTGCTGCGATGGCGGTCAGCCAGGAACCCTGCATTGGAACTTCCTATAAACTGTAGCGGGTTTTCGGAAGCTAGTGGAACTTTGTAAAGGCCTCGTAGTGTTGCCCTGCCACGCTTCCTAGGTAGAGGTGTATGGGAAGTCGCGATCCCTTGGCAGATGGGTAACATGACTTGTGGGTAAAGGGTACAACCTCTGCAGAGTGTAAAACTGGTATACTAGCCGAGCTCACGGTCATGAGCAGCTCAGGACTCTCTGATGTTTAAATTATGGAACTTAAATTCAATTTTGTCATTTGCATTGCATGGGTTTATTATTAATTTTGTTCTATTACTTTACTTATGGTTTGGTATTTACTTACACTTAGTAACTGCTAATAAAATTTTGACCAACTATTTAAAAGCAATGCTCAGCTTTAACCCCTATCATTGATTAGCCTTACACATCACATGAACTCACACCTTTGTGAGTTTATGTCCACTGGTTCCCCACAACTTGTTGAGCTATGATCATGTGTGAGCTCACCCTTGCTGTCTCACACCCCCCACAGGAGAAGAGCAGGTGGTCGAAGAGGAGCCGCCTAACACTGAGGAGTTCGATCTGATCTAGGTGGCGTTTCTCAGTTGACATTGGCGCCGACGATCCTTAGTTCGTTTTATCTTTATTATTTTATTTTGTAATAAGTCTTCCGCTATGTAATAAATACTCTGATGTTTTATGACATTTATCTCTATACACTCTGTTATTATATATGTTGTCTTCTTGGCGCATGTATGAGATGCACCTGACTTTGTTCCTTAAAGCCGGGTGTGACAACGATGACCCTCCCCGCTGCTTTCTCCCTGGTGATTTAGAAATTGCAGACCTAGAAATCACAGATTTAGAAATTTTCTCATTTTCATGATCCAATTTTTAGCAAGGTAGATTTCCAAATCTGCGTTGTTAACATGGTGATACTAATGTTGCCTGCACAGATACAAGTATAGTGAGTAACCTGGATATTGTCTGGTATCGCTTTATTCTCTTTTCTTTTGAAACTGAGGTGTCACTTCGTTCTCAAACAACACTCCATTTTGTTCCTTTGTAACATGGTGGTTGTCTGGGGTAGACTTGGTCTGAAATGCATTTAACATGCTTTACATGTGTGCTGGTAACGTCTAGACATCTTTCTTGTTCCTGAATAATGTGATTGTGATGACCTGGGGTATCGTCCTTGTAACTCTTAACAAAAAGACAAAGTATACAACAGATAATAAGATTCGAAGAAGCACCTATTAATTGCAATGACAGTATGGCACCCACGACCACAGGGAAGGAGGAGCGAGGATTTTCTCATTTTCTCATTTTCCAAATCTACGTTGTTTAAATCATTCTCTAACTACAAACCTAGATTCATTTGTCCTACGTAAATTTATTTATCCTGATTCATTTGTGTGCCTAGATTGATGTGTTTTCTTTAAGAATTTAGTGTAACTTTATGATCATGTATGCCAGCTACTTATTTGAGTTGTTACATGTAGATCCCTACAACACCAATTTTAGTTGGGGAAGGTGAACCTCCTCCCTCTTGGGATCTGGTACCAACTCCAAAAGGTATTAAATTCTTTGTAAGTATATATGGTTTACTTTAGTCCTTATTACTTGTACTTTTGAAATGATACATGATTTGCTTTAAGTCTATTTTATTATTTAACTTCTACCTGATAAAAAATATATATTCTTTAGTTCTACAATGAATGTCATTGCGAGATCATATTAGAAAGAGGAGGGAAGAAGAAGATGATGACATGATGTTTTTTATTTTCCCTGCCTTATATCTGATGGGTTCAACTAGAGGTGGGGGACAAAAGAAGAAACGTCATACCTCAGATGAGACAGGCGAGGTTAAGGTTCATCGACTCCTCGAGGGACATGTCAAGAACTATCAAGTTACATTTCAGATGGAACCACACATCTTCAGAGAGCTTGCAACTTATCTTAGAAGGAGAAGGATCATTGTTGATACAAGGATCACGGTCGAGGAGAAGTTGGGGTTCTTCTTATACATGATAAGTCGCAACGCCTCATATCAGGATCTCCAAGTGTATTTGGGGCACAGTAATGACACCTTCCATCATCACATCAACCACTTATTCAATAAGGTCATTCCTGTCCTATCTCGTCGCTTCATTCAGCCTCCTGATCCTAATCAAGTGCATCAAAAAATCCAAGATAATCCTAGATTCTATCCATTCTTCAAGAATTGTCTTGGTGCCATTGATGGAACTCACGTTCCTATTTCCATATCTCCCGAGAAACATTCTCATTTTCGAAATCGGAAAGGAACACTAAGCATAAATGTGATGGTGGCATGTGATTTCGATCTCAATATCACTTTTGTTTCTAGTGGATGGGAGGGATCGGCCACAGATTCTAGAGTGCTAAGATCAGCTATGAGCAAGGGTTTCTAGGTACCTCCGGGAAAATTCTATCTAGTTGATGGAGGGTATGCAAATACTCCATCTTTTCTTGCTCCATACCGAGGAGCTCAGTACCACTTGAAGGAATTTGGGGCTGGACATCGAAGACCACAGAACCCGAAGGAGCTCTTCAACCATCGCCACGCACTTCTGAGGAACCATGTGGAAAGGGCTTTAGGGGTGCTTAAAAAGCGCTTCCCCATTCTCAAAGTTGCCACGTTCCACACACTAGAAACCAAGTAAAGATACCTATAGCTGCTGCCATCTTCCACAATCTAATCCGATCACTTCATGGTGATGAGGATTGGTTAGATCATTAGCCGAATAATATTGATCCATCAAATTTGTTGCTCTACCAAGTGGTGATCAAATGAGTGACCCAGGCACTACACAAGGCAATGCTTTAAGAGATACCATCGCCCAAGAAATGTAGGCTCAATACCAACAACATCTAAATTAGTATTTTCGTGGTTGAATAAGTTGTAATAATTTAATTAGTAGTATTGTAACATGTAAAACAACACTTTAAGTTAGTAGTATTGTAAAATGTAATAAGTTTTTCCTTTAAAAAGCTATGGTTGGAAAAGGCTCCCCAAGGTTCAACATAGGTGGTTCCCCAAAGTTGCGTAGGTTCATTCCTACAACAAGTGCTACTAAAAAGAAGACTTCTCCTAAATGCAGTGGGGCAAAAAAGAGTGGAAGTTCTCCAAGAGGTATTGTGTTCAATGTTTCTTCATGCTTTCTTGTAAGTTTTGTATTACTGATGTGTGACCATTGTTTATGTAGTAGTGAAACAAAGAGCGGATTGGAATCCAGGCCTTGAGAGGTCTCTTGTTGACATTCTCCATGAATTTAAAGATGGTGGATATAGAGGTGACAATGGTTGGAACTCCGAAGGGTGGAATAGAATGGTCAAGGAGTTTCATGTGAGGAACAAGTATGTCTCCTTTACAAAGTCTCAAATTCAGGATAAAGAAGGTCAGCTGAAGAGAGACTACAAGATGCTCAAAGCAACAAAGCAACAGAGTGGGTCCACCTGGAATGAGAAAAGGAATATGGTGGAAGGACCACCAGCTTTGTGGGGAATCTCATGGTGGTAAGTTGATTTCTTGAAATTCAACTATCAAATTAGTTATGTAGGATAACCTTATAATGATAATCTCATATTTGATCCATGTTTTTAAATTGTGCAGACATTTCCTAAAATCAAGAAGTTTAACAACAACAAGGCAACCTTCCCGCTCTTTGATGCTTTGGGAGAGCTTTATGATGGTAAGTTTCCAAACATCATAAAAGCTTACTGGATTTTCTACAAAATATCATAATCCTTATGGGTACAATGTCTAGAGATGAAAATTTGTTAGTAGTCGAGTGCTTTTGGTTAGAAAATTTTGGTTGGCAAAACAGTCTTTTTAGTTTTCATCACATAAGCACATTTACACTAGAGCCATCAATATTCATACGGTGCAGAGATGGACCCATGTTTCACTCACTGCATATGTCGATAGGTTTAGCTTGAGGATAAATTTAGCTAGTTGTCCAGGCTGTTTTAGGCAACTGACCCATGTTTCAGGCTGCATATATATATAACAAAACTAATGTAAACTAATGTTCTAGGAATTGCTTATTCAGAGCTTAAGACATGTCAATGCTGCCCTAAGTCATTGTAATTAAGGAAAATTCTGGATTCTATATGAGCTGCACAATTCTTATTACAATTCTAACCTCTAGGTCGGCTGTAAAATGGCAAGCTCACATAAAACAAAAAACAATTAAAATCTAACAACAACTAAGCACTAATGTAACTTCATTCCTGTAATGGATTAGTAGAATTTCTGAATTTCAGTATGATCCTTCTGAATGTCCCATTCTTTCCACTTGTGCTCTGGGTAGAGACATATTTTTGCTAAGTTTATATTTCTTTGTTATTGTGTAGGACACTTGGCTGAAGAGACTTGGAATTGCACTTATCTTGAGGCATCGCAAGAGGAAGAACCGAATGAGCAACTTCAGGATGCAGAAGATGGACCACAAGGCTTTGATCTTAATGTTGTTCATGATGTAGATGATGAAGTTGATGATGCACTCACTGAAAGGAATGAAGATATGCTTCAAGGAAGGGCTAATACTCTGTCACAAGATGAAGAAAGTGGACAGTGAAGACCTGTTGTGTCAAGAAACAAGCAAGAAAAGGAACCAAAGAAGCCTAGAAAGACTGATAACATAGAAAATATGATGAACAAATACCTAGAAATGAGGAGCAAGCAAGTAGAAGATGAAGCTGCAAGAGAAAAGGAAGCAAGAGAAAAGGAGACAAGAGAAAAGGAGGCAGCTCAAAGTGAAGATTTCTCCATCAAAAGGTGCATATCAGTTCTGAACACAATGGAAGAAGTGACCAAACTGGAGAAGGCAAAAGCATATTCAGTCTTTACCAAGAGCAAAGAGAATAGAGAGACTTTCATATGTGCATGTGAAGCAGATCAAGAATCAGCTTTGATTTGGCTAAGAAATGAGATGGCTTAGTAGGTATGATATTTGTGTCTTTACCTTCCACTCAACCATATTCACTTGGGCCTTTATCTTCCAATCTAATTGTTCCATTTGTTTGGACAGGTTTGGGTGATCAATCGGTGATGCTTAGCACATCTGGAGGTTTCTTATTTTGAACTGACATGCTTAGTTCTAAAGTGATGTTTCTTCTTAGCACATCTATTCTATCTCTTAGCTATTGAAGATGTCAGTCTATCAAGATTGTTCTTTGCGTTTGTTGGCAAGACTATAATTTGTTTGTTGCTTTGCTGTTTAAAACTATTTGGTTGGTGATGCTTAGCTGTTGCATCTGTTGAACATGTTGCTTTGTTGGTGCATTTAAAACCATTTGGCTCGTATACTTGAATAAGTATGTTGCTTTGTTTTACTGTTGTTGCAAAGTATGTTGCTTTGTTGGAACAGCAGCCTTTCAACCTTTATCTGTTGCTGCCGAACAGGGCAAAATTGCTGGAGCTGGAAGCATTCCAGTTGGATTACTTCTTGGGCTAGAAAGAGTGAAAGACTCGAATGCACTAAATCCTGGCCTGGAACAGTTACGGCCCTGGAATTGATCCCATGCTCCCGAACGGGCCCTAAGGCGGTTGTTAGTCAGGGATAGGATGCCAATTCTTTCCCTATGTTGTGAAATTTACCATTTTGAATTGTTTTCCACCTTTTATGTAAAATTATTTTTTTCTTCTATGTTGCACTTAAATAATTTTATACTGAATTTGTTTAATAAAATTTTAGTGTGCATTTAAACTGTATAAATGCTTTCTATTATTATTTATTTTATGTGTCTGTTAAAAATAATAAATAGAATAACGTAGGTCCCAAATCTTTTATTTGTATATGATCATTTAAATCTCTACTACTTATTAAGGCTGTAAGGGTAGCCTGCCATTCTGTATTCTGCTATTCTCATTCCCTGTTCTGCCTTTCTCATTCACTCCTCCCCGCACACCCCATTTCCATGTTCTGCCACTCTCATTCTCTGTTCTGTCTTTCCCATTCTACCCTCCCCGCAAAGCTCATTCTCATTCTCATTCTCACGTATATCCCACGTCTAGCTAAAATATTTAAAAACACAACCCTGTTCTGCCTTTCTCATTCACTCCTCCCCGCACACCCCATCCCATGTTCTGCAATTCTCATTCTCTGTCCTGTCTTTTCCATTCTATCCTCCCCGCAAAGCCCATTCTCATTCCCACGTATATCTCACGTCTAGCTAAAAATTTAAAAAACACAAATGACCCCAAGGGGATTCAAACCCGTGACCTCTCAGACAAATGCGAGTACTAGCTACCGCTACACCACAGTGTGTTTATATCTACATCTATGACAGAAAAAACATCTACTACATCTCTCTTCAAGCCCACCTGCTAGCCTTGTACAATGCGTAGTAGTAGATAAGTATCACCAAGATTCTTGAATTATATTTTTGGATGGAGG
Source organism: Zea luxurians (assembly GCA_029449295.1). Lineage (NCBI taxonomy): Eukaryota > Viridiplantae > Streptophyta > Magnoliopsida > Poales > Poaceae > Zea > Zea luxurians. Next base: position 89,599,547 of record JAOPSE010000006.1, on the reverse strand, counting down.
GAGTAGTATTTAAAGAAGAGCCTTGCATGCAATTTCTTTTGTTTGAATAATGTTTTAAACTTAAATTCCTTTTTTGCATGTGTGGAATTTGTTATCCATAATATTTTATCCATGGATCTAACTTGTGAGTCATTTTCATAAACTAACGGCAAGGATGAATCTATGTTTCTTGCTTGGAAACCCCGAACAAACACCACTAGCAGGAGGCGCTCGCGTTGGTGTCACTCATCGATGACAAGAAGCTTAACGACTGCTAGTTCGACCTCTGGAAGCAGTCCTACGTGGCCACATGAGCCGCTATGTATGACAAGCTCCTTGCTTGTGAAATTGGTCGAAAAGCAAGGAAGGGCACTGACTTGAGATAATAGGAAAGGAGGGAGGCGAGGCAGAGCGTCGAGCGGCCTCGTGAACGCCCGCTTTAGAGTTTGGTGGACCTGTAAGACAAAATCAAAAACGCTGGATGTCCTCAATAGAAATGCAACAGGCTTATGACTAAACACCAGGTAGAACAATACACACACGTCTTGTTGTAGTGCAGTTTTCCTGTCCCTTAGAACAATACACACAAGAAGCTTGACGTCTTCATGCCTTGAAGCGTCGCATTTGCGGAGGATGCCTTCATGGACACTAGCGCTATCTTCGAGCTAGGTGGCCTCCTTTGCTCCTTCTCCATGGCCATGGATAGAGGAAACAACACAAAAAAATCACTCACCCCAAACACATTCCTCTAATCTTCATAAGAATAGATAAGAGTACAATAAGAAAGACAAGATCAAATAATAGTATAATAACAAGTATGCAATATATATTTGGTCTCAAAGTACAAGTTCAACCACCTTCTGCAATAGGCTAACCAGCTATAAGGATAACAAAATGTAGCATGTCGTAAGTATAAAACTCTCTCTTGCAACTTAATATTACAGATAGAGGTTCAACACAATATGAAGCTCTTCATTGCCCCATATATCTCTACTACTTATTAATAAGGTAAGAGTATGTAATGCCCAAAAAATGGTAGAATAATAATAATAATAAATATGTTTATAATAAGAATTTAGATTTTGTTTTACCTTTGGAAATTATTAGGGCCTTTATTTTATAATCAATTAAGAATAGTAAAATAGTCATGTGACCAATAAATAAATAAAATTTACCTTGTGTTGGGGGCCTTCGTCCTCCGAAGGTCCTCAAAAACATAATTTGACAATATTTTCCAAGTGGATTATGTGAACAGGTATCTTCGGACTCAGAATTATGAACATAAAGCACGGTCAGGACGAAGCCTGAACCAGACGAAGGACGAGCTGATTACCAAGCTCTACGAAGGTGCACAGCCGAAGCTGTGTGCAAGGAAGCTTCGTCGCGATAGCGGAAAGGGGAACCGACTTAAAGATGAAAAGACTACGTGGGCCTTGACAGATTTCCATAAGTCATTAGCAAATGTAATGGACATGGATGTAATTTTACGTGGGCTGCGTCCCGCGTCTATAAATAGATGAACAGTACTCCCGTACTGTTCACGCTGACTGGGCATTGGCATTTGCGTCACGCTTGTACTTTTTACCTTCTCTCAAGACCGAAGGTACATTTGTAATTTATAATCATTTCTATTTCTCTGTGTTAATAAAATAGAAATGATTCTATGATTTACATTTCATATTTTGTATAAATCCTTCGTTATTACTTGTTATATTTACGAAGGTATGTCTCTTGTGACCTTCGTCCGGAACTCATTATTCCCGAAGGGGAATAATGTTTGGTAGGACGAAGGGCCTTAACATTTAACACTTTTTATGTTGCCTTGTTCTTAATCCGAAGCATTTGAGAACAAGTCCCCAACATTGGCGCCCACCTCCGGTGAACTCACTTCCACTTCGAGTTTTTTGAACACCTTCGGAAGCTGTAGACCTTCGCTATGGCACCGAAGAAAATTTCAGCGGCTGGGGCTGCAGCACTGCAACCGCTGGACCACAACCAGGAGACCGTCTCTCTTCGGGAGGCCCGAAGCCAGAAAAGAAAGGCTGTCAGCCCGACGCTTCAGGAGGACGAGCTAGACCAAGAAATCAGGGATATGGAGATCCTACATCAACAGGTGCAAAGGAAGAAGGAGAAGATGGCCCGGCTAGCTGAGTTGCAACGGCAGATAGACGAAGCCTCTGAGGAAGTCCGCCATCTTACCCATGATGAGCAAAACAGAAGGCCTCAGCAGAAAGACCTTCATCAGGAGGGCTTCGTCAACGAAGATGACTGGTATGACAATTTCCATCAGGGAAATTTTGTTTTCGATGATGCTTCTCCTTTGTCCGCTGAGCTGCAGGCTACACCTTGGCCTCCATCCTATAAGCCACCCCAGCTTCCCATGTTCGACGGCCACTCAGACCCGAAGCAGTTCTTGATGAGCTACGAAGCAACAGTGTCTTCGTATGGGGGCAATGCTGCAGTCATGGCGAAGTCTTTCGTCATGGCCGTCAGGAATGTTGCTCAGACCTGGTACTCCTCCCTTCGACCAGGAACGATCACCTCATGGCAGAAGCTGAAGGATATGTTGTTAACCAGCTTTCAAGGATTTCAGACGAAGCCGGTCACTGCTCAAGCCTTGTTCCAGTGCACTCAGGACCATGAAGAATACCTTCAGGCGTATGTCAGAAGGTTCTTGCGTTTGAGGGCGCAGGCTCCAACGGTGCCCAATGAAATTGTCATCGAAGCCATGATCAAGGGGCTTCGTCCTGGACCTGCAGCCCAATACTTTGCTAGGAAGCCTCCCCAGACTTTGGAGAAGCTGCTCCAAAAGATGGACGAGTACATTCGTGCTGATAATGACTTTCGCCAAAGAAGGGAGGAGGCCTTCAGATTTTCTGAGATGACCAGGGGCTTCGGAGGAAGATTCTATCCGAGGCATGTCAGGTCCATCCACAACTCCACTCAAAATGATGACAAGGGGAGTCAGCAGAACAGGCCGCAGTGCTCCTCACAGGCTTCGGGGCAACAGCAAACTTTCTTTCGGCCACCAGCTCCAAGAGGCAGAGGCGCCAGGGGCTTCGGCGGGAGATTTGGAGATCAACCAAGGAGGACATTTTGCTTATTCTGCGGTGAGAACAAGGGCCATACCACCAGGATGTGCCATGTTACCATCCAGAAACAAAAGGAGCTAGCAGAAGCTGCAGCGCAACAGGGACAGCCGAAGCAGGTCATGCATACTGCTTCGTACCATCAGCCTTACATCCCGGAGTACGTGGGCAACCACCCTGCAGTTTCCGTAGCTTCGGCAAGTCAACCTCAAGCTTCATGGCAACAGCCCCCGCCTCCACCTCCGCTGCAACAAGGCCAGCAGCCAGAAGGGAGCCAGTATGCTCCGCACCAAAGGGATCTCAGAGAGCAATTTGAAGCCCGTACAGTCAACAGTACTGTGCCGGAGTCGAAGCACATTTATTGACAAATATCCTACTTTGATAACAGTCTTTTCCGTTTAAGTTCTGTTTTCGGTGTAATAAAGAACACTTCAGTTTTCGTATGATAGTTTTGTGGTTGGTTATCAGAAAAACCTATCTTCTCTACAGGCTTAAGTTGCTGAAGCTTAAAAATTTGCGGTAACAAGGAGGGTCTCCGGATTATTAAAAATCCTTCGAAGCAACAAAAAGTCGTTCTAAGGAGCGCAGAGTAAGTTGCCGAAGTTACAAAAAGCCGTTCCAAAGGGAGCGCAGTGTAAGTTTTTGCTCCAAAGACGTTCCTAAGGGAATGCAGAGCATACAGCGAAAAGTCAACGCTGATACCGCCTAAGTAAAAGGCGAAGAAGCTCCAAAGACGTTCCTAAGGGAATGCAGAGCTTATACCGCCTAAGTAAAAGGCAAAGAAGCTCCAAAGACGTTCCTAAGGGAATGCAGAGCTTATACCGTCTAAGTAAAAGGCGAAGAAGCTCCAAAGACGTTCCTAAGGGAATGCAGAGCTTACGAATATATTTTGTGTGTATCTTCGGAACAAATGTCATTTGCATAACATAACATCATCACATCATTTTGCATAACATAAGCATCATACATCATATTGCATTTGGCAAAAGAAGGGGACATAGTATCAACCTTCGAAAGGACGCTTTGAGAAAGTGGAAAATTGTGTAAAGTCACGAGGGAATACAATGATAATCTTCGGATTACAGCTTCGGAGAATATTTTTACGAAGCATGGACGAGCTTCATCAGAGCAATATCGAAATTGTATAGCTTCGGAGAATGGTTTCATGAAGTATGAACGTGTTTCATCAGAATAATTTTTAACGGAGAATGTCTTCTTCACGAAGCATGAAAAGAAGGGAAGGTGTTTTTTCGCCGAAGGCTCAAAAATGGTATGTATGTAGAGTTTCATGCATCGTAAAGAATTGAATAATGAATAGAAACTTGTATATTACATTCAAATGTACAAAATGTTACATAGATCACACTTTAAATGTTTTTTCTAAATAGCATCTAGTCTTCTCTTAATACTACTTCGGCGGCTTCATTTAGAAGTTGATCAACAACTTTGTCCATGATAGCTTCGGCCATCTGTTTAATTTCGTCATCCCCTTTTGTGTGGGGGTCGGCAGTCGATCCAACAGCTTCTGAGGCAAGAGAACATTTCTTCATTACTATTACAAACCGTGAGCAAAGTTTGAAATAAAAATTACAACACAATAAGAGCGACTAATTAATACCTAATTGCCTTTCGGGCTCTGTACTTTTTTCAGCAGCTTCTGCCACTTTCCTAGCATCATGGATGCCTTTTTCGCTTCTTTGAATTATTTCTTGCGCCATTTCTCGGCCACCATTATCCCAGATATCAGTGAAGAATTTACCGCCAACCATGCTTGCTTCGGTTGAGGGATCTTTGATGTCTTCAGGGGACAGGGCAGCTTCGGACTGAGCTAAGGATTTTACATGATCACAACCTTTCTTCTCCAAAACAGCAGCAACTCCCCTGGCGCCTGAAAAAGCGCAGATATCACCGCGGCTGCTCAGGATTTCTTCGAAGGCTTCTGCTTCATGACTAATCCAGTCCAGTGGACCTTCGGGATTGCCTCTTGGAAAGTCCTCTTCACTAGAAAAGGCGCCAACGCTGGCGAAGCTGGATTTTATCTTTTTCACGCATTCTACAGATTTGACATAACATTTCCTCCGAGAAGCACGAAGCTCTTTAACACTTAACTCCAATTTATTGACCATATGATCACTGAGTTCTCGTTTTGTTTCCTCGAGCACGCGTTCCTCTTTAGCTCTGGCCAGCTGTTTTTGAAGATCTTTAATTTCACGTTTTTGGGCTTCGGCCTGGATCTTTGCAGCAGCCTCGTCCTTTTTTATCTTGTCTACTAGTGTAACCAGAATTTTGTCTTTTTCTAGAGCTTCGTTTCTCAATTTTATCACTTCTGATCGTAGATTGTTGAATGCAATCTCATAACTCTCATCTTCGGCACTCTTTTGAGCTCTCAATGCGTTGCTCAGGATTAAACCCTATAAAAGCAAGAATCCATATAAGAATAAAGGAATGAATTACGTATTGTAAAATTTTTTCAAAAAGTCTAAATTCCCAAACCTTCAGGCTATTATATGCAAGACTATCTGCGAGATCTTCCTTCGTCATGGCGCATAACCCAGCTTCGAGCTTCGAGAATCCCATACTTCTAGCCATTTCCCGGCACACGGATAATTCTTTATTGTCTGGGAGGCAGTACAGGAAATCATCTTCGTTTGTCCCATTGAATACTACTGCCCCCTTCGGATACTTCAACTCCCTAGCATAGTGATTCGCTTCATAGATTTCTTCTTCAGACAGTTTCTTCCCCGAAGCATGTCGCACGATGTAATTGCGTATGCTGGAGGGAGCTTCGGGAGCGGCCGTGTCAATTTCTTCAACCAAGGCTGGTTCTGATATTTTATCGGATTGTTCCTTGGTGGGCTCTGAAGGCCCAGCTTCAGCTTCAGCTTCAGCTTGTTGTTTCGAAGCTTCAGTAGATGCTTCGGCGAGTTCAGCAGACTCCTTTGCGGTTGTGCTTGAAGACTTAATCGTCTCCAAGACATCCAATACATTCACCATTCTTTTTCTTCTTGGGGTCACCGATGGGCCCTTTTGATTTTTTGTTGATTCAACATTTGTTGAAGGACTTAAAATTTCTGATGTTTTTGGCCCTTCAATCTTCGGTTTTTCTACTGCTGAAGGCGCTTCAGTCTTTTCTTCCATCTTCGGCACTGGAGCTGGTTCTGTAGCTTCAGAGGCCAAAGAAATTTCACCAATGAATTCTGGCACAGTGGCCGGCTCAATAAAGCGTGTCCGATGGGTGAGCACCTTCATCTTTTTTCTTTGAGGCGCTGGCTCACTAGGGGCACTCGTGGTAGCTTCTGTCGCAGGAGAAGTATTTTTCCTTTTGCGACCCAATACCGGATAGTGATAGTCAGGGTACATAAACCCGACTGCGTCAAACACACGGTTGAGCCTTTTCTTCTTTCGGCCTCCGAAGGCTGCTGATAGCGCAGTATTTTCGGCCTTCGAATATGCCCCAAGTAGTTCATCACTTAATGTTTCAATGCTTTTCAGCCAGTCATCATCAGGTTCAACAAATTTATCTGCATATTTGAATGTGTATTTCAGTCTGACCAGTCCGCCTTCGTCGGACTCTTTAATGGTCTCCTTCGGCATTTCCCACTTTTCTGCAAGTGGCCATACCCTGAAGGCAATGTGCTCTTGGACCAAGTCCCTTGTCCCAATGGAAGAGCAGACTATGCCGAAGGCTCTTTGGCATTCCTCGGCTGCTTCGTCCATTTCAACCTTCGGCCTTCGAAGTCCGAAGCGTTGCCAGATGGGGCGCATAATGATACTCTTGACATTTTCTTGCGCTGTTAAGTCATTTTTTACATAGAACCATTCAGTCATCCAGGCTCCGGGCCATCTCTTCCGAAAGGTTGGCACAGGGCGGCTTGACCCGGAGCGGGCACCGAAGCTGTAACACCCAAAATTATTGTGATATTGTTCTTTTCCCCACGGCTTCGTCTCATATAACAGTTCATGAATGTTGCAAAAACTTTTAGCATTTGGTTCTAAACCTTGGCTTCTTGCAGCCCAGACAAACATCCCCATTCTTATGATAGCTTCAGGAGTAAGCTGATGAAGGTAGACTTGAAATGTTTTCAGTACCTCAATAACAAAGTTGCTCAGGGGGAATCGAAGCCCAGCCTTGAGAAAGCTTCGGAAGATTACAACTTCATCTTCTTCGGGGGTGGGAGAAGTCTTTTCTCCAGCGTCAGCCCTCACAATAGATATATCTCGAAAATACCGCCCCCTCATATTATCAATATGACTCTGCTTGATAGTGGTCTTCCCGAAAACCGTGTGACTTGGCCGCCATGGCCGATCTTCGGCCTCTTCTCCACCACTTTCTACATCATAGCTGTCGCTGTCATCAGTATCTTCGGACAAACCTTCGAGAATCTCTTTGGTGATTTTCTCTGTATTGGTCTCCGCCATCGCAATCAGGAACCCCAGATTCTTCTCTTCCTCGAGACTCAGCTTCGTATCAGCAGGAATCTTCTTACCTTCAGACATCTTCGGAAACGCTAAAAAACTGCTCTCGAGGCCGAAGCTTCAAAATCAAAAAGACCAGCAAACCTTAAAGCACAAGAGCTAAAAATTTAGTGGACCGAAGCAGATGGCAAGTGTGCGTACCAAATGAGTCCGCGATGTGATCTTATTTATAAGCCCAGGGCGTTGAAAATTGAAAGACCCCGCTTGTCAGTGAATGTTGCTATTCTAGCAAAGGGAAGGTGTTTTTTCGGACCTTCGGCTCAAGGCCTTCGTCCAAATCGCAATCTGAATTTAATATTAACAAATTAATATTGTGAGGGGCTACTGTTGGGGGCCTTCGTCCTCCGAAGGTCCTCAAAAACACAATTTGACAATATTTTCCAAGTGGATTATGTGAACAGGTATCTTCGGACTCAGAATTATGAACATAAAGCACGGTCAGGACGAAGCCTGAACCAGACGAAGGACGAGCTGATTACCAAGCTCTACGAAGGTGCACAGCCGAAGCTGTGTGCAAGGAAGCTTCGTCGCGATAGCGGAAAGGGGAACCGACTTAAAGATGAAAAGACTACGTGGGCCTTGACAGATTTCCATAAGTCATTAGCAAATGTAATGGACATGGATGTAATTTTACGTGGGCTGCGTCCCACGTCTATAAATAGATGAACAGTACTCCCGTACTGTTCACGCTGACTGGGCATTGGCATTTGCGTCACGCTTGTACTTTTTACCTTCTCTCAAGACCGAAGGTACATTTGTAATTTATAATCATTTCTATTTCTCTGTGTTAATAAAATAGAAATGATTCTATGATTTACATTTCATATTTTGTATAAATCCTTCGTTATTACTTGTTATATTTACGAAGGTATGTCTCTTGTGACCTTCGTCCGGAACTCATTATTCCCGAAGGGGAATAATGTTTGGTAGGACGAAGGGCCTTAACATTTAACACTTTTTATGTTGCCTTGTTCTTAATCCGAAGCATTTGAGAACAAGTCCCCAACACCTTGCATCTCATGCTGGAGTTTTATTTTCTTGAGCATTTCAAATTGTGTGTGTGCAAATTTCAAACCAAAATTCGGAATATAAATTTATGAGATGGAAAAGGAAGAAAATAGAAAAGAGAAGAAAAGGAAAAGAATATACACTATAAAATGAATATATATATATATATATATATATATATATATATATATATATATATATATATATATATATATATATATATATATAAAAATAATAGGCGTTATCTTCATCTTACGATTTTTATTGGATATTTGAAAAGCTTAAGTTCAAATAGAATTTAAATTTGAATTGCAATCTTGAATTTGGAAAAAGAAAGGATAAAACAAAAAAAGAGAGAAAGAAGCTTACCTCGGGAAGGGCCAAATGCCACACGCCCGGCCCATGAAGCCACCCCCTATCACACGCGCGCGGTTCTCCACTGGCCGACAGGTGGGGCCCCATGTCATCCACCCATCGCGCGCACCTGAGTTAGGTTACCACCGACGGGTGGACCCCACTACTCAGCCTCACCTAACACCTGCTCGCGTACGTCTCTCCTATTTCGCTGGCTGGTGGACCATCTCTATCAAGACTATCCCTGACCTCGCGGATTCAATCTCAACGAATCCCGCGCACACCGTGGGGCTCAACCTCCGCGCCGGTCGTGGAAATCGGCTCACGGTTCCCGAATATCCTCCTCGCCACCTGACTATATAAACTGCCCTGCATCCGTGGTAGCACCGAGCGCACATCACCAAGCTTCACCATGCACCTGAGAGAGAGAGGGAGTAGAGAGAAGGGCTGCCGACGCCGAAACCGAAGGGATGTCACCGTTCGGGGCCATGATTTAGACCAGGATGCTCCGGTGCATCGCATGGAAGATGTGTGCGCGCCTCCGGACGGAATTGATGGTGGGGTTGGGCAACATTTCATGGCCATTGCTATTGCTCCGTTGTGGACCCATGGGTTGCTGTGGCCAGGGAATCGTGCCGCTTAATCGCTGGTAAGGCTACTTCCATTGTGTTCGCTTTTAACCCATCTGCGAGTAGTGCTAGGGAATCGGAGCCTGGGCGCTTGTGCGCGGGGGTGACAAACTCCGGCGATGGCGCCGCCACTGGGGGCCTGTTCGCCACCGTGTCCGGCTGCCTGAGTGGAGGAGATGGGTCATAACCACTGATCCGTAAACTAACGATCACGATTAGACAGTAGGTGTACCGCTTCGAGTTAGAGATCTGGGCCATCAGATCATGTTTGGGCGAATAGGATTTGAGCGCGCTTTAATAAAATCCAGACCGTAGACCGTTGATCCTACGGTGATCGGCGCATACCGATTCACACGTGTGGCAATATATTCTAAACCGTTTGTTTCAAATCGGACGGCTCAGACTAGGAGCATGTAAGGCCGCCGTGAACTTTTGCTGAAGAAACCATGTGTTCTTTATAAATAAACGCGCAGTCCACACTAAGGGAAGCCTGAGTCTGGGAAAAATTACGAGTTAGCCCCTATAGTTTCTAATAATTATGCGCCCAATCCAGAGAGTTGGAAAAATCAGAAAATAAATATAGAAATGGATTTTTTAATGTAGGAATAAATGCTATAATTGGTTTAATTCATAGAAAATTCATATGAAGTCCAAATTAATCCATTCCAATTCCTATAATTTTGTAATATTATTGTTTATCATTTAGTACCACTATTTTGACATGAATGACACAATAAATTTTTTATCCTATTTAATCTTGTACAAAACACATAAAACCTTCAGAAATTCATAACTTAAAATCTATAACTCCAAAATTAATAATTTCTGTTCCTAGAATCTTATTTTAATGTGTAGATTATTATTATGCAGTTTGTTCTTATGTTTGGTGCGATGTTAATTTTGTCTACACCATGTTTGTTTGTATTGCTACGACTAGCAGCAAGGTTACGTGTCATCCGAAGAGCAAGTTGGTACCTGGAATCTCAAGTGCTAGGCAAGTTGTGCCTTTGATCACTTCTTTTTACCCAGTCATGTTCTGATTAATCATAATGATCTGCATAGGTTAATTTTGATGGGACCTAATAGGTTACCCTAGTTTGAATATCTTTATACCTTATTTGCCACTGAATTCTTGGGTAGTACCTGCTATTGCTTTATGTGGTTATGGGTATAGAGATACATATTATTCATGATTATATTTTATTATCAGTTGTTATTTACTATTCATGTTAAGATCATTATGTTAATTGGAACATGGAGAACCACCCGGGAAAACAGTGCTACCACAAGGGAGGAATGGGACCCCTTAGCTGATTAATTAGGAAAGCTAGTGGATGACTACCTTACCTGAAAGAGACAAAGGCAGTAGGGGAGTGGTCAGTGTAGGGAGGTCCTTGGGTTGATTTTGCTGCGATGGCGGTCAGGCGAGGGATCCCTGCACTGGAGCTTACTATAAACTGTAGCGGGTTTTCTGAAGCTAGTGGAACTTTGTAAAGGCCTCGAAGTGTTACCCTGCCTCGCCTCCTCGGTAGAGGTGTATGGGATTGGCCATCTCTTGGCAGATCAGTAACATGACTTGTGGGTTAAGATGTGCAACCTCTGCAGAGTGTAAAACTGTTATACTAGTTGTGCTCACGGTCATGAGCAGCCCAGACACTCACATGATTAATTTATGGAACTAAATTCAATTTGTCATATGCATTGCATCGCAAGTGTTGTTATCACTTTTGTTATAATACTTAATTGGGTTAGTATTTACTTATACTTAGTAATTGCTAATAAAATTTTGACCAACTTTAAAAGCAATGCTCAGCTTTGACCATCCTCTTTGATAAGCCTTACACTTCACATGAGCTCTCACATTTGGCGAGTTCATACACATTATTCCCCACAACTTGTTGAGCGATAAACGTATGTGAGCTCACTCTTGCTGTCTCACACCCCCCATAGGTCAAGAACAGGTACCACATGATGAGGCGCATGCAGGATGCTGTGACGAGTTCATGAGAGGTCTAGGCCGTCGTCTCCCAGTCAACTTTGGGTTGCTGGATCGTTGTCTTCATATGATATAATTATTTATTTATTTTGTATAGAACTCCTGTTATGCAGTAAAGATGTGACATTCGATCCTGTACCATGATTCATCATATGTGTGAGACTTGGTCCCAGCACACCTGGTGATTATGTTCGCGCTCGGGTTTTGGACCCCTAAAACCTGGGTGTGACAGAAGTGGTATCAGAGCGATATTGACTGTAGGACGAAACCTATATAGAACTGGACAACCATTACCTACTTACCTTTGCTACTCTGATTCTTTCTAAAACTTTCCTTAATCTTTTCTCATCCACTGCTGCTTTACTCTGACTATTCTTATCTTTTCTTTTCTAAAGACAAATGTGGATTTCACACTTTGAAATCCTGTACCTAAAGTGACTTTTAGTAATAGGAGACCTACTCATAGGAATAAAAATAAAATTATTTTTGTATAGATATCTATGAACTTGAATGTTTGTTCTTATGATACTTGTCTGATTTGGATCTTTGACTAAGTGTGATGGGTTGTGGAGTAATGTCCACGATTACATCTACATATATATGTAGGCATAAATATAAATAAAAAATCATAAGATGACTATACAAATTAAGAATATCCCCATTAAAATAGATCTAGTTTAACAGATCTAAGTTATATTTGCGTGTCTAAAACCACTTGACTTATCCCACCATGATCATGATCTAACCCAAATTAATTGGATCTTATCTAGTCGAAGCTAGTCATACTTAGATCCGATCTAATGTGATAGATTAATCTAACCTAACGAAGGCTAAAGTTGAGCTAATCTAATGTAAGTTGCTTAAATAGGAAAGTTAATACTGATAAAATGGATTAGACTCTACTCCTATAGAACATGTTTTATCTTAGTTCACTCTGCACTAAATAAAGCACGACCGACCAACCCGACCATATGCAACTACCTTACCCATCTGATGGTTGCATAACCCCTCTATTTTAGCCTAACAGAGATTCTGACCTACCTACACCATACGATCCATACTATCCCAACAAAGTCTAATATATCCTAATCACATTTATTCTACCCTAATAGATCTATCTAACCTAAACTAGTTTAGTCTAATCATATCAAATCTAATCTAAATTCTATCTAATCTAATATGATCCAATCTAAAGTGGGTTATTAATAGGTTAGTTAATTAGATGATATAGGTTAGACACTGTCTCTACAAACATATCTTATCCTAAATTAATGCTTTCCACCAACCCGTCCATGAACAATGACCTAATCTACATCACAGGTTGCCTAGTTCATCTATTCCAAAAGCAAAGTAAAACTCTGTTCAAACCTACCTACCTCATGTACCTCGACCATCCTAACTATATATCCTTAGCCATATGTCCTTAACTCGGATGACAACTCCAAGAATAAAGGCCAAAGAAGACCAACCACGTCAAAGGAGGATAAGCATTAACTCAAGTCTTCAAAGATCAAATTGGATCGCCAGAGGAATCAAGATCCAGAGTTCAGGATGAAGTTTCTCCTTATTATACCCTTGCCACAACCTCTACTTGCCATAATTGTACCTCATCTGACCTAATAAATGGTTAGACATACAACATTCATATTTTCCAAATCATCTACTAACTATTATGTAAGAACTTTAACAAAACTTTGATTCCCAAAACCAAATGAGAAACTAAAATTCTAGACCAAACCTATTGTATTCCTTTTCTTATAAATCTCGAGGACGAGATTTTTGTTATGGGGGTAGGATTTGTAATGCCCAAAAAATTGGTAGAAGAAAAAATAATAAAAATAAAATAAATAAATATGTTTATAATAAGAATTTAGATTTTGTTTTACCTTTGGAAATTATTAGGGTCTTTCTTTTATAATCAATTAAGAATAGTACAATAGTCATGTGACCAATAAATAAATAAAATTTACCTTGCATCTCATGCTGGAGTTTTATTTGCTTGAGCATTTCAAATTGTGTGTGTGCAAATTTCAAACCAAAATTCAGATTATAAATTTAGGAGATGGAAAAGGAAGAAAATAGAAAAGAGAAGAAAAGGAAAAGAATATACACTATAAAAATAAATAAATATATATAAATAAATAATAGGCGTTATCTTCATCTTAGGATTTTTATTGGATATTTGAAAAGCTTAAGTTCAAACAGAATTTAAATTTGAATTGGAATCTTGAATTTGGAAAAAGAAAGGATAAAACAAAAAAAGAGAGAAAGAAGCTTACCTCGGGATGGGCCAAATGCTACACGCGCGGCCCATGAAGCCACCCCCTATCACACGTGCGCGGTTCTCCACTGGTCGACAGGTGGGGCGCCATGTCATCCATCAATCGCGCGCGCTTGAGTCACGTTACCACCGACGGGTGAACCCCGCTGCTCAGCCTCACCTAACACCTGCTCGCGTATGCCTCTCCTATTTCGCTGTCTAGTGGACCATCTCTGTCAGGACTATCCCTGACCTTGCGAATTCGGTCTCAACGAATCCAACGCACACCACGGGGCTCAACCTCCGCACCGGCCATGGAAATTGGCTTACGGTTGTCGAATATCCTCCTCGCCACCCGACTATATAAACCGCCCTGCATCCCTGATAGCACCGAGCGCACATCACCAAGATTCACCATGCACCTGAGAGAGAGAGAGAGTAGAGAGAAGGGCTGCCGCCGGCGAAACCGAAGGGATGTCACCATTCAGGCCAAGATTTAGACCGGGATGCTCCGCTGCGTCGCATGGAAGATGTGTGTGCGCCTCCGGATGGAATTGATGGTGGGGTTGGGCAACATTTCATGGTCGTTGCTATTGCTCCATCGCAGACCCATGGGTTGCCATGGCTAGGGAATCATGCCGCTTAATCGCTGGTAAGGCTACTTCCGTTGTGTTCCCTTTTAACCCTTATGCGAGTAGCGCTAGGGAATCGAAGTCTGGGCGATTGTGTGCGGGAGTGACAAACTCCGGGGATGGCGCTGCCACTGGAGGCCTGTTCGCCACCGTGTGCGGCTACCTAAGTGGAGGAGATGGGTCGTAACCACTGATCCATAAACCAACGATCACGATTAGACAGTAGGTGTACCGCTTCGAGCTAGAGATCTGGGCCATCGGATCATGTTTGGGCAAATAGGATCTGAGCGCGCCTTAATAAAATCCAGGTCGTAGACCGTTGATCCTGCGGCGATTAGCGCGTACCAATTCACACGTGTGGCAATCTATTCTGAACCGTCTGTTTCAAATCGGATGGCTCAGACTGGGAGCATGTAAGGCCGCCGTGAACTTTTGCCAAAGAAACCCTGTGTTCTTTATAAATAAACCCACAGTCCGCACTAGGGGAAGCCTGAGTGTGGGGAGAATTGCGAGTTAGCCCCTGTAGTTTCTAATAATTATGCGCTTAGCCCAGAGAGTTGGAAAAATCAGAAAATAAATATAGAAATGGATTTTTAATGTAGAAATAAATGCTAGAATTGGTTTAATTCATAGAAAATTCATATGAAGTCTAAATTAATCCATTCCAATTTCTATAATTTTGTAATATTATTGTTTATCATTTAGTACCACTGTTTTGACATGAATGACACAATAAAATTTATATCCTATTTAATCTTGTACATAACACATAAAACCTTCAGAAATTAATAACTTAAAATCTATAACTCCAAAATTAATGATTCATGTTCCTAGAATCTTATTTTAATGTGTAGATTTTTATTATGCAATTTGTTCTTATGTTTGGTGTGATGTTAATTTTGCGTACACCATGTTTGTTTGTATTGCTACGACTAGCAGCGAGGTTACGTGTCATCTGAAGAGCAAGTTGGTACCTAAAATCTCAAGTGCCAGGCAAGTTGTGCCTTTGATCACTTCTTTTTACCCAGTCATGTTCTGATTAATCATAATGATCTGCATAGGTTAATTTTGATGGGACCCAATAGGTTACCCTAGTTTGAATATCTTTATACCTTGTTTGCCACTGAATTCTTGGGTAGTACCTGCTATTGCTTTATGTGGTTTTGGGTATAGAGATACATATTATTCATGATTATATTTTATTATCAGTTGTTATTTACTATTCATGTTAAGATCATTATGTTAATTGGAACATGGAGAACCACCTAGGAAAACAGTGCTACCACAAGGGAGGAATGGGATCCCTTGCTGATTAATTAGGAAAGCTCGTGGATGACTACCTTACCCGAAAGGGGCAAGGGCAGTAGTGGAGTGGTCAGTGTAGGGAGGTCTTTGGGTTGATTTTGCTGCGATGGCGGTCAGGCGAGGGATCCCTGCACTGGAGCTTCCTATAAACTCTAGCGGGTTTTCTGAAGCTAGTGGAACCTTGTAAAGGCCTCGTAGTGTTACCCTGCCTTGCCTCCTCGGTAGAGGTGTATGAGATTGGCCATCTTTTGGCAGATGGGTAACATGACTTGTGGGTAAAGATGTGCAACCTCTGCAGAGTGTAAAACTGGTATACTAGCCATGCTCATGGTCATGAGCAGCTCAGACACTCACATGATTAATTTATGGAACTAAATTTAATTTGTCATATGCATTGCATCGCAGGTGTTGTTATCACTTTTGTTATAATACTTAATTGGGTTGGTATTTACTTATACTTAGTAATTAATAATAATATTTTGACCAACTTTAAAAGCAATGCTCAGCTTTAACCATCCTCTTTGGTAAGCCTTACACTTCACATGAGCTCCCACCTTTGGCGAGTTCATACACATTCTTTCCCACAACTTGTTGAGCGATGAACGTATGTGAGCTCACTCTTGCTGTCTCGCACCCCCACAGGTCAAGAATAGGTACCACAGGATGAGGAGCATGGAGGATGCTAACGAGTTCGTGTGAGGTCTAGGCCGTCGTCTCCTAGTCAACTTTGGGTTGTTGGATCGTTGTCTTCATATGATATAATTATTTATTTATTTTGTATAGAACTCCTGTTATGTAGTAAAGATGTGACATTCGATTTTGTGCCATGATTCATCATATGTGTGAGACTTGGTCCCAGCACACCTGGTGATTACGTTCGTGCCCGGGTTTTGGATCCCTAAAACCCGGGTGTGATAGAGTAGCCTGGCACCTTGGTTCTGCCTGGTTCTGCCGTTCTGCCTTCCATTAATCTCAGCCGTCCGATACATGGACTCCCTCCCCGATGCGCACACGCACGCGATCCCCACGCTGCCCTCCCCTTACGCCTATGTTGGGGGCCTTCGTCTTCCGAAGGTCCTCAAAAACATGATTTGACAATGTTTTCCAAGCGGATTATGTGAATAGGTATCTTCGGATTCAAAACTATGAACATGAAATACGGTCAGGACGAAGCCTGAACCAGACGAAGGGGGATCAAAATGGGGAACGGACTGATTACCAAGGATGGTCCACAGCCGAAGCTGTGCGCAGGGAAGCTTCGTCGCGATAGCAGAAAGGGGAACCGACTTAAAGATGAAAAGACTACTTGGGCCTTGACAAATTTCCATAAGTCATTGGCGAATGTAATGGACATGAATGTAATTTTACGTGGGCTGCGTCCCGCGTCTATAAATAGATGAACAGTACTCCCGTACTGTTCACGCGGACTTGGCATTTGCTTTTGCGTCACGCTTGTACTTTTTACCTTCTCTCAGGACCGAAGGTACATTTGTAATTTGAAATCATTTCTATTTTTCCATGTTAATAAAATAGAAATGATTCTGTGATGATGTTTATATTATATTCCATGCTCTACATGAATCCTTCATCATTACTTGTTATATTTACGAAGGTATGCCTCTTGTGACCTTCGTCCGAAACTCATTATTTCCCGAAGGGGAATAATGTTTCGAAGGACGAAGGAATTTAACATTTAACACTTTATGTTGCCTTGTTCTTAACTCTTAGCATTTGAGAACAAGTCCCCAACATTGGCGCCCACCTCCGGTGAACTCACTTCTACTTCGAGTTTTTTGAACACCTTCGGAAGCTATAGACCTTCGCTATGGCGCCGAAGAAAGCTTCAGCGACTGGGGCTGCAGCACTGCAACCGCTGGACCACAACCAGGAGACCGTCTCTCTTCGAGAGGCCCGAAGCCAGAAGAGGAAGGCCGTCAGCCCGACGCTTCAGGAGGATGAGTTAGACCAAGAAATCAGGGATATGGAGATGCTACATCAACAGGTGCAGAGGAAGAAGGAGAAGATGGCCCGGCTAGCTGAGTTGCAAAGGCAGATAGACGAAGCCTCTGAGGAAGTTCGCCATCTTACTCACGATGAGCAGAACAGAAGGCCTCAGCAGAAAGACCTTCATCAGGAGGGCTTCGTCAACGAAGATGACTGGTATGACAATTTCCATCAGGGAAATTTTGTTTTCGATGATGCTTCTCCTCTGTCCGCTGAACTGCAGGCTACACCTTGGCCTCCGACCTATAAGCCACCCCAACTTCCCATCTTCGACGGCCATTCAGACCCGAAGCAGTTCTTGATGAGCTACGAAGCAACAGTGTCTTCATATGGTGGCAATGCTGCAGTCATGGCAAAGTCTTTTGTTATGGCTGTCAGGAGTGTTGCTCAGACCTGGTATTCCTCCCTCCAACCAGGAACGATCACTTCATGGCAGAAGCTGAAGGATATGTTGTTAACCAGCTTTTAAGGGTTTCAGACGAAGCCGGTCACTGCTCAAGCCTTGTTCCAGTGCACTCAGGATCACGAAGAATACCTTCAGGCGTATGTCAGAAGGTTCTTGCGTTTGAGGGCGCAGGCACCAACCGTGCCCAATGAAATTGTCATCGAAGCCATGATCAAGGGGCTTCGTCCTGGACCTGCAGCACAATACTTTGCTAGGAAGCCTCCTCAGACTCTGGAGAAGCTGCTCCAAAAGATGGACGAGTACATTCGTGCCGATAATGATTTTCGCCAAAGAAGGGAGGAGGCCTTCAGATTTTCTGAGATGACCAGGGGCTTCGGAGGAAGATTTTATCCGAGGCATGTCAGGTCCATCCACAACTCCACTCAAAATGATGACAAGGGGAGTCAGCAGAACAGGCCGCAGTGCTCCTCACAGGCTTCGGGGCAACAGCAAACTTTCTTCCGGCCACCAGCTCCAAGAGGCAGAGGCGCCAGGGGCTTCGGCGGGAGATTTGGAGATCAACCAAGGAGGATATTTTGCTTATTCTATGGTGAAAACAAGGGCCATACCACCAGGATGTGCCATGTCACCATCCAGAAACAAAAGGAGCTAGCAGAAGCTGCAGCGCAACAGGGCCAGCCGAAGCAGGTCATGCATACTGCTTCGTACCATCAGCCTTACATCCCGGAATACGTGGGCAACCACCCTGCAGTTTCCGTAGCTTCGGCAAGTCAACCTCAAGCTTCATGGCAACAGCCCCCGCCTCCACCTCCGCTGCAACAAGGCCAACAGCCAGAAGGGAGCCAATATGCTCCGCACCAAAGGGATCTCAGAGAGCAATCTGAAGCTCGCACAGTCAATAGTACTGTGCCAGAGTCGAAGCACATTTACTGACAGATATCCTACTTTGATAGCAGTCTTTTCCGTTTAAGTTCTATTTTCTGTGTAATAAAGAACATTTCAGTTTTCATATAACAATTTCGTGGTTAGTTATGAGGAAAACCTATCTTCTCCACAGGCTTAAGTTGCTGAAGCTTAAAAATTTGCGGTAATAAGGAGGACCTTCGAATTATTAAAAATCCTTCGAAGCAACAAAAAGTCGTTCTAAGGAACGCAGAGTAAGTTGCCGAAGTTACAAAAAGCCATTCCAAAGGGAGCGCAGTGTAAGTTTTTTGCTCCAAAGACGTTCCTAAGGGAATGCAGAGCATACAGCGAAAAGTCAACGCTGATACCGTCTAAGTAAAAGGCGAAGAAGCTCCAAAGACGTTCCTAAGGGAATGCAGAGCTTATACCGTCTAAGTAAAAGGCGAAGAAGCTCCAAAGACGTTCCTAAGGGAATGCAGAGCTTATACCGTCTAAGTAAAAGGCGAAGAAGCTCCAAAGACGTTCCTAAGGGAATGCAGAGTTTACGAATATATTTTGTGTGTATCTTCGGAACAAATGTCATTTGCATAACATAACATCATCACATCATTTTGCATAGCATAAGCATCATACATCATGTTGCATTTGGCAAAAGAAGGGGACACAGTATCAACCTTCGAAAGGACGCTTTGAGAAAGTGAAAATTGTGTAAAGTCACGAGGGAATACAATGATAATCTTCGGAATACAGCTTTGGAGAATATTTTTACGAAGCATGGACGAGCTTCATCAGAGCAATATCGAAATTGTATAGCTTCGGAGAATGTTTTCACGAAGCATGGACGTGTTTCATCAGAATAATTTTAACGGAGAATGTCTTCTTCACGAAGCATGAAAAGAAGGGAAGGTGTTTTTTCGCCGAAGGCTCAAAAATGGTATGTATGTAGAGTTTCATGCATCGTAAAGAATTGAATAATGAAAAGAGACTTGTATATTATATTCAAATGTACAAAATGTTACATAGATCACACTTTAAATGTTTTTTCTAAATAGCATCTAGTCTTCTCTTAATACTGCTTCGGCGGCCTCATTTAGAAGTTGATCAACAACTTTATCCATGATAGCTTCGGCCATTTGTTTAATTTCGTCATCCCCTTTTGTGTGAGGGTCAGCAGACGATCCAGCAGGTTCTGAGGGAAGAAAACATTTCTTCATTACTATTACAAATCGCGAGCAAAGTTTGAAATAAAAATTGCAACACAATAAGAACGACTAAATAATACCTAATTGCCCTTCGGGCTCTGTACTTCTTTCGGCAGCTTCTGCCACTTTCCTAGCATCATGGATGCCTTTTTCACTTCTTTGAATAATTTCTTGTGCCATTTCTCGGCCGCCGTTGTCCCAGATATCAGTGAAGAACTTACCGCCAACCATGCTTGCTTCGGTTGAGGGATCTTTGATGTCTTCAGAGGACAGGGCAGCTTCGGACTGAGCTAAGGATTTTATATGTTCACAACCTTTCTTCTCCAAAACAGCAGCAACTCCTCTGGCGCCTGAAAAAGCGCAGATGTCACCGCGGCTGCTCAGGATTTCCTCGAAGGCTTCTGCTTCGTGACTGATCCAGTCCAGTGGACCTTCGGGATTGCCTCTTGAAAAGTCCTCTTCACTAGAAAAGGCGCCAACGCTGGCGAAGCTGGATTTTATCTTTTTGACGCATTCTACAGATTTAACATAGCATTTCCTCTGAGATGCACGAAGCTCCTTAACACTTAACTCCAAATTATTGACCAAATGATCACTAAGTTCTCGTTTTGTTTCCTCAAGCACACGTTCCTCTTTAGCTCTAGCTAGCTGTTTCTGAAGATCTTTAATTTCACGTTTTTGGGCTTCGGCCTGGGTTTTTGAAGCAGCTTCGTCCTTCTTTACCTTATCTACCAGTGTAAGCAGAATTTTATCCTTTTCCAGAGCTTCGTTTCTCAGTTTAATAACTTCGGAGCGTAAATTGTTGAACGCAATGTCATAGCTTTCATCTTCGGCGCTCTTTTGGGCTCTTAATGCGTTGCTTAGGATCAAGCCCTATACGAAAAAGAATCCATATAAGAATAAAGGAATGAATTACGTATTAAAAAAAGTTTTTTCAAGCGCTTAATTCCCATACCTTTAGGCTATTGTACGCAAGACTGTCTGCGAGATCCTCTTTCGTCATGGCGCATAATCCAGCTTCGAGCTTCGGGAAACCCATACTTCTAGCCATCTCCCGGCAGACAGATAATTCTTTGTTATCAGGGAGGCAGTATAGGAAGTCATCTTCATTTGTCCCATTGAATACTACTGCCCCCTTCGGATACTTTAACTCTCTGGCATAGTGATTCGCTTCATAAGTCTCTTCTTCAGACAGTTTCTTCCCCGAAGCATGTCGCACGATGTAATCGCATATGCTGGAGGGAGCTTCGGGGGCGGCAGTGTCAATTTCTTCAACCAAAGCTGGTTCTGATATTTTCTCGGATTGTTCCTTGGTGGGCTCTGAAGGCCCAGCTTCAGCTTCAGCTTGTTGTTTCGAAGCTTCAGTAGATGCTTCAGCGAGTTCAACAGACTCCTTTGCGGTTGTGCTTGAAGACTTAATTGTCTCCAAGACATCTAGTACGTTCACCATTCTTTTTCTTCTTGGGGTCACCAATGGGCCCTTTTGATTTTTTGTTGTTTCGACATTTGCTGAAGGACTTAAAATTTCTGATGTTTTTGGCCCTTCAATCTTCAGTTTTTCTACTGCTGAAGGCGCTTCAGTTTTCTCTTCTATCTTCGGCACTGGAGCTGGTTTTGTAGCTTCAGAGGCCAAAGAAACTTCACCAATAAATTCTGGCACTGTGGCCGGCTCAATAAAACGCGTTCGATGGGTGAGCACCTTCATCTTTTTCCTTTGAGGCGCTGGCTCACTAGAGGCACTCGTGGTAGCTTCTGTCACAGGAGAAGTATTTTTCCTTTTGCGACCCAATACCGGATAGTGATAGTCAGGGTAGATAAACCCGACTGCGTCAAATACACGGTTGAGCCTTTTCTTCTTTCGGCCTCCGAAGGCTGCTGATAACGCAGTGTTCTCGGCCTTCGAATATGCCCCAAGAAGTTCGTCACTTAATGTGTCAATGCTTTTCAACCAATCGTCATCAGGTTCAACAAATTTATCCCCGTATTTGAATGTGTATTTTAGTCTGACTAGTCTGCCTTCGTCGGACTCTTTAATGGTCTCCTTCGGCATTTCCCACTTTTCTGCAAGTGGCCATACCCTGAAGGCAATGTGCTCTTGGACTAAGTCCCTTGTCCCAATGAAAGAGCAGATTACGCCGAAGGCTCTTTGGCATTCTTCGGCTGCTTCATCCATTTCAATCTTCGGCCTTCGAAGTCCGAAGCGTTGCCAGATGGGGCGCATAATGATACTCTTGACATTTTCTTGCGCTGTTAAGTCATTCTTCACATAGAACCACTCTGTCATCCAGGCTCCGGGCCACCTCTTCCGAAAGGTCGGCACAGGGCAGCTTGACCCGGAGCGGGCACCGAAGCTATAACACCCAAAGTTGTTGTGATATTGTTCTTTTCCCCAGGGCTTCGTCTCGTATAATAACTCATGAATGTTGCAGAAGCTTTTAGCGTTTGGTTCCAAACCTTGGCTTCTCGCAGCCCAGACAAACACCCCCATTCTTATGATGGCTTCGGGAGTAATTTGATGAAGGTAGACTTGAAATGTTTTCAGGACTTCAACAACGAAGTTGCTTAAGGGGAATCGAAGCCCAGCCTTGAGAAAGCTTCGGAAAATTATGACTTCATCTTCTTCGGGGGTGGGAGAAGTCTTTTCTCCAGCATCAGCCCTCACAATAGATATATCTCGGAAATACCGCCCCCTCATATTATCAATATGATTCTGCTTAATAGTGGTTTTCCCGAAAACCGTGTGACTTGGCCGCCATGGTCGATCTTCGGCCTCTTCCCCACCACTTTCTACATCAAAACTGTCGCTGTCATCAGTATCTTCGGACAAACCTTCAAGAATTTCCTTGGTGATTTTCTCTGTATTGGTCTCCGCCATCGCTATAAGGAACCCCAAGTTCTTCTCTTCGTCGAGACTCAACTTCGTCTCAGCAGGGATCTTCTTACCTTCAGACATCTTCGGAAGCGCTAAAAAACTGTTTCCAAGGCCGAAGCTTTAAAATCAAAAAGATCAGCAAATCTTAGTCCACAAGAGCTAAAAATGTAGTGGGCCGAAGCAGATAGCAAGTGTGCGTACCAAATAAGTTTGCGGTATGATCTTATTTATATCCCCGGGGCGGTGAAAATTGAAAGACCCCGCTTGTCAGTGAGTGTTGCTATTCTAGCAAAGGGAAGGTGTTTTTTTGGACCTTCGGCTCAGGGCCTTCGTCCATTTCGCAATCTGAATTTATCACTAACAAATTAATATTGCGAGGGGCTACTGTTGGGGGCCTTCGTCTTCCGAAGGTCCTCAAAAACATGATTTGACAATGTTTTCCAAGCGGATTATGTGAACAGGTATCTTCGGATTCAAAACTATGAACATGAAATACGGTCAGGACGAAGCCTGAACCAGACGAAGGGGGATCAAAATGGGGAACGGACTGATTACCAAGGATGGTCCACAGCCGAAGCTGTGCGCAGGGAAGCTTCGTCGCGATAGCAGAAAGGGGAACCGACTTAAAGATGAAAAGACTACTTGGGCCTTGACAAATTTCCATAAGTCATTGGCGAATGTAATGGACATGAATGTAATTTTACGTGGGCTGCGTCCCGCGTCTATAAATAGATGAACAGTACTCCCGTACTGTTCACGCGGACTTGGCATTTGCTTTTGCGTCACGCTTGTACTTTTTACCTTCTCTCAGGACCGAAGGTACATTTGTAATTTGAAATCATTTCTATTTTTCCATGTTAATAAAATAGAAATGATTCTGTGATGATGTTTATATTATATTCCATGCTCTACATGAATCCTTCATCATTACTTGTTATATTTACGAAGGTATGCCTCTTGTGACCTTCGTCCGAAACTCATTATTTCCCGAAGGGGAATAATGTTTCGAAGGACGAAGGAATTTAACATTTAACACTTTATGTTGCCTTGTTCTTAACTCTTAGCATTTGAGAACAAGTCCCCAACAGCCTACGGAACAGAGCATAAAACCCCCGCAGTGGCGTCAACCTCCTTCACCCCACGCGCCTCCCCCCAACATAGATCCCACGCCCCCACCGGCCGCCGCCCTCGCGTCCACCTCATCCTCCCCGCGATGCTCTCGCTTCTCCTCGTGCAAACCATAGGGTCCGACAGCGCCTACGATCCCTAGACTCTGGAGGACTCCGACATGCGTGAGGTCCTATTTTATCGGTCGGGGGCTGGCGACGGCGGCGGCGACCTCCGTGGCGTTCCTACCAGAGGGAAACCTCACCAGCGCCCCATCGACCTCTAGGTACTATGGGCAGGGTGGCTGGGGCGCTCGTCTTCGTCGGCACCTATCTTGTCGCCGCTCGCCCGCTTGACGAGGGCCTCGTGCAGTACGTGCTGGACCACCCACCACGATGTGGTTCGTTGGCCCCACGTTCATCGCGCTCAGGGAAGAGACGCGAAGGGGTGTCCATTGGCGAGGTCGTGCCCCCATCCTCCCTGCCCTGACAGACGATCTGAGTCATCACCGAGGCTGAATGCGCCATCGCCCTCACCCTGCAGAAGACGTGGAGGACGAAGGTCCTACAGAATACGTGGAGGTCGGCAACATGGGTGGCAAGCGGGTAGTGGAGGATGCCTCTCATGTGGTCAGCTACACCAACCATGACATGCCTTGGAAGCTCCTTGACGCGGTGCGTGAGATAGGGCTCGTCTTCTTCCGTGCACCCATGGAGGACAAGCTCTAGTTCACCTACGACCCGGCTAGGGATGCCATCTTGGAATGGTACTTTTAACCTTGTGCTACTACAAAGGCTAGAGGTTTCTGTAGGTTCTAATGGAAGATTACAAGGTCGTATTGAAGTATCAAGAGCTTTTGGTGATTACCAGTTTAAGAAGGTTAGCTGATGCGTACCATTGTTTGCTTAATCATAGGTGTTATCTATTGCCCATCACTCTTTGATTTGAAATATTCTTGTTTCCTTACATTTACATGCAGTTTTCTTCGTAAAGCGGACGTTCAGATCAGAAGCATTAAGTAATATTGAAACTTGGTTATTTGCATGTGACTATTCTAAATCTGATCGGCAGAGTTCATATGCATTAAGTAATCTGATTGGCATGCTAGGCACGATGTAGTGAATGAGCAGTTTTTAATTGTTATTCCTTGTTGTGAAGTAAATGTGAGTGTTTGTCCCATGAGTTTAGTTCCAATATTCTTTCTTAAGATAATTGCTTACAATTTTAGTTACATTTTGGTATTCTTATCAGCCATCCTGATTGCAAGCTGGTTGTTAGCCATGATGACTATAGCTTAACTTCCAAGCTACCAAGGGAGAGAACTTCTGTTGTAACGGTACTAAGAAACCCAATTGATCGTGTATTTAGCACATATGAGTTCTTAGTTGAAGTTGTAGCTAGATTCCTTGTGCACCCAAACTTAACTTCTATGAAGTTAATGAGTACCCGTGTGTTAACAAATTGTTGTGTTGTCCGAACTTTAGATATCTGGCCTTGGAAGTACTTGGTTCCATGTATGAGGGAAGATCTATTTGCCAGGGTATGCCTGTTACTTTAGTTTAGCCTTTGGCTTCAATTTGCACTTTTATAGAATTATATTGGCAGAAAATAATAGTTCTCTTTTTCATAGCGATTTCCCAGTACATATTGTCCTGTCAAACTGACCAATTTATATGTTCATTGTTTAGTGGTTTTGTTGCAAATCTGTACCAGTACTGTGTTATGTCTCATGTGTATTTATACGTTATAATGTTATACATTCTTGCAAAAGCAGAGTAAACATCTGCCTGCCGCTAATTTTCTTAGCCAGCTTTAAAAAATCTCGTTTACTAATTTTTTATCTGTACTCATGTTACCTTGGCAGATTACTAGGTTAACGAACAACTCATACTTTGATAGAGCACATGAGATTTGACATTATGTCAGGAAGCATTCGGATCTTGGTCGTATTGTGCTTGAAGTTGCTAAGGTATATAATGAATGCCATGAAGGATTGTTTTCTCTTAATCCCATATTGTGTGAGATACTAAATATATGTCCTGAAAACAACTTACGTGCAGGACTCGCAAATCCCCCGCCAAACAAACTGCTAGAAAACTTTTCAGAGGTGGAGAACTGGAGATGATGAAGATGACAGTGCTAATGCCGACACAAATGATCCTGTTGTACCTCGGTAACTCCACTTTCTGGCCAGCCCTTTAGAGATGATATGACCATCTTCATTTGGACATTGCTCAAAAGAATTGTTCAAAAGAAAATGCATATCTTGTTTTGTACGGGTGATCGAACATTGAGTGTCGCTAACCGTAAAAGGCAGTGCTTCAGCAAAAGAAGCACAACAACACCAATATTTGTGTGACAAAACATACACACTTTAGCTCCACATTTTCAATGCAAGAAATAAGTAGCCACATATGGCATCATTAGTCCATCACTGCTCATGTGACTACATTTTGAATGCAGGAAATAGGTAGCCGCATGTGACCATGTATTCTAGTGGAATGCTAACCTCTATTTTTTTAAAAGGTGTTTGTCGGCGTTTCGACCCCAGGGGGTCCCTGGACCGACGAGTAAATTGTCGCTGCGTGTCCCAGCTGTAGGATCTAGGACACCGGCTAGAGGGGGGTGAATAGGCGGTTTTGACTAGGTAAATTTAATCAATATAGCAAGAGGAATAAATTCTCTAGTGACAACAAGTAAACAATGTATGAGAATCAACTACGGTGATTGAATACTTGAGGAACAATATGCAAAACACTAATCACTTGCAAGGCAATAAGTAATGCAAGAAGGTAGAGACACCGAAATTTATCCCGTGGTATCGATGATTTGCCGATCACCCCTAATCCACGTTGAGGTGGACTTCAAGCTCTCACTTGCTCCTCTATCAAGACACGACTTGATCTTTGAGCCAAGTGGACAAGAAATCAATCAATACCTCGATTCCACTAATGTCACCTTTACCGCTCCGGCGAGGTAAGCGCGAACCCCTCACAATCAACACCGTGGCTTCTCCACAATCTTCTTGGAGAGCTCGACGGAGACAATCACCCGAGCCGTCTAGGAGGCAGCAACCTCTAAGAGTAATAAGCCAATGACGCTTGCTCGGTGTACCACCTAGTGCCTCAAGAATCACCGAATGATGCAAATGCACTAGGAACCCTCAATCTCTCACTAGAATGCAATCTCAAGCAAAGAGTGTGAGAGAGTGAGTTGGAGGATCACAAATGAGCTCAATGTGTGCAAGGAATGGCCAAGAGAGCTCTCTCACACGAGCTATCCTTCTATTTATAGCCCCCCATCAAAATCCAACCGTTATGTGCAAAAAGCACCAGTTCTGCGCACACGCGGACGGTCCACGCCCTAGGGCCGGACGGTCCGCCGTACATATAACGGCTATAATTCCCGTTTGAAAACTGTCAGAGCTATCAGAAAAGGTGGATCCGGACAGTCCGCCCTCCAAGGCTGGACCGTCCACGACCTGGCAGTTTGAGGCACCCGAACCTCTGACCAAGAACAGTTAACACGGGCGGACCGTCCGCTTGTAAGGCCGGACGGTCCACGACCTGAGACAGTACTGTCCGGACTAGTCCCCCGGACAGTCCGTAGTACAAATCTACAAAATCACATAATCCCTGTCCAAAACATGTTTGACACTTGCGGACTGTCCGCCCAACACAGCCGGACGGTCCGCGCTATAATTCAGGGACTGGCCCGAAACCAGCCTTCTCTGGTCATGACTGCGGACGGTCCGGCCCTAAGGCCGGGACGGTCCGCAGTGCAATGGAACAATGTGGCTTCCGAAGTTGTCAGACTTCAGACCCCTCTGGTGGATTGCGGACGGTCCGCCCTCAAGGTCCGGACGGTCCACGCATCCAAGACTTTGCAGTTCTCAAACTCGCTTTTGAAAGAACTTTTAACTCAAGAAATTTGAAGCGTTGTTAGTCCTCATGCAAATGCAATACTTGATGCTCTATGAGGCACTCAACTTTACACAGATCAAAGTCATTGACCCCTCTTAATAGTATGGCTATCTAGCCTACTAATCCGGTCAGGTATCTTCTCTAAACTCCTCAAGACCGGCAAAAATGAAACCTATATTATAACTTTGCCTTTATTTGATCCACAACCAATGCTTATGATTCTCCAACATTTCCTGTTCTATGTGGTCCAACCCTGCATTCTTATTTCTCGAAGAATCGTTAGTCCACAAGCAGTTGTCATTAATTACCAAAACATCACCAAAGGGACGTAGATGATTCACACCAGCCCAGATGGGTCGGCGCGAGACAGAGACACAAGGGGGGAAAACAGTGAGGGGAAACCCGCGACCTCGTGTTGTCCAGCGCCCAGGGCGGATGCGCTTGCAGTAGGGGGTTACAAGCGTTCGCGAGGGAGAGAGAGAGATAGGGGGGCGTTAGGCTGCCCGTTCTCCTGCGCGGCCACCTTTTTCGTATAAGAGCCCTGGACCTTCCTTTTATAGGCGTAAGGAGAGGGTCCAGGTGTACAATGAGGGGTGTAGCAGTGTGCTAACGTGTCTAGCAGAGAGGAGCTAGAGCCCTATGTACGTGCCGACGTGGCTGTCGGAGAGGTGTTGGAGCCCTGTTCATGTGGCGTCGTGGCCATCGGAGGAGCGCTTGAGCCCTGTAGAAGCACAGCTGTCGGGACTGTCGGATCCTTGCTGACGTATCCTTGCTTTCGTAGGGGGCTGAGAACCACCGTTGTCATGGAGCACGCGGGGTGCCATCATTACTTGTTTTACCGGGGCGAGCCAGATGGGACGCCAGTCTTGTTCCCCGTAGCCTGGGCTAGCTAGTGGTAGGGTAATGATGGCCTCCCCTTGTGGCGTGGTCGGCCCGAGCGAGGTGGTGACTCCTCCGAGGTCGAGGTCGAGTCCGAGCCCTGGGGTCAGGCGAGGCGGAGACCTTCTTCCAGAGTCGAGGTTGAGTCCGAGCCCTGGGGTCGGGCGAGGCGGAGACCGTCTTCTAGAGTTGAGGCTGAGTCCGAGCCTGGGGGTTGGGCGAGGCGGAGATCGTCGTCCGAGGCGAGGTCGAGTCCGAGCCCGAGGGTCGGGCGAGGCAGAGATCGTCGTCCGAGTTGAGGTCGAGTCTGAGCCCTGGGGTCGGGCGAGGCAGAGATTCCTATGGCGCCCGAGGCTGGACTTGGTTGCTGTCAGCCTCACCCTGGCGGGTGGCACAGCAGTCGAAGCAGCGCAGGTGGCGCTGTTTTCCTGTCAGGTCAGTCAGTGGAGGGGCAAAGTGACTGCGGTCACTTCGGCCTTGTCGACTGGAAAGCGCGCGTCAGGATAAGGTGTCAGGCGATCCTTGCATTGAATGCTCCTGCGATCCGGTCGGCTTGGCGAGGCGATCTGGCCAAGGATGCTTCTTCGTGAAGCCTGCCCGAGCTGGGCCTCGGGCGAGTTGAAGGTGCGCCCGTTGCTTGAGGAGACCCTAGGGCGAGGCGTGAATCTGCCTTGGTCTTCCGTTCCTGCCCGAGGCTAGGCTCGGGCGAGGCGAGATCGTGTCCCTTGAGTGGACGGAGCCCTAATCGAAAGTGCGCCCATCAGGCCTTTGCAGCTTTGTGCTAATGGGGGTTACCAGCTGAGATTAGGAGCCTTGGGGGTACCCCTAATTACGGTCCCCGACAGTAGCCCCCGAGCCTCAAAGGGAGTGTGGGTACTCACTTGGAGGCTTTGTCGCACTTTTTTGCAAGGGGACCGACCTTTCTCGGTTGCATTTTGTTCCGGTGGGTGCGTGCGAGCGCACCCGCCGGGTGTAGCCCCCGAGGCCTCGGAGGAGTGGTTTGACTCCTTCGAGGTCTTAATGCCTTTTGTGATGGCTCGGCTGGTCTGGTTGTCCCCTCATGCGAACTGGTCGTTGCTCGGGTGCATAGTTAGGTTTCGGGTTCTCGGGCTGGTATGTTGACGCTGTCAACGGTTTGGCCAGAGCCGGGTTGGTGAAGACCTTGGAGCGTGTTGGTGAAGACTCCATTCGCGACGGCTGAGGACGCAAGTGGGGAGAGTCGCCTTTAAAAGGAGGGTGACCCCCTTGGATGGAAACCATGTCTTCGCACTCCCTTCATGCATCGGGTCCTTCCACCTTCCGAGCCCTCGGATGGGGAGCACCCGCGTTGTCTTCGTCTTGTTGTGGAAGAAGCACAACCTTGTGGAGGTTGGTACCTTTCAGCCATCGCTCGGCTTCAAGGATTTTCGTCAGGCAGCCCGGACGCCTTCCCCCACCAATGGGCAATCTGGTGGAGAGAAGCGAGCCGGGCTGCGGCCTTCGCCCCGCCCTCAGCTTCAAGGATTTTCGTCATCCGGGCTGAGGCAGAGGAGAGCACCGAGCGGGGGGTTGCTTCCACGTGGGTCGGTAACCCTTTTCTTCCCCCGGTGTTTGGGGGGGGGGAAGGCATCTTCCCACCCCGCGGAGGCTTCCTTCAGCCATGCCGGGGAAGGCGAACTGCTGCTGCCTAGCCAGGGTGCAGCATTCCGTCCTCTGTCCGGGTGGTGGTCGCGCCGCGTACGGGCCAACCACGTCCAGGTCTTCCTCGCGCCGACGGCCGCGCCAGAGGGTTGCCCAGCACGTCGTGCGCCGCGAGGGCGGTGCTCATGTTCTGGGGCGGCCTCGGCGAGGGCGAGAGCGAGGACCTGCTGGTGCGCTTTGGGGCAGCCGGCGCCCGCTGGTGCGGTGTTGAGGTGGCAGCAGCCGGAGAAGGTTTCTCTGCCGACGAGATCGCCAACTCCGCCTGCACCCCTGGACCTCCGTCCCCCTGGCTTGAATGGTTGGTTCTCATCTTTTGTGGGCGAGAGCCTTTCTGTCGTAGCGTCTGTCCGGAAGCCGTTGCTGCAGCTGTCTTGCCGCCCGGGATGGAGGTCGTTGCCGCTGCTATCAGAGCGGGCGGCGGTGAGCCGCTTGGAGTTTGTCGTCCCGCGGGCCTCCTGGTATGGAGGTTGTTCATACCCGCGGGAACGGAACCGGAGTCTCGTTTGTAATGGCACCTTGAGTGCTGGCGTATGTTCATCGCGGCTGTCGGGGCCTGAACATTTGTGTATTTGGGCGTAAAGCCATGTTTCTTCTCCATTTTGCGCACCAGAACTCGCCTGTCGGCTAGCTGGACCACTTAACCAAGCGTTAGTTGCCCTGTGCGGAAGGTGACGAGTGAGGTATCCATATCCCGGAGGCGTAGGAGTCCCTCGGCTCGGTCGGCATTGCCGCTCGAGGCTCCTCTTGCTTAGCGAAGGAAACCTCGACGGCTCTATGATGAGCCGAAACCGGAGGCAGCGACGTCAGCATGGACAGAGGCGGAGTTGGCTGGAGAAGAAACTTCGTCGGCCCAGGAGTAGGGGAATTCCCAGGCCGACGAGGCGTCGCAGTGGCGGCTAGGACCTGGCCAGGTCGTCCACTGGCGGGACCAACCCTGGAGTCGGGCTGCCGAGGCCATGAGCCGGGCTGGTGTCCTCGGGGGATAGCTGGCTGAGGCTACGGAGCGGCCGATCCGGCCATCTACTTGGGCCGGGTTCCTGGAGGAGACCCTGGCGGCGATGGCCCAGGCGCGGTGCTGACATCTTCCTTTGAGGTGGAGATCCTTCGACCATGTCGCTGTTCGAGGCTGGGTCAGATTCCGCCGAGGGTGGAGTTGATGCCGAGGGTGCTGCTGCTCCCCCTGCTGACGTCTAAACCTGCAGGAACAGTTTGTCTGTAGCGTGCGTATGTTTTTTGCGGTCGCCGAGGCCAAAACATACCATCGTCGTGTTGTAAAGCTGCGTTTCTTTTCCCCTTGTTTCGAGTATTAGGACTTGTTCGTCGGTAACAGAATCGTTTATCCAAGCGTGAGTTACTTATCGCAGAAGGTGATGAGTGAGGTATCCGTATCCCGGAGGTGTAGGAGTCCCTCGGCTCGGTCGACCTTGCCTGCTTACATGTACTCTTACACGTCCGTAGGATTCTGTTATCGATATAGTCGAGACGGCACGAAAGATCGTTTCAGGAGAAGAAGTTTTCAAGCGTTAAGACTTGTTCGGACAGCGGAATCCCTTATCTGAGCGTGAGTTACTTATTGCAGAAGGTGATGAGTGAGGTATCCGTATCCCGGAGGCGTAGGAGTCCCTCAGCTCGGTCGGCCTTGCCTGCTTACGTGTACTCCGTCGTTTTCAGGACTCCACTATTGAAGTAGTCGAAAAGCACGAAAGATGTTTTGGCAGAAAGATTTTTCCCGAGGAAAATTTTGATGCAGAGGGGGTTCCCCCGTTCTAGCCCCCGAGGGAGGGTCAGGCTTTGCCGAGGCAAGGCTGACCCTTCCTTGAAGGTTAGACTTTGCTTGTGTATGTAAACGAGGTACATGAATAACTTGAAAACATCTTAAGGGTAGAAGCGATGTAGCTGTCGGATGTTCCAAGCGTTGTTGTAGACCTCGCCTTGACTGTTGGCCAGCTTGTATGTTCCGGGCTTCAGAATCTTGGCGATGATGAACGGCCCTTCCCAGGGAGGCGTGAGCTTGTGGCGCCCTCGGGCGTCTTGTCGTAGCCGAAGCACCAGGTCGCCCACCTGGAGGTCTCCGGATCGAACCCCTCGGGCGTGGTAGCGTCGCAGGAACTGCTGATACAGCGCCGAGTGTAGTAAGGCCATGTCCCGAGTCTCTTCCAGCTGGTCAAGTGAGTCTTCTCAATTTGTCTGGTTGCTTCGGGCGTCGTATGCCCTCGTCCTCAGGGAGCCGTGTTCTAAGCCTGTGGGCAAGATAGCCTCGGCCCCATAGACTAGAAAAAACGGCGTGAAGCCCGTGGCTCGGCTCGGCGTTGTCCTCAGACTCCAGACCACCGAGGGGAGTTCCTTCATCCACCGCCTGCCAAACTTGTTGAGGTTGTTGTAGATCCTCGGCTTGAGCCCCTGTAGAATCATGCCGTTGGCACGCTCTACCTGCCCATTCATCATGGGGTGAGCTACGGCAGCCCAGTCCACCCGGATGTGGTGGTCCTCACAGAAGTCCAGGAACTTTCTGCTAATGAATTAGGTGCCGTTGTCGGTGATGATGGAGTTCGAGACCCCGAAGCGATGGATGATGTTGGTGAAGAACGCCACCGCCTATTCGGACCTGATGCTGTTTAGGGGTTGGACCTCAATCCACTTGGAGAATTTGTCGATGGCGACCAGCAGGTGCGTGAAGCCCCCGGGTGCCTTCTGCAAGGGACCGACGAGGTCCAGACCCCACACAACAAACGACCAGGTGATGGGTATTATTTGCAGAGCCTGAGCAGGCAGGTGGGTCTGCTTTGCGTAGAATTGACACCCTTGGCAGGTGCGTACAATCCTAGTGGTGTCGGCCACCGCGGTCGGCCAGTAGAAACCCTGTCGGATGGCGTTTCCCACGAGGGCCCGAGGTGCTGCATGGTGACCGCAAGCCCCCGAGTGTATTTCTTGCAATAACTCCTGACCTTCGGTGATGGATATGCATCGTTGGAGGATGCCTGAGGGGCTGTGGTGGTAGAGCTCCTTTTCGTTACCCAGCAAGATGAACGACTTGGCGCGCCGCGCCAGTCGCCGAGCTTCGGCTCTGTCGAGGGGTAGCTCTCCTCGGTGGAGATATTGCAGGTATGGGGTCTGCCAGTCTCGATTAGGCATGACCCCATTCCGCTCTTCCTCGACGCACAGTGCCTCACCCTCGGGGGCCGAGGGTGCCTCGGGCTGGGCCGATGGCGCCTCGGGCAGAGCTGAGGCCTTCTCGGGCTTGAGCGTGTTGTCGATCTTGACGGAGGGTTGATGTAGGTCTCGGGAGAAGACGTCCGAAGGAACCGTTGTCCGCCCCGAGGCTATCTTAGCCAGCTCGTCCACAGTCTCGTTGTATCGTCGAGCGACGTGGTTGAGCTCGAGCCCGTAGAACTTGTCCTCCAGGCGTCGAACCTCGTCGCAGTAGGCTTCCATCTTCGGGTTGCGGCAGTGGGAGTTCTTCATGACTTGTTCGATGACAAGCCACGAGTCGCCACGAGCGTCAAGGCGTCGGACCCCTAGCTCGGTGGCGATGCGCAACCTGTTAACCAGAGCCTCATACTCGGTCACGTTGTTGGACGCCGGGAAATGGAGGCGCAGCACGTAGCGGAGGTGCTTCCCGAGGGGTAAGATGAAGAGCAGGCCCGCACCCGATCCTATTTTCATCAGCGACCCGTCAAAAAACATAGTCCAGAGTTCTAGTTGGATCGGAGCTGTTGGAAGCTGGGTGTCGACCCATTCAGCCACGAAGTCCACCAAGACTTGGGACTTGATGGCCTTCCGAGGGGCGAACGAGATTGACTCGCCCATGATCTCCACCGCCCACTTTGCAACCCTACCCAAGGCCTCTCGGCACTGGATGATCCCCCCAGGGGGAAGGATGACACCACAGTCACCGGATGAGACTCAAAGTAGTGTTGCAACTTTCGCCGTGTCAGAATCACCGCGTACAACAGCTTCTGAATTTGCGGGTAGCGGATCTTGGTCTCGGACAGTACCTCACTGATGAAGTAAACCGACCTCTGGACGGGCAGTGCGTGCCCTTCTTCTCGTCTCTCGACCACGATCGCGGCGCTGACCACCTGAGTGGTAGCGGAGACATAGATCAAGAGGGCTTCTCCGGTAGCGGGGGGCACTGGGATGGGCACGCTTGTAAGGAGCGCCTTCAAGTTTCCGAGGGCTTCCTCGGCCTCGGGGGTCCAAGTAAAGCGCTCGGTCTTCCTTAAGAGGCGATACAGGGGTAGGCCTCTTTCACCGAGGCGTGAGATGAAGCAGCTCAGAGCCGCAAGGCATCCCATGACCCTCTGTACTCCTTTCAAGTCTTTGATAGGCCCCATGTTGGTGATGGCCGCGATTTTCTCCGGGTTGGCCTCGATGCCCCGCTCAGAGACGATGAAACCCAGGAGCATGCCTCGGGGGACTCCGAAGACACACTTCTCGGGATTGAGTTTTACGCCTTTCGCTTTGAGACACTTGAATATCATTTCAAGGTCAGAGAGGAGGTCGGAGGCTTTCCTTGTCTTGACTACGATGTCATCGACGTAGGCCTCGACCATTCGACCAATGTGTTCTCCGAACACGTGGTTCATGCACCTTTGGTATGTCGCACCCGCATTCCTCAAACCGAATGGCATGGTAACGTAGCAGTACATGCCAAAGGGTGTGATGAAAGAAGTCGCGAGCTGGTTGGACTCTTTCATCCTGATTTGGTGATACCCTGAGTAGGCATCGAGGAAAGACAGGGTTTCGCACCTAGCAGTGGAATCCACGATTTGATCGATACGAGGCAGAGGGTAGGGAACCTTCAGACATGCTTTGTTTAGACCAGTGTAGTCTACACACATCCGCCATTTCCCACCTTACTTTTTCATAAGCACAGGGTTGGCTAGCCATTCGGGATGGAATACCTCTTTGATGAACCCTGCAGCCATCAGCTTGTGGATCTCCTCGCCTATGGCTCTGCGCTTTTCTTCGTCGAATCGGCGCAGAGGCTGCTTCACGGGTCGGGCTCCAGCTCGGATATCCAGTGAGTGCTCGGCGACTTCCCTTGGTATGCCAGGCATGTCCGAGGGACTCCACGCAAAAACCTCGGCGTTCGCGCAGAGAAAGTCGACGAGCACTGCTTCCTATTTGGGGTCGAGCTTGGAGCTGATCCGGATCTGGTTGGAGGCGTCATTGCTGGGGTCGAGAGGGACGGATTTGACCGCCTCTGCTGGTTCGAAGTTGCCGGCGTGGCGCTTCGCATCTGGAACCTCCTTGGAGAGGTTTTCCATGTCGGCGATGAGGGCCTCGGATTCGGCGAGGGCCTCGGCATACTCCACGCACTCCACATCACATTCGTACGCGTGTCGGTACGTGGGGCCGACGGTGATGACCTCGTTGGGGCCCGACATCTTGAGCTTGAGGTAGGTGTAGTTGGGGACGGCCATGAACTTTGCGTAACATGGTCTCCCCAGTACTGCGTGGTAGGTTCCTCGGAACTCGACCACCTCGAATGTGAGGGTTTCCTTTTGGAAGTTGGAGGGAGTCCCGAAGAAGACGGGCAGATCGAGTTGTCCAAGGGGCTAGACGCGCTTCCCGGGAATGATCCCATGAAAGGGCGCTGTGCCGGCCCGGATCGAGGACAGATCGATCTACAAGAGCCCGAGGGTGTCGGCGTAGATGATGTTGAGGCTGCTGCCTCCATCCATGGGGACCTTAGTAAGCCTGACGTTGCCGATGACGGGATCCACAACGAGCGGGTACTTCCCCGGGCTCGGCACGCGGTCGGGGTGGTCGTCTTGGTCGAAGGTGATGGGCTTGTCGGACCAGTCTAGATAGACTGGCGCCGCCACCTTTACCGAGTAGACCTCCCGGCGCTCTTGCTTGCGGTGCCGAGCCAAGGCGTTCGCCACCCGCCCACCATAGATCATGAAGCAGTCATGGACCTCGAGGAACTCCTCTGCCTTGTGAGCTTCCCTCTTGTCGTTGTCGGGGGCCCTGCCACCTTCCGCCGGTGGCCCGGCCTTGTGGAAGTAGCACCGGAGCATGACGCACTCCTCAAGGGTGTGCTTGACGGGACCCTGATGATAGGGGCACGACTCCTTGAGCATCTTTTCGAACAATTTGGCGCCTCCGGGAGGTTTCCGAGGGTTCTTGTGCTCGGCGGCGACGACAAGGACTGCGTTGGCGGCGTCGCGTTTCGCTTGCGACTTCTTCTTGCCCTTCTTCCTCGTGCCACGCTGAGCGGACGCTTCAGGGGCGTCATCCGGCTGGCGCCCCTGAGGCTGCTTGTCCTTCCGGAAGATGGCCTCGACCGCCTCCTGGCCAGAGGCAAACTTGGTGGCGATGTCCATCAGCTCGCTCGCCCTGGTGGGAGTCTTGCGACCCAGCTTGCTCACCAGGTCGTGGCAAGTGGTGCCAGCGAGGAACGCGCCGATGACATCGGAGTCGGTGATGTTGGGCAGCTCGGTGCGCTGCTTCGAAAATCGCCGGATATAGTCCCGCAGGGATTCTCCCGGCTGCTGACGGCAGCTTTGGAGATCCTAGGAGTTCCTAGGGCGCACGTATGTGCCCTGGAAGTTGCCGGCGAAGGCTTTGACTAGGTCGTCCCAGTTGGAGATCTGCGCAGGAGGCAGATGCTCCAGCCAGGCTCGGGCGGCGTCAAAGAGGAACAGGGGGAGGTTGCGGATGATGAGGTTGTCATCGTCCGTTCCACCCAGCTGGTAGGCCAGCTGGTAGTCCGCGAGCCACAGTTCAGGCCTCGTCTCCCTCGAGTACTTGGTGATGGTAGTCGGGGCCCGGAACCGGGTCGGGAACGGCGCCCGTCGTATGGCCCAGCTGAAAGCTTGCGAACCGGGTGGTTCGGGCGAAGGGCTCCGATCCTCCCCGCTGTTGTAGCGTCCCCCACGCCTAGGGTGGTAGCCTCGGTGCACCCTCTCATCGAGGTGGGCTCGACGGTCATGGCGATGGTGCTCGTTGCCGAGGCGGCCCGGGACCGCAGGCGCTGTGTCCCGCGTGCGCCCGGTGTGGACCGAGGCCTCCCGCATGAATCGGGAAGTCGCGACGCGATGCTCCGGGGGGTATCCCTGCCTTCGGGAGGCAGAGCTTTCGGCCCATCGGACCGCGGCATCCTCCAGGAGATTCCTGAGTTCTCCCTGGATACGTCGCCCCTCGGTGGTGGATGGTTCCGGCATCGCTCGGAGCAGTATTACTGCTGCAGCCAGGTTCTGGCCGACCCCACTGGAAGCCCGGGGCAGCCTTGCCCTAGCATCGTCGGTGATGCGGCACTAGACATCCTGGGCCAGATGACACACTTCTCCGGCCAGTGCTCGGCCTGCCCGCTCCTGCCCGATGTTCTACTGGAGCTGCACAAGTTGTCCTGCTTCCTCATCGAGCCTGGCCTGCATCTCGTGGATTTGCTCGAGCTGTGTGTCCTGACCCCCGCAGGGACTGGGACCACAGCACAGCTAGCTCCCGAAGGATGTCAACGCGAGGCGCAGGCCTAGAGGGATCGCCGTCCTCCGGCATACCAAGGTGGTTGCCTTCGTTGAGACCCTCTAGATCGACGTGGAAACATTCATGACTTGGGCCACAGTCCTCGTTGCCGAGGCTGTGGCTATCATCGGAGCAATCGGAGAGGCAGTAGTCACATGCGGTCATGAAGTCCCGCACGACACTAGAGTTACCGAGCCCGGAGAAATCCCAACCAGAGTCGGGCTCGTCGTCTTCCTTGGAACCCGGGGGCCCGTAGGTCGAGACGGCCATCAATCTGTCCCAGGTTGACCACATATGGTACCCTGGGAGGTTTGGATATGCCTTTATGAAAGCGTCCACCGAAGCGGGGTCGCTTGGTGGGTCGAAGCTGAATCTAAAAGGCACTAGATGGGAAACAGACGGTACCTCTTGATCGACAGACGGCGACGGAGTCGTGTCGGGGACGGACTGCACCGTTATCTCAGGTACAAGGCTAACGCCCAGCAAGTCCTTCGTGAGAGTGCTGGCGTCGCCCGTCGTATGCTTGGGGTTGGCGTGTTGTAGGGAAACGACGCTCGCCTTCGTCTCAAACACGAGATCAACGCCCGACGTATCCCCCGTTGGGGCACCAGTGTTGTCGACTCGCTCGACAGCCGATGAGGTGCCGCCTCCTGCTTGGCCATGCCTGCCCCGTCTCCTCCTCCGTCGGCAGGGAAGGTGACGGGACAGACCCGGATGTTGCTCTTCCGCCATGTGGGGAAGACGTCGTCGATTCCGCCGCCGGCGGGCGGGCTGACGGTCGCCATTGTCTTTGTCGCGCGGCGGAGGAAGGAGTATCATGTCGTAGCTGCCGTCGAGGGACATGAACTCCAGACTCCCGAAACGGAGCTTCGTCCCGGGTTGAAGAGGTTGCTGGAGACTCCCCATCTGCAGCTTGACGGGAAGCTGTTCGTCAACACGCAGCAGGCCCCTACCTGGCGCGCCAACTGTCGGTGTTTCGACCCCGGGGGGTCCTTGGACCGACGAGTAAATTGTCGCTGCGTGTCCCAGCCCAGATGGGTCAGCGTGAGATGGAGAAACCCGCGGCCTCGTGTTGTCCAGCGCCCAGGGCGGATGCGCTTGTAGTAGGGGGTTACAAGCGGTCGCAAGGGAGAGAGAGACAGGGGGGCGTTAGGCTGCCCGTTCTCCCGTGCGGCCACCTTTTTCGTATGAGAGCCCTGAACCTTCCTTTTATAGGCGTAAGGAGAGGGTCCAGGTGTACAACAGGGGGTGTAGCAGTGTGCTAACGTGTCTAGCAGAGAGGAGCTAGAGCCCTATGTATGTGCCGATGTGGCTGTTGGAGAGGTGTTGGAGCCCTATTCATGTGGTGTCGTGGCCGTCGGAGGAGCGCTTGAGCCCTGTAGAAGCATAGCTGTTGGGGCTGTCAGATCCTTGCTGACGTATCCTTGCTTCCGTAGGAGGCTGAGAACCACCGTTGTCATGGAGCACGCGGGGTGCCATCATTACTTGTTTTACCGGGGCGAGCCAGATGGGACGCCGGTCTTGTTCCCCGTAGCCTAGGCTAGCTAGGGGTAGGGTAATGATGGCCTCCCCTTGTGGCGTGGTCGGCCCAAGCGAGGTGGTGACTCCTCTGAGGTCGAGGTCGAGTCCGAGCCCTGGGGTCGGGCGAGGCGGAGACCTTCTTCCGGAGTCGAGGTCGAGTCCGAGCCCTGGGGTCGGGCGAGGCGGAGACCGTCTTCCGGAGTTGAGGCTGAGTCCGAGCCCAGGGGTCGGGTGAGGCGGAGATCGTCGTCCGAGGCGAGATCGAGTCTGAGCCCGGGGGTCGAGTGAGGCGGAGATCGTCGTCCGAGTTGAGGTCGAGTCCGAGCCCTGGGGTCATGCGAGGCGGAGATTCCTATGGCGCCCGAGGCTGGACTTGGTTGCTGTCAGCCTCACCCTGGCGGGTGGCACAGCAGTCGGAGCAGCGCAGGCGGCGCTGTTTTCCTATCAGGTCAGTCAGTGGAGGGGCGAAGTGACTGCGGTCACTTCGGCCTTGTCGACTGGAAAGCGCGCGTCAGGATAAGGTGTCAAGCGATCCTTGCATTGAATGCTCCTGCGATCCGGTCGGCTTGGCGAGGCGATCTGGCCAAGGTTGCTTCTTCGTGAAGCCTGCCCGAGCTGGGCCTCAGGCGAGTCGAAGGTGCACCCGTTGCTTGAGGAGACCCTCGGGCGAGGCGTGAATCTGCCTTGGTCTTCCGTTCCTGCCCGAGGCTAGGCTCGGGCGAGGCGAGATCGTGTCCCTTGAGTGGACGGAGCCCTAATCGGAAGTGCGCCCATCAGGCCTTTGCAGCTTTGTGCTGATGGGGGTTACCAGCTGAGATTAGGAGCCTTGGGGGTACCCCTAATTACGGTCCCCGACAGTATTCGAATCCAACACTGACACCTGAATTTACAAAGACTGCAAGAGCAGAAGCAAGAAAAAAATGTATTTTAGTTGTTGTCAAATAATTGTTGATCCAAATTGCAGCTCAACATCCCAAGCGTTGTGGTGGATCAAAGTCTTCCCATCGTTCCATTATAAGATGATCAGATAAGCTACATCGAAGTTATGCACCATCCGATAATTTGCCCACAAGACCCAAATGGGGCATTGAAGCATTCTCATGGGCATAAACTGCTACTCAGTTCATGGCATTAACATCACAGTCAACAGGACGTAGCTGAGTTGAAAGCAACAAAAATATCTCCATGAATTGTACTATTTTAGACTAACCAAAAAACAATTGAATAAAAGGGGTGCAAGAGAAAAAAACATATGCAATAGAACAGGGAGGTGGGTCAGTGTAAAATCTAAAACATTATACTCAAGGCATGATTAACATTACTTTCTTAAAACGAAAAATGTGCAATATTGTATCCATATTCAAAATACCACTTGTAAATGACAAAAGGAGAAACATAAGGATGCAACTGCTAATTAAAAGAATTACCATCCCTTCGAATTTCTCAAGGCACATACAAAATGAAGTGTGACATGCTACTTCTCAATAATGGGACAAAGAAAACAGAACGAGAAGTAACTGGTAAGTAAATCCAGTCGTTGTAGTTAAATTTGTAAATATATGTTTTATCGTTTTGTTACTAATCATGGTAAGTCTAACATAATGCCAAACAAGCCTAAATATTCTTGCAAGTTACACGTCTTGTCACATTAACCACTTATCGAAAATTAAGGTGACTATTTTCTTCTTAGACATCATAGGTTCCTTTAGCGAAAAGACTCCAATAGATTATCAGTTAGATAAGTCTAACCATAGATATCGTTACTAAAATGGCAATGAAAAGCTACTAATACTATGTTGGATTATCAAATTGCAAGTTACACGTTGCGCAAATAATAATTCACAGGTCGAACAGAGATCGCTACAGTCGAGTACTTTGACGTCGAGGTCCTTGAGGTTAGCTGAATTCTCGCTACTTGGTTATCTGACATCCATCCCTTTTGGAAGCAGTCTCCAAGGAGTTTAGTTATTACTTGGCTACCTCTGGTCTTGATAGAGGACAGTTAAAGTTAAGTTAATCTACCACTGTGAATTGGTCCAACAATCTGTGGACAATTACCTTGATGTTTGGACTGTAAGACCGCATACCATGTGGGAAGTGGCTCAACTTTTGGTCAATATAGTTATTTTTTCTAAACCATGGGAAGCTAATGCACATACAATTCAGAGTTTCTACATACCTGCATTTGCAAACAGTCTATAAAAAGGTCCATTCATTTTAAAACGTTGACCTCTTAATCTTTTCTGAAGTTCGTTGTTGAAGAAGAACATGGTAGTGGTGGTACTATTAGTATCTTCTGCATAGAATGACACATGATTTAATTTCTACAAAATGACTGTACTTATTCATGTTTAGGAGTACATACAACTATTTGTGATTCTTTAGCACAAAGGGAAATGAATTCACATTCTTTGAGCAAGGTTATTGTAGCCTACAAATTCTATTGGAAAAAGAATTCTCAAACCTAGTAATCATAGGGCAGTGAGCAGGGGAAAAAAGGTTTCTAAATGGACAAACATGTTTTTGGTAGCTAAGATGTTCATTAGCTATGATGATTGTTTAAGTTGTCATTCCTAATCTTCAGTTTTATCCTTCAAAACTATGTTTTTCTAAGGCAGTTGTTTATGCATTGATCTGCGGTATAGACCTGTGCTGGGAAAATAGCCAAACGAAGATGGTCATATCATCTCTAAAGGGCTGGGAAGAAAGTGGAGTTACTAAGGTATAATAGGATCATTTGTGTCGTCATCAACACTATCATCTTCATCATCTCCACCTCTGAAAAGTTTTCTAGCAGTTTACTTGGCGGGGGATTTTTGAGTCCGGCACGTAAGTTGTTTTTAGGACATATATTTAGTATCTCACACAATATGGGATTAAGAGAAAACAATCCTTCATGACATTCATTATATACCTTAGCAACTTCAAGCACAATACGACCAAGATCCTAATGCTTCCTAACATAATGTCGAACCTCATGTGCTCCATCAAAGTATGAGTTGTTCATTAACCCAGTAATCTGCCAAGGTAACATGAGTACACATAAAAAATTAGTAAACCAGATTTTTTAAACCTAGCTAAGAAAATCAACGGCAGGCAGATGTTTACTATAGTTCTGCTTATGCGAGAATGTATAACATTATAACGTATAAATACACATGAGACATAACACAGTACCAGTACAAATTTGCAACAAAACAACTGAACGGTGAACATATAAATTGGTCAGTTTAACAGGACAATATGTACTGGGAAATTGCTATGAAAAAGAGAATTATTATTTTCTGCAAGTATAATTCTATAAAGTGCAAATTGGAACCAAAGGCTAAACTGAAGTAACAGGCATACCCTGGCAAACAGATCTTCCCTCATACATGGAACCAAGTACTTCCAAGGCCAGATATCTAAAGTTCGGACAACACAACAATTTGTTAACACACGGGTACTCATTAACTTCACAGAAGTTAAGTTTTGGTGCACAAGGAATCTAGCTACAACTTCAACTAAGAACTCATATGTGCTAAATACACGATCAACTGGGTTTCTTAGTACCGTTACAGCAGAAGTTCTCTCCCTTGGCAACTTGGAAGTTAAGCTATAGTCATCATGGCTAACAACCAGCTTGCAATCAGGATGGCTAATAAGAATACCA
Source organism: Zea luxurians (assembly GCA_029449295.1). Classification (NCBI taxonomy): domain Eukaryota; kingdom Viridiplantae; phylum Streptophyta; class Magnoliopsida; order Poales; family Poaceae; genus Zea; species Zea luxurians. The sequence goes on along the minus strand of JAOPSE010000006.1, from coordinate 89,556,197 downwards.
AGATATAATTAAAAATTGTAAGCAATTATCTTAAGGAAGAATATTGGAACTGAACTCATGGGACAAACACTTACAGTTAGTTCACAACAAGGAACAACAATTAAAAAGTGCTCATTCACTACATCGTGTCTGGCATGCCAATCAGATTACTTAATGCATATGAACTCTGCCAATTAGATTTAGATAGTCATAGGCAAATAACCAAGTTTCAATATTACTTAATGCCTGTGATCTGAATGTCCGCTTTATGAAGAAAATTGCATGTAAATGTAAGGAAACAAGAATATTTCAAATCAAATAGTGATGGGCAATAAATAGCATCTATGATTAAGCAAAGAATGGTATGCATCAGCAATCCTTCTTAAACTGGTGATCACCAAAAGCTCTTGATGCTTCAATACGACCTTGTAATCTTCCATTAAAACCTACAGAAACCTCCAGCCTTTGTAATAGCACAAGGTTAAAAGTACCATTCTGAGACGGCATCCCTGGCTGGGTCGCAGGTGAATCGGAGCTTGTCCTCCATGGGTGCGTGGAAGAAGACGAGCCCTGTCTCACGCACTGCGTCGAGGAGTTTCCAAGGCATGTTTTGGTCGGTGTGGCTGACCACGTGAGAGGCGTCCTCCAATACCCGCTTGCCACCCTCGTTGCCGACCTCTGCGTATTCTATAGGACCTTCCTCCTCCATGTCTTCTGCAGGGTGAGGGCGATGGCGCAGTCAGCCTCGGCGATAGCTCAGATCGCCTGTTAGGGCGGGGAGGATGGGGGGCACGACCTCACCAATGGACACCACTTTGCCTCTCTTTCCTGAGCGCGATGAACGTGGGGCCAATGAACCATAGCGCGGTGGGTGTTCCAGCACGTACTGCACGATGCCCTCGTCTAGTGGGCGGGCAGCGACAAGATAGGTGTCGATGGAGATGAGCGCCCCGACCGCCCTGCCCATAGTACCTAGAGGTTGACGAGGCGCTGGTGAGGTTTCCCTCTGGTAGGAGCGCTATGGAGGTTGTCGCCGCCGTCGCCAGCCCCGATCGATTCAACAAGACCTCGCGCATGTCGGAGTCCTCCAGAGCCTAGGGACCGTAGGCACCGTCGGACCCTATGGTTTGCACGAGGAGAAGCGAGAGCATCACGGGGAGGATGAGGTGGATGCGGGGGCGGCGGCCGGTGGGGGCGTCAGATCTACGTTGGAGGAGGGGCGCGGGTGAGGGAGGTTGGCGCCGCTGCGGGGGTTTGATGCTCGGTTCTGTAGGCATTGGGGGAGGGCAACGTGGGTATCGCGTGCGTGTGCGCATCGGGGAGAACCAGGGTATCGGACGGTTGAGATTAATGGAAGGCAGAATGGTAGAACCAGGGTGGCAGGCTACTCTGACCTTCTTAATAAGTAGTAGAGATATATGGGGCAATGAAGAGCTTTATATTGTGTTGAACCTATGTTTGTAATATTAAGTTGCAAGAGAGTTTTATACTTACGACATGCTACATTTTGTTATCCTTATAGCTGGTTAGCCTACTGCAGAAGGTGGTTGAACTTGTATTTTGAGACCAAATATATATTGCATATTTGATATTATACTATTATTGGAGCTTGTCTTTCTTATTGTACTCTTATCTGTTCGTATGAAGATTATAGGAATGTGTTTGGGGTGAGTGATTTTTTGTGTTGTTTCCTCTGTCCATGGCCATGGAGAAGGAGCAAAGGAGGCCACCTAGCTCGAAAATAGCGCCAATGTCCACGAAGGCGTCCTCCGCAAATGCGACACTTCAAGGCATGAAGATGATAAGCCATTTTCGAAGGGACAGAAAACTGCACTGCAACAAGATGTGTGTGTATTGTTCTACCTGGTGTTTAGCCATGAGCTTGTTGCATTTCTGTTGAGGACATCCAGCGTTTTTTATTTTGTCTTACAAGTCCACCGAGCTCTAAAGCAGGCGTTCACGAGGCCGCTTGACGCTCTGCCTCGCCTCCGTCCTTTCCTATTATCTCAAGTCAGTGCCCTTCTTTGCTTTTCGATCAATTTCACAAGCAAGAAGCAACCTATCCAATAATCTGTTTCCCTTCGAAGGACTCGATCCGCTTTCTGATTTCTGCCTCTTCTAAATTGTTCCTATACTTTGGAGCTTCTGGCCCCGTTGCAAGTGGAAAATCATTGTACTTAAAGGTTGCAATGTAGTGGTGTTGTTGCAACGCACCGGCACTCACCTAGTCTCTACTACTCCTTAAGAGGGCAAGGAGGGCGTCCACCACCTTCACCACGCCTTCACCCTCCCTCCCCCCACTAATCTCGTCGCCACCACGCCGTACGAGTGTCGCGCACGGCCCCGTCTTCGCTCTCTCCCTAGAATCCCGTTCGCTTCCACGCTCTCCATGGCGAGTCCTCCGCCTAGATCGCCGCAATCCCTGCTCTCTCCTCGCCTCGGCCTCTCGATCCGCATCCGCGTCATGCTCTCCATGGAAGGAAAATTATCCGCCGGATCGCCGCAATCCCTGCTCTCTCCCTAGATTCCGATCCGTCATCCGCGTCCGGGCCGCGCTCTCCATGGAAGGAGAATCAGATGGCCCGGATCGACGCACCAGCTCTCGATCCGCGCTCTCCATGGAAGGGGAGTCCCCTTGCCACCGACTAGCCTCACCCCACCATCGACAACACCCACCCCCTTCAATCTCGACCGCAGCTGGCGATCACCGCAGATGGCGTCCCAAGGCCATCGACGCAAGGTTCCCAAGCTCGACCGCAGCTCCATGTTCTTCCTCCTGAGGTGACATGTCCCCTTCCCCACAGGGACACTCCTCTTCCTTGGATGTCCTTCTCCCTCCCAAGGTGCCACCTCACCGGTGAGACCTTTATCCGCTCCTAGGGTGTCACCCCCGGCGTGCACTACTCGCCACACAGACGTGCGCACAAAGCGGCGCTCTCTCCCTCCTCCCCCTTCTCTATCACTTCACATGCTCGTGATCTAGTTCTTCCTAACCCTAGATCAATCTGTTTCTTCATCCTTGGTGTGTAGGATCAATTTATGGGAGGGAGTAGGCATGTAGGATCGATTTGTGGGAGGGAGCAGGGCCATGTGATCGATTTCTCTCTTAACCATTGTTCTTTCCTTCTATCTCCAGCAAGATCTATGGGAGGAAAACATTGGTCTGATCATGTAGTGCATGTGCAATGAAACCTATGAAATATAAGTCGTTTTCTAGAGGGAGCTCCATTGTTGGGAAGAGGGGTCATGGCTCACCATGGACAAAAGGTTCGTGATTTCCATCACCACGCTCCCACAGGTTACAATTATTTTCTTTAATTTTCCATTCGACTCTATCACTTTCTAAATCCCACTGGTTATGTACATGAGCAAGATTTTTATACTTGAAGAAATATTGCTTGTTGTTCTCTACTCCTAAAATTGAGAAGCAATAAAATAAATAAATGAAAGTACAACAACCAAAGACATATTGTCATACGTTTTATATGATATAATTTCCTTCCTTGACATCCCATAAAGATTCAATTCCCTCGCTGACTGAATAGACACCGAACTGAATCCTCTTCTTTACACACATCATGCAAAGCCATATTCCTAGCTAGGGACACACCTAAGGGAGGATCCATACATGAAAGATGGTAATGTTGTTTACATCCTTTTCCACTACAATACCTATTACCAAATGAAAACATGGGTTTAGTTTTTTTTCTCGAACACACCTGCATATCATTCTTTTTTCACTGCATCCTATTATATTTTTCTTGAACTCCATGTTTTCTTTCTACTAGGTTACTGCAACAGTAGCTATTTTGGGTTAATGATGAAACATTCACATTTTTTCTTACAGAAAAAACTTTGCCTCATAAAGTTTGAGTGTTGCATGTCTCTTTGCTGTTGAAAAACAACCCTAATTGTAGCATGACTGTATGAGTGATAACAGAAGGAATATCACAGTTTGAAAAGGAGATAAACTACAGATGGAGCATGTTGCAAAACAAAAACAAGTAATCCATGCTCACAAAAGGCTAGGAAACAAAACACATCTAAAATGTAGCAAGATGGAAGCTAAACTGCTTACCTCATCCAATAGGGCCAAGGAAAAAAGTTTGACTCTTGCATCCTAATAAAGGAATTTCAAATTTCACACTGATAGGCTAACGATTCAAGATAGGTATAAAACTAGAAATGAAGCATGGCCTTTTGTGTAATGGTATGTGCATTCAGTTATGCAGCCATTTTATAGAATTAGGGTATAATCTAACAACACATCTTATTCCTAACTACCCATTAACTGTGTTGCCCCTTCTCAAGTCATAATCTTCTATTTCATATTATTTGCTATGAAGTTATAGATGGTTCCTAATTATCTATACTACTCCTATTATGACTCTACCAAAGCCGTCCACATCCTGGTGCCCCGCCTGCCCCCGCTCGATGTGATTCCAGCATCGTCGCCGTGCGTGATGCTCATGCACACCCCCCTAATCCCCGCCTCGGCGCCGCTCCCCCAGCCCCTGTCTTGTTTCTCCTCATCCCCATTCCCCACCTCCTCTGTGCTTCGATTTCGTGCCCCATCGTTGGCATCGCCCCCACACAGCCAACCATGGGACGCTGCTAACTGCGCCCAGTGCACGCCCCTTCCCGCGATGCTCCCGAGATCCACGTCGATTTGGCAATCCCGGGAGGTCCATCACCGATTTGGCGTCGACGTCAACCATGCCCACCTTCCAATCTACTGCCCCTACCACCATTTGTGCCTCATGTCGTGCTCGCCATCCACCACCCCCAAATGTCGTGTCCACAAGGATGAGCTTGTCGCTGCGGGAAGCAAGGAAGACCGCGAGCGTGGGGAGCGGATTCGAGGAGATAGCGAGCAAGAGTGCCTGCGCAGCGGGAGAGAGGAATGAGTGCGACGATGGCGGCGTCTGGTGTTACAGCCGCGACACAGGGGACGGCGCGAGGGCCACGGTAAGGTGGAGCAGGAGCGAGGCAGGATACAGTGGCAGCAGCGTCTGGTCCAAACCTCCCCCTTAGATAAAACCTTCTCGAAAAAACTATGCTTTGCTCCACTTTTTACCATTCAATGCCTGCTTTATTTTTCTTTTATCGCCAATGGAGTCTTTTATCACCAATGGAGTCTTTTTATCTAGCATGTTCCTCATTCTACTATAGAAAATCACTATTAATTGATGATGGATTGTTTCCTTGGATTGTAAGAAATGCTAATAATGAAGTTGTCCACTGTGTCATTTAGCACAACATGTCTGCCACTCATGTCTTCGCAAAATCTTGTAAGCATGGCTGCCAATGTTGTCTTAGCCTTTTTCTAAAAGAAATATTTTGCCTACGGTTGTTATGTTTGTCCACTGTTGTCGTAACCAGTGTAGGTCCTCTAGATTTTAGCAAACCTTGAATCGTTCTGCAATTCTTTTTATGGCGAGTTAACAAAACTTAATTGTTGTACTGTGGCGATAAAGGTGAAACGACTTTTTAGGTTCTTTTTGTAGAATATAACAAGCTGCTTTAATCTTGCAAGTTGTTCAATGTAGACCTCATACTCATCAGTTTCTTTCTTGTTGTGGGATATCCTAGATTTTATCTCAATATTGACTTTAAGTATTGTAAGCCTTTGTCAATTTGTGGTTGTTCATTGTTGTGTCAATCTAAGAATGTTGATTGCAAATTTTGTTGTTTGGACAATGAAATTTACAATATTTAGAATATATGTTAGACACTGAATACTGTAATGTTGTCTTTGAGATGATGGACATTGATAACAAGGAGATGGAGATGATCAAGGACCTACATGAAGAACTCAAGCAGGACATCAAGCGCTACCTCTGCCTCGAGCTGGTTAAGTAGGTACAATCATTAAATCACTTGGGATTTTGCCTAACTTTTTTACATATGAATGTGCGGTGAGATTGTTACAATATTTTCCATTGCCAGGTCCCGCTGTTTCGTGGCATGGACGACTTGATCCTGGACAACATTCATTATAGTTCTGAATGAGATATGGATTGTTCTATTTAGGTTTTGATCCTGCTATGGGACTACTTCGATTATGACCCAAATTCTAAGATGTGACTATCATTGTGTGCATTTGTTTTCTTTTACTTAGAAAGTAGCTCATGTTCTATGTCAGCTTCTCTCAAAATCTGAAACACGTTTTTTAGGTTGGCATAGTTGTAGTTTGGCATTCTGATGTTTATCAATTTTGTTTTATAATTTTGCATCCAAAATTCACTTGTCTTTCTTCATAGTCTGTTTCAAAGATGCCATGAATGTTTAAGACAATTGGTTTACAGTTGACAGAAGCTCTCACTTCTTCACTTAGCTTATGATCTACAACCGATGTACAAGCTAACATATGTAGTTCATTTGGGTGGAATTGCAGCCACATCAAGATTTCTTTCATTACTTCTACAACCCATTCTAAAGAGATTTTTGTTGTATAGGATTCGGCCGAGGATAAGCATTGGTGATATCCATGATTTTGACCATTAATATTGTTGCTTATGGTTCACAGAAGCTCTCACTTCTTCACTTCTAGATGGAGTCTGTCGGGGACCGTAATTAGGGGTACCCCCAAGGCTCCTAATCTCAGCTGGTAACCTCCATCAGCACAAAGCTACAAAGGCCTGATGGGCGCAAATTTTGATCAAGGCTCTGTCCACTCAAGGGACACGATCTCGCCTCATCCGAGCCCAGCCTCGAGCAGGAACGGTAGACCAAGGCAGATTCGCGCCTCGCCCGAGGGTCTCCTCAAGCAACGGACGCACCTTCGACTCGCCCGAGGCCCAGTTCGGGTAGGCTTCATGGAGAAGCAACCTTGGCCAGATCGCCTCGCCAGCCGACCGGATCACAGGAGCATTTAATGCAAGGATCGCCTGACACCTTATCCTGACGCGTGCTCTCCAGTCGACAAGGCCGAAGTGACCGCAGTCACTTCGCCCCTCCACTTACTGACCCGACAGGAAAACAGCGCTGCCTGCGCTGCCCCGACTGCTGTGCCACCCGCCAGGGTGAGGCTGACAGTAGCCAAGTCCAGCCTCAGGCGCCATAGGAATCTCCACCTCACCCGACCCCAGGGCTTGGACTCAACCTCGACTCCGGAAGACGATCTCCGCCTCGCCCAACCCTAGGGCTCGGACTCAACCTCGACCTTTGGACGACGGTCTCCGCCTCGCCCGACCCCCGGGCTCAGACTCAACCTCGACCTCGGAGGAGTCACCACCTTGCTCGGGCTGACCATGCCATAAGGGGGAGCCATCATTACCCTACCCCTAGCTAGCCCAGGCTATGGGGGACAAGACCGGCGTCCCATCTGGCTCGCCCCGGTAAAACAAGTAATGATGGCACCCCGCGTGCTCCATGACAACGGCAGTTCTCAGCCCCTTACGGAAGCAAGGAGACATCAGCAAGGATCCGACAGCCCTGACAACTGTGCTTCTACAGGGCTCAAGCGCTCCTCCGACGGCCACGACGCCACATGAACAGGGCTCCAACACCTCTCCGACAGCCACGTCGGCATGTACATAGGGCTCTGGCTCCTCTCTGCTAGACACATTAGCACACTGCTACACCCCCCGTTGTACACCTGGACCCTCTCCTTACGTCTATAAAAGGAAGGTCCAGGGCCCTCGTATGAGGAGGTGGCCGCGCGGGAGAACGGGCTGACGCGCAGTCTCACGCCCCCCCCTCTCTCTCTCCCTCGCGAACGCTTGTAACCCCCTACTGCAAGCGCATCCGCCCTGGGCGCATGTAACACCCGGCTTTAAGGAACAAAGCCTGGTGCATCTCATACATGCGCCAAGAAGACAACATATATAATAACAGAGTGTATAGAGATAAATGTCATAAAACATCAGAGTACTTATTACATAGCGGAAGTCTTATTACAAAATAAAATAATAAAGATAAAACGAACTAAGGATCGTCGGCGCCAATGTCGACTGAGAAACGCCACCTAGATCAGATCGAACTCCTCAGTGTTAGGCGGCTCCTCTTCGACCACCTGTTCTTCTCCTGTGGGGGGGGTGTGAGACAGCAAGAGTGAGCTCACATACGTTCATAGCTCAACAAGTCGTGGGGAATAATGTGGCATGAACTCACCAAAGGTGGGAGTTCATGTAGTGTAAGGCTGATCAATGGAATAAAGGCTGAAGCTGAGCATTGCTTTTATAAGTTGGTCAAAATTTTATTAGCAATTACTAAGTGTAAGTAAATACCAAACCTTAATAATAATAAAGAACAATAATAGTAAAGTAATCCCAAATGCGATGCAAATGTCAAATTAAACTTAAGTTCCATAGTTAATCATGTGAGGGTCCGAGCCGCTCTTGACCGTGAGCACGACTAGTATACTAGTTTTACACTCTGCAGAGGTTGCGCATCTTTACCCACAAGTCGTGTATCCCATGTCGCCAGGGTTTGCAAGGCCCTTAGACACTACCGAGGTGAATGGCTAGGGATCCACTACGAGGCCTTTACAAAGTTCCACTAGCTTTCGAAAACCCGCTACAGTTTATAGGAAGTTCCAATGCAGGGTTCCTGGCTGACCGCCATCGCAGCAAAATCAACCAGGGACCTCCCTACACTGACCACTCCCCTACTGCCCTTGCCCCTTTCGGGTAAGGTAGTCTTCCACTAGCTTTCCTAATTAGTCAGCCAAGGGCGTCCCATTAAACCCTTGTGGTAGCACTGTTTTCCCGGGTGGTCGCTCCATGTTCCCATTAATTTAATGATCTTAACATGAACAGCAATAATAACAATATAATAACAGAATAATCATGAATAGTGTATCTCCATACCCAATCCACATAAAGCAATAGCAAGTACTACCCAAAAATATTTCAGGGGTGAACAAGGTATAGAGGTAATCAAAACTGGGGTAACACAAAGGCTCCCATCAAAATTAACCTATGCAGATCATTAAAATTAATAAGAACATGGCTGGGAAAAGTAAGTGATCAAGGGCACAACTTGCCTGTAATGAGCTCCTGCTCAGCTACTTCTACTTGTTGAACCTCAGTTTCCACAGTGGCTTGCTCATCTACTCGCATCAACACAATACATACATAGTATAGCAAAAATTAACATTGCACCAAACATGTAAATAAAATACACAGTAAAAACCTACACATTAAAATGAAACCATAGGAACTGGAATCACTAAATTTGGAGTTATATATTTCAAGTTATGAATTTCTGTAGCTTTTATGTATTTAATACAAGATTAAGTATTAGATAAATTTAAATGAGCCTTTCATGCTAAAACAGAGGCACTACTGCGTAGACAATATTATTACAAAAATTTAGGAACTGGAATGGACCAATTTGGAGCTCATATGAATTTTCTATGAAATAAACAAGTTTCTAGAATTGTTTTTGTATTAAAAATGAATTTCTAATATTATTTCTCTGTTTTTAAACATCACTGGACTGGGCCTCGAATTCCCGAAAGCGCAGGGGTCTCTGCGCAAGATATCCTAGACATAGAGAATAGTAACACATGGACGGCGGGTTTATAACCTGAAAGCAGAGGGGCTCTTTAACAAAATACACCCGCGAAGGGGTATCGGGGTTTACTGGCCGCACGATCAAACTTCGGTGGCCAGGATTAGATCTTATCTATTATGAAACGTTACGCGATGACGTCCCTCGGATCAGAGACTGACGATCCTGATTTTAAGTAGCCGAGGCCCTGTCGGATCCGCCCGATCGTGATCCAAGGGCCAACGCTGATCCGCGCGACGCTACATCCCAGATTGAATCCGCACCGCACAGCAGCGAATCTACGGTTCCCTCTACTTCGACCCTACATCTAATCATGGCCGTTAGACATGAGATCAACGGTCGAGTGATCGTCACCTATCCTACCGACGACCGAGCGCATCCGCGCAAGCCAGCCGCGGCGGTGCCTCACCGGCGACACGGTGATCTGGCGCCCCGGCCCTCCTGGATTCCCCCGGCGACATGGAAAATGATGAGGAACGCAGCGCGAATTCGTCAAGTGAGGACTTACCGGCGACGGTGGCACGACGCGCACTGCCCACGGTGCCACAAGGAATCGCGGGTGCCCGAAGTCGACGGTGAGCGATTCCTCCCGCTCCAGCCGCCAAACTCACCCGAGGATGAGTCGCACACACTCCACATGATCCTGCTTAGCTCCTCGGCCTCCAGATCCCCAAGTGTTCTCAACGGTGGTGGACACCGGCGGTACTCTCTCTCCCCCCTTTTCGGTTCGGCTCCAAGTGTACAGCGGCGGTGGAATTAGGGGTCGATGTGCGAAATAAAAAGGCGAGCGATAACTCCCGGATGGCAGTCGTGGATATAGGTCCCACGGCCCCGGGGATTTCGGCCAGGACACGGTCGTGCGCGGCGAGATCGGCGTTCTGGTGCGCGCGATTCATTCGGAGGAGAAGGTTCTGATCGCCTGGACCCACGCGTCATACAAGGTTGTGCTCACAGGCGCGCGGCTTATGAGCGACTGACGCGAGGGGCCCACATGTCACACCCACGGATCGGCATCCCGAGCCAGGCGGCCAACACGTGAGTGGGCTATTAGTTGGGCCGGTTGGGAAGCCGAATTCGGCCCATGCGCAGAAATGGAGTTCTTCCTTTTTTTTCTTTATTTATTTCTGTTTTCATTTCCTTCCTATTTTCTCTTATTTTCACATTTCAAAACTAAATTCAAATTCTTGTGTGAACTTTGAACTCACAATTTGAATTCAAATATGGAGGTGAATTGGTAGTCATGTTAAGTGTACCAAATAAACATACTAGTGTGGGATGAGTTTATTTATTTATAAATTTTATCTTGTCTTTTTATAGTATTTCTCTCTTAAATTCCCAATTCAAATTTAACTTCTAATTTGAATTCATTTTTTTTTGGAGGCAAATTTATCCTTATTATTATTATTACTATTATTATTTTATTTAATGCACAAACATAAAAACTCCAACAAATGCACTTTTCTTTATTTTAGAATAATTGTTTTATTTAGTCACTCTCAATTACATAGGTGCTCTTTTTATGATGCATATGAGACACACAAAATGAGGAGCTCTCTCTATTACTCTTGGTATACAACTTTGAGTATTACAGCGCAGGACAACACGAGGCCGCGGTTTCCCCTCACTGGTTTTTCCCCCTTGTGCTCCGCCTCGCACTGACCCATCTGGGCTGGGACACGCAGCGACAATTTACTCGTCGGTCCAGGGACCCCCTGAGGTCGAAACCTGACAGTGGGCGCGCCAGGTAGGGGCCTGCTGCGTGTTGATGAACAACTTCCTGTCAAGCTCTAGATGGGGAGTCTCCAGCAACCTCTCCAACCCGGGACGAAGCTCCGTTTCGAGAGTCTCGAGTTTGTGTCCCTTGACGGCAGCTACGACATGATACTCCTTCCTCCGCCGTGCGACAACGACAATGGCAGCCGTCAGCCCGCCCGCCAGCGGCGGAATCAACGACGTCTTCCCCGCGTGGCGGAAGAACAACATCCGAGTCTGTCCTGTCACCTTCCCCATCGACGGGGGAGGAGGCGGGGCAACCATGGCCAAGCAGGAGGCAGCGCCTCGTCGGCTGTCGAGCGAGTCGACGGTGCCGGCGCCCCAGCGGGGGACACGTCGGGCGTTGACCTCGCGTCTGAGACAAAGACAAGCGTCGTTTCCCCGCAACACGCCAACCCCAAGTGGACAGGCGACGCCAGCACGCTCGCGAAGGACTTGCTGAGCGTTAGCCTTGTACATGAGATAACGGTGCAGTCCGTCCCCGACGCGACTTCGTCACCATCCGTCGATCAAGAGGTACCGTCCGTTTCACATCCTGTGCCTTTTAGATTCAGCTTCGACCCACCAAGCGATCCCGCTTCGGTGGACGCTTTCATAAAGGCATATCCGAACCTTCCGGGGTACCATATGTGGTCAACCTGGGACAGATTGACAGCCGTCTCGACCTACGGGCCCCCCCGAGTTCTGAGGAAGATGACGAGCCCGACTCTGGTTGGGATTTCTCCGGTCTCGGTAACTCCAGTGCCATGTGGGACTTCATGACCGCATGTGACTACTGCCTCTCCGGTTGCTTCGATGATAGCCACAGCCTCGGCGATGAGGACTGTGGCCCAAGTCGCGAATGTTTCCACGTCGATCTAGGGGGTCTCGACGAAGGCAACCACCTTGGTATGCCGGAGGACGGCGACCCCCTAGGTCTGCGCCTCGCGTTGACATCCTTCGGGAGCTAGCTATGGTCCCAGTCCCTGCGGGGGTCAGGACACACAGCTCGAGCAAATCCGCGAGATGTAGGTCAGGCTCAACGAGGAAGCAGGACAACTTGTGTAGCTTCGGCAGAACATCGGGCAGGAGCGGGTAGGCCGAGCACCGGCCGGAGAAGCGCGTCATCTGGCCCAGGATGTCCAGCACTGCATCACCGACAATGCCAGGGCAAGGCTGCCCCCGGCTTCCAGTGGGGTCGGCCAGAACCTGGCTGCAGCAGCAATACTACTCTGAGCGATACCGGAACCATCCACCACCGAGGGGCGGCGTATCCAGGGAGAACTCAAGAATCTCCTGGAGGATGCCGCGGTCCGACGGGCCGAAAGCTCTGCCTCCCGAAGGCAGGGATACCCCTCGGAGCATCACGCTGCGACTTCCCGATTCACGCGGGAAGCCCCGGTCCAAACCGGGCGCACGCGGGACACAGCGCCTGCGGCCCCGGGCCGCCTCGGCAACGAGCACCATCGCCGCGACCGTCGAGCCCACCTCGACGAGAGGGCGCACCAAGGCTACCACCCCAAGCGTGGGGGACGCTATGACAGCGGGGAGGATCGGAGCCCTTCGCCCGAACCACCCGGTCCGCAAGCTTTCAGCCGGGCCATACGACGGGCGCCGTTCCTGACCCGGTTCCAGGCCCCGACTACCATCACCAAGTACTCGGGGGAGACAAGGCCGGAACTATGGCTCGCGGACTACCGGCTGGCCTGCCAGCTAGGTGGAACGGACGATGACAACCTCATCATCCGCAACCTCCCCCTGTTCCTCTCCGACGCCGCCCGAGCCTGGCTAGAGCATCTGCCTCCTGCGCAGATCTCCAACTGGGACGACTTGGTCAAAGCCTTCGCCGGCAACTTCCAGGGCACATACGTGCGCCCTGGGAACTCCTGGGATCTCCAAAGCTGCCGCCAGCAGCCGGGAGAATCCCTGCGGGATTACATCCGGCGATTCTCGAAGCAGCGCACCGAGCTGCCCAACATCACCGACTCAGATGTCATCGGCGCGTTCCTCGCCGGCACCACTTGCCGCGACTTGGTGAGCAAGCTGGGTCGCAAGACTCCCACCAGGGCGAGCGAGCTGATGGACATCGCCACCAAGTTCGCCTCTGGCCAGGAGGCAGTCGAGGCCATCTTCTGGAAGGACAAGCAGCCTCAGGGGCGCCAGCCGGATGATGTCCCCAAGGCGTCCGCTCAGCGTGGCGTGAAGAAGAAGGGCAAGAAGAAGTCGCAAGCGAAACGCGACGCAGCCGACGCAGACCTATCCAACCGCCACCGAGCACAAGAACCCTCGGAGGCCTCCTGGAGGCGCCAACTTGTTCGACAAGATGCTCAAGGAGTCGTGCCCTATCATCAGGGTCTCGTCAAGCACACCCTTGAGGAGTGCGTCATGCTTCGGCGCTACTTCCACAAGGCCAGGCCACCAGCGGAAGGTGGCAGGGCCCCCGACAACGACAAGAAGGAAGCCCACAAGGCAGAGGAGTTTCTCGAGGTCCATGACTGCTTCATGATCTACGGTGGGCGGGTGGTGAACGCCTCGGCTCGGCACCGCAAGCAAGAACGCCGGGAGGTCTGCTCGGTGAAGGTGGCGGCGCCAGTCTACCTAGACTGGTCCAACAAGCCCATCACCTTAGACCAAGGCGACCACCCCGACCACGTGCCGAGCCTGGGGAAGTACCCGCTCGTTGTTGATCCTGTCATCGGCAACGTCAGGCTTACCAAGGTCCTCATGGACGGAGGCAGCAGCCTCAACATCATCTACGCTGACACCCTCAGGCTCTTGCAGATCGATCTGTCCTCAATCCGGGCCGGTGCGGCGCCCTTTCACAGGATCATTCCTGGGAAGCGTGTCTAGCCCCTTGGACAACTCGATCTGCCCGTCTGCTTTGGGACTCCCTCCAACTTCCGAAAGGAAACCCTCACGTTCGAGGTGGTCAGGTTCCGAGGAACCTACCACGCAGTGCTAGGGAGACCATGCTACGCCATGTTCATGGCCGTCCCCAACTACACCTACCTCGAGCTCAAGATGTCGGGCCTCAACGGGGTCATCACCGTCGGCCCCACGTACCAACACGCGTATGAATACGACATGGAGTGCGTGGAGTATGCCGAGGCCCTCGCCGAATCCGAGGCCCTCATCGCCGACCTAGAAAGCCTCCCCAAGGAGGTGCCAGATGCGAAGCGCCACGCCGGCAACTTCGAACCAGCAGAGGCGGTTAAGTCCGTCCCTCTCGACCCCAGCAACGACACCTCCAAGCAGATCCGGATCGGCTCCGAGCTCGACCCCAAATAGGAAGCAGTGCTCGTCGACTTTCTCCGCGCAAACGCCAAGGTTTTTGCGTGGAGTCCCTCGGACATGCTAGGCATACCGAGGGATGTCGCCGAGCACTCACTGGATATCCGAGCTGGAGCCCGACCCGTGAAGCAGCCTCTACGCCGATTCGATGAAGAAAAGCGCAGAGCCATAGGCGAGGAGATCCACAAGCTGATGGCTGCTGGGTTCATCAAAGAGGTATTCCATCTCGAATGGCTTGCCAACCCGGTGCTTGTGAAAAAGAAAGGTGGGAAATGGCGGATGTGTGTAGACTACATTGGTATAAACAAAGCATGTCCGAAAGTTCCCTACCCTCTGCCTCGCATCGACCAAATCGTGGATTCCACTGCTGGGTGCGAAACCCTGTCGTTCCTCGATGCCTACTCAGGGTATCACCAAATCAGGATGAAAGAGTCCGACTAGCTCGCGACTTCTTTCATCACACCCTTTGGCATGTACTGTTACATTACTATGCCGTTTGGTTTGAGGAATGCGGGTGCGACATACCAAAGGTGCATGAACCACGTGTTCGGACAGCACATTGGTCGAATGGTCGAGGCTTACGTCGATGACATCGTAGTCAAGACAAGGAAAGCCTCCGACCTCCTCTCAGACCTTGAAATGACATTCAAGTGTCTCAAAGCGAAAGGCGTAAAACTCAATCCCGAGAAGTGTGTCTTCGGAGTCCCCCGAGGCATGCTCCTGGGGTTCATCGTCTCCGAGCGGGGCATCGAGGCCAACCCGGAGAAAATCGCGGCCATCACCAACATGGGCCCATCAAGGACTTGAAAGGAGTACAGAGGGTCATGGGATGCCTTGCGGCTCTGAGCCGCTTCATCTCGCGCCTCGATGAAAGAGGCCTGCCCCTGTATCGCCTCTTAAGGAAGACCGAGCGCTTCACTTGGACCCCCGAGGTCGAGGAAGCCCTCGGGAACTTGAAGGCGCTCCTTACAAGCACGCCCATCCTGGTGCCCCCCGCTGCCGGAGAAGCCCTCTTGATCTACGTCGCCGCTACCACTCAGGCGGTCAGCGCCATGATCATGGTCGAGAGACGAGAAGAAGGGCACGCATTGCCCGTCCAGAGGCTGGTCTACTTCATCAGTGAGGTACTGCCCGAGACCAAAATCCGCTACCCACAAATTCAGAAGCTGCTGTACGCGGTAATTCTAACACGGTGAAAGTTGCGACACTACTTCGAGTCTCATCCGGTGACTGTGGTGTCATCCTTCCCCCTGGGGGAGATCATCCAGTGCCGAGAGGCCTCGAGTAGGATTGCAAAGTGGGCGGTGGAGATCATGGGCGAGACAATCTCGTTCGCCCCTCGGAAGGCCATCAAGTCCCAAGTCTTGGCGGACTTTGTGGCTGAATGGGTCGACACCCAGCTTCCGGTAGCTCCGATCCAACCGGAACTCTGGACCATGTATTTCGATGGGTCGCTGATGAAAACAGGAGCGGGCGCGGGCCTGCTCTTCATCTCACCCCTCGGAAAGCACCTCCGCTACGTGCTGCGCCTCCATTTCCCGGCGTCCAACAACATGGCCGAGTATGAGGCTCTGGTTAACGGGTTGCGCATCGCCAACGAGCTAGGGGTCCGACGCCTCGACGCTCGTGGC
The DNA here is from genome assembly GCA_029449295.1 of Zea luxurians. Classification (NCBI taxonomy): domain Eukaryota; kingdom Viridiplantae; phylum Streptophyta; class Magnoliopsida; order Poales; family Poaceae; genus Zea; species Zea luxurians. Next base: position 89,540,025 of record JAOPSE010000006.1, on the reverse strand, counting down.
GACTCGCAGCTTGTCATCGACCAAGTCATGAAGAACTCCCACTGCCGCAACCCGAAGATGGAAGCCTACTGCGACGAGGTTCGGCGCCTGGAGGACAAGTTCTACGGGCTCAAGCTCAACCACGTCGCTCGACGATACAACGAGACTACAGACGAGCTGGCTAAGATAGCCTCGGGGCGGACAACGGTTCCTCCGGATGTCTTCTCCCGAGACCTACATCAACCCTCCGTCAAGACCGACGACACGCCCGAGCCTGAGAAGGCCTCGGTTCTGCCCGAGGCGCCCTCAGCTCAGCCCGAGGCAGCCTTGGCCCCGCCCGAGGCACCCTCGGCCCCCGAGGGTGAGGCACTGCACGTCGAGGAAGAGCAGAATGGGGTCATGCCTAATCAAAACTGGCAGACCCCATACCTGCAATATCTCCACCGAGGAGAGCTACCCCACGACAGAGCCGAAGCTCGGCGACTGGCGCGGCACGCCAAGTCGTTCGTCTTGCTGGGTGACGGAAAGGAGCTCTACCACCGCAGCCCCTCAGGCATCCTCCAGCGATGCATATCCATCGCCGAAGGTCAGGAGTTATTGCAAGAAATACACTCGGGGGCTTGCGGTCACCACGCAGCACCTCGAGCCCTCGTGGGAAACGCCTTCTGACAGGGTTTCTACTGGCCAACTGTGGTGGCCGATGCCACTAGGATTGTACGCACCTGCCAAGGGTGTCAATTCTATGCAAGGCAGACGCACCTGCCCGCTCAGGCCCTGCAAACAATACCCATCACCTGGTCGTTTGCTGTGTGGGGTCTGGACCTCGTCGGTCCCTTGCAGAAGGCACCCGAGGGCTTCACGCATCTGCTGGTCGCCATCGACAAATTCTCCAAGTGGATCGAGGTCCGACCCCTAAACAGCATCAGGTCCGAACAGGCGGTGGCGTTCTTCACCAACATCATCCATCTCTTCGGGGTCCCGAACTCCATCATCACTGACAACGGCACCCAGTTCACTGGCAGAAAGTTCCTGGACTTCTGCGAGGACCACCACATCTGGGTGGACTAGGCCGCCGTAGCTCACCCCATGACGAATGGGCAGGTAGAGCGTGCCAACGGCATGATTCTGCAAGGACTCAAGCCGAGGATCTACAACGACCTCAACAAGTTCGGCAGGCGATGGATGAAGGAACTCCCCTCGGTGGTCTAGAGTCTGAGGACGACACCAAGCCGAGCCACGAGCTTCACGCCGTTTTTTTTAGTATATGGGGCCGAGGCTATCTTGCCCACAGACTTAGAATACGGCTCCCCGAGGACGAGGGCATACGATGCCCAAAGCAACCAGACCAACCGAGAAGACTCACTTGACCAACTGGAAGAGGCTCGAGACATGGCCTTACTACACTCGGCGCGGTATCAGTAGTCTCTGCGACGCTACCACGCCCGAGGGGTTCGGTCCCGGGACCTCCAGGTGGGCGACTTGGTGCTTCGGCTACGACAAGACGCCCGAGGGCGACACAAGCTCACGCCTCCTTGGGAAGGGCCGTTCATCATCGCCAAGATTCTGAAGCCCGAAACATACAAGCTGGCTAACAATCAAGGCGAGGTCTACAGCAACGCTTGGAACATCCGACAGCTATGTCGCTTCTACCCTTAAGATGTTTTCAAGCTGTTCATGTACCTCGTTTATATACCCAAGCAAAATCTAACCATCAAGGAAGGGTCAGCCTTGCCCCGGCAAAGCCCAACCCTCCCTCGGGGGCTAGAAGGGGGGAACCCCCTCCGCGTCAAAATTTTCCTCAGAAAAAGTCTTTCTGCCATAACATCTTTCGTGCTTTTCGACTACTTCGATAGTGGAGTCCTGAAAACGACGGAGTACACGTAAGCAGGCAAGGCCGACCGAGCCGAGGGACTCCTACGCCTCTGGGATACGGATACCTCACTCATCACCTTCTGCGATAAGTAACTCACGCTCGGATAAGGGATTCCGCTGTCCGAACAAGTCTTAACGCTCGAAAACTTTTTCTGCCGAAATGATTTTTCGTGCCTTCTCGACTATATCGATAACAGAATCCTATGGACGAGTAATATTACACGTAAGCAGGCAAGGCCGATCGAGCCGAGGGACTCCTACGCCTCTGGGATACGGATACCTCACTCATCACCTTCTACGATAAGTAACTCTCGCTCGGATAAATGATTCTGTTACCGACGAACAAGTCCTGATACTCGAAACAAAGGGAAAAGAAACGCAGCTTTACAACACGACGATGACATGTTTTGGCCTCGGCGGTCGCAAAAAACATACGCACACTACAGACAAACAGTCCCTGCAGGTTCAGACATCAGTAGGGGGAGCAGCAGCACCCTCGGCATCGACTCCACCTTCGGCGGAATCCCACCCGGCCTCGGACAGCAACACGGTCGAAGGATCCCCACCTCGAAGGAAGATGTCAGCACCGCGTCTGGGCCATCGCAGCCAGGGTCTCCTCCACGAACCCGGCCCAAGCAGACGGCCGGACCGGCCGCTCCGTAGCCTCAGCCAGCTGTCCCCCGAGGACACCAGCCCGGCTCATGGCCTCGGCAGCCCGACTCCAAGGTTGGTCCCGCCAGTGGACGACCTGGCCAGGTCCCAGCCGCCACTGCAATGCCTCCTCGGCCTGGGAAGTCCCCTACTCCTAGGCCAACAAAGTTTCTTCTCTAGCCAACTCTGCCTCTGTCCGTGCTGACACCGCTGCCTCCGGCTTCGGCTCATCGCAGAGCAGCCGAGGGTTCCTTCACTAAGCAAGAGAAGCCTTGAGCGGCAAGGCCGACTGAGCCGAGGGACTCCTACGCCTTCGGGATACGGATACCTCACTCGTCACCTTTCGCACAGGGCAACTCATACTTGGTTAAGCGGTCCAGCTAGCCGACAGGCGAGTCCTGGTGCGTGAAATGGGGAAGAAACACGGCTTTACGCCCAAATACACAGATGTTCAGGCCCCAACAGCCACAATGAACATACGCCAGCACTCAAGGTGCCATTACAAACGGGACTCCGGTTCCATTCCCGCGGGTATGAACAACCTCCATACCAGGAGGCTCGCGGGACGACGAACTCCAAGCGGCTCACCGCCGCCTGCTCCGACAGCAGCGGCAACGACCTCCGTCCCGGGTGGCAAGACAGCTGCAGCAATGGCTTCCGGGCAAACGCTGCGGCGGAAAAGTTCTCGCCCACCAAGGACGAGAACCAGCCATTCAAGCCAGGGAGACGGAGGTCCAGGGGTGCAGGAGGAGTTAGCGATCTCCTCGGCAGAGAAACCTTCTCCGGCTGCCACCACCTCAGCACCGATGGCGACGTCCACCTGTCCACCAACACCGCACCAGCGGGCGCCGGCCGCCCCAAAGCGCACCGGCAGGTCCTCACTCTCGTCCTCGCCACGAGAACGAGAATGGGACCGTCCCAGAACACGAGTACCGCCCTCGCGGCGTACAACGTGTTGTGAGACCCCCCGGTGTGGCTGGCCACCGTCGCCCGGACAGAGGACGGAATGCTGCACCCTGGCTGGGCAGCAGCAGTTCGCCTTCCCCGGCATGGCTGGAGGACGCCTCCTCCGTAGAGCTGGAGGATGGTTTCTACCCCCAGAAGCTGGAGGAAGAAGTAGGACGCCAGCCCACGCCGAGGCAGGCCCCGGCTCGCCTCGCCCCCCGCCCCAGCAAGGATGACGAAAATCCTTGAAGCTGAGGGTGTGGCGGAGGCCGCAGCCCGGCTTGCTTCTCCCCACCATCGAACTGGTGGTCACCATCTTGGGTGACCATCGGCGAGGGGATGCTGCCGGGCTGCACGACGAAAATCCTTGAAGCTGAGCGATGGCTGAAAGGTACCAACCTCCACGAGGTTGCGCTTCTTCCACAACGAGACAAAGACAACGTGGACGCTCCCCATCCGAGGGGCTCGGAAGGCGGAAGGGCGCGACGCATGAGGGAAGTGCGAAGGCATGGCTACCGTCCAGGAGGTCAATCCCTTTTTAAAGGAGACTCTCCCCGCTCACGTCCTCAGCCATCACGGACTAAGTCTTCACCAACACGCTCCAAGGTCCTCCCCCTACGACACGGGGGCTGGGCCCCACGCGACGTGCAAGCTGCCCCAGGACAGAAGAAGCCAAACCGCCGCGCGCGGAGCGTGTAACCGCCCATCGGTTACAAGCATTCCTCCGTATTCGCCCAAACCAGCGGGTGAAAGGGCGGACCACCATGCAAGCGACATGCAACTGCACCAAGGGGCGCACCCTTTTGACTTCGACGCGTCCAGCATGGAGGCCCAGGCCCACACGTCAGGTAACCGGCGCGCCGGTTACTACGTGCAAAAGACTGCAGCGCCACTTGCGCCAGCGCCGCGCCTTCTCGACTACGGGACCGGTGCCACGACTCGAGGTAACCCCACGCACGGCCCAGCAGTGCCAACCAGGCATGCCGGTCACAGGTCAGTCAGCCGCGGGAGAAGGCGCGACAGTCGATATGGCCAGAAGTGGGCCGGCAGTAATAGCGGTGGCAGGCAAGCGGAAGCAGCAGTCAAATCATCTGCAGGCTCACGTCCCCTCCTGGAACAGCGAGAGAGCTCTCTCCCACGGCGTGAAGACGACGCGCCCGTGTTTCGTTCCTCGAACGGCTCGCGCATGCACAACGGCTGCCCCGCGAACCACTTGTCCCGTCGCATTAACTCTGCGGCAGGACAGGCGACACCTTTGGCAGGCGAAGCAGGCAACACTTCACCTCCGCCATAATGACCGCGTCAAAAAAGGTGTGCCACGTCGTTCAATTTCGTATCCTTTTCTTCTTCCCCTTTCTCTCTCTCTCTTGCTACAGGGACCAGGAAAGGGGGATACTCCGAAAGGGATCCTTCTCTGCGAAGGAAGCGGGCCCCAAGCCCCCCTACTAATCAGAGGTTCGAAGGCTGGCCCCTCGGAAGGGTTCGACAGCCGCCTCAGAGCACTTGGGCTCCACGCCCACTACTGGTCAGAGGTTCGAAGGCTGGCTCCTCAGAAGGGTTCGACAGCCGCCTCAGGCCACTCGGGCTCCGTGCCCGTTACTGATCAGGGGTTCATAGGCTGGCCCCCCGACGGGTTCGACAGTCGCCCCAGAGCACGCAGAGTGAGGGATGACTCTGGGTATGTTCGATACATAACCAAGGCTCAGGCTAGCTCCCGAGGTACCCTAGGACATTTCCGAGACCAGCAGGAACGATTCTGTAATGGAATCCCATCAGAGGGAGGCATCGAGCCCTCGGACCCTATCGAACGGGACCGGGTTCGGCAAATCACCTGCAGGTACTTTTGGAGCGTGCCTCTGGGCCACTAGCCGACCCTTATCGAACGGGGCACGGACGTCCACTCGGATCACCTGTTAGCAACTCACTGGAGACACCATGTTCGGCGCCCTCCGAGGGCAACATGGCGCTTTCCCCCCCCCCCCCCCCCCTCCTCCTTGCGGAAAGGCGACGCAGGGGCGTATGAAAAAAGCCGAGTCTGCCCTTGACCGTCCTCTCGCCCTGTGCAGAGACTCGGGGGCTGCTCTCACAAACCCGACTCCGGCCAAACCGTTGACAGCGTCAACATACCAGCCCGAGAACTCGGAACCTGACCATGCACCCGGGCAACGACCAGTTCGCATGAGGGAACAACCAGACTGGCCGAGCCATCATGAAAGGCATTAAGACCTCGAAGGAGTCAAACCACTCCTCCGAGGCCTCGGGGGCTACACCCGGAGGGTGCGCTCGTGCGCACCCACCGGAACAAAATGCAACCGAGAAAGGCCGATCCCCTTGCAAAAAAGTGCGACAAAGCCTCCAAGCGAGTACCCACACTCCCTTTGAGGCTCGGGGGCTACTGTCGAGGACCGTAATTAGGGGTACCCCCAAGGCTCCTAATCTCAGCTGGTAACCCCCATCAGCACAAAGCTGCAAAGGCCTGATGGGCGCAAATTCCGATCAAGGCTCCGTCCACTCAAGGGACACGATCTCGCCTCATCCGAGCCTAGCCTCAAGCAGGAACGGTAGACCAAGGCAGATTCGCGCCTCGCCCGAGGGTCTCCTCAAGCAACGGACACACCTTCGACTCGCCCGAGGCCCAGTTCGGGCAGGCTTCACGGAGAAGCAACCTTGGCCAGATCACCTCGCCAGCCGACTAGATCGCAGGAGCATTTAATGCAAGGATCGCCTGACACCTTATCCTGATGCGTGCTCTCCAGTCGACAAGGCTGAAGTGACCGCAGTCACTTCGCCCCTCCACTGACTGACCTGATAGGAAAACAGCGCCGCCTGTGCTGCCCCGACTGCTGTGCCACCCGCCAGGGTGAGGCTGATAGCAGCCAAGTCCAGCCTCGGGCGCCATAGGAATCTCTGCCTCGCCCGACCCTAGGGCTCGGACTCAACCTCGACTCCGGAAGACGATCTCCGCCTCGCCCGACCCCAAGGCTCGGACTCAACCTCGACCTCCGAACGATGGTCTCCGCCTCGCCCGACCCCTGGGCTCGGACTCAACCTCGACCTCGGAGGAGTCACCACCTCGCTCGGGCCAACCACGCCACAAGGGGGGCCATCATTACCCTACCCCTAGCTAGCCTAGGTTACGGGGGACAAGACCGGCGTCCCATCTGGCTTGCCCCGGTAAAACAAGTAATGATGGCACCCCGCGTGCTCCATGACAACGGCAGTTCTCAGCCCCTTATGGAAGCAAGGAGATGTCAGCAAGGATCCGACAGCTCCGACAGCTGTGCTTCTACAGGGCTCAAGCGCTCCTTCGACGGCCACGACGCCACATGAACAGGGCTCCAACACCTCTCCGATAGCCACGTCGGCATGTACATAGGGTTCTGGCTCCTCTCTGCTAGACACGTTAGCACACTGCTACACCCCCCGTTGTACACCTGGACCCTCTCCTTACGTCTATAAAAGGAAGGTCCAGGGCCCTCGTACGAGGAGGTGGCCGCACGGGAGAACGGGCTGACGCGCAGTCTCACGCCCCCTCTCTCTCTCTCCCTCGCGAACGCTTGTAACCCCCTACTGCAAGCGCATCCGCCCTGGGCGCACGACAACACAAGGCCGCGGTTTCCCCTCACTGGTTTTCCCCCCTTGTGCTCCGTCTCGCGCTGACCCATCTAGGCTGGGACACGCAGCGACAATTTACTCGTCGGTCTAGGGACCCCCCGGGGTCGAAACGCCGACAGAGTCCTTTTGATACTTGGGGTGTTCAGTAAGTTGGTGTTCAATTGGAGTATGTTGCATAATTTCATAGCTTTCTTAATATGCCAATTCTATTGATGGAGCTTTATAGACATGCCAGTTTATAAATGGAGCATGTTGCAGTTAGATGTAGTCTATTTCATAATTGAGTGTACAAATAGATTTTACTTATAACGTGTTGCATAATAGGACTAAGCTTTAGGGGAGTGCTTTTGTACCAATAGTAGTAATTGGTTAGTATCTGATGATCTTCATGAGAAATATGGCATCGTTATATGGCTGTATTTGGTAGCACCTGATGCAATTTTTTTGAATTGGCCAAGTAGCGTGGTCTCGTGCCCATAATAGAATAGTGACACTTAGTTGATCTTTTGTTATTCTTTTTCAGATGTGAAGACCAAGTAGGAGAACAACTCATGGGACATAAGCAGATTTTCTAGAAGAGGAGAACAACACTTGATGACTTTGATAGGTTCAAAGTCATGCTGGCAAAGATCAAGGTCAGGAACCTCGCTATCAAATGTTTAGTTCGTGTTGGCACTATTTATATTGCTCGCTCACACTTTTTCTTTATGTAAACAGAGGGGTGGTGCTATCAAGCAAGAGCTCGCCAAGTTGAAGAAGGCATCCATGGCTTAATGGGCATCTTTTAGTGGATGTCATGTTAGAGTTTTTGGTTCTAAGTTGGATCAACAATTCGATTGAGTGTTGACAAAGACAGAAGTACTAATATGTTCCCTGTGAATACATTTCAAACTTTATCAAGCATGGGTGTGCTCTAGATATTTTATCGTGAATGATATAGAATATATAAGGTAGCTTGCGTCAAATGCGTGATTTGTAGCATTTTTGTTTTGTTTAAACATTGACATAATCTATTTTGCGATATTGTCTAGTGAAAGGGAAATAGGGTCAAACCTTTTCCTATATGTTTTTGGTGGTTGAATTGCCCAACACAAACAATTGGATTAACTAGTTTGCTCTAGATTATATATTCCACAGGTGCCAAAGGTTCACAACAAAACAATACAAATTTAAAAGAAAGGGTTCAAAACAAAGGAGTAAAGGAAACCAAAGTGTGCCCTGATCTGGCGCACCGGACTGTCCGGTGTACCACCGGACAGTGTCCGTTGCACTAGGGAGGATCGACCTCAAACTCTTCAGCTTCGGGTTTCCCAGGCGCAGCTCCGCTATAATTCATCGGACTGTCCGGTGTGCCACCAGACTGTCAGGTGCACCAGCGGAGCAACGGCTATCTACGCGCAACGGTCGACTCTGCAAAGTGAATAGTGCAATTCAGATGTCAGAGCAGAAGGTCAGAGGGGCACCGGACTGTCCGATGTAGCACCGGACTGTACGGTGCCGCATGAGGACAAAGCCTCCAACGGTCGACTAGCTCCAAGCCCTAATGGCACGATGACATGGCGATGCACCGGACACTGTCCGGTGGCGCACCAGACTATCCGGTGCGCCCATCGCCAGCAGCCTTCTCCAACGGCTACAATTTGGTTGGTGGCTATAAATACCACCCCAACCGGCCACTTCAAGGTGGGGGAGCCCAAGCAACATTCCAAGTCATATAGTTGCCATATTCAAGCCCTCCCAACCACCTCGATTCATTGATCCATCCTATACACAAGATTTAGACCATTACAACCAACACAAGTGCCACAAAAGAGAGAACAAGCAAGAGAGAGCTACTCGGTTGAGTTTAGCACTAGTGCCTTGTGAGATTCATTGAGAGAAAGTGTGTGCTACATCTTGTGTTCATTTGTGCGTGGAGTTTTGACTCCCATTGAACTTCCTCCAAAGTTTTGGAGGCTTGTAAAGCTAGCAAGAGACACCAAAGAGTGTGGTGATCCTTGCAGGGTCTTAAGTGATCTTTGAGAAGAAGAAGAGCTCGCCGGTCTTTGGTGATCGGTGGAGAGAGGTAAAGGGTTGAAAGAGACCCGTCCTTAGTGGGCTCCTCAACGGGGACTAGGCGTTCGAGGGCCAAACCTCGGTAAAACAAATCACCCGTGTCTCTTGTGTTTATTGCTTGTGATTTGTTTGCTTTCCCTCACTCTAAGTTTTCTTGCACTATTCTTTGCTAATATTATTTGGTGTTGCTTCAAGTTAAATTCTCATTTAGTGAAGCAACACCTTGCAAGAAAGAACTTGTGTTATTGCTCTTCTTATCTAAGCCCTCTTGCTTTATTCTCATAGACCTATTAGTTGTATTGATTTATCATTTCCGCGTTATTTGAAAGCAATACTCTTCACAAGCGAAGGACTTAGTTTTTATACTCCGATAATTGTGTATCTTGTTCTAACCACTAATCAAGGGATCTAGTTGGGGTGTAAAGTTATAATTTTCAGGTTTCTCCTATCCACTCCCCCTCTAGGCGACTTTCAATTGGTATCAGAGCAAGGCACTTCATATTGAGTCTAACAACTCGAAGTGATGGCTCGAGGAAGATCCCAAAAGAACAAGAAGACAACTCCGAAGGAGAACAAGGAGGTAACTCTTGAGATATTACTTTCCGATTGTTCTAATTATGATTCATGTTCTACTAGGGTGATAAATGCTTTTAGAACCGTAGATCCACAATTAGAACAAATTATAAACAAGAGTATCATACCCTCTAGTTATAATAGAAAAAATATTTCCGAGGAAGATCAAAGATGTATACGCTTAAACTATCTAGCTTAATTATGACATTTTAAGTAATTCTCTTAGCAAAGAAGATTATTGTGCCTTCATAATGAATTATAATGAATTTATTCGTGTTGCGCATGATATTTGGACTAGAATTAAAAATAAATTTGAGTCCAAACATGATGGTTCATTTTGTGCTTCTACTTCCTTTGTTCCTTGTGAAACTAACCCTTTGAAGGAAGAAGAAGAAAATGAACGATGGAGACCAAACGATGAATCCACCTCTCCAAAAGGTTTGTCTTCCAATTTTGATTCACACATATGTTGTGTGGCTAATGAAAATGATAGTGAAAGCACAAATGAGGATGAGGAGGATGAAAGAAGCTTCATGCAACTCTACGCTCATCTAAGTCAAGAAGATAAGGCGATCATGCTCAAACTTCTAAAAAGAGCGAGAGAGCAAAGCGAAGCTCGTCAAAGGCTAGAAGATATTCTCTCCCTAAAAATGCTAAGCTTTGATGAGTTGAATAAAGAACATGAGGAGCTAAAGTGCTCTCATGTTGATTTGGTCCAAAGGTATGAAACTATTTCAATTGAGCAAGAGAACTCTTCAATTTGTATGGCTCAATTAGTAAATAGGAATGCCTTGCTTAAGGATCAAGTGGAAAAGCTAAAAGTTGAAAATCTAGCTTTTCAAGAAAAATATGATATGCTTCGATATTCTAATGAAAATCTTATGGATGATCATATCATATTAAACATTGCTCATGAGGTTGTGATAGAAAACATAAAATCCCAACAACCTCACTCATGCACATGTATTCAAATTGAAATTATATTACCATGTGCTAATGCTTGTTGTCCGTCGACAAGCAAATCTTCCTTTGAGCTAGAATTTGCAGGAACAAAAGGTGATAAATATCAAAAGCTCAAAGAAGAAAATGTGAGGCTAAAGATGAGCTTGACTCAACTAAAAGGGAAGTGCATTGCTCAACCTTCTCAAGATAACTGTGATCACATGGTGAAGAAGCTTGAGATGAGAACAACCGTGGCATGCACTAAATCCCTTGAAGAAAATGTCAAGGACGTGAGGATTGCCAAGAGGAAGGAACAAAAGAAAAAAAATCAATACCTCTGCCAAAAGCCTCAATCATGCCTCCATGCAAGGTAACATCCAAGGTAATGATCAAGCCACACTTCATACTAAGAGAAGTAAGAAGTGTAGTGAATGCTTTGAAAAGGGACACTCGATTAGGTCATGTCCCTATATTAAAAATGACTTGGTTATTTACAAGGATGATAAACTTTGTTTTAAATGCTCAAAGAAGGGGCACTTAATTAAGTCTTGTCCCAATTTGAAACAAAAAGGCATAATATTAGAAAAGAAAATATTAACTAACCATGTAGTAAGCAAGAAACAAGGAAAGAAGAAATCTTCAAGACTTGAAGATCGCCTTTGCTACATATGCCGAAAGAAGGGACATCAATGCAAGGATTGTCCCATTGGTAACTATCCCACTCCTAGCTTGTCGATTAATTCTCATGTAACTAGGCAACCCAAAATTGCAACTTGTGCTAGAAAGGTAATGAGTTTACCTAGTGCTAACACAAAGGATGTTTGGGTTCCTAGATCTTTGTTGACTAACCATGATGGACCCATCAAGCGATGGGTACCAAAATATGCTTGACAAGCTTTGCAGGAGAAGGAGATGATATGAAGCTTTGGGGTGCTTGAGAGAGTCAATTCAATTCTTATTAACTCAAGCTATCAATCTTCAATGATCTATATATCCAAGTTTGACCCAAAGTTATTTCAAATTGTTATGTCTAAAACTCATATCATCTCGGGGAAGATGTTGATGTTGTAGGAAATAAAGAATTATTCTGTGCGGAAAGATCAAGGCCTACAACATGGAGGAAAGCCAAAGGATGGTAACACTTATGCTTTTAAGTGCACGTATCTTAAATTACCATTTCTCATGTGTCTTGTGTAGTCACATAGAAAAAGAAGCACTTCAGATGTCTTAAAATTATGTCACCATTCTTTGAAGAAATTCCTCTCATATGGTAGATTGCATATTCATCTTTTCTATACTATGGCAATCTACATGCTTTAAATTATCGTAAGTACCTCATGACATGTTTTACACTAATTATCTTATTATTGCCATAATTCTAGATATAGAAAGATATTCCAAGTTCTTAAAAGAATAAGGTGTCTTGTAAGGAATTCAAATCCTTAGGACACTTATAAAAGGAAAATTCTCTCTATAACTAGAATAGTGAGACTAATGCTTTTATCTAAGTAACCCAAGTAGTCTCACTTGTAGAGAATAGGTTTCTCTTTGGAAGTGCGTAATCTAACATAAAAAGAAAATTCAATCCAATGACTTATGTTGTTATGCTTCTTGCTTAAATTGGATAGGATTCTTCTACATTCATCGCTCTCCATGATTGAATTAGATTTGTTCCCATTATCTTAAGGAATTAACTATGCTTGTTTTATAAGTTAAAACTAAGCATATATCATGGAATAATCTAGTTCATATTATAAAGTTTCCATGCTTTAGTAATCCACTTTTCATTCCTTATTAAAATGATTACAAAAAGGGGAAACTAGTGCTTGTGTTACTAACAACGTATCTCTTGAGCTTACTTATGGAAATCTACAAAAGAGAAAGTGCATGTCTAAGCCACAAGCCTCTAGGGTTACTCTTCACCCAAAGGAAGGAAGGTAAAAGCAAAGGTATGGGGACTCTTTTTCGCATCAATGGTTATTTACTCTAAATTATCTTATTCTACCTATGTGAAGAATAGATTCTTTATTGGACTTAATTTTTGCTAGGTGTGCATTCAATCTCGTTTTCATAAATGCACTAGTCCATTAGAATCTATTTTATGTCTTTGCTATATATGTTCTCATATTTATTTACTTCTAAGTAATGATTAATAAATTAAATATGAAGAAGTAAATTTCCTATGATTGATCAAAATGTTTAAAAGGTGCATATTCCTTTTTCTAATGATGTGCACTAATGTTAAGGAGTTTACTTCATGTCTATGTGACTTATGGATGATGAATTGTTCTTATTTCCTATCTAAAGAAATCATCCTTCATCATAAACTCCCATGTGCTATTAACATCTTTCTTGAGTATTTTCAATAAGTTTGGAAGGAAAAAGAAACAACTACAAAGGGAGGACACTCACATGAAAGAGAAGGGCATCAAGAATAACGACACCTACTTGGACAGTAAGATCTTCAAAACAATCAATGGTGTGGCTGTAAGCATTCTAAATCTTTTTCATTGTGAGAATACCAGGCTTAAGTTGTTTATTGCAAATTTTATAAGCCTTGATCAAGATGTATAATGCTTCTCCCTATTTGTTTATCTAATGCATATGTTGTTCTTTTGATCATATATGTTATTTGTTTGATCATTGAATAACTTCAATTAACACTTATTTTTCTTAGTGTCGCATATACTATCAATCGATATCTCTCTTGATATGCACTAAGTTAAAAGGAGAATTCATGATACATTTATGCAATTTGTGATCCACTTGATATATGATGACAATGACTTAGAAAAGGATCACTAGTTGTAGAACTCTCTCTTGTGCAAAAATATTTCCATACATTGTCTTGAATATAGGTCTTAAGCAACTAAGACTAAGGTCAAAGCACAGTGAAGAGAGCGTCTCTATGTGAAGGTACAAAAGGGTAAAACTACTTCCTCTCATTTATACATGTACCTAAATCTTCCTCTTATATACATTCCTTGCATATCTTGTATAAAAGGAAGAGAAAGCATGTTTATGCATTAACCCCGCTTCATACCTAGTTTAACTTCTCAAAAAAATTCACTCCTGCATTAATGCATCTTTGTTAAAACTAGATGAAGTGATTTTATTGTCAAAGAGCTTAAAGCTTAACCTTGTAACGAGGATAAGCTACCTTTGTTCCAAAGGTGGATGGTCCTTAAGCCTCTTTGAAATCCTTAAGGGAAAATGCTTAAGATGTTTACAACATGCTTTCATAAGTACATAAACTGTCATGAGCATCACACTTATACTATGACACAATGCACTTCACATTCTCTATGATATAGATATGTTCTCATTAACCTAATTATGTGCAATTGGCATTTAAGGCCAAAATATGTGTTCCTCTCCATGCACATATTTAGGGGGAGCAATCTATGTCATATAGAACTATGATTATGCTTCATTTGACATATCTTTTGATCATATCTCTTTATGTCTACGACTAATGTGCTTTCAAGTGATTTCTATGCTAAGTCATAAATTGAAAGGGAAATGGAGTATTCGGCAAAGACGACGCTTCCACTCAACTCCATCAGTATTATCTACTCTTTGCCAGTATTCCACCATCTCTCCACATTGGTATACTCTTCACTCATATTTATTTGTTTGCCATTGGGGAGAAAGTAAAAGGGCTTATATTTCACTTACAAGTATCCGTTTTTGGCGATTCATGCCAAAGGGGGAGAAAGTATTAGCCCAAAGCAAAACGACCGCACCACCACCAACGAATTTTAACAATGAAGTTTATGAATTAGTATCTTAATGTGTTTTCAAAAGGGGGAGAAAGTTCTAGCATCTTCAAAAATTTGTAAAACCCTCTTGAACATTAAGAGGAGAATTTCATTGAGGGGGAGTTTTGTTTAAGTCAAAGGAAAAGCATTTGAAACAGGGGGAGAAAATTTCAAAATCTTGAAAATGCTTCTTTCAATCTTAATCATATACCTTTGACTATTTGCAAAAAGAATTTGAAAAGGATTTACAAAAGAATTTGTAAAAAAAAACAAAACTTGTGGTGCAAATGTGGTCCAAAATGTTAAATAAGAAGAAAACAACCCATGCATATCTAGTAGAAGTAATTATTGGTTTCACTCTAAGCAACCTTTGCACTTACCTTATGCAAACTAATTCAATTCTGCACTTATATATTTGCTTTGGTATGTGTTGGCATCAATCACCAAAAAGGGGGAGATTGAAAGGGAAATAGGGTCAAACCTTTTCCTATATGTTTTTGGTGGTTGAATTGCCCAACACAAACAATTGGATTAACTAGTTTGCTCTAGATTATATGTTCCACAGGTGCCAAAGGTTCACAACAAACCAATACAAAGTTAAAAGAAAGGGTTCAAAACAAAGGAGTAAAGGAAATCGAAGTGTGCCCTGGTCTGGCGCACCGGACAGTGTCCCGGACAGTGTCCGGTGCACCAGGTAGGATCGACCTCAAACTCTTCAGCTTCGAGTTTCCCAGGCGTAGCTCCGCTATAATTCACCGGACTGTCCGGTGTGCCACTAGACTGTCCGGTGCACCAGCGAAGCAACAACTATCTGCATGCAACGGTCGACTCTGCAAAGTGAACAGTGCAATTCAGATGTCAGAGCAGAAGGTCAGAGGGGCACCAGACTGTTCGGTGTAGCACCGGACTGTCCGGTGCCACATGAGAACAAAGCCTCCAACGGTCGACCAGCTCCAAGCCCTAATGGCAGGATGACGTGGCGACGCACCGGACACTGTCCGGTGGCGCACCGGACTGTCTGGTGCGCCCATCGCCAGCAGCCTTCTCCAACGGCTACAATTTGGTTGGTAGCTATAAATACCACCCCAACCGGCCACTTCAAGGTGGGGGAGCCCAAGCAACATTCCAAGTCATATAGTTGACATATTCAAGCCCTCCCAACCACCTCTATTCATTGATCCATCCTATACACAAGATTTAGACCATTACAACCAACACAAGTGCCACAAAAGAGAGAGCTACTCGGTTGAGTTTAGCACTAGTGCCTTGTGAGATTCATTAAGAGAAAGTGTGTGCTACATCTTGTGTTCATTTGTGCGTGGAGTTTTGACTCCCATTGAACTTCCTCCAAAGTTTTGGAGGCTTGTAAAGCTAGCAAGAGACACCAAAGAGTGTGGTGATCCTTGCGGGGTCTTAAGTGATCCTTGAGAAGAAGAAGAGCTCGCCGGTCTTTGGTGATCGGTGGAGAGAGGGAAAGGGTTGAAAGAGACCCGTCCTTAGTGGGCTCCTCAACGGGGACTAGGCCTTCGAGGGCCAAACCTCGGTAAAACAAATCATCCGTGTCTCTTGTGTTTAATTCTTGTGATTTGTTTGCTTTCCCTCACTCTAAGTTTTCTTGCACTATTCTTTGCTAATATTATTTGGTGTTGCTTCAAGTTAAATTCTCATTTAGTGAAGCAACACCTTGCAAGAAAGAACTTGTGTTATTGCTCTTCTTATCTAAGTCCTGTTGCTTTATTCTCATAGACCTATTAGTTGTATTGATTTATCATTTCCGCGTTATTTGAAAGCAATACTCTTTACAAGCGAAGGACTTAGTTTTTATACTCCGATAATTGTGTATCTTGTTCTAACCACTAATCAAGGGATCTAGTTGGGGTGTAAAGTTATAATTTTCAGGTTTTGCCTATCCACCCCCCTCTAGGCGACTTTCGTCTAGGTTGATATATCTTTTTTAGGATTATATCACGTGCAAATGTAGTTATTTGTGTGAGAAGACATGTGATCGACTCTTTTTCTTTTTTATATAGATCAATTGTTTGTATATATTTTATCATAACATTTTTACTTCGTAGTAACACACATACGTTCACCTATTTGTATATAAATCTCTACTACTCTATATGAATCTATTGTAGGCATCCACAACACCACTGTTCTACCGCCGCGATCGTCCTCCCGCACACGCTGCCCCAAACCCGCCCCGCCATCAGCGCCAACACACCGCGCCACCAGCAATCAACACCCGTGGATCTCCCACCCTTCTTCCCACCAGCGCCGCAATTAACGCAGTCCTCCCCCATGCGGATCCACATGTCCTCCCCACCGCCGCCGCAATGGAAGCTCAGCGGGCGTTCCTTCCTCGGCAGCCCGCCACCTCTGCGCCCCCACCAAACCGGAAGGTGAGATCCGCCGCCAGCCGTCACAGTGAAGGAAGGTCGCGCTAGTCGGGGAAGGAAGGTCGCGCGAGTCGGGGACCCGCCAGGCATCCCGTGCCCGCTGTCGGGATACCTGCGTCCGCTGCTGCGTCATCCCTGCCTTCCCCTCTGCTCAACCCCTCCGTGCCCCCGCTGCGCGCAACAGCTCCCTGCCTCCCTCCCCTTGAATCACGCAAGGTCCCCACTCATCGATGTCGCCCATCTGCGCTGTCCCCCTCCCCCTGAATCATGCAAGTTCCTTACCCGTTGATGTCGCCCATCCATGTCATGCCCCCAACATCAGCGTCTTCTTCGATCTCCACTTCGTCAACAAGCCCGAGGTGTTCACCAGGGCGCACCAGCCGCCCAGCATTTTTTGCCTGACCTGCTTCTCCTTGATTCATGATCGTAGGGTTGGTTCTTGTTCCTCCAGGCTACTGCGTTGTGAAATCCATCTCCTCCTCTTCCTCTTCCCCCTTTCTTACTCGCGTGACTTAGCGCGCCAATGGAGTCATCGTCGGCCATGGCCGTGGCCATGGCACCCGCATCCTCATCGCAGGCCACCAGGGACCCGCTCCTCTTCACCCGCTTCGACCTCCCCACCGGCTGGGGGTGCCGCAAGCCCTTGGCCTTTTGTCGGGAGGCCCAGGACACGGACGACGCCCCTGTCGCGTCTGAGCCCGCCACCATAGCCGCCCCACCGAGGGTGTCAAGGACAGCAACGGGACCCGATCGCCGATGCGAGCGGCCGCAATGGTGCAGCAGGCGCCCGCAACGGGGGAGGTGGTGCAGGAAGCTCCCCGAAAATAGTGTAACCTACGCGAGCGGACGTCATGGCGGGATTATAGTAACAGAGCAGACGACTTGCGTGCACGGTAGGCCAGGAAGCTCGGGAGCGCGGACGCCGGTGGTAGCCGCCGGTTGTCGCTGTCGGTGAAGCTGACTCGGCAGGAGATCGACGCCGACTTCACCAAGATCATCGGCAGCAAGGCGCCGCGCTGGCCCACGAAGCAGAGCAAGACCGTCTAGCGCAAAATCGAGGTGCGTGGTCTCACCGCTCAGGCAGCAATGCCGGTCATCTCGATCGATCTCCTAACCGCCGTCGCAGGATGTTCCATGACTCCATCTGAGTTCATTTCGTTGGTCGGGTTTGTTGGTTGCTGATCGTGCGCTTCGTTCTCTTGTGGCGCAGACGCTTTGCCCGGGGAGTTTGCTGGTGCAGGTGACCCTCGATCGGTACAAGGTGAACGAGGTACGTGCGCCTGAAAAAATTCCATATTTATTATTTTGCCGGAGTTTGTTGTTTGGGAGGCCTGAGATGAGACGACAATTGATCTGAATCTTGTTCCTGTGGGTGCAGAAAGGAAGATTTTGATTTCTTTTGAGTCGCGCGAGCAAGAAAGGGGGAAGAGGAAGAGGAGGAGATGGATTTCACAACGGAGGAGATTGATCGAGCAATGTCTGCCTCCTCATCTCGTGATGCATCAATGCTTACCACAAGGTACTTCCTCTTAACCATAAGGAATTAAATGTGTGATTTCACTATGTTGTTTGTGCTTATATTCACTCATCTGTTTGCTTGGCTTCAGTTTTCTTCATTTAAGGCAAAATGTGAACTGCGTTTTGAAATTAGTGATGTTATCTCTATTCTTCAGAGAACGTTTTTCTTACACTTGTATGCCTTTGCAGATGGATACCATAATTAGTGGAATAATGCATTAAATTGCCCATCTGGTTTACAGGTCACATGAAAAGATTCTAATCTCTTGCAAATTAACACCTTGGACCAGATTAAACTCTCTTATGAAGCAGCAGCTTCGGCTTCTGGTTCCTGCATATTCAAGCAAATGAAATAGGTTATACATGATGTGTCAAGAAAATACAAATACTTTATAATTCAAGTTTTCTTCATTGCATTTATACAACTGCAGTCAAAACATGTATGCTTCTGAGTTAACACTGAACTCTTTTATGAAGCAGCAATTGGAGGATATTTTTTGATAAAAAATTGTAAAATGGGGTACTGTTGGAGCCATTTTTTATCAATTGAGACCTATATTTTCAAGATAGGACACTGAGTTAGGGCACTGTTGGAGATGCTTTACTTGATAGCTGGTTAGACTTCTACTTGACATTTCTACCTGGCAGGCTGTTGTACTCACAAGCCAAATTCTCGAAAATACTGGATAGTTCCTTTATTGTAAAAGTGGGTTTCCCCTAGCTGTCGAAGTTAGAAATGTCATCTTCTCTAATAAAGAAGCACAAGGAATATTGGAAATTCATTTCTCAAATTGCTTCTTTACTACAATGTCTAGAATCTAGATGGTTTCATGCTATAGTGTTGTTCATATTATATGGTGATAATGTGCATATAGAACTTATGATGGTGTTAGCTATGCTGTCATGGATCTGATTTCTTTCATGATATCATTTCTACTATGCAGGGTTGAAAACCAAGAGGATGTTGTAATGGATCTGTTCATGTGTCTGATCTGTGTATCCATTTTCTTCTGTAGGATGGCTGGCGATTCTTCTGACGGGGCCAACATTATTTCTTTAAGAGAAAATATAAATAGAGAACAACAGATGAACATGGGAAACCAGTGAGTGGAAGCTATGTTTTCCTGTGTAATACCTTCCACAACGACTCTCTATTCACCAACCTGGGGAGGGGCGAGGGAGTGCACTTGCTCTTCGTTGAGATTAGGGGGTTAGGGTTCATAGATAAATATTTTGCCTGATATATTCTCGTCACATCAAGAGTTCGAGTCATAGTATAATTCACCCACACTTTTCTATTTACCCCTTCCAATGTTTTATTTATGTTATTCAATTAGTACTTACATGTCGTCACTGAAGTGCAATACAATATATATACTAGAAGCACATGTTCTGTAGTTATGTGAAACTATATTATCATACATTAATTATTTTACATGATTATATTTTAATTTCTCGTGCTAAAAAATGGGTAATAAATACCTGTAGTTATGTGTTCTCTTCATGGTTTGTGAAGCTCACTTAGTATTTTTCCAAAAAGGAAATATCAAGAGATGTCAGTATTGCTCTTGATTAATAAATATTGCTGATGCAGTTTGTTTTTTTAGAATTTGACAGTAATAGTCTAAATAACATATGTACAACTATAGCATTGAGAAGTATCTATATCATCCTATTTTAGACAACATGACCAGGTGTGTGAAACAAATTAAATGTTACTTCCATTTCTACCTTCATGATTCAGTATTGTGCATATTGTCGTCCATATGTTCCAAATTACATGCTGTTTTAGCTTTTCTAGATACATAGTTTTCTTATACACCTAGCTACATACATAGCAAAAGCTAAAACGGTTTGTAGGCACCATGTAGTCCTTTCATTTGGTCGGTTTGTAGGCGTCTTCCAAAAGTACTATCACATCTACCACTAGAATCGGCTTCTCACTAGCTTCTCACCAGGGGTTTGACTTTGTAACACAGGAGATACAGTGTGCTCTTCTGGAACTTCATCCCCAACATCATCCTCACTATGATCTTGTGTAGTACTTGGCACTTCAGTGACGGCTTCAAATACATCATTATCTCCTGGATTGTGACTCTATTTTGGGGCCGTGGCTATATCAGTTTGCATATTATCTGGAGCCTTCTGAGGCATCTCTTTTATTATAGCATCAGAATGTAAGGTTTCTATCTCTATGGGTAGATCACTGACTGACACTTCCTTTTGAGTGTAAGCTTGCTCAATGTCGCCCACTTGCTGAGATGACTCTTCAGATACAGATGCAACTTCTGCACCTTCCCCAATTTGATTCACATGGACAATTAGCTCAGCATTAATATTTCCTGCTTTCTCAAGCCTATCAACTTCATTGACAAATGTACTATCTGCAGCTTCCACTTGAGATGTTTGCCTTGCAGTCTCAACTTCTTCAGATGACAGTTCTCCTGTAACTTTTAATTTTTCTATTTTCTGCACCAGGTCAACTTCCATGGAATCCTTAGGAGCTTCGGACATATTCAAACCTAGAGGAAAGACATGATCACATGGCAGCAACAATCATTTACTTTTGTGGAAGTTGTAGAGTAGCTTTATTAAATACTCCCTCCATTTATTTTTCTAAAGTGTATTTGGATTCAAAAAAAGAATGTAGAGTATACTTTGACTATCAATTACTCTCATGTAATATGCCATATATTGTAGTAAAACCAACTTGTGTTGAACTATATGGTAAATGTGAATTCGTTGATACTATGTCCTAATCATGAATATAATTAGAGTTGATTTACAATGGGGTACTACAAGTTACCTTCTCTGTGGTACAGGAGTAATATATAGTGACGCTAAAGTATGAGAGTTTTGAGTTCTTTATTAATGTAGCACCCCATTTTTGTTGGAGCTCCTTATTATCATAAAAACATTTATTTATTTCTTGACCCGTTCTTTGTTAGAGCTCTTTATTATCATAAAAACATTTATTTATTTCTTGACTCGTTCTTTGCTAATGAAAGTTTCTTGTGTTTTTCTTTTTAGTCATCTGATCAACTTTCGCTCTCGCGTTTATCTTCACAAGAAATGGAGCAGCAACATTTGGACGATCCACAGCCTGTTGTAGCCCTACCTGCAAGCCTGCACCTATGGTCTCTCTAGCTATTGTGGTACTTTCTCTTGTACCTGTGGAAGCCCGCTTCAGTTTCGTCGTCAGTTCGACAGTTCAGATCTCAGTTCTAGTTTCATCTCCAGTGATGATATCTCAGCCTATGGAACAGGACTAAGATGCCACAAGTTCAATTGCTGGAGAGGTAGGGACGGTGATGCCAGGAGCCATGACTCCCAATCTTTATCCAGTGATAATTCCTACTCCATACTATCATACTGCTTTTGTGCCAGTGCACTGCTACGATTATGTTCCTTTTTACTGTGGGCCACCAGATGTTGCACGAGCTCTGCATGAGGTTATCAAGCCAGTGGTTATGCACTCAACGTCTCCACTGAACACCAAGACCTTTACAACATGTCTAAATTGGACGACTCAAATGCAAACGGTGGTATTATATGCTCTCGTAGCAACACACGAGTACTCACCTAGTTATCATGATATTTATAAGTTACCATTGCGCAATGCAAGGGAGAAAAACTCTCTTCGTCGTTGGTCTGTCTCTGCGTATGGTTGTCGCCTCCACGATCATCACGCCCACTTATATACTGCCTCATGTGGTCCAGCTATGCGCACTGCACATATAGCTGTTAGGATCATGGGTAGGTGGACACGTGTCATGAATCAGAATTTATGGAGCTATAGATAATTTTTTTTTACGAATCCAATCAATGAGCTAAGGTTGAGTCCGCCGTGCGTGCCATCCAGTAATTTTGAGGTATAAATTGTCGAGCATAAGCCGCGTCCGCGCATACATAAAACCCTAGCTCGTACCGCGCAGGACGCTGTTATTTGGGGATGTAACGTTCTTGGAGAGTAGACGGAGCTAGGAGTCTAATCAAGACACACCAAGGTGACACAGCACTGCGCAATCCTACACATGAACCGCATATGCACCAGTGTTGTAGCTAGGCGAAGGAGAACTTAAAGAGCATGTCATGGCGGTACACCTTGCCCGGCCTCACGATCTGCGACGGGAAGCTCGGGTGGTTGACGGCATCGGGGAACCCCTGCGTCTCGAGGCACAGCGCGGCGTACCGCCGGTACACGCTGCCGCCCTTGCCCCTGACGCCAGCGAGCCCGTTGCTGGTGTAGAACTGCACCCCGGGCTGGTCCGCCCACAGCTCCATGGCCCGCCCCGTGGCGCCGTCCCAGACGCGCGCCACCGGCCGCAGCGACGGCGACGCGGCGCCGTCCACGGCGTAGTTGGTGTCGTAGCCCGCGACGCCGCCACTGCGCGGCCGCAGGTCCGCCAGGCGCGCCCCCACGGGCGCCGGCGCGCGGAAGTCGTAGGGCGTGCCGGCCACGGGCGCCAGCGCGCCCGTCGGCACGAGCGCGGCGTCCACCGGCGTGTACCGCGACGCGAAGAGCTGCACCGTTTCGCCGAGGACGGGCCCGCTGCCGTGGCCGCCGAGGTTCCAGTAGGCGTGGTGCGCGAGGTTCACCGGGGTGGCCCTGCTCCGCGCCGTGGCGTTCATGCGCACGCTCAGCACGTACGGGCGCGACAGACGGTACGTCACGTACACGTCCAGGTCGCCG
The DNA here is from genome assembly GCA_029449295.1 of Zea luxurians. Lineage (NCBI taxonomy): Eukaryota > Viridiplantae > Streptophyta > Magnoliopsida > Poales > Poaceae > Zea > Zea luxurians. The sequence goes on along the minus strand of JAOPSE010000006.1, from coordinate 89,517,022 downwards.
GGGAACCCTGCTTTATTGTTGGTTGGTTTAGCTAGCAAACCATCGCAAAATATGGGAACGGAAGAGCCAGCCAAGGCAAGGCTTGCCAAGCCAAGCCAACACACGGTACCTTGCTCCCCGTCGAAGCTATGGTAGTAGAGCGTGATGTACGGGGAGTCACCGCCGCCGACGTGCTCCTTCACCGTCCATACGACCTTGCTGAACCCCCGGTGGCCACCTGGTCCGATACTCAGAGGATGATGACACAGGAAGAGAAACGAGCCATCAGTCTTCTTCTCCTCACCAGTCAGAAACAGAACAGAAAACGGAGGAACGCAGTCAGCATTCAGCACAGCCTCTCAGCGGCCGGCAGTCTAAGCTATCACCGTGGAGCGAGTTGTTGCCGTCGTTGCGGTAGAGGTGGTAGGCTTTCCCGTCCAGCGTGAACCGCGCGCCGGCGACCCTGTTGGCCACGCGGCCGATCAGACCGCCGAAGTAGGCGGTGCCGTTCTGCACAGTTTCAGTTTCGCACAAGTAGATCGACACACAGTTTCAGTTTCAGGAACGCATCGGAGATGCTGCGTGGAGACGATCGATCTTACGACGTATTCAGCGACGGCGTCGTAGCCGAGCACAACGTCGCCCAAGTTCCCTGCGACGCGAAAAAAAAAAGCTCAGCTCAGAGTCGATTAATTCGGTTTTTCTTCCGCCGCAGAAAACTAACCTCTAGTAGAAGCTAGCTGCTAGCATGCATGGGGGAAGAGGATCGACGATCGGAGTGTTTACCTACCTTTGGAGTCGGGGAGGATGACGGACATGAGAGTCGCCCCCCAGTTGGTGACCTTGACGGAGAAATCCCCCACCCTGAGCTCGTGAACGCCGACTATCTTCCTCGTCCTGGCCGCCGCCGCCGCGGCGTTTTCGCCGCCGGAGAAGCAAACTGCCACGGCAAGGCACAGCAAGGCCAGACCGGGCAGCCGGTGCAGAGGAGGAGCCGCCGTTCTTGCCATTTCGCTGGAAGGAGGAGCCGCCGGTAGAGATGTTTGATTTGAACGTCCCGCAGCTTCTTTGGTTTATGGTTTGTGACCCCCTATCCCTACTCTCTCGGGGCTGTGTCAGAAAGCTACTGCGGTCCAGCGATCTGCATCGTGTTGCGCATTTTCGCCATCTGATGAAGTGTGTGATGATGCATGCAAGCTCCAGTCCAGCGCCTATCCACAGTTCCACACTCCTCAATGGACACGGGTGGGGCAGGGCCTGCCACCGCTACTTGCGTTGCGTGCGGGCGGCACTGCTGGATGGCACCAAGCTCTAGGATACTTGCGTCGCGCGTGCAGGCGTGCAGCCGTGCTTTCCTTTTCCGTGAAGGATTGTGGAGCATCACTGTGTATGCAGCCAAAAAGAAGCAGCGCTATATGAGCTTGATCCCAAGAAGAATGTACCCCCTCCCCCTGCCATGCCAAGCCAGCGGGGCCTAGGGCTAGGACTAAGGAGTCCGATGATGTGATAATATCATAATATATACTACCATACTTCCATAAACATATAACCATCATGAGCAAAAACATGTTCTTGAGAACCATCTTCTGATAATTCAGCACAGTGTAGCAATAACTGGAGTTCTGATTGTTACACATTGATCTTAATTAATTCTTTGAGACAGATTTCTTAAAATGTTTGACACTTTAAAATATTAGCCTCCCAGAATGATTACAAGGCTCCAACAACTTACTCATCCATGTCTCTTTTTTAAACACCACTATACAAGCAGTACAATCTACAGTACAAATCAATGCTTTTACACAGTTATATGTACTATCTATCTGTCCTAATAGAGACAAACGCTCTAACCCATGTTTAACCGAGATGACCATTCCAAAGGCCCATTTTTAAAAATACTTGTACTAAAAAAGTCGTAACAATTTATATGTACTTAGATGAAGATAAACTTCATAACAAAAATATACATCTCGATGTGACCTACAACTTTGTAGTAGATAAAATTTTTAATTTAAAAATGTTTAGAGTTATAAAATATTATTTTCAGCTCTCAAATCTTGAAATTTAGAAAATTTTAACCACCTTTGATGTCGACATAATCTACAAAATGATTGTATTTCTCAATACGGCCTATAACTCTGTAGTTAGCATTTTTTTATCCAACGTCATTTAGATTAACTAAATATTTGTTGTATGTCTAAGATTTCAAATCTACAAACTTCAAATGGCATTAGAGGTTAACACAATTGAAAGAATCAAAATGACCGAAGAAGAATAAATTGGATTTATCTAAAATTTCTTGCATAAATTAAAGTTTATAAAAAAAACCCAAATCACCCTTTGTGCCTATAAGTGTTTTTCTACCTTATGATCAAAAGTGATGCATTATAGATTCCAATCCTACTATAGCATGATAATTATAATAATGTAAAAAACCTGGATATAATTGCACAATATGTAAATGCTCAAAGTAGAGCAAGGATTAGAATGCCTCGGTATTTTTCTAAGTTACCGGAGAACTAACACTTTCCGCAGGTCTTTATTGGAGCACCCACGCAAGAGTGTCTCTCCTCCTTGATCCGACAAGGACCAAATGTTCTATGTGGGCTAGTTCTTTGCCACTCTGGCACTATGAACTACCAGAACTGCCCAGACCATTTACACCATGAGTTGGACCACCCACAATCTTTCTAGCGATCTCCAAAATCCCGATCTCTACCAAGTCTTCTAGGTGATATCGATTACCAATAGTAACAGACACAAATTCTCACTTTACCTATCCAAGCTAATAAGGATGATGGATGCACACTTTCTATTCTCACAACAGTAATAAGGTTGCTAATCATACAATTATTACTCGGGCGGGAAGATAAGCTTATCAAGTCGGCCTTCCAATAAGCTTGCGGACCTCTTACCTAATTGGAAGGCCGACTTGATGACTCGGGCTGGAAGAGCTATCCAAGTGCAGTATGTGCTCACGACAACAGTTTTGTATCATGCCATGGCTTTGGATTTACCTAAATGGGCTATCAAAGCCATCGACTAATTAGATGTGGCTTTCTTTGGAAAGGACGAAAGGATGTGCTCGGTGGTCACTGCTTAGTTGCTTGGGGCAAAGTGACACGTTCAAAGGAGCTTGGTGGTCTTGGCATCTCTGATTTACAAAAACTGAATTGGGCCCTACGGGTAAGATGGTTGTGGTTGGAAAAAACAGACCCCTCGAAGTCTTGGGCTGATTTGCCTCTCTAGAGTTCCAGCATGCTGAAATCTATCCTCTCTACAGCTATGATTACAGAGGTGGGTGATGGTCGTAACACCTTATTTTGGAGGGATAGATGGTTGATGGGACATAGGATTGAGGACCTAGCCCCTCATATTTTCGCCCTCGTCCCGACTAGGATTGCCAATAGGAGAACGATGGCAGAAGGACTAGTGGAGATGGCTTGGATCCGGGACCTGTGAGAGGCACCATCACTTGGGTTGTCATCTCTGATCTTTTGACTCTTAGTGAAGTTACTGCAGAATTCTCCCTTAGTGATGGAGTGCTAGACAAGCATATTTGGAGATTTTCCTTGTCCGGCCAATACTCTTCAAAGTCGGCTTATGATATGCTATTCCTAGGATCCACTTCTTTTGGAGCCTTTGAGCGCGTTTGGAAGTCTTGGGCACCTTCAAATTGTAGTTTCTTCCTTTGGCTTGCCATGCACAATAGATGTTGGACCGCAGATTGTCTTGCTAAAAGAGGACTACCCCACCCCAGTGCATGTCCCCTTTGCGACCAAGAAGAGAAAACAATACAACATCTTCTCATCTCTTGCGTTTTTGCAAGACAGTTCTGGTACCTCTTGCTGCGCGGGTTCGGGTTGCCTAATCTTTCACCGGACAATGCTCTTTGTAGCTTAGAAGACTGGTGGAGCAGGGCTATGAAGAAGGTTCCCCAATATCTCCAATCAGGCTTCAATTCTCTAGTAATTCTTGGCGCTTGGAGCCTTTGGCGTCATCACAACGACTGTGTGTTCAATGGGAGGTCGTCGAGCCTAGCAAGTGTTCTCACCCTCGCTGGTGATGAGCTTAGGATGTGGTGTCTTACCAGAGCTAAAGGGTTGAACTTGCTTTCAGCTCTAGTGTTTGTGTTTGACCCCGGGTGATAATCTCGTGCCTTGTTCAGAGTGTTTGTGTGTGGTGGCTGTTCTGTGTCTTGTTGTGTCGTGTGGGTTGAGTTGTGTGTGTTGTGTTGTGTTGTACCTTCTTCTATCTATTAATAGAAAGATACGCAGATCTCCTGCGTGTTCGAGAAAAAAATCATACAATTATCAACTCTCAATTTCTCACTAGGCAAAGGCTCTTGCTCACACTTCAAAATGTTTTTTCAACTCAAATGGCAAGATATCTAAAATGAATGAGAGAGGGGGGTATAAATAACCCTAAGAAAAGAAACTAATCGTTCGCAATCTCCATTGGACATCTTTACTCTAATATCTATAGCCTCAAGCCCTCAAGGTATGTCCTCCACACGAATTTTGCAATATAGAGAATTATCTTCCCTCACCTTACATCTTTACTATAGGCGGTGAAGCCAAAATCAATGGGCATGAGGCTTCCAAATTAATTTAAAGGATCAAGATCGCTTATTATGCATAATAAAATTTGTATCTTGCAATTCTTTTTGAATACTGGTCCACAACTTTTTGCTTACTGGCTAAAAAATGTCGTCGACCTGACAGCCTGACAAGGGCAACACTGTTATGACACTACTCACAACGTAAGTATGGAGTGCTAGTAGCTTGCAAATGCTTCACTTCAGTGGTTTGATCGTAAGTGCCGTCTTAGAGGCTTGGAACATGGCTTGCTTTCTCGGAAGTCGCGTGACTCACGAGTGGAAAACAAGAGCCAAAATGAGAAATTGCTGCCATTGTATGTTGTTTCGGAAGTTGTTAAAAGGTTGCTAAATGTAGATAGAAAATAAGGTTAGATGAAAAGTAGTTAATTTTAGAAAGTTTATTTAGAGAGCTATTGGAGAGAAGTTTTTAGCTTAACTATCTAAATTATTTATTTAGACAATATTTTAAAAAACTAATGGAGTTGCTCTAACCATCTGCAGCAAAAACATATTACATTGTCACTGGGAACCATCACACGGTAATTCAGAACAGTGTAGCAACAAGTTTGATTGTTACACATTAATCTTATTCACAACAAGTACAGCAGTAAAGCTTTCGCATCCAAAAAAAACTTTCGAAAATGATACGAACGATTCAACCACATAAGACATGACAAATTCATGTCTTCACCCTTGATGGCACAAGGGAAACAAAATTACCCTAAATTTCACCATACAAGTTCGATCTGTAGACGAGAAAATGTTTTTATGCACAAACAATAATCTGACAGCTCTAATAGAAAAAGTGGCATTTTCTCACTTTTTTCTAAGGTAAGAAAAAGCGTTGTAGAGGTAGAAATCGAGCCCCAAGCGCTGCCTGCTTCAGAGCTTGTCGACGATCCTGAAGCTCCCGCCAAGCAACGATAGGAGGCCACCACCGTGCACCCTCCCCTCGGGGACGGCGACTACCCTTCCTTCTCTGCTCCTCTCCGGTGGCTGCACGGTTGCCGCCGTCAAAGATTTCATGGACCGGGGGACCAGCACCTGGGGAGGGATCAGCTCCTGCCTCCTCGTCGCCGCCTCAGGCGAGCCGTCGCAGTCGGACACCGTGCTCACGCCCGACGACGAGTACTCGCTGTTCATGTTTGCAACGCTGGCAGAGCGAACGATGCCGTGGAAGAGGCCCGGTCCGATCATGCCGCCACCGCGGCGCTGCTGCGAGGCCACCAGCGTGTCGTGCGCCGCGCAGAGCCCGCTCCGGCCGCGCGCGAACTTCTCGCATTGGCCGTCGCCGAAGTTGCACCTCTTCCCACCACCGTGAGCCTTGCAGCACTCGGTGCTCCCTTGCGCGCTCTTGCCGCACCCGTCCACCCTGCACCGCTTGCCACCACCGTGCTTCACGCAGCGGTCCGTGCGGCCGCGCGCGCTCTTGCTGCACCCAGGCACCGCGCACCGCTTCCCGCCGCCGTGAGCCACGCAGAAGTCCGTGCCGCCGTGGACGCTCTTGGGGCACACGCCGCCGCCCTCATACACGCACCGCTTCCCGCCGCCGTGCGCCTTGCACAGCGGCGTGCTGCCTTCGGCGCCCTTGCCGCACCCCTCGAAGACGCAGCGCTTCCCGCCGCCGTGCGACTTGCAGTACAGGGTGCTGCCCTGCGCTCCCCTGCGGCAGTCTGGGAACTGGCACCGCCGCCCGCCGCCGTGAGAGATGCACAGCCCGACCCTTCCCTCGGCGCTCCTGATGCAGCCCTCGACCGAGCACCTCTTCCCGCCGCCGTGCTTGATGCACCGCCCGGACTTGCCCCGCGCGGCTTTAGGGCAGTCAGGGTAGCTGCACCGCTGGCCGCCGCCATGGGCGATGCAGTGATCCGTCTTCCCTTCCGCGCTCTTGGTGCAGCCGAGCTGCAGGCACCGGCGCCCCCCGCCGTGGGCCTTGCAGTAGGCCGTGCGGCTCTCGGCGCCCTTGTGGCACCCGGGCTTCTGGCACCTCTGCCCGCCGCCGTGAGCGATGCACAGGCCCGTCGCGCCTCGCGCGCCCTTGGAGCACCCTTTGAACCTGCACTTCTTGGGGTGCCGGCGTTGAGCCTGCTGTCCAGGGTTGCTTAACAGGGTCACAGCATCAGAGCTCACGCCACCAAATGAAGCCTCCGTCATGGATGCCGAATGTTCAGTACCATCATTACTGTCGTCTGTGTCATCTATCAAACCCTGTTCCTCTTCAGCTGTCGAACAGTTTGGCCGACGAGCAAAGAGCAGCGATGGCATGTAGCCGCCGGAGCTACTCCTGGCGGACGTGGAGCCCTCGTCCACAGTGGAAAAAGAGATGAGGGTTCCGGCAGGCACGCCCAAGTGTTTATTTGGTCCCGTACTACGGCCCTGATGAATCCCAAGGCTCAGCGTCCCCGGATCAGCGAAGGAGAAGCTCTGGCCAAACAAAGTTACAGGTGGTCTCGACTTGTCTGCTCCGGCACCGGCAGGCTGCTGATCAGGAGAGTTAACGTCTGGGTCCGGCGTCGGACCCAGCCCGAGGACTAGTCTGCACCCATCATCTTGAGCAGGCGCATGAATCCACCTCTGGAAACCTCTGCGGCCATGGCTGCTGCTATTGTTCACTGCTGAACCCAGCTGGTCTATGCCAAATGCTATCCGACTCTGAAACTGGCTACCTGTTGTGTAGCTCGTCATTGAGAAGCCAATTGGCACTGCAGAATCATCCATGAGAGCCTGGTTTCCACGGTGCAGGAGGACACCCGCAGAACCGGTACTCATCTAGGCGAAGTACTTGAAAAATTCAGTGAAGGCAGTCTACTGATCTCTTATAGGTGCACAGTCGAGTAGACGAAGTGAAAAAATATCAGCAGCAGTGAAGTACCGTCTGATCCACCAGTAACAAATCTAGATGTGTCTGTCCGGTCCATGAGTGCCTTGCTCCAGTATCAAAATTGTGATCCAGGAGGTACTTGGCCTCTGATAGACTAGTAGACCATGCAATTACGTTCGCTGACAGTTGATCGTCAATAAGAAGCAGAGGAAGCCAAGCTGCACCACCGCCAGCGAATTCTTCAGACTACCGCACTGCAAGGAGCAGTAGAAACACAGATCAGATTCTGCTCTAGAAAAAGGAAGATTAGGAAGAATTTTCACCAGGATTTTTTTCATCAAAAGATCTATATTTTGTTGGCAGACCACAAAGATCATGATACACTAATAACTGAAGGTAAATAAAGAAAGTAAAACAACCAAGTGACCTAACTACTATACTGGAGTCTGATAGATGACTTCTATTTTATTTCAATAACTGACTTTGCCTTGGGTGTTAAGGATGAATGAAGAAGAAAAACGATGTCAACTACAAACATGAGCCTGAGACCAAAAAAAACACTGAAGACCACCATGATTACTTGAGAGCAAGAGTTTGTGCATTGCACAGGTATGTTAAAATCTTCTGTTCTCCAGAAGAAGATACGTTGACATCTTGGCTGAACAAGTTGACTTTCCTAGCTATCAACCCCTAGATAGGCTGTTGCGTTATGCAAACAATTTTTTTTTGGGAAAACGAGATAGATATCACATAATAACTTATTAATGCATGATTGTTCATGAATCGCAGAATCGGTCAGTGACGATACCGGCCCGTACAAACCTTCTTGACACAAGTACATAATTGAGGCCTGCTCAAGTCATACGCTTGACACCTTTGAGCAGGTTTTTTCTAAGATAACGGGAAGAGCCATTCAGTTGACTCGACGATACAGCCACTCCACGAGAATCATTTCAGCCAAAACTTGTTGGCATCCACGAAAAAATATGAAATCTGACACGGGAAGTTCGTAGAGATCATGTGAAAACAAGAAAAAGGATATCCATGCTAAATTTTGAAATTAGCGCTTGTTCCATATAAAATCTTTGGAAGTGGGATAAAAGCAAAGCAACCTAGGAAAGATAGGAGCAGAGCAAAATCCGAACACGCACCGAATTGGGCTGCCTACCAACACCTGCCGCTTGCCGGAAATGGAGAAAGGATAAAGATTCTTCTGGTATTTGATTTTGGAAAAAAAAAAACAGGCAGTGCGGAATCGAAATAAAAAGAGAGGTAGTATTGATTTAGGAACGGTTTATAGAAATAAACCGAAACGAGAAAAAAAAACATTTAGCGTAAACGTCGGTGCACTAGCTTTCAGACCATTGTCTCGCACAGCTTCATTGGAGACGGGGAGAGAGACTGAGGAAGAGAGCAAGATTCCAGGCAGTTGGCCTGGTCTGCCACAAATCGCGAACAAGTATCTGTAGAACAGACCAAAACCCCAAGAGGAAGGAGTCCGTCCAGTCCAGAGCAGAGCTCTAGCAGCATGGGCCTCTGATCCAGCAAATTCATGCAGCAACTCCGGTGACCACGCAACATGAGCCGTGGCCGGTACAACGCACAGGACAGGAGGACAGATCTGAACGAACCGAGCAGCAATTGCTTAGCCGAGGGCATCCATGGCAGAAACCTCAAAACCCTCGAATCAGCAGTCGGAATCAACGACGCACCCTCGGAAGCCACCGTACATGCATGCCTAGCCTAACCATACGTAGCTGCCCAGCGAAACGAGAGCAAAACGAGAGGAAGGGAAGAACTACGGCCATGGTTCCATAGCAGAAGAGAGCATACAACGCCGAGCGGAATCTTGGCAAGGAAACAGAGGCGGAGAGGAAAACAGAGGAAGAGAATCACCTTGCATCCCAGCGGAGAGAATCGCAGGCGCGCGAAGAGAGAGTAGAGAGGAGACAGGGAGGGAGAATTTATTATGGGGAGGCACGCAAGGCAGTACAGACCATTTTTTGTTTGTTTTTAGCGCTCTCTCTCAGTTTTTTTATAAAATAAATTCACTCAAACATCCTTGGTGAATTTATTACTTTGTTGCTCTGTTTATTTACCCGGTAGATTATATAATTTAGTTTCAATAAATTAAGAGGCAAACAAACAAACAACATAGACTATTAAGATGAATTCTATTATAATAATCTATAAACAGGTCATTAGATGCTTTTATCTTAGTTTGTTATTTTTTTGCTTTTTATCTACTACCCTTGAAACTTGGTCAATATTAACCCCACCAAATAACATTATATGAACTGGATTATATAATTATATAAAATAAGCTAGATTATATAATTCTAGAAGGAAACGAATCGTCTCTTAGACTATAGCAGTCGGCCCCGCGATCTATGACGTTGAACTAGACGCTACTGTGACAACAGCATAGCGTCGAGATCAGCACCAACATTATCTTAATATCGGTCTAGGCGCCATAAATAGCGCCGACCTAGTATCAACCTATATTGTGGCATCTCCTTCCTTTCGAAGTGCTCTATGTCTCCCTCTTTTATTTTGCTCTACACGTTGTGCTCATTGACCACTACCCTAGCTCTACCTCACCCCTGCATTGTCGTCCGCACACTTCGACCCTTTGACCATTGGCCCCGTAGGTCATGTCCCCACTCCTACCCAGCATGGGCCACAACATAATCACTGCTTGAAGGTGAGTTTTTGTACATTAATAACTAATTAGTTACTTAGTTAGAGCACGTATAATAAGGTGACATAGGCGGCTACAGGAGATGCCACGTCAGAATTATGGTGATGTGAAAGAAAGAAAAATGGAGAGAAAATGGAAGAGGGTTGTTTACTAGTGGCCAACTAAAAGCAGGTTGCTCACGAACTCTGAGACATGTTGTGAAAGAAAGGGTGAGCCAAGTATTATCATGGAAGAGTAATTATATGAATATACTTTTAGTTGACTATATGTGACATGACAACACCATAAAGTCCGTCTGGACTATATTATTAACCTTGTTCCTAGTGACCTATTAGATAGCTACTTAGGCTATTCTCAATCAATCCATAGTAACATACACATTTAATATATGTCACAAGCATTTTTTATGACGTGACAAGACAGTTAGAGCATTTACAACATGAACCACTTGCATGTTACTCCAAGCATAAGACATATCTAAGATACAATATTATATATTGAATGTATCTAAAACTTGTGTCTTATTATATTCATTATACCAATCGAAGTATTTAATAAAATCAATGAACCAATAAGTTGTGTCTTCTACCTCGAGCAAAGAGCCAAGAGATGTGTATTCATCAAGAGACATGTCTTGAGTTTTTATATTTAGCCCCCTAAACATGGTCGAAGACAACCATTGTACATACCCTTAAAAAGAAAGAGAAGAAAGGTGTATCTTGAGTGAGATTCAGTATCTTAGACATTGAAACTTGAACCATCAAAGTGATACACATCTCATACTCTCGTACTCCCTCCGTCCGAGGATACAAGGCATAATCACATGTGGTTCAAAGACCAAAAAATATATTTAATTCTCTCTACACTTATGCATTAATGTACATATGTTTAGACAACACGCACGTCTTATATGGTTTTCGATTTGACAACCCTGAGTTGGACATACTGATCCGTATCAACAAGAATAATTTGGCTATTTGCTCCTGAATCTTATCCATGGTAATCTAATTTGATGTTCAACACATCTGGAAATTTTCTTATAGTATGCTCATAAAATCCAGATAACGACAGAAGTTTTTTAGCTAGATACTACAATATAGCGAAACTGAAAGAGGACGGTTACCACAAGACTAGTCTCTTCTAGAATTAATACAACCAAAGACCAGAAAAAGAAAACGTTGCCTAAAACGTGATTCCCGACTCACCATATGCTGTCCATGTTAGGATGAGAGCTAGGACTACTTGCTATACCTAGGCTAAAAATTAATTGAAATTAGCTGAGGTTGGCGAACAGCAAGTTAAAAGACGACCTTCTGTTTGGATATACCTCTTAAATGCAAATATAGGCTATAGTAGAGCGCTGCCGTGTGAACTGAACCCAGCATCCTCTCAGATTCATCGACTAGTGAATCCAATGCTCCTCTGCCAATCATGCGGTAGACGGCCGACCACACATATGATTGAGAGAGAAAAAAAAATCAAGAACCTTTCATGCAACAAGCCGCGCAAGTGAACGGAGCCACGGACCACGGGGGGACTGGACCGGCTCTCTCCTCCTTGATCAGGACAGTCCCCACGCCGCCATCGCTTTCAACGAAAAGAGAGGTCGTGCTCATTGGCTAAAACAATTACGTGCGGGATCTGCATCTCTCGGAGCCTCTCATTCTGGATCCATGAATCGCCAAGATCGAACGCTTGAATTGGTTGGTTTTGTTTGTTTTGGTCGGTTGGTTGGTAGCTAGATTATTCCTGTGGAATTAAGTGGGGGCATTCTTACTGCTGTTGCGCTACCTCCACTTGCAGTGAGATGCTTTTGCGGAGTGTATGGTCTCAATCTCAACAGAAAAAAAAAGAGGAACTGTGTGTTACGGCGTATATATTGAGGATTGATTGCTTTTAGCTACTACCTTTGCGTTGACATCTTTGTTAGATGCACGCGTGTTTTGATTTCAGTAGCTGAATTTTGTCGATGACGACCTAATAATATAGACAAGCACATATCTATATGGCTGTTTCAGTATAACTAAGTAGTACAGTTATATATGGCTTTTTCAGTATATTCTTCCATAACTCTGATTAGCTGCCGCAAGTTCTTCCAAGAAATCGTCCCATTTGGAAAAATCAAAATCCCTTTCAAGGTTAAAATCTTTAGGTGGTGTCTTATAAATAGTATAGCCCTCACAACCGATAATTTAGTGAAGAAACACCGGAAATATATACCGAGCCAATGTGAGAGGTTTCACTGGTGGACGCACCTCCGTGTTGGAGCGTAATAACCTTAAGTTTTGAGCATAAAATCCCTCAATTAGAAGCGTATATACCGAGCCAATGTGAGAGGTTGATAGCTCTAGTAGGTTGTTATTACGATCCTATTTTTATGACAGATCCGAAAAACATGGCAGTCGCATGCATGCGGTTATACAGATCCTAAAATTATGGCAAAATGCATGCATGAGTCAAACACGTTCCCTTGCATGCGCGTAAATTTAGGAAAGATATGTGTGGCGGTTTTTATTTTAAATGCTTTATTTCCTCCATAAATTTAGGATCGCTGCAACAGACATGCAACTAAAACTCGTAATGACCATTTTATACTATATACTGATACTAAATATGCTACACTGTGTAGATAATTATGCAATTCGGTATACTGCGTAAAAATCTGCTACAGGTTGCATGCACACGAATTAATGATGGAAAGAATATGCAATGAAAGGAAATGAATTGCATGCATAGAAACAAAAAATCATATTTAATGTTTTATTTCCTTCATAAATATAGGATCCCTCCAACAGCCATGCAACTAAACGCATTAGAACTAGTTTATGATGTATACTGAAACAAATTATACTACACGGTGTAAGTATTTATGTAATTCCTTACACTGCGTAAAAAATCTGGCATGTTGTTCACTGGTGGACGCATCTCCGAGTGGAGCGTAAAAACCTTAAGTTTTGAGCATAAAATCCCTGAATTATAAGCGTAAATACCGAGTCAATTAGAGGTTGATAGCTTTAGTAGATTGTTATTACGATCCTATTTTTATGACAGATCCGAAAAACATGGCAGCCGCATGCATGCGGTTTCTATTTTTATACAGATCCAAAAATTATGGCAAAATCGTGGGAGTTTCCATTGCATGCGCGTAAATTAAGAACAGCATAAATCAAGGAATTGCCTTTCCAATGTGCATGCAGTAAACTGATATACGAACTCTGTGTTAAAGCATAAAATCATACAGTTTTTAGCGTAAATAATACATGTGGTAGGCATAAAACACAATAAACAAAAAGAAATATGCGCCGGATCAGAGGATGTCACGCGCGATCATCGCTGCGCGCATCTCGCCCCTTCCGTGACGTCGCTCGCTCGAACATCGCGCCTCATGCGTCGCCGTCGCTACTCGCACGTCGACGGGCGTCGCTTGCTCGCCGGCCTTGGAAGTGCCGCCTCCTCGGGGCTTCGGGGACGCCGCCGCTTGCCTGCACAAAGGCCTCGCTGCGGATCGAGGAACCTCCGCCACCGCGCGTCGAGGTAATGGAGTTGCGGCCACCGGCCTGGGATCCGCCGCCGCTCGCCCTCTGGATCGGGGGCCGCCACCACCGGCCTGGGAACCGTCGCCACCGCATGTCGAGGTCGGGGAGCCACGACCACCGCAGCCACTGGCCGGGGTCCACCGCCGCGCGCTATCGGGCAATCGTCGTCGCTAATGAATCGAGATGGGGCGTGAAAAACTGAACCCTAGCACTCCGGGTCCTGTTTTATAGACGTCCGGATGTGGTCCGGCTCGACCGGATTGCACTGTCTGGCCCGGGCTTCCTTTAGTTATTGGAAGCCCAGGGCTCCTAATATACAATCTATATATATATATATATGTTTCTATACTATTTCTGCAAAAAAAAAGATGTGATTTGTGCCATGGAATTAACTGGAAAATGGGTTGTAACGTCCTGTGCTCGTGCAATAGAAAAATATTTTTTTTCTGTGCAATGTGTGTGGCATATAATGTCGTTAACTTGTCAAGTCAAACTTTCCTTTTTTTTACCCTACTTTTAAGTTAATGACTTCAAGTTTTTTGACAATAACTCCTCTGTTTTAGAATGTAGACAAAATCCACATCATATCAAAGATGGCTTAAGAGTTTCCAAGCAATTAAAAGTTTGAGTTAAATTCTATCTTCGCTCAAATTCAACGCACAACCACTTCGTCTATGATTTAATGTATTTTTTCACAAAACAAAATGCTAACTCTCTCTCATCCCCTTCCGATGGGTTTACATGAATCTATCATGCTGTTGTACCTATTAGGTTAAGATTCTAAACTTTTGGTAGCGAATTTGGTTAGAAAGCTGAACCAAACGCACTTGTATATAGACTGTAGTGGTACCGGTGCAGATTATTTTTGAAGCGTCCAATTTGTGGCGGTGGTCTCGCGTGGAGCAAATTAATAATTGAATGGCCACCGCTCCCCTCTCACGTTCAAGAAGAGTCCCTCTCGCCTAAAAGGCAGACTGATGTAGGGGTTCCGGTTGCTCCGATCCACCATTGGACGACCACGACCCTCTCGCTCAGCTCAGCTTCTCAAAACTCATGGCTTGCCTCAGCTCGGCTGGAATATAATCAGCCCGTCGTCCTTTTTCATTGCCGTTCACGCGCCCCCGGCAAAAAAATAACCGGAGGCCCCCAGCGACGACAGGGACGGCGGTCCGCGGCGGAATCCCGCCCCGCGTGTCAGTGAGAACCAAAAAAAAAAACGAATCTCCGTGGTGAGATTCCTGGTAAACCTAGGGTTGGTGGGCGGCGGGTGGGAATCGCGGAGGAAGCGGTGTTTACGAGAGTGCGCTACGACATTGGAGAGATTGGTTGTTCGGGTCAATACGTAAACGAGGCGAAATACTCCCCCGTCGGACCAATAGTTGGCCCCGTCTCGTCAATGTCGCTATTGAGAGGTTGGCATATGGGTGGTCACCGGCCGGTGACAACTTGTTCGTTTACATTGGAAACAAGTTAACCAAAAAAAAAACAAACAAATGTAACTGTTATATGTTAGCTGAGGTAGTTCATGCGTATATAATTAATTAACAACGTTTCAAGTGAATACTCTCTCCGTTTCTTTTTATTTGTCGTTGGATAGTGTCACTATCCAGCGACAAATAAAAAGAAAACACTATCCAGCGACAAATAAAAAGAAACGGAGGGAGTAGTATTTTATAATCTAAGGCTCTACATTAATTTGCTATAAAAATATATTTTACAACTAATTGATACTAATGTTTATTCAATAGCATAAATACTAATTAATTTTTTTATCTAATCTTTAATAGAATTAGTCGTCAGATTTTAGATCCTGAAACAAGCAAGACACTGTACAAGAATTGGATTCTTTCGAGGGAGCAGTATATATATATATATAACTATCACGTACACGTACGTATACGTACAAGAGAATTCTTTTTTCACGTGTATATCATGAACAAACTGTCTCGTGATGCGTCGCTCTTACAAGAGAATTAATCCTAGTCGATTACGTACCATCAACAGATGTTACGTACACTCACATGCAATTATATATAGGCCTCTAGCTAGAATATATATTGCATTATTGTCACGTATATATGTGTGGTTGGGTCTCTAATCTAATAAATCATTGGCAAGTTGAAGGTGACTAATTCCCTAGCTTGCGTGGCAAACACCGGCTAGATAGCCTTTCATGTTTCCAAGAGAGTGCACTTGTTACTACTTTTGTTTTTAATTTGGAAGACACTTTTAGCCGATTGTACATTATGTGGCTGGGAAGCGCCGCACCACAATAAGAGTACTAATAATATGTCATCACGTTTTATATATCTTAACTATATATACATGTGTTTGACCTTTACACCCCCTTATATTCTCCTCACGCCACATTCTCAGAAAAAACTCGTCGAGAAAAAACATGAACCAAACAGGCCCATTGGTAGCTACCTCACGATCAAATTAGATCTTTCCTACTGCCAAATGGTAATCTAAATATCTTATTATCCCTCGTTGCGCAGCCATACGCACGCTACAAGGAAGCCAAATATATATACATGGAACAAATTAATCAGCCAAGCACCCGAAGAACGAAGTTTGTTCGTCCCAACTAACAATTCGGCTACCTTCTGGGAATCAGGGGGACAACCCCCACGACCATTGGCCGGCGTTTGCTGCGAAACGTCCAAGAGATCACCGGTGCTCGTGCTCTCCCCCGAATAAAAATCGAAATGAGCAGCCAATTAATGGCAGCAGTCCCTGCAGGGTCAAATCTCGTTTTGTATATGGAACAAAAGATTCCTAGCTAGCCTGCTCCCGGCCGGGGCCGGTCGCGACTAGAATCCAGCCTCCCCTTAAATATATATATATATAGACGCAACTTGGCAAATATTTATATTCATTCCGCATAAAGTCAGAAAACGCAGCGAGCATTTTAAGGTTTGTGGTGACAATTTACAAGTGTTATTTCAGATGAATAATTCACGATGGTGACAGGCCGCTTGTTTATATATTTATACTATTGAATAGATCAAAAGATATGTGCATACGCCTTAGAGATGAATCTTCTATGAAGAACAGTACCATCTGGTTTTCTCTAGCATTCTCTGAATAACTGGAGGTACATGGCCACACTGGAGCAGGACCGGAGTAAGTGAGCCTGTTAAACAAACTCCATGCGTGTATGACTGTATGTACTATGTAGCCAAGCTCGATCGACCACAGTTTTTTTAAAGTAAATGGCAGCTCTATCCTCTATCTTTTGATGGTTAAGAGAGAAAAGGAGTTTTAAAATTAAAGGCAGCAGCTTAGGAGCCAACCACAGAAAGCAGCAAGAACTGCCGTGCACTTTTGTTCACTAATAAGAGTTATTCGTCTTAACAGTGACGATGCTCCTCAAATCCTTTGTGGTCATTTGTGCTCCTGTTTAATTTGTTGGTATCGCGGTACGTACTTTCAGTCCATGTACTGAATTGGTCCTTTGTGATGCTTCTACCTTGTACTAGAAGAAAAAAAGGGTGGAGCAACAGCACACAAGATTCAAATGGCAAGACAATGGAGACTGGACGCTGGGTTGCAACCTGCAAGATCGATACAGCCTCCATTATTCTGGCCTACAATCTGGTCGCTAGGCCTCAGACCACCCAACGCACCGATACAATGGCCCAATTAGGCCCAACTAACCCCTACAATCGATCCATAGACCTCGGAGCTCATCGCTTACACGTAAAAAAAAAAAAGTTTCCGCATAAACCGGGACCGGACCGCACGCAAACTATCGAGTCTGATTTGGTAGACATAGATCACGAGGGGATTTATGGAAAGCAAGAGAATTTCTTCTCCATAGATCCTCTCGTGATCCCTATCCACCAAATCATCCCTTACGGTGCAGCCGGACCCTGCCTGACACGAGACAATCACATATTTGGCGGGGAGGCGGGGTTTTGCTACACTCAACCCAAACCCGACTCATTGCCATTTCTATCTACTGTTGTCAAGGAAATTTTGACTTAGCCGATCCCCAGCCACGCTTATATATCACCATCGCAGAGTTCCGTCTTGCCCGACCCAACCCAAGCTATAGTTGCCCAAACGGGCGGCCCAGCCCGACCGACCCGCGTGTCGCCGCCGTGGTAGTCAAGTCGGGCCGATTAACATGTCCACACTGTCCCATTAAATCAGGAAAATAGCAATAGTTGCCCAAACAGAGACCCGAACTCAGATGTCTCCGATTCGGAGTTTCGCTTTGCCCGACCCAACCCAAGCTATAGTTGCCCAAACAGGCGGCCCTGCCCGACCGGCCCGCGTGCCGCCGCTCTGGTAGCTGGGCCGGGCCAATTAACATGTCCACACTGTCCCATTAAATCAGAAAAATAGCAATAGTTGCCCAAACAGAGACCCAAACTCAGACGTCTCCGATTCAGAGTTTCGACTTGCCCGACCCAACCCCAGCTATAGTTGCCCAAACGGGCGGCCCGGCCCAACCCGGCACGGTCCCGTTAAGCACGACTGCTAATCGGGTCGTGCCCGACCGGCCCGCGTGCCGCAGTCGTGGCCCAGTCACGGCACGCAGGCCTGGTAGCTGGGTCGGTTAACATGTCCACGCTGTCGTCTTTTTCACAATTTAGTCCTTTTTAGGTTTTATTTTCACAAATACGCCCCTTCTGGTTTCATTTCAAAAACTAGGCCCTCAGTTCGGCGCCATCCACATTGGCGCCGAGCTAGTACGTCTCGGCGCCAATTACTTTGGCGTGTACAGCGTTCTGCGTGGCTCCAACGTGGCGGTGACGTGGCCAGAGGTCGGCGCCGTGGATCTTGGCGCCTAGGTTGGTGCCGTGGATCTTGGCGTCGACCTCGGCGCCATAGATTTCGGCGCCGAGCTCTGTGTCTATAAATATTGAACTTCGACCGTCAGTTTCTCTTCTACCAAATGACCAATATCAACCTGGCGACTTGTTCCTGTGTATCAAGGTAATTTCCTCCGATTTATGGTTTTTTGTTATGTTTGATTATTAGGGTTATGGTTATCGTTTGTGAATCATTCTTATAATCAATTTTGATTGTCATATTATTGATTTATAGGATGTCTAGACGTGGTAAAAGTGCTAAACAAAGGTAAGCGTTGTATTAAATGTAATAACTAATTTTTATGAGTCTTATAATACTTATCAAAATTTAGGAAGGGTCCATTGACCGGAACTGCGTTCGACCCGCTTCCTTTGCCAACTGGTGTTCCAGTGCCTATGAGTTTTTGTGGTGATCCTTGCAAGGTTGACAAGTCTGAGGATCATGACACGTATCGACAAAGGTATTGGATGTGTGCTAACTATGCATTTGAGCTAACGATTGTTCAGCGCCAGATGAATTTAATGGCGAGAATAAATTTTTAGTATGTTAACAATTTGTAATCTAAGTGTTTGTGTACTAATCATTGCATGTATTGTAGACTCCTCCACCACTCTGTGATTTTGAGCAGTAGATTGACACAGAAATCTCACAGAAAGACAAGAAGTGGTTGGAGAATCTTAAGAAGTGGGATGCAAAGGACAAAGAAAGGATAGAGAAAAGACGAGAGAAGCTTGCTGCCGAGCAACAACGGGTAGACGAGCAGGAAATAAGGCGTGTTGCTGAATACAGGGAGGAGAAGGAGAAGAAGCTTGAGCGTGCACGTCGTGCAAAGGACGCAATGGAGGAGAACCCTGATGCTTTTTGCAAGGGCAAATGGCCTCGTTGCACTCAGTAGTCTAGGTGCTTATATGATGTTATGTAGTAATAAACTTCTTATTATGTATTATTTACCATCGAACAATTTTTTTAGTTATGAACTACTTATTATATATTCAAATTGTGCACTACAAGCAATTGATTAAGACGACTTGAAGCAATTGATAAAGAAAAACAACACACTTAAAGCAATTGATACAAACGAGTTTTCTAGTAGTGCTCCCACATTCCAAATTGTGTGGACCCTTCTCCACAATATCCTCCCATTGTTGTTGTCTACTGTGGAAAAGGTGGAGGACCAACATTCGTGTTGTGACAAGGGCAACAACAATATGGATCTAAGCATACTTGAACCTGTGAACCACCTTCATTGTTATTGTCTCCTCCTTCCTTCTCATTTATGTTGCTTACTTCCCTCTCTAGATCAAATATCCTATTCTGTAGGTACGATATGTATTCCGCATGCGGAAAATCGGACGAGGATCTACCCAATGAGCGGACCCACAATTCTCCTTGACCAATGAATGATGTATAAATGTTTACAGTTAGTTTTACTTAAGAACAAAATGATATAGAGCAAAGGATTAGAATGAATATTTACATATGCATAAGGACATCTGAAGAAACGTCGGTCTCCATCAATCCCCCCCTCGAAGAACATCTGCACCAAGCAATCCTCACCATGCATGCACTTCGGCCAATCTTCTCTCTTGTTATTGTAAGACCTAAGTCTAACCTCTTTGTTGAAATCTCTTTTACTTTGAACTGGAAAGTTAAAAACCACCTCCTCAAAATAATCTGGACCAAGAGGGCCATCAAAACAGATGGGAGGTAACTTCCCTCCATCCTTTCGTCTCTCATTTCCCACACCTTTGCCCCTAGAAGACCCGAAAGACATATCTATTGCAGAATGAAGCAAATGTACAAAGGATCGTGTATATATAGACGAAAGGCGGGACGAAAGGAGAGGTAGTGTAATGGATTCTGAAAAAGGCTATGTATAGGCTATTGAAAGGGAAATAGGGTCAAACCTTTTCCATATGAATTTTGGTGGTTGAATTGCACAACACAAATTATTGGACTAACTAGTTTGCTCTAGTTTATGAGTTCTACAGGTGCCAAAGGTTCACTATAAACCAATACAAGTCAAAAGAAAGAGTTCAAAACTAAGGAGCAAATTGTACCGAAGGTAGCCCTGGTCTGGTGCACTGGACAATCCGGTGGGCCACCGGACAGTGTCCGGTGCACCAGGGAACCCAACTCCAAACTTGCCAGCTTCGGGAATTTGGGAGGCCGCTCCGCTATAATTCACCAGACTGTCCGGTGTGCCAGCGGAGCAACGGCTACTTCGCGCCAACGGTCGTCTGCGAAGGCATTAAATGCGCTACAGTGCGCGCCTGCGCGCGCAGAAGTCAGAGCAGGCGCCAGAAGGCGCACCGAACAGTCTACAAGACCTGTCCGGTGCACCACCGGACTGTCCGGTGGCCCCACAAGTCAGAGCTCCAACGGTCGAACCCTAACGGTTGGGTGACGTGGCTGGCGCATCGGACAGTGTCCGGTGGCGCACCGGACTGTCCGGTGCGCCCGTCGACAGAAGCCACCCCCAACGGCCATTTTGGTGGTTGGGGCTATAAATACCCCCAACCACCCCACATTCATTGCATCCAAGTTTTCAGCCTTCACACCTCATACAAGAGCTATAGCATTCAATACAAGACACAAACAAAGAGATCAAATCCTCTCCCATGTCCGGAATCACTCCAACCAAATAAGTGACTAGAGAGAGAGACATTTGTGTTCATTTGAGCTCTTGCGCTTGGATTGCTTTTCTTCTTCCTTCTTTCTTGTGCTCAACTCACTTGTAATCAAAACAAGAGACACCAATTGTGTGGTGGTCCTTGTAGTGGACTTAGTGTCCCATTTGATTGAGAAGAGAAGCTCACTCGGTCTAAGTGACCGTTTGAGAGAGGGAAAGGGTTGAAAGAGACCCGGTCTTTGTGACCACCTCAACAGGGAGTAGGTTTGCAAGAACCGAACCTCGGTAAAACAAATCACAGTGTCATCCGCTCTATTTCCTTGGTTTATTTGTTTTGCGCCCTCTCTTTTGGACTCGTTTATATTTCTAACGCTAACCCTGTCTTGTAGTTGTGCTTAAGTTTATAATTTTCAGATTCTGCCTATTCACCCCCCTAGGCGACTTTCAATTGGTATCAAATCCCGATGCTTCATTAGAGCCTAACCGCTCGAAGTGATGTCGGGACATCACGCCAAGAAGGAGATGGTGACCGGCGATAAGCCCGTTACAAGCCACGGGAAGGCTCCATCGGGAGAGTCCCGCAACAAGGGGAAGGAGAAGGAATCCCCTTCACACAAGACACATCAGAGTGGCGAAAACAAGAAGAAGATGAGGAAGGTGGTCTACTACGAGACCGACTCTTCGTTGCCATCCACCTCCGGCTCTGACGCGCCGTCCGTAACTTCTAAGCGCCATGAGCGCAAGAAGTTTAGTAAGATTCCCCTACACTACTCTCGCATTTCTAAACGTACTCCATTACTTTCCATTCCATTAGGCAAACCACCGGTTTTTGACGGTGAAGACTATAACATGTGGAGTGATAAAATGAGGCATCACCTAACCTCACTCCACACTAGTATTTGGAACGTTGTTGAGTTTGGTGTGTAGGTACCATCCGTAGGGGATGAGGACTATGATTCAGACGAAGTTGCTCAAATCCGGCACTTCAACCCACAAGCCACCACAATACTCCTCGCCTCTCTAAGTCGAGAGGAATATAACAAGGTGCAAGGTTTGAAGAGCGCCAAAGAGATTTGGGACGTGCTCAAAACGGCGCACGAAGGAGACGAGGTGACCAAGATCACCAAGAGGGAGACGATCGAGGGGGAGCTCGGTCGATTCATGCTTCACTAAGGGGAGGAGCCACAAGCGATGTACAACCGGCTCAAGACCTTGGTGAACCAAGTGCGCAACCTCGGGAGCACCAAGTGGGATGACCATGAAATGGTCAAGGTTATTCTTAGATCACTCGTATTTCTTAACCCCACTCAAGTTCAATTAATTTGTGGTGATCCAAGATATAAACTAATGTCTCCCGAGGAAGTGATAGGTAAATTTGTGAGCTTTGAACTAATGATCAAAGGCTCCAAAAAGATCATCGAGCAAGACACATCCTCCTCCGTACCCGAAGCACAACATGTTGCATTCAAGGCAACTGAGGAGAAGAAAGAAGACTCTACACTGAGTAGGGTCCCCATCGACGCCTCCAAGCTCGACAATGAGGAGATGGCGCTCATCATCAAGAGCTTCCGTCAAATCCTCAAACAAAGGAAGGGGAAAGATTATAAGCCCCGTTCCAAGAAGGTTTGCTATAAGTGTGGTAAGCCCGGTCATTTCATTGCTAAATGTCCATTATCTAGTGATAGTGACAGGGGCAATGACAAGAAGGGAAAGAGGAGAGAAAAGAAGAGGTACTACAAGAAGAAGGGCGGCGATGCCCATGTTTGCCGGGAGTGGGACTCCAACGAGACCTCCACCGACTCCTCCTCCAACGAGGACGCCGCCAACATCGCCGTCAACAAAGGGCTCCTCTTCCCCAACGTCGGTCACAAATGCCTCATGGCAAAGGACGACAAGAAGAAGGTAAAAACAAGATCCTCAACTAAATAAGCAACATCTAGCGATGAGGCTAATTCTAGTGATGATGAGGATGACTTGTTTACTCTTTTTACCAACTTAAACATGCAACAAAAGGAAAAATTAAATGAATTAATTAGCACTATTCATGATAAGGATGAACTCTTGGATAGCCAAGAGGACTTCCTAATTAAAGAAAACAAAAAACATGTTAAAGTTAAAAATGCTTATGCTCAAGAAGTAGAGAAAAATGAATAATTAACTAGTGAGCTAAGCACTTGCCATGACATTGTTTCCAACCTTAGAAATGAAAATGCAAAACTAATTGCTAAGGTTGAAAAGTTTGATGTGTGTGATGATTCAATTGTTAGTCATAGAAATGATAATGCCAATTTGATTGCTAAGATTGACAAATTAAATGCTTCTCTTTCTAGCCTTAAAATTGAAAATGAAAAATTAATTGCTAAGGCTAAGGATTTAGATGTTTGAAATGCTTCTATTTCCAATCTTAGAGATGAGAATGATATTTTGCATGCTAAGATTGTTGAATTAAATACTTGCAAACCCTCTACATCTTCCGTTGAGCATGTTACTATTTGTACTAGATGTAGAGATGTTAATGTAGATGCTATTCATGATCACCTTGCTTTAATTAAACAACAAAATGATCACATAGCTACATTAACTGCTAAAATTAATGAGCATGACTTAGAAAATGAGAAATTTAAATTTGCTAGAAGCATGCTCTATGGTGGGAGACGCCCTGGTATTAAGGATGGCATTGGCTTCCAACAGGGAGACAATGTCAAGCCTAATGCCCCGCCTAAAAGATTGTCTAATTTTGTTAAGGGCAAGGCTCCCATGGTTCAGGATAACGAGGGTTACATTTTATACCCTGCCGGTTATCCCGAACACAAAATTAGGAGAATTCACTCTAGGAAGTCTCACTCTGGCCCTAATCATGCTTTTATGTATAAGAGTGAGGCATCTAGTTCTAGGCAATCAACCCATGCTAAGTTGCCTAAGAAGAAGACTCCTAAAGCATCAAATGATCATAATGTTTCTTTCAAAACTTTTGATGCTTTTTATGTGCTAACTAACAAATCAGGCAAGGTAGTTGCCAAGTATATTGGGGGCAAACACAAGGGATCAAAGACTTGTGTTTGGGTACCCAAAGTTCTTGTATCTAATGTCAAAGGACCCAAAACTGTTTGGGTACCTAAAATCAAGAACTAAATTTGTTTTGTAGGTTTATGCATCCGGGGGCTCAAGTTGGATCATCGACAGCGGGTGCACAAACCATATGACTGGGGAGAAAAGAATGTTCTCCTCCTACAAGAAAAACTAAGATCCCCAACGAGCTATCACATTCGGGGATGGAAATCAAGGTTTGGTCAAAGGATTGGGTAAAATTGCTATATCACCTGACCATTCCATTTCCAATGTTTTTTTGTAGATTCTTTAGATTACAACTTGCTTTCTGTTTCTCAATTATGCAAAATGGGTTACAACTGTCTTTTTACGGATACAGGTGTTACTGTCTTTAGAAGAAGTGATGATTCAGTAGCTTTTAAGGGAGTATTAGAGGGTCAGCTATACTTAGTTGATTTCAATAGAGCTGAACTCGATACTTGCTTAATTGCTAAGACTAACATGGGTTGGCTCTGGCACCGCCGACTAGCCAATGTTGGGATGAAGAATCTTCACAAGCTTCTAAAGGGAGAGCACATTTTGGAACTAACAAATGTTCATTTTGAGAAAGACAGAATTTGTAGCGCATGCCAAGCAGGGAAGCAAGTTGGTGTTCATCATCCACACAAGAACATTATGACAACTGACAGGCCACTCGAACTCCTCCACATAGACCTATTCGGCCCGATAGCTTACATAAGCATCGACGGGAGTAAGTACTGTCTTGTTATTGTGGATGACTATTCTCGCTTCACTTGGGTATTCTTTTTGCAGGATTAATCTCAAACCTAAGAAACTTTGAAGGGATTCTTGAGATGAGCTCAAAATGAGTTCGGCTTAAGGATCAAGAAAATAAGAAGCGACAACGGGACGGAGTTCAAGAATTCACAAATTGAAGGCTTCCTTGAGGAGGAGGGCATCAAGCATGAGTTCTCTTCTCCCTACACGCCACAACAAAATGGTGTAGTGGAGAGGAAGAATAGAACTCTATTGGACATGGCAAGAACCATGCTTGATGAGTACAAGACTTCGGATCGGTTTTGGGCCGAAGCGGTCAACATCGCCTGCTACGCCATCAACCGGTTGTATCTACACCGAATCCTCAAGAAGACATCTTACGAACTCCTCACCGGTAAAAAGCCAAATGTTTCATATTTTAGAGTCTTTGGTAGCAAATGCTTTATTCTTGTTAAAAGAGGTAGAAAATCTAAATTTGCTCCTAAGGCTGTAGAAGGCTTTTTACTAGGATATGATTCAAACACAAGGGCATATAGAGTCTTTAACAAGTCCACTGGACTAGTTGAAGTTTCTTGTGACATTGTGTTTGATGAGACTAACGGCTCTCAAGTAGAGCAAGTTGATCTTGATGAATTAGATGATGAAGAGGCTTCGTGCGTCGCGCTAAGGAACATGTCCATTGGGGATGTGTGTCCTAAGGAATCCGAAGAGCCCATTCAAGCACAAGATCAACCATCTTCCTCCATACAAGCATCTCCACCAACTCAAGATGAGGATGAGGCTCAAGATGATGAAGAAGAAGATCAAGAAGATGAGCCACCTCAAGAGGAGGACAAGGATCAAGGGGGAGATGTCGGTGATCAAGACAAGGAAGATGAGCAAAATCAAAGGCCGCCACACCCAAGAGTCCACCAAGCAATACAACAAGGTCACCCCGTGAACACCATCCTAGGAGATATTCATAAGGGGGTAACCACTCGATCTCGTGTTGCTCATTTTTGTGAACACTACTCTTTTGTTTCCTCTATTGAGCCACACAGGGTAGAGGAAGCACTTCAAGATTCGGATTGGGTGTTGGTGATGCAAGAGGAGCTCAACAATTTCACAAGAAATGAGGTATGGCATTTGGTTCCACGTCCTAACCAAAATGTTGTAGGAACCAAGTGAGTCTTCCGCAACAAACAAGATAAGCATGGTGTGGTGACAAGGAACAAGGCACGACTTGTGGCCAAAGGGTATTCACAAGTCGAAGGTTTGGATTTCGGTGAAACCTATGCACCCGTAGCTAGGCTTGAGTCCATTCGTATATTATTAGCCTATGCTACTTACCATGGCTTTAAGTTTTACCAAATGGACGTGAAGAGTGCCTTCCTCAATGGACCAATCAAGGAAGAGGTCTATGTTGAGCAACCTCCCGGCTTTGAAGACAGTAAGTACCCTAACTATGTTTATAAACTCTCTAAGGCGCTTTATGGGCTCAAGCAAGCCCCAAGAGCATGGTATGAATGCCTAAGAGATTTTCTTATTGATAATGGATTCAAAGTCGGAAAGGCCGATCCTACTTTATTCACTAAAACTATTGAAAATGATTTGTTTGTATGCCAAATTTATGTTGATGATATTATATTTGGGTCTACTAACAAATCTATTTGTGAAGAATTTAGTAGGATCATGATTCAAAAAATCGAGATGTCTATGATGGGGGAGTTGAAATATTTCTTAGGATTTCAAGTCAAACAACTCCAACAGGGCACCTTTATCAGCCAAACAAAGTACATTCAAGATATTCTCACCAAGTTTGGAATGAAGGATGCCAAGCCCATCAAGACACCCATGGGAACCAATGGGCATCTCGACCTCGACACGGGAGGTAAATCCGTAGATCAAAAGGTATACCGGTCGATGATAGGTTCTTTACTCTACTTATGTGCATCTCGACCGGACATTATGCTTTCCGTATGCATGTGTGCAAGATTCCAAGCCGATCCTAAGGAAGTTCACCTTAGGGCCATAAAACGAATCTTGAGATATTTAGTTTATACACCTAAGTTTGGCCTTTGGTACCCCAAGGGATCCTCATTTGATTTAATTGGTTATTCCGATGCTGATTGGGCAGGGTGTAAACTTGATAGGAAGAGCACATCAGGGACTTGTCAGTTCTTGGGAAGATCTCTGGTGTCTTGGGCTTCAAAGAAGCAAAATTCGGTCTCTCTTTCTACCGCCGAAGCCGAGTACATTGCTGCAGGCCATTGTTGCGCGCAATTGCTTTGGATGAGGCAAACCCTCAGGGACTATGGCTACAAATTTAGCAAAGTCCCTCTCCTATGTGATAATGAGAGTGCTATTCGCATGGCGGAAAATCCCGTTGAGCATAGTCGCACTAAGCACATAGCCATTCGGTATCACTTTTTGAGGGATCACCAACAAAAGGGGGATATCGAGATTTCTTATGTGAGCACCAAAGAACAATTAGCCAATATCTTTACCAAACCACTAGATGAGCAAACTTTTACCAAACTTAGGCATGTGCTAAACATTCTTGATTCCCGGAATTTTGATTGATTCTTTGCACATATTGCTCATCTATATACCTTTGATCATATCTCTTATGTCTATGACTAATGTGTCTTCAAGTGTGTTATTATGCTTAGTCATAGATATTGAAAGGAAAATGGAGTATTCGGCAAAGAAGGCGCTTCCACTCAACTCCAATTATATTTGTCGGTATTCCACATCATCCTCCACTATGGTATAATCTTCACTCATATTTTTGTTTACCAAAGGGGGAGAAAGTTTGATGAAAGGGCTTATATTTCACTCACAAGTATCCGTTTTTGGCGATTCATGCCAAAGGGGGAGAAAGTATAAGCCCAAAGCAAAAGGACCGCACCACCACTAAATTTTAAAAATAAAGTTTTTCAAATTGATATCTTATTGTGTTCAAAAGGGGGAGAAAGTAGTATCTTCAAAACTTGCAAAACCCTCTTTAACACTAAGAGGAGAATTTTATTTAGGGGGAGTTTTGTTTAAGTCAAAGGAAAAGCATTTGAAATAGGGGGAGAAAACTTCAAATCTTGAAAATGCTTCTTACAATCTTATTCATGTACCTTTGACTATTTGCAAAATGTTTTGAAAAGAACTTTACAAAGGATTTGCAAAAACAAAACCCATGGTGCAAATGTGGTCCAAAATATTAAATAAGAAAAAAACCATCCACATCTATTGAAACAAGTATATTGGTTTCAATTCAAGGTAACCTTTGCACTTACTTTATGCAAACTAGTTCAATTCTGCACTTCTATATTTGCTTTGGTTTGTGTTGGCATCAATCACCAAAAAGGGGGAGATTGAAAGGGAAATAGGGTCAAACCTTTTCCATATGAATTTTGGTGGTTGAATTGCCCAACACAAATTATTGGACTAACTAGTTTGCTCTAGTTTATGAGTTCTACAGGTGCCAAAGGTTCACTATAAACCAATACAAGTCAAAAGAAAGGGTTCAAAACTAAGGAGCAAATTGTACCAACGCAACCCTGGTCTGGCGCACCGAACAGTCCGGTGTGCCACCGGACAGTGTTCGGTGCACCACCGGATAGTGTCCGGTGCACCAGGGAACCCAACTCCAAACTTGCCTGCTTCGGGAATTTGGGAGGCCGCTCCGCTATAATTCACCGGACTATCCGGTGTGCCAGCAGAGAAACGGCTACTTCGCGCCAACGGTCGTCTGCGAAGGCATTAAATGCGCTACAGTGCGCTCCTGCGCGCGCAGAAGTCAGAGCAGGCGCCAGAAGGCGCACCGGACAGTCTACAGGACCTGTCCGGTGCACCACCGGACTGTCCAGTGGCCCCATAAGTCAGAGCTCCAACGGTCGAACCCTAACGGTTGGGTGACGTGGCTGGCGCACCGGACAGTGTCCGGTGGCGCACCGGACTGTCCGGTGCGCCCATCGACAGAAGCCATCCCCAACGGCCATTTTGGTGGTTGGGGCTATAAATACCCCCAACCACCCCACATTCATTGCATCCAAGTTTTCAGCCTTCACACCTCATACAAGAGCTATAGCATTCAATACAAGACACAAACAAAGAGATCAAATCCTCTCCCAAGTCCGGAATCACTCCAACCAAATAAGTGACTAGAGAGAGAGACATTTGTGTTCATTTGAGCTCTTGCGCTTGAATTGCTTTTCTTCTTCCTTCTTTCTTTTGCTCAACTCACTTGTAATCAAAACAAGAGACACCAATTGTGTGGTGGTCCTTATAGTAGACTTAGTGTCCCATTTGATTGAGAAGAGAAGCTCACTCGGTCTAAGTGACCGTTTGATAGAGGGAAAGGGTTGAAAGAGACCCGGTCTTTGTGACCACCTCAACGAGGAGTAGGTTTGCAAGAACCGAACCTCGGTAAAACAAATCACCGTGTCATCCACTCTATTTCCTTGGTTGATTTGTTTTGCGTCCTCTCTTTCGGACTCATTTATATTTCTAATGCTAACCCCGGCTTGTAGTTGTGCTTAAGTTTATAATTTTTAGATTCCGCCTATTCACCCCCCTCTAGGCGACTTTCAGCTATGAAAAAGGCTATGTATAGGCTCTGAAAAGGCTAGCTGTAATAACGACAATGTAGCATATTGATGCTCCTGAAAAGGTTATAAAACGGATCTGAAAAGGCTAGATGTCATAATCACAACATAGGATATTAATGCTTCTGAAAAGGCTATGTTATAGCTCTGAAAATGCTAGATGACATATTCACTTGTATAGGATATTAATGCTTCTGAAAAGGCTATGTATTCACGTTAGATTCTTCTGTTTTGAACACAGAGTCTTGATAGTAAATTTTTAAATATTTCGGCAGAGTTTCCCCTGTTTTTATATACTCTCAACAGAAATATTTGACATAAACAAATTTGATCAAGCAAACAGTCTATAACACTCCATACGATTTCATACAAGTCCATAACAGTCCATACAAATTCATACAAGTCCATAATAGTCCATAACAGTCCATAGTCATTGAAAGGGAAATATGCCCTTGGGCCATTTTCAAAGTGTTTTGGTGATTAAGTGCCCAACATATTTTCTCTAAGTGCTAATTTGTGCCAAAGAGTGAAGAAGTGCAAATCATATTACAAGGTATGTTTCTAGACTTAGTACATTGATTTGAATACTAATGTATTGTGTCTAAGTGTTAGAAACAGGAGAAATTGGTTTGGAATGGAGTTGGCTGTGTATAGCCAAATGTAGCTCGGTCTCGGTGCACCGGACAGTGTCCGGTGGTGCGCCAGATAATGTCCGGTGCGCCAGGACCAGTCTCGGTGAACAGTCCGCTCTCGGGACTCGACGGCGGCTTACGGCTATAATTCACCGGACTGTCCGGTGGTGCACCGTGTGGTGCACCGGACTGTCCGGTGAGCCGTCTGCGGAGAAGTCGTCGCTCTCGGGAATCGTTCAACAGCGTACAGCTAAAATTCACCGGACAGTCCGGTGAGCCAACGGTCGACTGCGCCAACAGTCGGTCGTGCAATCCGCGCGCGACGCGTGGGTGCGCCAACGGTCGGCAGGGGGCACCGGACTGTCCGGTGTGCACCGGACTGTCCAGTGTGCACCGGACAGTGTCCGGTGTGCCAACTGCCGCAAATCTGCAACGGTCGGATGCGCTATAAAAGGAAGGAGATCACGCACCGGACAGCTACAGGGACTGTTCGGTGGTGCACCGGACTGTCCAGTGCGCCACCTGACAGAAGGCAAGATTTGCCTTCCAAAGTTGCCTCCAACGGCTCCTAGCTACCTTGGGGCTATAAAAGGGACCCCTAGGCGCATGGAGGAGTCACCTAAGCATTCTTTGATCATTCCAAAGCACCAAGACTCCATTCTCACGCATTCGATTCTTTGAGATAGTGACTTGAGCTCCATTTGAGTAGAGAACTCCTTGCGTTGTGTTTTTGAGCTTAAGTTGTGGCTTGTGTGCGTGATTGTGCTCTCGTTTTGAGTTTTGTGTGTGTTGCTCTCCCCTCCCTTACTTCCGTGCTTCTTTGTGATCATCAAGTGTAAGGGCGAGAGGCTCCAAGTTGTGGAGATTCCTCGCGAACGGGAGAAAGAATAAGAAAGGAAAACACCATGGTATTCAAGTTGATCATTGGATCACTTGAAAGGGGTTGAGTGCAACCCTCGTCCATTGGGACGCCACAACGTGGAGTAGGCAAGTATTACACTTGGCCGAACCACGGGATAAATCATCGTGTCTTGTGTGTTGTCTTTCTTTGTGACCATTGTGTTTCACAAGAGCTCAGTCCTTAGCCACTTGGTTCTATTGCACTAACACTTAACCAAGTTTTGTGGCTCTAAGTATTTGATTTTTATAGGATCACCTATCCACCCCCCCTCTAGGTGCTCTCAATTGGTATCAGAACCGTTCTCTTCACAAAAGGGACTAATTGCCCGAAGAGATGGATCCTAAGGGAAAGGGGATGGTGGTCAATGATAAGGAGAAGGAGTCCATCTTCAACGAGCCGAGGGACGACAAGCCCACTGACTCTGGCTCAAGTCATAAGAAGGACAGGAAGAAGAAGAGGCACATTAAGAAGATCGTCTACTACGACAGCGACAAGTCTTCTTCTTCCCCAAGAGACGACGACTACGACGAGAAAAAAAACCGGTTAACTCAAATTTTTCATTTGATTATTCTCGTATTCTGTATAATTCCAATGCCCATTTGCTTTCTATTCCTATTAGTAAACCTCCACACTTTGATGGAGAAGACTACGCTTTTTGGAGCCACAAAATGCGTAGTCATCTTTTCTCTCTCCTTCCTAGTATTTGGGAGATAGTTGAGAATGGAATGCAATTTGATAGTACGGATAACCCTGTATTCATTAACAAACAAATCCATAAAAATGCACAAGCTTCCACTGTTGTGTTAGCATCATTGTGCAGGGATGAATACAACAAGGTGAGCGGCTTGGACAACACCAAGGAAATATGGGACACCCTCAAGATTTCACATGAGGGGAATGACGCCACCATAATCACCAAAATTAAGTTGGTGGAAGGCGAGCTGGGAAGGTTCGCGATGATCAGGGGGGAGGAGCCGACACAAACTTACAACAGGCTCAAGACTCTGGTCAACAAGATCAGGAGCTATGGAAGCACGAGATGGACGGACCACGACGTCGTCCGACTTATGCTCAGGTCTTTTACTGTCATTGACCCTCATCTTGTGAACTCAATCCGTGAGAATCCTAGGTATACAAAGATGACGCCCGAGGAAATACTCGGAAAGTTTGTGAGCGAGCGTATGATGATCAAGGAAGCAAGATACATTGATGATGCATTGAATGGCCCAATGCCCATCTATGAGCCCCAACCCATTGCACTCAAGGCAACAAGCAACAGTAGGGAGGCGCTACCTAGCAAGGTGGTACAAGTTGAAGCTGCTGGGCTAAATGAAGATGAAATGACCCTCATCATCAAGCGCTTCAAGACGGCGCTAAAAGGACGAAAGGAGCATCCCAACAAGAGCAAAGCAAAGGGAAAGCACTCTTGTTTTAAATGTGGTAACACTGGTCATTTCATAGCAAATTGTCCCGATAACTCTAGTGACCAGGAACAAGGAAAGGGCGGGAAGAAAGAGAAGAAAAAGAGCTATAGGAAGGCAAAGGGCAAGGCACACATCGGAAAGGAATGGGACTCAGACTGCTCGTCTTCTGATTCCGACGACGAAGGACTCGCTGTCTCAGCCTTCAACAAGTCCTCTCTCTTCCCCAACGAATGCCACACCTATCTCATGGCAAAGGAGAAAAAGGTAAGCGTTCAAGAAACTCCTAAGTATACTACTTCAAGCGACGATGAATCTAGTGATGATGAAGTAGATTATACTGATTTATTTAAGGGCTTAGATAGAGCAAAGGTAGATAAAATTAATAAATTAATTGATGCCTTATATGAAAAGGATAGACTTTTAGAGAAGCAAGAATACATTTTGTATGAAGAGCATGATAAATTTGTTAGTGTACAAAAATCTCTTGCTTTAGAAACTAAAAGGAATGAAATTCTATCTTCTGAAATATCTGCTTATCATGAATTAAATGCCAAGCTAGAAGTAGCTAATAAATCTAGTTCATGTGTAGAACATGTTGTTATCTGCAATAGATGCAAGGATTTTGATGTTAATGCTTGTAATAAACATCTCATTACTATTACAAAATTGAATGATGAAGTAGCAAGTCTTAATGCTCAACTTAAGACTTGCAAAAGTGACTTTGATAAGTTAAAATTTGCTAGGGATGCCTACACGTTTGGTAGACATCCCTCAATTAAGGATGGATTTGGCTTTCGAAAGGAAGCCAAGAACTTAACAAGTCAAAGGGCTCCCATTCCCAACAAGGAGAAAGGGAAGGCCCCTATGGCTAGTAGCATTCAAAGGAATCATGCGTTCATTTATGATAGAAAATTTTCTAGGAATGCTCATTATAATAGGAGTTATGATGCTTATGATTCACATGCTATGATTGCTTCAAGTTCTACTTTTGTGCATGGTAGAAGTAGGCCTAGGAAGGGAAATGTTAGTCATCATGTGCCTAGGAAAATGCATAATGAATCTGCTACTGTTTTCCATGCTTGCAATACTGCTTTTGTACTTTCATATAGAAATAAGAAAGTGGTTGCTAAGAAGTTGGGGGCCAAATACAAGGGAGACTAGACTTGCATTTGGGTCCCAAAGGCTATTGTTACTAACCTCGTAGGACCCAACAAGAGTTGGGTACTTAAAACCCAAGCCTAATTTGCCTTGCAGGTTTATGCATCCGGGGGCTCAAGCTGGATTATCGACAGCGGATGCACAAACCATATGACGGGGGAGAAGAAGATGTTCACCTCCTACGTCAAGAACAAAGATTTCCAAGATTCGATCATCTTTGGAGATGGGAACCAAGGCAAGGTTAAAGGACTAGGAAAAATAGCTATTTCATTCGAGCATTCCATATCTAATGTGTTCTTAGTTGAATCGCTCGGGTACAACTTGTTGTCCGTTAGTCAACTATGTAATATGGGTTACAATTGTTTATTCACCAATGTAGATGTGTCTGTCTTTAGAAGGAGTGATGGTTCACTAGCTTTTAAGGGTGTACTAGACGGCAAACTCTATTTAGTTGATTTTTCAAAAGAGGAGGCCGATCTAGATGCATGCTTAATTGCTAAGACTAGCATGGGCTGGCTGTGGCATCGCCGTCTAGCACATGTTGGGATGAAGAACCTTCGTAAACTTCTAAAGGGAGAACATGTAGGTCTAACCAATGTATTTTTCAAAAAAGATAGACCTTGTGCAGCTTGTCAATCAGGTAAACAAGTGGGAAGCGCTCATCACAGCAAAAATGTGATGACCACATCAAGACCTCTGGAGCTACTTCATATGGACCTCTTCGGACCCGTCGCCTACCTTAGCATCGGGGGAAGTAAGTATGGTCTAGTAATTGTTGATGATTTTTCCCGCTTCACTTGGGTATTATTTTTGCAGGATAAATCAGAAACCCAAGGGACCCTTAAGCGCTTTCTAAGGAGAGCTCAAAACGAATTTGAGCTCAAGGTGAAGAAGATAAGAAGCGACAACGGGTCCGAGTTCAAGAACCTACAAGTGGAGGAGTACCTTGAGGAGGAAGGAATCAAGCACGAGTTCTCCGCTCCCTACACGCCACAGCAAAACGGTGTGGTAGAGAGGAAGAACATGACGCTTATAGACATGGCAAGGACGATGCTTGGAGAATTCAAGACGCCCGAGCGGTTTTGGTCAGAAGCTGTGAACACAACTTGCCACGCCATAAACTGGGTCTACCTTCATCGCCTCCTCAAGAAGACGTCGTATGAACTTCTAACCGGTAACAAACCCAACGTGTCTTATTTTCGTGTATTTGGGAGTAAATGTTGCATTCTAGTGAAGAAAGGTAGGAATTCCAAATTTGCTCCCAAAATTGTAGAAGGGTTTTTGCTAGGTTATGACTCGAATACAAAGGCGTATAGAGTATTCAACAAATCATCGGGTTTGGTTGAAGTCTCTAGCGACGTTGTATTTGATGAAACTAATGGCTCTCCAAGAGAGCAAGTTGATCTTGACGATATAGATGAAGATGATGTTCCAACGGACGCAATTCGCACCATGGCGATTGGAGATGTGCGACCACAGGAGCACCAAGTGCAAGATCAACCTTCTTCCTCAATAATGGTGCACCCCCAACTCAAGATGATGAACATGTTTCTCAAGAGGAGGCGTGTGATCAAGGGGGAGCACAAGAAGACCAAGTTGTGGAGGAAGAAGCACCACGGGCCCCTCCAACTCAAGTCCGAGCGACGATTCAAAGGAATCATCCCGCCGACCAGATTTTGAGAGATATAAGCAAGGGAGTAACAACTCGCTCACATCTAGCTAATTTTTGTGAGAATTACTCGTTTGTCTCTTCTATTGAGCCTTTCAGGGTAGAAGAGGCCTTGCTAGATCCGGACTGGGTGTTGGCCATGCAGGAAGAGCTCAACAACTTCAAGCGAAATGAAGTTTGGACCCTGGTGCCACGTCCCAAGCAAAATGTTGTGGGAACCAAGTGGGTGTTCCACAACAAACAGGACGAGCACGAGGTGGTGACAAGGAACAAGGCTCGACTTGTGGCAAAAGGTTATGTCCAAGTCACAGGTTTGGACTTTGAGGAGACTTTTGCTCCTGTGGCTAGGCTAGAGTCTATTCGCATTTTGTTAGCCTATGCTGCTCACCATTCCTTCAGGTTGTTCCAAATGGATGTAAAGAGCGCTTTCCTCAATAGGCCAATCAAGGAGGAGGTGTACGTAGAGTAACCCCCCGGCTTTAAGGATGAACGGTACCCCGACCATGTGTGTAAGCTCTCTAAGGCGCTCTATGGACTTAAGCAAGCCCCAAGAGCATGGTATGAATGCCTTAGAGATTTCCTAATTGCAAATGCTTTCAAGGTTGGAAAAGCCAATCCAACTCTTTTTACTAAGACTTGTGATGGTGACCTATTTGTGTGTCAAATTTATGTCGATGACATAATATTTGGTTCTACTAACCAAAAGTCTTGTGAGGAGTTTAGTAGGATGATGACTCAGAAATTTGAGATGTCGATGATGGGCGAGTTGAACTACTTCCTTGGGTTCCAAGTGAAGCAACTCAAGGACGGCACCTTCATCTCCCAAATGAAGTACACGCAAGACTTGCTCAAGCGGTTTGGGATGAAGGACGCCAAGCCCACAAAGACTACAATGAGAACCGACGGACATGTCGACCTCAACAAAGGAGGTAAGTCCATTGATCAAAAGGCATACCGCTCTATGATAGGTTCCTTGCTTTACTTATGTGCTAGTATACCGGATATTATGCTTAGCGTTTGCATGTGTGCTAGATATCAATCCGACCCAAGGGAATGTCACCTTGTGGCCGTTAAGCGGATTCTTAGATATTAAGTTGCTACGCCTTGCTTCGGGATCTGGTATCCAAAGGGGTCTACCTTTGACTTGATTGGATATTCAGACTCCGATTATGCTGGGTGCAAGGTTGATAGGAAGAGTACATCAGGGACGTGCCAATTCCTAGGAAGGTCTCTGGTGTCTTGGAGTTCAAAGAAACAAACTTCCATTGCCCTATCCACCGCTGAGGCCGAGTATGTTGCCGCGGGACAGTGTTGCGCGTAACTACTTTGGATGAGGCAAACCCTCTGGGACTTTGGCTACAATCTGAGCAAAGTCCCACTCCTATGTGACAATGAGAGTGCAATTCACATGGCGGATAATCCTGTTGAACACAGCTGCACTAAGCACATAGACATCCGGCATCGCTTCCTGAGAGACCACCAGCAAAAGGGGGATATCGAGGTGTACCATATCAGCACTGAAAACCAGCTAGCCGATATCTTCACCAAGCCTTTAGATGAGAAAAGGTTTTGCAGGTTGCGTAGTGAGCTAAATGTCTTAGATTCACGTAACTTGGATTGATCTATAGCATACATGTGTTTTATGCCTTTGATCATGTAATTTATGCATTTCAATCTATTTTGTTCATTTGCAAGTTGTAAACATGATCCCCGGACCTCACAAGTCCATTTGCAAGTGATGCACTTATTTAGGGGGAGGCATGCTACAACTTGACCCTTTGAGACTAACCTTGTGTTTGAGTTCTTGTTTTAGTCTCAAAGGTGGATTGAAAGGGAAAGGTGAACTTGGACCATGCAAAGACTTCCATTGCACTCCAGTATTAACTCCAAGTTCATTTCTATGCTCGTATTGCCTTTTGCTCTTAATTGACGATTTTGGTGAGGCAATGGGGTTAAAGGGCCAAGAATGATCCCGTTTTGGTGCTTAATGCCAAAGGGGGAGAAATTAAAGGCCAAAGCAAATGGATCAGCTACCTCTTGAGAAATTTGAAAATAGTAGAGTTAGCACTTTTGATTTGTCAAAACACTCTAATTTGCAAATTTTGGTCTCTTGTGGGGAGAATGTTTGATTATGGGAAAAATGGGGAGTTTTTGAATCTTTGATCAATTTCTCTTGGAATACCTCTCTTTATGCCTAAACAAGTGTGTTTGACTTAGAGATAGGAAATTGAATTTGATTTACAAAAACAAACCAAGTGGTGGCTAAGAATGATCCAAATATGCCAAATTTGAATAAAAAACAATTCTTGTTCTCAATTGCATTGATGTTGCACTTCTTTTAGTTGTTTTTTGATGTGTTGGCATAAATCACCAAAAAGGGGGAGATTGAAAGGGAAATATGCCCTTGGGCCATTTCCAAAGTG
This sequence comes from Zea luxurians, assembly GCA_029449295.1. NCBI lineage: Eukaryota > Viridiplantae > Streptophyta > Magnoliopsida > Poales > Poaceae > Zea > Zea luxurians. The sequence continues at coordinate 89,479,317 of JAOPSE010000006.1, read as the reverse complement.
TTTTGGTGATTAAGTGCCCAACACATTTTCTCTAAGTGCTAATTTGTGCCAAAGAGTGAAGAAGTGCAAATCATATTACAAGGTATGTTTCTAGACTTAGTACATTGATTTGAATACTAATGTATTGTGTCTAAGTGTTAGAAACAGGAGAAATTGGTTTGGAATGGAGTTGGCTGTGTACAACCAAATGCAGCTCGGTCTGGGTGCACCGGACTGTCTGGTGGTGCACCGGACAGTGTCTGGTGCGCCAGGACCAGTCTCGGTGAACAGTCCGGTCTCGAGACTCGACGGCGGTGTACGGCTATAATTCAACGAACTGTCCGGTGGTGCACCGGACTGTCCGGTGAGCCGTCTGCGGCGAAGTCGTCGCTCTCGGGAATCGTTCAACGGCGTACGGCTAAAATTCACCGGACGGTCCGGTGAGCCAATGGTCGACTGCACCAACGGTCGGCCACGCAATCCGTGCGCGACGCGTGGGCGCGCCAACGGTCGGCAGGGGGCACCGGACTGTCCGGTGTGCCAACTGCCGCAAATCTGCAACGGACGGATGCGCTATAAAAGGAAGGAGATCGCGCACCGGACAGCTACAGGGACTGTCCGGTGGTGCACCGGACTGTCCGGTGCGCCACCCGACAGAAGGCAAGATTTGCCCTCCAAAGTTGCCTCCAACGGCTCCTAGCTGCCTTAGGGCTATAAAAGGGACCCCTAGGCGCATGGAGGAGTCACCTAAGCATTCTTTGATCATTCCTAAGCACCAAGACTCCATTCTCACGCATTCGATTCTTTGAGATAGTGACTTGAGCTCCATTTGAGTAGAGAACTCCTTGCGTTGTGTTTTTGAGCTTAAGTTGTGACTTGTGTGCGTGATTGTGCTCTCGTTTTGAGTCTTATATGTGTTGCTCTCCCCTCCCTTACTTTCGTGCTTCTTTGTGATCATCAAGTGTAAGGGCGAGAGGCTCCAAGTTGTGGAGATTCCTCGTGAACGGAAGAAAGTATAAGAAAGGAAAACACCATGGTATTCAAGTTGATCATTGGATCACTTGAAAGGGGTTGAGTGCAACCCTCGTCCATTGGGACGCCACAACGTGGAGTAGGCAAGTATTACACTTGGCCGAACCACGGGATAAATCACCGTGTCTTGTGTGTTGTCTTTCTTTGTGACCATTGTGTTTCACAAGAGCTCGGTCCTTAGCCACTTGGTTCTATTGCACTAACACTTAACCAAGTTTTGTGGCTACAAGTATTTGATTTTTACAGGATCACCTATTCATCCCCCCTCTAGGTGCTCTCAGTCATATAGTTCCATCCAATTCATACATGTCCATAACATAAATAATTATACAAGTTCATTTGAATCGTCAACGCCTCCTACTCTTACCCCTACCAAGAGCGACGGTGCCTGGAGTGTACCGGTCCGACGAGCGGTGCCGTCTGCGTTCCTGTGGCTGCGAAGGCTGTGTTGGCGGAGCATCTGGAGCTGAGAAGGACCAATCTCGTCTGGAGTATCGTCGAATGCTAGGGTTGCAACTTGGTGTGTTGAGGTACCCTCCCCCGGCATAACAAAGGACAGAACATGGACGTCCTATGATGCGGCGGTCCTGCAACCACAACGAGCAGCCGCTCTACACAGTCGTGTCGACAATCACTGTCGTCCAATATCATGTTAAAGATCATAAGTGTAAGCTAATTGACTATGAATGAAGTTAAGAAACTTACATCCAAGAAGGTACGTATGACATTGCCGCTCACATTGGGACTAATCCGCTAAATATCCTGTACTGAGCGTTTTAGTGTGTTACCCTCCAAAAATAATCAACGTTGATTACATAGTTTTCATGTTATTACAAAATGAAAACAAATATGCTAAGTTTGAACTAGTACCACTCGGTCCAAGATGGGTGCAGTCTCAACTTGCGTACCAACTCTAGTGGATTAGTCATACGCCGTGTCTTCATCCTCAGACAAATCGATGTCGGCGTAATCGACATTTGTCCACTGGCTCCTTAACTTTCTCCGAGTAGCACCTTGGTACCAAGCCTGGTACCGCCTGTAGTCGCTATTATTGTGTGGCTCCTCGTTTTCGTCGTTGTTATCATCCATATCCTGCCAATCTAAAATGAAGGCCTCGTGGTGTTTTCTGAAGTGAGCGATCTTCTTTTATTTTCGATGATCAAACCTGAACGTGAACCACATAACTCATTTGTACATAGAAGATAATAAACCATAAATTTATTTGACAAACAAAACTTACTTGTGCAACGCCATATCGGTTGGAAAATTTGGAACCAACCAATGTTGGTTCTTTCCAAATCGCCTCGCAACCCTATATGGAAGGTGCCACTCAACGCACCAGAAGCAAATAAGAGGACACCTCATCCTATATAAGTCGTCATCATTTCTACACATATCACTAAATACCCAATCATTTAGGCCTGGTGCGTTGTATGGCTCCCATATTACTTGCATAAATGAAGATCAGACGTTGGATGCTACGAAATTGTTAGTATGCTTTATAATTGTTGAACAGTTACGCTGGATGCCGAGAGTGTGTCCAGCTCGTTGACGTACTCCAAGTACGCCCGCTTTGCTCTGCCATATGGAATGGCTACCTGGTCCCAAATGTATGCGTACGTAGGGCGTCGACGAGGAGTAACACCATGGAACCTCGGCCGAGGAGGGAACGCCTGTGGACATCCGACCGGTATCCGAAACCACATCTAGAGTTGGAGTAGGTACACACAACCTCCAACAGAGGACGAGGAGGAGGTCCGTCGACACGCCTCACAAAGCTGGCAGTAGAGAAAAGAAAGCACCGTGGAGCCCCAACTAAACTGACCTGTTGTGTCCCAGTCGGTGAGACAAGGAATGTGCATCCACGACGCGCAGTCCCCTGTTGTGTCTAGGAATAGACGCAACCAAACAAGTGGAGGATCCATGCTCGACAGTAGTGCTGAACGGTGTCCTCGTCAGCATATTGTGGACACACTCCAAAAGACTGTCTCAACCAACTAATCTGTACCCCGGCAGTATGGTCTGCACCATCATCAGCAGGCAGGTCCCTACCAAGAAATGCCTAAACTCTGTCCCTCCAACCAATCGACTCGCAAGAGCCAGTGACTGAGTGGCCGGAGACACGCAATCCCAGTATTTTCTATACATCCTCCAGGGTAATTATCATGTCTCCGAAAGGAAGGTGGAAGGTGTGCGCCTCTGGCCTCCACCTAAATCAAACAAATAACCTTGTCGGAAGGGGGCATTTGTGAAGCAACGGAAAAAATAATGTACGTGTCAACAAAATACCTATCAACGAGTGCGCTGATAGTCGAGGAGTCAAAGGTGGGCAATCCTTGGCAAACCTGGTTCGAGATGACGTCAAGTTGAGCTCTCTCGAGGTATGGAGTGTACCTCTCATCGTATGTCATGTCCAAGAAACCATGATGGGTTCTAGAACGTAGTGTGGGTAGGTCCTGCAAGTATTAGACAATTTCTTAGTTCCAACAATATTCTACTATCAATATGTATATAAAGCTGGTCCCAACAGTAGTGAAGTATTTGTACCTGTCCCCCCGCCAGAAAACGTGCCCAGTGCGTCTCGTCGTAGAACGGGTTGAGGAGGTGGAACTGTGCCATCCGACAAAAAATCGAATTTGGATTAGCACGGATAAAATAAATACTTCATAGAATAGAATAAAAATACATACTAGTAATGAATATCAAATTATTAATTTTACAAATAATACACACCTCACTAATCTGCTAATTGTAGGTGCGTGAATTGTGACCAAGTCTACCACCCTTGCCACACTCGTACTGTTCAGGGTCGGTAAGAAAAGGTGTTATTCTTCCCCGCCTAATACTACCATGTATTTGATCCATAACCATCTTGTGCCTCTTTCTCTTTCTGGATCCACGCTTGTTCCAACGACTGCCTGGATCAGCTACATACTTTGGACCATCGTATGGAGGCCACTCTCCCTAGTCACGGTAAGGAATAAATCGGGGACTCTAGGTCAGTACAAGCTTGTCAACATTAAACTCAGGGGGTATCCTCCTCTCTATGTCAAAGTTGCGAGCACAAGCTGCTGCAATGACATGGGAACATGGAAAGTGGTACTGCCTAGGTGCCCCACAAGTGCATGACAATTCATTAAGGACGACCACATGTTTCCTCGATTCTTGTGATTCATCGTCTAACGTTGTACCGGCTTGGAGGTACACCTCATAAGTCCCTGTTTGGAAGTCAAAACAATCAACCGTATGTGTTGCGGCCCTTTCCTTTGCCTTCTCAAGAAAAGCCTTTGGTTTTGGAGCCCATCTCTCTCCATCACTATGCAGTCCCACTGCATGGGCGTGTCTATCATTAAACCAAGCAACAAGCTTGTAGAAAGTAAAGGACACTATAGCAGTCACTGGCATACCACGAATGCCCAACAACAATTTGCTGAATGACTCTGCCATGTCACTACACTGAAACTCATACCTCCATCCACCTAAGTCATGAGCTCTCATCCATTTCTCCAACTCTGGCATCAATCCGGTCAACCAGTCTCTGCCTTCAACATTTGTTGCAACTCTGAGCTACGCTAGCTTTTCCCTAAAAAACTTGTCTTCTAGCTGGCGACATGTCTCCTGGAAAAGCTCAACGTTATCCTTGGCACCATCTTTACAGAGAAGATTCTCAGTGAGGTGCCGCGTACACCATATGTGGTGCAAAGGAGGGTACCCATCGATCTGCTCACAGACCGCACGGAGTATTCCTTGGTGCCGATCTGATATTACACCAACCTCCCGTCCAGGACCAACCCCATGTACCCGGACCAGTCGCAAGAACCATCCCCAAATATCTTTGTTCTCCTTCTCAACAAGTGCAAATGCCAAGGGAACCAGATTGCTGTTTGCATCAACGGATATGGCAATAAGTAGGGTGCCCTGGTATTTGCTAAGAAGAAACGTGCCATCGATGGAAAATACAGGACGACAATGCCTAAAGGACTCGACACACTGAGGAAAGCACCAGAAAGCGCGAAAGAATATTTCCCTCCCATTAATCAATGTATTTGGTTTAGGGATGTACTCATAATGCATGCCTAGATTTGTTGCCTTCATTGCATTGAGAAGAACAGGCAGCTGCTCGTACCCAGACTCCTAGTCCCCATATATCAGCTTCCAAGCACACTGCTTAGCCCTCCACGCTTTGCCATATGTAATCTTGTATCCATCGTAAACATTCTCCACAATTCTCATGATTGTCCTCACCTTCATATTTGGTTTTGACTGCAATATTCCCATAAGTCGCTTCCCAATGAGGGTAGAAGTCAACTGACAATGCTTCGTCGTCAGCTCATGTTCAGTAGAGTTGTGTGGGCCCACAACTTTTGTTATCTTCCACTTCCCGTTGATCTTCTGTACCCTTGCACAGACCCTCCACGGGCACTGTTCCTTGTCACATACAACAGTGTAACGACGCTTCTCATATGAATGAAGAACCCTATACGACCTCTTACGTAAGACGACATAATGCTGCAACCACCTCTTCAAGGCATTTAGGTCTTTGAAAATCCGACCCTTTTCGATCATCGTGGTAGGACCCACCTCAGGAGCATCTAGCAACTCATCATCCCTCCCTTCTGCAAAGGCTTCATGAGATAAACTCGGATCGCTGAACTCATGAACACTTGGATCCAGGTGCTCTAGAATAATACGCTTCAACATCTCAATATCACTCTTTATAATCTCACCAACCGGACGGTCATCATCTGAATCAGCGACCATAGCAAAGGCATAAGGCTCCTCTTCATTCCTAAACTCATGACTATTGGATGCAATAATTCCATCTCCACAATGGAGATGTGCTCTGATCGTACGATCGACAATAACATCAGGATTGTCTCCTGCAACAAGGATCGAGGAAAGAATAAAATGGAGGCAATGAAAAGAACAAAGTAGGATTCTCAAAAATGATTATCAGCTGCAAAGAGACTTACTGCAGGGGGTGCCTGCCAAAGGGATACCCTCAGTAGAATCTAGGTAGAGGTCATGAGTGCCACAATCATTTGTAGGATCACTTAATGGGATCATGCAGATTGAGCATCAGGCACAGTTGGCACGACCTCGGCACCACGATCATAGTTTTCATCTCCAGGGCGAGAGGCAACTAACAAACGGCGTACCACTACCTCCATGACTTGCTTTTGTGTCTTCATAGCTAATTTAACATAATTATCCCACTCTCGCTGACACTTAATTGGGATGATAAGTCTTTGCACGTTAGGTGGAGGACCTACGTTTAGCACCCCATCAACGTCAATGTTGTCAACATCATGCCAACCAATCTTCTCCTTAGCCGTAGCAACAACCTCACTAAAAGAAGGTCTATCTTCGAATATCACAGCCACACTTTGCATGTCAACGAACTTAGCATTTCTATAACGATCTGTTCAACGATGCCTCCATGGTATATGCCCAAAAAATTGTCCATCTATTTGAAATATGAATTCAAGGTTGAATAACCAATTGTGATGGTTAGTCGATAACCCCGCCCACTATGACTAACTATAAACTATCTAGTACCTAATAAATAATTGTAAACTAATACAAAATAATAACTAACTAATACCTAACTACAAAATACCACCACGGTGGAGTAACAATTTACCAATAATAACGAACTATTAACTACTAACAATTTATCAGTGATAATTACAAATAAATAAAGGATGGAGAATGGGTTAACAGGCGATGGAGAGCGTTGCGGGGACGGCCGGGCGGCGAGATCGACGGGCGGGAGTGGTCGGGGCGGCCGGGCGGCGCGACGGGGGCGCTGCGGCGGCGTGCGGGAGGGAGGGGCGGGCGGCGAGGCGGGAGAGGCCGGCGGCGTGTGGCTGGCGAGTGGGCGGCCGGGGGTGGCTGGCGGACGGGGCGAGCGAGCGGTCGGACGGGCGGGCGGTGGCGGGAGAGCCCGGCGGCAGGAGAGGCTGAGCCGTCGGGGTGGGCGGCCGAGCGGCCGAGCGGGCGAGCGAGAGAAGAGGCGGCGGGCGTGCGGGATGGAAGGGTCGGGGAGAGGCTGGCGAGCTGGCGGGCGCAGGCTGGCGGGAGCAGGCGGCGACGATAGTGGAGATGGAGGAAGACGAATGAAGTGAAGGAAGGAGGTGGTTACCGGTATTAAATACCTTGGCGCCAAGATCCACGACGTCGAGCTATCTGCCACGTCAGCTCGCCACGTCAATTACGCGTGGCGCCAAATAAATTGGCACCTACACGTTCGACCTCGGCGCTAATAGTGATGGCGCCGAGGTAAGGGTCTATTTTTTAAATGAAACCGAAAATGGTGTATTTATGAAAATAAAACTCAAAAAGGACTAAATTACAAAAAAGACGGTCCACGCTGTCCCATTAAATCAGGAAAAATAGCAAAAAATCGTGCGAGAGTGAGGTTTCAAACCCACGACCTCCCTCTCCAAGGCTAAAAACACTACATGAAAGAGGCTAACTAGTAGAACTCTAGTGCATTTATTGTAAATAGCGAATATAAAATTTAAATATATGTATACTATATTTTATAAAATAAAAAATATATAATCGTGCCGGGTCGGACCGACATTGCGGACCGAGGCAGCAACCTAGACACGGTTCCGCTCTCGTACGGAGCACGACTCGGCACAATTAAATGGGGCGTGCTTCGGGTTAACCCGATAAACACAACCTATTTAGCCATCTATAACACATCTATGGAGGGGACGAACCTCAGATATTTTCACCTTGGTCCAAACGAGGAGATGATCACTGAGTATTGATGAAGACGCCACATATTTTCCTTTGTGCTATCGTGCATCATCACATTGCAGTCACATCAAGGTGCTATTGGACTGCAGCTCTTGGAGATGACTTTTTCGCGATACGGCTGTCATTCTCGACGAGGGGCACGCACGTTGACTGACTTTTTGGTCTTCCACGAACAAGAGATTTTCATCTCCACAGACAAAAAAAAAGGAAAAGAAAAAAACTTCAACTACATATACTACGATCCACCTAGGATGTGATGCTTAGATTTCGGGCCCACCGAAATTCAGCGAAACGTGCTCCTAAAGAATTTATCGAAACCATAAGAGCATGTGTAATGAGTCTTTAAAGCTGTGTCTTCGAGTGTGTTTAAGGATATAAATGTAAAAAAAATCTTAAAGAAGACACTGTGTCTTGGCTCTATACTCGAGACAGATAATCAGATGGTTGATCAATTTAATTTATTGAATAGTTTGATTGGTATAATGAAAATAATAAGATATAGTTTTTGACACATTTACTGTATTATATTATGGTTTAGCAGCAGTGTCAGAGTTATACTTACCCTAATTACGCTGTTAAAATTCACGCGTACCCGCAGACCCGCTGGTCACCGTGGTCGTTACAGGCTCGAGGCTCGGAGGTAGAGTGGTAGACCAGAGCGTGTAGACCGACCGCGGGGCGGTCCAATATTTTGACCGGTTTCGGTACGCATGGCCCACCAGAGGAACGCACACACGACCACTACACGAGACCGGAAAGTACCGCACGTTTGAATTTTGTGTACAAGTACCCAACACGGCACGGACACCTTTTTTTGTTCTCCTCTCGAGTCTCAACTCCGACCCTGCGTTTGCGGCGTCCCATTGGCTGGCGCGCTGGGAACGACAGCCGGACAGGCGGGCCCATGCCGGCGCTGGCTTTTTCTGCGTCCGCGGGGCTGTAGACCCGGCCCACGGACGGGAGCGGGCCCTCTGCCTGTTCTCCAGCTGGCCTTGTGCGGAGGCGGGGCCCACCGCGCAGTGTTCCACGGGCTTGTTTGTGTGCTGGTGGTGCTGTTGCCCCTGCGTTTTCACTTTTACACATCTCTCGGGATCAGGACCCTAACTAACCTTTGCCGCGAAACCTGCTGCACTGCACTGCACTGCACTGCAAGAGTCGTACAATAATGGGTTCTAAGTCTACTTACCTCACATTTTTACTTTTATGGAAGAGAGACATGAAAATAGATAAAGTGCCATTTTGGATGGTACACGAGTCTCAAGACAAAAAGATTAAAGAGAAAAATACAAGAGATTTATCTAAGAGTCAACATTAGAGCCAACTTTATTATATAATTGTATTTATTGTGGCCTTGACATGGTAAGGAGTTAGAGTAAAAAATAGCCTCTATTATTAAATTGCTCTAAGCAACACAACAATACTGCCGCCTGCTAGTGTACGGTACAGCTCGGATCTCCGGTTTAGCCCTTTGTTTTATTGTAATCAAACATTAGTTCAGGCCCAATAATTCTCAATCAATACTAGAACAATGGGGCCCTTTGCCTCTCTTTACCCTCACCGTTAGAAATCCAATCACGAGAAGAGGACGGGCCATCATCGTGAGCCGGTGTGTCCGTTCCACGGACGGATCAAAGCAAACGTGATGATTTTCCCAATCGATGCAGTGGTGGAGAGCTGTACGAATCGACACCATCACTCGAGAATGACGAGACCGGGCGTACCGAGGACCGCGTCCACGAGATCCCCAGCGGCCAGCGCCCGCACGCCGCCATGTCAGCAGATGCCCGCCGTGGCGGGGCCCGCACGTCCCCACTGCTCCCCTCCCTCCTCCTCCCCACTACACTACTTCCATCAAGTCACCCACCCCACTCCCCCCGAGACCGAGAGAGCACGCCGCCTGCGCCCGCGACCGCGCAGCACTCTCACTTCCACGCGGGCCCGCGGGATCACTGGTCCCGCACGTCGGTGACGTCCGGCGGTGGGGCGCCCCTTCTTCCGCGAGCGTAGGGCGACGGTCCCACCGCGGAGTAGAAGAACAATTTAGGTCGCGACATACACACATATACACACGCGCACAGGCACAGCCGGACTCGGTTTCGACTTTCGAGCTACAGAGAATTCGTCCCGGAAAAGAAAAAAAAATCACCCTTCCATCCGCGAGAGAGAGAGGAGTGGGAGGACCGGAGGAGGAGTTCAGGAGGGAGAGGTCGGCGGCGGCGCGGCAGATCGGGTAGCACCGTGCAGCTCGGGCCTTAGGCGCACCAGCGGTGGGGGGATCCGCGCGCCCATGCACCGGTGAGGTGGTGGGGCCCGCTTGGCGCTCGAGTTGGAATGGCGGCGTCGGCGTCGGCGTCGGCTGGGAGGTGGTGGGCGGTGGTCCTTGCGGTCGCGGTGCTGCTCGGGCCGGGACGGGTCGTCGCCAACACCGAGGGTGAGTCCTGCCTGTTCTCTTACGCACTAGTAACCGACTCCTAGTAACCCATGCGTTCCCCGGTTCGGATTTGTCCCTAGTTTGAAATCTGTACGGCTGGGATGGAGCATACGAGCTTGATTCTTTTACTTGCTTCGGTTGATGCTCTTGTACTAAGTATATTGCCTGGTCCTCTAGCTCTTGCTTCCGGTTGCGGTGATGTATTTGGGGGATATTTGCTGTTTGTGCATATAGCATATACGTTTCGTTATAGCTCTGCCTGGATGGGTCAGAGGAACGAGCAAGCCGCGTTCCGTTGATCTCGAGGAAACCGTAGACTTTTTGCTCGGCGGATGCAGTTCTTTCGTTATGCCTTGTACTTTTCTCGTTTGGGCGTTCAGTCCATCGTTAGGTCTACTTCCAATAGAGATGCAGATACAGACCACCGCGCTTGGCCTAGTTTGTTTGTATAAAAAGAGGAATCCTGCTAATACCGTCCTCCAGAATCAAGGTGTTCATATGGATTGCAAATGTTGACTTTGAGGTGCGATTGTTTGACCGGCTCTTTCAGCTGGTGAAAAAGAAAAACGTTTTGCTAGTTCTGCGGTCGGGATGTTATTGAGCATCTCTCTCTCTCTCCACAGATGGTAATTGAACAGTGTAATTTTGAAGGATGTGTCCCCATGGTGTACCATGAATAGAAGAACGTCGGACACTGTTGTACTAACAATGGATGGGGCCAACAGTTATAAATACTAATCTCTGTTTTTGGAAATTCCTTACTAATGGTTTCTTACCTTGTTTTGGAAATCTCAATCACAATGTTTTTCCCTAGTCAGCCATTCCTTTTCTAAATATTTTGCATACAAGCTCATCACCGATAAAAGTTCTTATCTGTTTGTTCATCTTAACTGGGAATATACTTGCTGCTGATAATGTTACCTTTTGTCCACAGGTGATGCCCTGTACAGCCTGCGTCAGAGCTTGAAAGATGCTAACAATGTCTTGCAGAGTTGGGATCCCACTCTTGTTAATCCATGTACATGGTTCCATGTTACGTGTAACAACGATAACAGTGTTATCAGAGTGTAAGTTGATGAAAAAAGCTCTCATATATTCGTATCAGAAGTGTTAATGATGTTCTCCTACTGGTTCTAAGTGTACCCCCTTCCACAGTGACCTTGGAAACGCACAATTATCTGGCGTCCTAGTGCCACAACTTGGCCAGCTGAAAAATCTCCAATATTTGTAAGTTCTGCATGCGTTTATTTTTTCCGACAGTTTTAAGATGTGGGTTTTCTGCCTCTTGTGTGCACCTTCAGAATAATTATTTTAAGAGAAGTGCTCCAGTAACCCCTTCTAAAAAAATAGAACCGATCATAAAGTACCCTTTGATTGATTTGTCGTGTCCAATTCTTCATGTTCTCTTCTTAGTGGTGGGGGCACGCTGGCTTGATCTGTGGATCAGACATGGTTGATAACCACGCTAATTTAATTTGGAACTGGAGCACTGAAATTTGTTGTCCTGGGAGAACAGTTTGTGGGCATTCTGACACCACCAGCAGGCGACGCTGAATGGCGGACAAAATGCATACTTCTGTTCACCTTTTGCCTATATGGATTTCATTCCTAGACTTACTTTTATTTGGCCACCTGGTGCTCATTTGAGCTTGTTGCAATCTGCGTCTGTGACATTAGAATGTGTGCACTAGAAGCTCTGCACCAGCATACATCTGCACTCACCGAAAGTGGCAACTTGTTTTCAGTGTGCGTGTTGGGGGTGGGGGGAGCAGCCTTGGAGGTATTATTTAAATATTTAGTTTACTTAATTAAGGTGCTTCAGGATCCATGCTAATTATTGAGTACTGGAGTGCTTCTCTTGTTTTAAATGTGAATTATATGTACTCTGCTTCAAAAACAAATTATCCATTTAGAAGTTAGTGGATCTAAAAAAAGTCTTTTCCTTTATGTTTTATGCGTAACTCTGCTTGTTAATTGTTGCATACATTTCTTCATTTTGTAATGGTCCTTTTACATATGAGAATTTATTTATTTTTCTTTTTTTTTGTAATAGGGAGCTTTACAGCAACAACATAAGTGGGACAATACCCCCTGAACTGGGGAACCTGACTAACCTGGTCAGTTTGGATCTGTATATGAACAACTTCTCTGGCAATATCCCTGACAGCCTGGGGAATCTAGTGAAGCTGCGTTTCCTGTAAGATTTATTTTGTTTCCAATTACTAGCACCCTCAGATGTTGTTTTACTAGGGGTTGTTTAATGTTTAGACACTTTTCAGTTTTTTTTATCTTTTATTTACTTCTGATCTTTTTGTCAAGAATGGCCTATTTATTTTGTACCCAAGAAAACAAGAGGAACTTGTGATGCTGCATCTGCTAATTTCTGTGACACATTATTATTTGATTAAATTTGTCGTTTTCCTTTTTTGATAGATGGAGTTGGGTGTTTGTTTCTCTTACTTTTTCCATGCTTATTATATATTTATGGCTGGTGTATCATTGAATCGTATTTTATCAGCAAAACTCATGCTGTTTGTTGAAAAAGAAAATTGTTGACATTTTATTTTTATCAGTGTCGTCTGTGCTCTTACATTTCGGTAAAGTCACAAATATTTATTTGTTCTCTGCCTATTTGCAAGGATAGACGTCTTAACAACAATAGCTTGGTTGGTCCAATTCCTGTATCCTTGACCAATATCTCCACTCTCCAAGTACTGTAAGTAGCATGCACACTACTACTGTTTTCTTGATGTTTGTTATGTGTTGAATGAATATATAATATAATAATTACCATTAAAATGCAGGGATCTCTCGAACAACAACCTCTCAGGACAAGTCCCATCGACTGGCTCCTTTTCACTCTTCACCCCTATAAGGTCTTTTATTTGGACAATTCACTAATCTTGGCCTAAACTGTATCATCAGTGTGCATCATAACTATTATTACCTGTTTGTTACAGTTTTGCCAACAATCCAAATCTTTGTGGCCCTGGTACTTCGAAGCCCTGCCCTGGGGCTCCTCCCTTTTCCCCACCTCCTCCATTCAATCCTCCATCTCCCCCAACCCAATCTACTGGTAGGTTTTGAATCTACTTTTATTTTCATTAATACACTAAAACTTTAGCATTTTGGATGACACATACTCCCTGGATTTATGTCTACTATTAGGTGCTTCTAGCACTGGAGCAATAGCTGGAGGTGTTGCTGCTGGTGCAGCATTGGTGTTTGCTGTTCCTGCAATTGCATTTGCAATGTGGCGCCGTCGTAAACCTGAAGAGCATTTCTTTGATGTTCCTGGTCTGTATCATATGGTGTACTTTGTTTTTTGTTAACCCATATTGCCTGTTTGTTCATCTGCTGGCCCATTTTGCTTCAGCCGAGGAGGATCCAGAAGTCCATCTTGGTCAGCTCAAAAAGTTTTCATTGCGGGAGCTTCAAGTTGCAACTGATAATTTCAGTAACAAGAACATTTTAGGAAGAGGTGGTTTTGGAAAAGTGTACAAAGGAAGGCTTGCTGATGGCTCATTGGTAGCAGTGAAAAGACTAAAAGAGGAGCGAACACCTGGTGGTGAGCTTCAGTTCCAAACAGAGGTTGAGATGATTAGCATGGCAGTGCACAAGAACCTTCTCCGACTTCGTGGTTTCTGCATGACACCTACTGAAAGGTTGTTAGTCTATCCATACATGGCTAATGGGAGTGTGGCATCACGTTTACGAGGTACTTTGTTCTTTATTCTAAAAATACTGATTCCATAGCCCCAACTAAACAAGCAGATTATTAGCTTCCTGTTCTCATTAATATTTCTGATTCCATAGAGCGGCAGCCATCTGAGCCACCTCTTAGCTGGGAACCAAGAAGACGGATTGCACTGGGATCTGCAAGAGGACTTTCTTACTTGCATGATCACTGCGATCCCAAAATCATCCATCGGGATGTCAAAGCTGCAAATATTCTTTTGGATGAGGACTTCGAGGCAGTTGTGGGTGATTTCGGGCTTGCCAAGCTTATGGACTACAAGGATACCCATGTCACAACAGCTGTTCGTGGAACAATTGGGCACATTGCTCCTGAGTACCTATCTACCGGCAAGTCTTCTGAGAAGACTGATGTTTTTGGCTATGGGATCATGCTTCTGGAGCTTATTACTGGCCAGAGGGCATTTGATCTAGCTCGTCTTGCAAATGATGATGATGTTATGCTTCTTGACTGGGTAAGTAATTTTTCTTCTCAATACAAGTGTCACACACAGTATTACCGTGTGACAGATTATAATTTTTTTTTCTTTCATACTTTTTGCTGTCTATGGGCTATATTTTATTAATTTTCTTTCTTAAAGATTGGTGCCAAAGCTAATCCTGTAACCATGAAGTGCCCTTGATCCATTTTCTTAATTAGAGAGCACGCACTGGCAAGTTACAAGCGGGGTAGTTCACCCTCCAGGGGACATGCATCATGCCTTGAATATGCTAATGCACAATCAGTCGACCTACCATGTGCCTGCTGCATTATAAGAACATGTTCAACCATCAGAACAATGGAACGGGTAGATTGCTGATGAGAAAAACAAGCTGGCATAAATGAATAATTCGCAATTGGCATCTTGCAGGTGAAAGGACTGTTGAAGGAGAAGAAGGTGGAGATGCTGGTGGACCCAGATCTGCAGAAAGCCTACGAGGAGGTCGAGGTGGAGAACCTTATTCAGGTGGCACTCCTCTGCACGCAGGGCTCCCCCCTGGACCGTCCAAAGATGTCGGAGGTGGTGAGGATGCTCGAAGGTGACGGGCTGGCAGAGCGTTGGGACGAATGGCAGAAAGTAGAGGTGGTGAGGCAGGAGGCTGAGTCGGCACCGCTCCGCAATGACTGGATCGTCGATTCCACGTACAACCTTCGTGCCGTGGAGCTGTCCGGCCCAAGGTAGCCACTCCACGACTCCGATGAAAGAAAACACTGAATTGGCCAAGATTCAGTCTAATTGCTGCTTGTGTATATGAAAGGTAGCTTTTGGAATTGTTAGCGACAATTTGAAAGGATCTTTTTTTTGGATTCCTCGCTAGCTCAGATGTTGGTTACGCTGAGGTTGTGTTAAGGTGAAAATTCGTATATCTAAGGGTGAATTTCTAAAGCATTCTTGCAATAGTCCAGCGAATGTAGCAGCGATTGTACTACGTGGTATGCAGAACCGTGTTACGTTTTGCCATAGCTTAGTTCTGGTTCAGCTTTCTCAACCACGGTCAAAAGTCTGGAATCTTACTTAGTCTAGTCTAGAAACTCAAATCCCCTTTC
Source organism: Zea luxurians (assembly GCA_029449295.1). Lineage (NCBI taxonomy): Eukaryota > Viridiplantae > Streptophyta > Magnoliopsida > Poales > Poaceae > Zea > Zea luxurians. The sequence continues at coordinate 89,463,820 of JAOPSE010000006.1, read as the reverse complement.
CTTCTCAACCCTCTCCAAACCTAGAGAGAATTTGAGGATTTGAGATTTCAAACTAGCCCTAAAGTGGTATAGGAGGTGGATAGATTTTTAAAATCTACATAGTCTAGTGCAATATAAAATCTTTTATTATCCATTTTTTCTAAAATACTATTTATATGTCCCCGCTTATAGATTGAATTGTTTTTTTTTGTATTTGGAGGTCTTTCACCTGACTTGTCGCATTACTCTTACCCAACGATACCTCTCAAGAGTGGCCAAGGTTGCCGTCATCTCCCTACGTCAGCGATATGGCTCAATAGTCCCTAAACCATCGCATCTATTCCCCATCGACCATTTAGCGCTGCTCATCGACTCATCGTCAAACATTCATGCCGCCTGTGTTCCATCCGATGTTGCCCTCTTCAACATCTTCCTAGCTCCACATTGAGGTTTGACGATGATGCAACAACACCTATGCTTTAGCTGCTATCGCCATGTGGCACTGCTCATGTAGGACGGTAGGACCCTATGCACGCGCTAGAGTGACTACACCCACAATGCTTGAGCCTAATGCTGCAGGCATAGGGCCCTTGTGGCACATCATACCGTTCCCTCATTAGTGACGATCCGCTGTGTTAGGTTGCCACACCGTTATACAGTGGCGGACCTAGGATTTTGGCCAAGAGTATGCCATAATAATTTTTACACTATTCATTCTAACTCATATATAATTTGGTAAATATCTTAAAATGCACCATAAAATTTGACAAGCAAAGATAAAAACAAAATGATGCATCATAAAACTTAATAATTAACAAGAAATTTTGAACTAGATTACACTAGAGCCCAAACATATGAAATACGAAATTTGCAAGAAACAATGTTTGAAAGATAATTACCATACTATTTGTTCGGACGCCGCTTTCTAAAAGCCATAAAGGTCTCAATTATATCATCTTCATCGACTTTGAAGAAAAGATCACGTTCGATGAATGTGACTAGACAATCGTCCAAAAGACTATCACCCATCTTATTTCTTAACTTAGTTTTGACCAAAGACATTGCAGGAAATGCCCTCTCAACACTTGCTGTTGCCACCGGCAGAAGTAATATCAATTTGAGAAGCAAGAAAACCATATCGAACCCAATATGCCTCTTTTTTCAACAAGCTTAACTGACAGGTCAACAAGACAATGAAGGCCTTTGAAGTTATCATCTTGCCTCATTGCATCAATATAATTATTAAGATGCAACTCAAGTTTCAGCAAATCATTTCCAAATATGTCATTAGGGTAAAATTCAGCTAGTCTTCGTATCTTCTGCGCATCAAAGGAAGCAAATGAATCAGAAGGATCTAAGGCTGACATACAAGAAAGCAACTCCATATTGACCTCATCAAACCGGTTATCAAGCTCTTGACTAATTTGATCAATGACACCAATATATATTTCTCTTCTGAAGTGATCATCATTTGTTTGGTTTCGAGTGTATCTTGCTGATTTTCCATAAGGCACATAATTATCCTCCATAGCAGGAACTTGGACGCCATATTGATTGCAAAACAAAGTAACCCTTTGTAGGAATTGATCCCAACCATTAGACCTCATTTCTTGCATTCTGCTCTTTGCCACATTAACAAGTGAGATTGCATTGATGATATCTTGCTCCCTTCTTTGCAAACACTCAAATAATTCATTTGTGTATCCAAGAATAACAAACATTAATTGTGCAAAGAAAACAAACTCAAAGGACTCAAATGCTCCAAGAACAAAATGAATTTTTGTCCAATCGCCCTTATGTGAAATATCAGCCCCTAGAGCGATGAGTACGTCATGAATTGTGGGGTACATAGAAATGATGTTACAAACAGTTTTGTAATGAGAGCCCCATCGAGTCTCACCAGGCCTAGGCAACCCCATCTCTTGATTTAATCCAGTCCCAGTTTCAAGTTCACCACAATCTAGTGCTTTTCTGATATTATCAAGCCTAGCATTTCGAAGCATACCATGACGCTTACAAGAAACTCCAACAATATTTAGCAAGAGAGTTATTTGATCAAAAAATGTCACACAATCGGTATTCCCCTTAGCAACAGCGATAAGAACTAGTTGTAGTTGATGTGCAAAGCAATGTATATAATAAGCAGAAGGTGACTCTCTCATTATCAATGTTTTCAGCCCTTTTATCTCTCCTTTCATGTTGCTGGCTCCATCATAACCTTGACCTCGGATTTGAGCCATAGTCAAACCATGGCTAACAAGAAGAGCTTCAATTGCTTCCTTGAATGACAAAGAACTAGTATCATCTACAGGGATAACTCCAATAAGTCGCTCACATGGCCTTTCTAATTTATCAACATAACGCAAGCAAAGAGCTAGTTGTTCTTTATGTGATATATCACTAGACTCATCAGCTAAAATTGCATAGGGTCCTTCACCAAGTTCTTCAATTATTTTCTTTCTAGTTTCTATGGCACAACAATGAATAATCTGTTTTTGTATCTTTGGGCTAGTTAAGGTACAGTTACCTGGAGCATTCTCCAAAACATATTTCTTCACCTCTTCACTGTTTGATGCAAGAAATTTCAAAAGTTCAAGAAAGTTGCCTCTGTTGTTAGACTCTTCACTCTCATCATGTCCACGAAATGCCAATCCTTGACGCAATAGAAACTTCAAACACCTAAGTGAATAAGTCAATCTGATCTTATAAATACGAAGATCCTCTTTACTCCACTTATCAATGTGATAATCAATTGTTGCCTTAGGATTCACGAAGCCACTATACCTCTCTTGAGCTGCATTGTGCGCACTAGAACCCAAATGTTTCAAAAGTGCCTTCTCTCCTATATTCCAATTTCTCCAACCATCTATAACAAATGCATCTGCCCCCTTGCTCTTACATTTGTCGTCTTTGAACAAATAGCATATAAAGAAAAATACAGAATCCTTCTTGATACTATATTCAAGCCAATGATGTTTATGAAACCAAACGAAATTGAATTGACGATATCTCTTTCCTATTTTTCTTTTTGGAAATTCATGTGCATATGGTTGGAATGGACCTTTAAGAATATATAATCTACGAATTGCATCTTGATCATTAATAGGGTAACTTTGGATGGACATTCTTTCACCTGGATCATGTGGAAGGCGATTGATATCATAAACCGGTGTTGGCTGCATCGAGACATCATCAGTTCGAATTGATGGCGGAGGAGATGGTATAAGGTTCATAATTTCTTCAGTAACTCTCTCCTGCACTTGAGGTTCATCTTCCACCACATTTGCAGCTGGAGACGATGAAACAACAACCTTCTTTGATGAATATTTCTGAAAAAGAGATGCGATGTCTCCATTCCTCTTCATAATTCAATAATTCTACAAAACAAAATAGGTGATGCATTAACATTAAATAAATACTCTGTATGCTAGAATAATTTAGGAGCTATTTTTGTTTCTGAAGTATGGCTGCAATAAAAATGCAAAATTAGCAGAACTAATCAGCCGCTATATAATTTAGGAGCTATTTAGGAGTTATTTAATTTGCAATTTGATGAATGAATGAATTATTAAACTATCAAAACTTACGCTCGTTGCCTTGTTCAGTTGTTCTTGACTTCTTGTTGCGGCGTTGCTTGCCTGCTTGGCTCCGCCTCCGGCTGACCGCTCACCGCTGATGGCTGTTGAGGCTGCGCCGACCAAGCAGCAAGCAGACTGCAGAGTGCAGACAGTGAGACAATGGACAACCGCCGGCCACTGAACTCGAAGACAAAGAACGTAGAAGGCTAGAAGCGCAGCGCATATGCCAAGAGCTAGACAGCAGATGCAGTCTGCAGATCGCTGACGGCTGATCGCAGCGCGGAAGGTGGAACGGCGAAACAGATGAACAGTTGCCGTATTTAAGTATTCTATTGGTTTATTGGGCTGCAAATGGACCTATATGTATAGGTGGGCTAGATTCTACAGGGTATGCCATGGCCCACCTAGCATACCCTATAGGTCCGCCACTGCCGTTATACTCTTAAAGAATCTATAGTAGACGGTTGTTTTAACCAAACAACTTTTACTTTTCCTACGTCTGTCAATTCATAACACTTTCTCATAGCTTACAATTAGAATCAGTTTTTCAGGAATCTACGACCGAACCAAACACATCATTAGTATGCGTTTTTTGCATCTTGAAAAATCTATTTACATTTTCATTGTGTAAAATTACAATAGTACAATGGATAATCGTTGAATTGACGATACATAACTAAATGTGAGGCTGATATGTTAAGTGTCTGGCTTACGTGTTAGACTCCATTTACAGTAGTCTAGGATGGGAAGTGAGATGAGGTGTTTACTCTCTATTTTCTGGGACCCGTTTTTAGAATATGCAATTTCTCAAATGATAAGGTGGACAAGAAGGCCACTACACTATTCTTAATGAAGAAAAATAAAAAGGATAAGATAGTGGCCATCGAGGCAGATAAGCAAGCCAACAAAAGTTGAACCAAGCCTGTTTGGGTGTCCAACGAACCATCTCAATTATAAAAAGTACAAAAATGAGTTGGATCTCAAAGGGAAAGTAAGAAGACAAACAAGGCCTCTATGAATTTGGTGACAAAGTTGGAATGCATATCATATGGCACATCATGTTGGTTCAAACCATTGCCAAGTAGGTTAGTAAAGATTATGAAGACAAAATTCCCTTCCCATGTTAGGTAACTAAATTCAAATTCATGCAATGTCAATTAGCATCTGTTTTCTATTTATATGTAGATTTGCATGAGCACGCTTAAGATTCTTGTTGTCCATACACTAGGTAACCATTAAACCATATCATAGAATTGCTTGTGCTTCACTCTTATCCATGAGAAAGCCTACATGGTTTACTAGTTTAAAAGCATGACACACCATTTGTTTGAATTGATATATCTTTTATGTGATAAAGTCAAAATTATAAATATCTTTCCCTGCTCCCCGGTTATCATATCTTCAACTGGTACCATTGAGTGGTATAAGACATTAAATGTTAAGTGCATGTATCCTACATGTATTTAAAAACTTGTATGCATATTTTTATGGGAGGTTACTCTATGATTTCTAGTCTCATTTAAGAAAAAAAAACATAGTCTCCAAAGGTAAGCATGGATCTTAATATAACATATCCTTCAAATGGTATCAATCTCAATTGTAACGCTCTAATTAGTGCTACCTTTACTTGGTATCAATTTGTTTCCTTTTCAATTGGAATCTTTTATATATGCTTTCTCCATGCGTTATATAGATTAAACTCCCTTTGTTCTTAATTACTGATTTTTGTGTATGCTTTTCCATCTACCATATACATGCATGCACTTAGGGGGAGCTTAGTCTATGCAATATGAAAGTCAAGTTTTTGTGATAAATTCCACTTGACATATGAAGGCTCACAAAAAATGACCCTCCCTTGTGCTATTGATGTCTTCCTTTTCACTGTTGGATTCCAAAGATGGAGAATATGTAAAACTAAAAGCAAACCCACCCCATAAAGATGGAGAATAGTTTGGACGATATACGGTTCAAATGCCCCTACTTATGGATTTCATTGTGATTTTTGAAAGGATGGAAGACAGGATTAAGGATGAACTAGTTCTAGGTGTTGATTGGAGTCGAGAGACATCTATAGGAGTCTAGCACTTTGTTTTCCTTTTAACCATACTATAAAGGAGGGTATGAACTAGTATCTTGACTTAGATAAGTCTAACAAGTTTAGTGTAGTGCACACTAGTTGTCTCTAGCTCTAAGTGTCTTATGAGAGGTCCAAAACTAGTGAGGATAAAAAACAATTCAAAAATTTCAAAATTGGACAAGTTAGAAGGATTTTTTAGGCATCAGACCTTAAGTTTCAAGGTCCTTAGACCATAGTGGATCGTTCTGAAGATCCACGTAGACAACTTGATAGCATTTGATCGTCAAACCATATGAACGATATTTTATTGGACTAATGTGTTATGTTCGACAGTCTATAGGTTTAGACCGAAGAGTCCTAGGGATGTGTCTGTTGACGCCTTTTTCAGGCGCCAAACACTCAATAAGAACCGGCGGCGGTGCTCTCTGCACAGGCGCGGACGGTCCGCGGCCAGGGGCCAGACGGTCCGCGACTTGGCGCAGGGCTAGGGTTCCCTGCCTGACGGCTGGACGGTCCGCGCCCTCCAGACGGTCCGTGCGTGCGTAGGGGCGGCGAAAGGTCACCGGTGGCACCTGGATCTTGCTCCCGGGAGGGACCCCGTCGGGGAGGAGAGATCCTAGGGGTTGTCTAGGCTCGGCAGACCGACCTAGACTCCTCTAATCGACATAGAGTTGAAGAGAAGCGAAGAATTTAGGGATTGAAATACTAAACTAGGGCTAAACTAGAGCTAGACTAGAACTACTCCTAATGCATAAGGTAAAAATGAGTAATAGACTTGATTTGATCGATTGTTGGGGGGTTTCAATCGGCCGTAGCCCTTCATCTATATAAAGGGGAGGTCTGGATCCGCTTCAAACTGATTTTCGAGTCAATCCCACGGTTTTAGGTAACAAATCCCACGAGAAACTAGGAACCCTAACTGACTCTGCGCACGCGCGGACCGTTCGCGCCACCATCGCGGACAGTCCGGACCGTGGACCATCCGGCCTCAGGGCCGGACCGTCCGCTCGGCCTTTTTTGGCTTCTAACATATGCCCCCTGCCTTTTGGTGAAGGTTGACGAACCAAAAGCATATGAACTAAACCTGATGTAAGTCACCGGCTTTTCAAAATAGAGATCATTCAATAAAGCACCAATGTATAAAGGCCGTTTTGGATTGTATCTTTCTCGGCCATGACCATTTGATCAATGGATCAAAATGAATAGAATGGAGGTGCCCCCCAGTCTAGATAGACAAAGGGACTATACATGTACCATGGATTCATCGTCGTGCCATTCCACATTTGAGTAGGACAATATACCGATGATGAATAAACGGGTGGAAAGTACCTGAGAACACCTAGAGGGGGGGGGTGAATAGGTGATCCTATAAAAAACTTAAGACTTATTGCCACAAAAACTAAGTTAAGTGTTAGTGCAATAGAATCAAGTAGCTAGAGAGGAGTACTTGTGAAACACAGAAACCACAGAGAGAAACAACACAGTAGACACAATGGTTTATCTCGTGGTTCGGCCAAGTACAAAACTTGCCTACTCCATGTTGTGGCGTCCCAAGGGACGAGGGTTGCACTCAACCCCTCTCAAGTGATCCAACGATCAACTTGAATACCACGGTGTTCCTTTTTCTTATCACTTTTCTTGTTTGCGAGGAATCTCCACAAGTTGGAGTCTCTCGCCCTTACAACAAATATCAATGTAAAAGCACTAGAGTAAGGGAGGGAAGCAACACACACGAATCCGCAGCAATACGCACACACACAGGCCAAGACTTGAGCTCAAATGAAATGCAACAAGTTCACTAGAACGGAGCTCAAATCACTAAGAAAATCAATCGAGTGTGCCGAGACGGAGTGTGAGAGTCTTAGAATGTTCAACGTATGCTTGGTGTTCTTCTCCATGCGCCTAGGGGTCCCTTTTATAGCCCCAAGGCAGCTAGGAGCCGTTGGAAGCAATCTGGGAAGGCAATTCTTGCCTTCTGTCGGGTGGCGCACCGGACAGTCCGGTGCACCACCGGACAGGCACTGTTCACAGTCCGGTGCAGATTGCCTTCCAAAAATAGCTCAGTCGACCGTTGCAGAATTGGAGCCGTTGGCGCACCGGACACTGTCCGGTGCACACCGGACAGTCCGGTGCCCCCTACCGACTGTTGGCGCGGCCACGCGTCACGCGCAGATTGCGCGGCCTACCGTTGGCGCAGTCGACCGTTGGCTTACCGGACAGTCCGGTGCCTCACCGGACCGTTCGGTGAATTTTAGCCATACACCGTTGAACGATTCCCGAGAGCGACGACTTCGCCGCAGACGGCTCACCGGACAGTCCGGTGCACCACCGGACAGTCCGGTGAATTATAGCCGTACACCGCCGTCAGTTTCCGAGAGTGGCCTGTTCACCAGAGGCTGGCCTGGCGCATCGGACACTGTTCGGTGCACCACCGGACAGTCCGGTGTGCCAGACTGCGCTGAGTCTTGGCTGTTACAGCCAAGATATTTCCTTCTTCTCTTTTCTCTGATTCCAGCGCTTAGACAAATATGTTAGTACACAAAAACCAATGTAGTAAGTCTAGAATCATACCTTCTTGTTGATTTGCACTTCATCAATCATTTGGCACAAGATTACTCACTCAATACTTGTTGGGCACTTAATCACCAAAACTATACTACAAATGGCCCAAGAGCACATTTCCCTTTCAATCTCCCCCCTTTTTGGTGATTTATGCCAACACATCAAAAAGCAACTAAAAGGAAGTGCAACATCAAAGCAATTGAGAACAAGAATTGTTTTTTATTTAAATTTGGCGTATTTAGATCATTCTTTGCCACCACTTGGTTTGTTTTCGAAATCAAACTCAATTTCCTATCTCTAAGTCAAACACACTTGTTTAGGCATAAAGAGAGGTATTCCATGAGAACAATTGATCAAGAGCCAAAAACTCCCATTTTTCCCATAATCCTACATTCTTCCCACAAGTGGCCAGATTTTGCACATAAGAGTATTTTGCCAAAACAAAAGTTTTAACTCTACTATTTTCAAAATTCTCAAGTGGTAGCTGATCCATTTGCTTTGGCCTTAATTTCTCCCCCTTTGGCATTAAGCACAAAAACAGGATCATTATTGGCCCTTAAACCCCATTGCCTCACCAAAACAGTCAATTAAGGGTAAAAAGGCAATAAGAGCATGCAGATGAAGTTGGAGTAATTTACCCTCTCATCGGAGTGCAGTGGAAGTCTTGCATGGTCCAAGTTCACCTTTGAGACTAAATTAAGAAAACTCAAGCACACGGTTAGTCTCAAAGGGTCAAGTTGTAGCATTTCTCCCCCTAAATATGTGCATCATTCACACATGGACTTGTGAGGTCCAGGGATCCCTTGCACAACTTGAGCACCATAAATAAGCAATAACATGTATAAAGGAACATGATCAAAGGCATAAAACACATGTATGCTCTAGATCAATCCAAGTTACGTGAATTTAAGACATTTAGCTCACAACGCAGCCTGCAAAAGGTCTTCTCATCTAAAGGTTTGGTAAAAATATCGGCTAGCTGGTTCTCGGTGCTAACATAAAACACTTCGATATCTCCCTTTTGCTGGTGGTCTCTCAAAAAGTGATGCCGGATGTCTATGTGCTTTGTGCGGCTGTGTTCAACAGGATTGTCCGCCATGCAGATAGCACTCCCATTGTCACATAGGAGTGGGACTTTGCTCAGATTGTAGCCAAAGTCCCAGAGGGTTTGCCTCATCCAAAGTAGTTGCACGCAGCACTATCCTGCGGCAACATACTCGGCCTCAGCGGTGGATAGGGCAACGAAAGTTTGTTCCTTAGAACTCCAAGACACCAGGGACCTTCCTAGGAATTGGCACGTCCCTGATGTACTCTTCCTATCGACCTTACATCCAGCATAATCGGAGTCTGAATATCCAATTAAGTCAAAGGTAGACCCCTTTGGATACCAGATCCCGAAGCAAGGCGTAGCAACTAAATATCTAAGGATTCACTTAACGGCCACAAGGTGACACTCCCTTGGGTCGGATTGAAATCTAGCACACATGGATACGCTAAGCATAATATCCGATCTACTAGCACATAAATAAAGTAAAGACCCTATCATAGACCGGCATGCCTTTTGATCAACGGACTTACCTCCTTTGTTGAGGTCGACATGTCTGTTGGTTCCCATTGGAGTCTTTGCGGGCTTGGCGTCCTTCATCCCGAACTGCTTGAGCAAGTCTTGCGTGTACTTTGTTTGAGAGATGAAGGTGCCGTCCTTGTGTTGCTTCACTTGGAACCCAAGGAAGTAGTTCAACTTGCCATCATCGACATCTCGAATTTCTGTGTCATCACCCTGCTAAACTCTTCACAAGACTTTTGGTTAGTAAAACCAAATATTATGTCATCGACATAAATTTGGCATACAAATAGGTCACCATCACAAGTCTTAGTGAAAAGAGTTGGATCAGCTTTCTCAACCTTGAAAGCATTAGCAATTAGAAAGTCTCTAAGGCATTCATACCATGCTCTTGGGGCTTGCTTAAGTCCATAGAGCGCCTTAGAGAGCTTACACACGTGGTCGGGGTATCGTTCATCCTCAAAGCCAGGGGGTTGCTCCACGTACACCTCCTCCTTGATTGGCCCGTTGAGGAAAGCGCTCTTCACGTCCATTTGGAACAACCTGAAAGAATGGTGAGCGGCATAGGCTAACAAAATACAAATCGACTCTAGCCTAGCCACAGGAGCAAAAGTCTCCTCAAAGTCCAAACCTGCGACTTGGGCATAACCTTTTGCCACAAGTCGAGCCTTGTTCCTTGTCACCACCCCATGCTCGTGTTGTTTGTTGCGGAACACCCACTTGGTTCCCACAACGTTTTGCTTGGGACGTGGCACCAGTGTCCAAACTTCATTTCGCTTGAAGTTGTTGAGCTCTTCCTGCATGGCCAACACCCAGTCCGGATCTAGCAAGACCTCTTTTACCCTGAAAGGCTCAATAGAAGAGACAAAAGAGTAATGCTCACAAAAATTAGCTAATCTAGAGCGAGTGGTTACTCCCTTGCTAATATCACCCAATATCTGGTCGACGGGATGATTCCTTTGAATCGTCGCTCGAACTTGAGTTGGAGGGGCCTGTGGTACTTCTTCCTCCTCATCTTGGATATCCTGTGCTCCCCCTTGATCACACGCCTCTTCTTGAGGGACCTGTTCATCATCTTGAGTTGGGGAATGCACCATCGTTGAGGAAGAAGGTTGATCTTACTCCTTGTGTTCCTGTGGTCGCACATCTCCAATCGCCATGGTGCGTATTGCATCCGTTAGAACATCATCAAGATCAACTTGCTCTCTTGGAGAGCCATTAGTTTCATCAAATACAACGTCGCTAGAGACTTCAACCAAACCCGATGATTTGTTAAAGACTCTATACGCCTTTGTATTTGAGTCATAACCTAACAAAAACCCTTATACAGCTTTGGGAGCAAATTTTGAATTCCTACCTTTCTTCACTAGAATGTAGCATTTACTGTAGCATCCCAAAAATTCAAATCTTGGAATTTTCTCAAACTCGCTCTAAATTCAAAATGAATTTCAAATTTCATTTCAAAATGTTTGTTTGTGAGTTGATATCAATAAATAAAATATAGTGGTCTATATTCTCTCTAAAATCCTCCTCAAAATATCCTACAAATATTTTCCTAGTGATCCCCTCAATCTCTTTCCAGAAATACTGCCCAAATATTCCACCGATATATCTCTAAGTATTTTCTTCCTGAAAAATATCTTCAGAATCATTTTTCAAGTTCCTACAAATATTTTCTCCATAACTTTCCTCATGCTCATACAAATACGTATGCCTCCGGTGTCATACGGTGAGCTCTACAAGCTAATTACACTCATATAAGACAAATCCATGCTAATCTCCCACTAATCCTCTCATCCCCCCTAATCCCCCCACCATGGCTATAAATAGAGGGGCAAGGGCCTCCTCTCATCCCACCCCAAGCCATTTCATGGCAACTCTCTCCCCCCCACACGCCCACTCCCACTCTACTTCCCACACAAGCACACACTAACACAAGGATCGTTCGGTCGTCCTTCGATCGTTCGTCCACCTGTTCTTAGTTTGTTCGTTCGTTCGTCCGATTGTTCGATCGTTCGTCCGATCGTTCATGGTTCGTTCGTTCGTCCACCTGTTCTTAGTTTGTTCGTTCGTTCGTCCGATCGTTCATGGTTCGTCCGTTCGTTCGTCCAAATAATCTTTTTCCTGCCGTCATGCTGCCGAAATTCTAATCGTTCGTTCGTTCGATCATTCGATCATTCATCGTTCGTTCATAGTTCCTATTCATCGTTCATCGTTCGTTCATCGTCACTATTCATCGTTCATTCATACGAACTATTCACCATCACTATTCACCGTCACTATTCATCATTACTATTCATCGATCATCTGATTACCCCAAATTTCAACTACTCATCCGTCATGCTGTCCAGTCCACCTAAGACCAGCCAGACCTATATTCCAGTCATACGAACTCCGGTGACTGTGATTTTCCTTCCAGTGGGGAACTTCCCATCTGGTCACCCATCCCAGATTTCTCCAAGTTGAGCACGCTTAACTTTTGGATTCTTTCAAGCCAGACTTCCAAAATGAAAGGCGAACCATGTTTGTATGGATACGTCTTCAATCCTATAAAACCTGGCCCAAGATACCACAACCCACTTGGACCAGAATACCACATCATTCCAGCTATTTGGGTCCCGCCTTACTGTTGTCTGATGTGACACAGTAGGTAGGAACAGTTTCCACCAAAATAAACCTCTGCCCAAGAAAAGCCCAAAAATAATTCCTCACACCCCGCTCAAAAATACATTTGTATTTTTGATTTTCCAAATATCTCTAAATATTCAAATTCTAGAATATTCCTTTCCTTTTCTTTTTCTCCCTATGATTATAAAATCCAAAACTCCTCCATCCAAACTCAGATTTCAGTCATTCTTGTTTCTAAAATTCTTGTCAAACTATTCCCTGTCCAACCATGTCATCCCTTAAGCATGGTTTATATTCTAGAAAACTCCCAAAATACTCTTGTCCTATATTCTGCCTATAACTCTCCTGTCCATGCTAAGTCAGACGATTCTTTCGTCACTATTCTCACCAATAGTGAACTTCACTGAGCTACACCACATACACCCAGCTATAAATACACCCAGCTACCCTCTCCCACTCCACACACTCAACACCCTCAACACCCTCAGCCAAGGCAAACAACCCACCCACTCAGTTACTCCGCTTTGCCGGCTACACGCACAGTGTCGCTTCGTGTCTAGTCCACCCTCCTGGTAAGCACCTCCGCTCCACCACTAGTAGTACCTCAACACCACATGACACAGATTCTACTCAAGACTCTGCCCATCCATATATCGCTATTCTGACCGCTATACTAAATATTTGTTGGTATCCTTGCTTGTTTGTATGTTGCTTGTTCATGTTGCATAGTTATCGGAGCGGTCGTGTCATCTTGTGGAGGCCAGATCTGCAAGTCTAAGCCAGGTAGTGGAGCTAGACGCCAGTTCCGCGAGCTCCTCTTCCCCCTTCGCCGGATAAGCACGACAAGCTCACTGGATCCCTTTGATGCATAAATTACCTATGATTTTTCAACCACAACCCTCAGCCTGTTATTTTATGCATGATATGATTTTGAGACAAGTTATTATGACCACCCAAGCCGCTTGCCGCAATCAATCCTTGACATATTTGTTACAAATGATTTGAGAAAAGGTGTGAGTTTTCAAAAGAAAATGCTTTTCAAAATGTGTATGATGAAGGGTTTTCACCCTTATCACATTTGAGTAGGGATGATCAGAGACTCCCTGGTTTAGGGGAGGGCCTAAGGTGGTGGCTCAGCTGGTTTAGGCGTGAGCAGAAGGATTGTCCCCTCATTTAAGGATCGGTTTGTCATCCTTCACTACCTGTACTCATGATAAGTACAACCACTCGAGACTGTATGGGTAGTCACTCAATCTGAACTCGTACGGTCCAACCCCAGGGTTATGAAGGCTGGGGAGCACCGGGAAGATAAGGAGGGGGAATGTTTTGTCCGGTTTGGGCATGGCGGTGGCCTGACTCCTTTTGGTATAACCGTTAAGGTTAGGACGTGCGAGGAAAGAAAGAGATTCGGCATTCGGGTCTCACGACGGTGAGATCGCAAAAACCGAACTAGTGGGTAAAGTGTACCCCTCTGCGCAGAGTTTGAAAACCTATTCGAATAGTCCGTGTCCATAGGAATGGACGAGTCTGGTATGGTATGGCAATTAATGTTTTGTTTTCAAAAAAAGGGTGCGCTTGAGAAAAGTGGTTTTTAAAAGGTCCGGCGGTTGAGCCATGAGCTATGGTGGATGGGAAGTCCAGTAGCTGTTTTTGAAAATGAAAACAGTGGGAAGCTGCTGAGATACCTGGATGGTTTAGTCCAGGGGATTTTGTTCTATACTGAAAAAACTTCCTGCTCCTTTTGGAGAGGATGCACTTTGCAAAATACAAAATGTTTTTCAAAACAACCCTGTATAAAATATTGCTGTTTCTGCAAATATCCTAAGCTCCACATATTCCATGCATTATATCTGATTTCCCCATTCCGCGGGTGAAGGTGGGCTGCTGAGTACGTTTGCCCTCACCCTTGCTTATTTGTTGTTTTTCAGAAAAAGGAGATCGGGTAAGAGTTATGCCTGTTCCCAACCTTGCCTGTGGCTGTTGGACCGCTGATTTGCTTCGCTGCATATATCGGGCTGCTTCAGCCCCACTCTGATGATATGTCCCGAGTTATGGACCAACTCTTAAAGTTGATCGCCACCTTTATAGGTTTGTTTTGTTTAAGCAGATCTGAAATCATCTGTTGTATAAATGTGTTTACTAGCCTCTTGGGACTAGTAATTGTATCACATTTGAGTCCCAGAGGATTGGGGCGCTTCAGGTGGTATCAGAGCTGTTAGGTTGGCCGCAGGACGTAACCCTTAGCCTAATCCAAAAGTTTTTGAATCAAAACTATTTCCTTAAAAAAATCTTGCTCTCATCCCTTCATTTCAAAAATGGTTTCCCCCTTACCTTCTCTGAGAAGTCAGATGAAGGTTCGCTGCCAAACCAGCTTTTGCCAGAATGAAGATGGTTTCCCCAAGTTGCTGAGAGCATGCACAGTTCGCCTCGGAATCAAGAGCCAGCTAGAGTATGATGGTCGTGAATTCGTCGAGCATGGCATAGAGAAGTGTGTCGTGACTGTATACATTGGATCCATTCCGCACCATGTGGAATGGAGTGTCACTGCTGCTGGCATAGATTCAAAGACACCTACCAAGTCGTCGCCCGCAAGGCATTGAGGGCCCTGTGTCAGGTCTATGAAGAAGAAGTGGCCGACACCCCGCTCAGATTCTTTCCACCCTTTCAGAGAGACCGTCCCGTTTGGATGGCCAGGATGCGTGCATTGGAAAATCAGCAGCTGCTTGAGGATGACCCCTCAGTCGTGTACCTCACTGCCTACCTGCTCACCCTAGATGCACAGTATGATTTCTTAGCTCGGCACCACCGTCAGATGATTGCCCAAGCAGAAGATGCAGAGAAGCACAACCGTAAGCTCCATGTGGATCTCACCACAGCTCTAGCCCGTGTAGCCGCCTTGGAAAGTCGTGAAGCCATTGCTGTTGAAGCCCTGAAGCAAGCCAAGGATGAGCATGTCCAGAAGTTGATGGAGGCCTACTTGGTAACCCATAACCAACGTAGAGCCCTGCGGATCCAAGAGCCCGCTTCATCCAACCCTGTTCAACCCTGGAGAGCTGAAGATCCCCAGATTCTTAAAGGTCACCCGGTCTCTATCAGAGGAGAGAAGAAGGCTTGGGAACTACCAGAAGGAGCCATAGTCTTGGAAGGAATTCCAGTCTTCCCTCAGGCTATGAATAAGCAAGAGCACCTCGAGTCCTCCCAAGATCCCCCGCCAGAGTTGTTTGAGCCCCTCACCATGAAGAAGATTCCAGCACCATCCTGTGAGATCAAAGAAGAAGCTGCAAGCACCCCACCAGCACCGCCGCCCTCTGAGGAACTACAAGAGCCAGTCCAGCTTGAAGAAGAGTTTGACCCCATCTTGCCATCTCAGTCGCCGCTAGAAGAAGTCATCAACATCAGCTCCCTCTTGACCCATCTAGGAGATGTCTCAGATTGAAGTTGTGCTAGCCTCGCCAGAAGAGAAGCTGCCAGATCTGAAGTTAGTTATGCCCAGTCCTCTGCATGCATTGGGTAGTGAATTTTTTCTTCACTTTGGCTAGAGCCCTGCATGTATGAGAGGTAACCGTGTAGCCCCGTGTTTTGAAAAACTCTGATTGTGTGCCCCCCTAGGGCATTTCAAAATGAATTTCGCTTGATGTTTTCTTCCCTTTTGAGTGCATATGTGATGCTTTAACGTTAGTGCTCATAAGTTGCATTTAGTATAGTTCTCAATTCAGGAGCCAAGCAATAGTCGTTATGCTTAACCCCCGAATCTGAGTAGTCCATGCTTTGGAAAAACTCTATTCTTCCCTTATTCAAAACATTTGATTTGTTTATGCTTATCATTGCTGAGCTTGTGTGTTTTTTCTTTTTAAGAAAGGTTTTCTCTAAAAACATAGATAACAAATTAGAGCTAATCCTCACCTTATGCTTCCATTCTCATCTTAACCCTTCTCAAGAGAAAAACACCTTACCCAAGAAGATACCGAGAAGCTTACCCTTGAAGCCTGGAATAAGCTACAGAAGAAACCTATCCAGTCGCTCAGTCAAAAGGACCGATCGTGAGAATCAAAGCACTGCCCCTGAGTCAAAGTAAACAGAAAAAGACGACAGAAGGAGTTATTACCATATAGAGAGGCAAAGATTCTTGGAACCAAAGTCCACAAATATCAGGGTCATTGACCCCACCACTCACCCGTGCCCCCGCACGCGTGCCCGCCTCCATGTGCACTAGCACCACCGCCCATGCCCCCCTTTGCAGCGCACTCCCGCCACCCACACCCCCCTTTGCAGCGCACCCACCGCCACCATTACTCCTAGCAACACCATCCCCCCTCCATCGTACCTACTGCCCTGTGTCACCTGCTCCATCACCGCCACTCCACACCACCCCCCCCCGAGCACCCCCACTCGTCTATAAAACCCCCCACCAGCTCCATCAACTCCCATCCCATGCAAAGCACACACTAGATAAAATCCCCTCTGCCAAATTACAAGCAACTCCATTTTCCCACTCCCTCGCCCCTAAGATCACAATGCTTGGTGATTCTTGGGTTGAAGACTGTTGTACATGGTTCATAGTCTTTGGTTTCCTCCTCTGTATGATGATAATACTCATCGATAGAATCCTCCAGTGGGAAGAGCAAAGAGAAAGAAAGAGGCAGTAAGAAGAGAAAAGAAAAAGCAAAGAGAAGATAAGAAGAAGGTTCTCCCAGAATCAACCCTATGTCAGTCATCTCTCCGCAGTCTGCTCAAGCAGTAGTAGAAGAAGGCCCCGTAACACCCTTGTTATGTGGTACTTCAAGGAGTTCAAATCCCCGAGATTCAAGAGTTCTACCCTCATTCCTTTTAAGTGGGGTAGTGTCTCAGTAAGGTTCCTGTTGTGGAGAAAAAGAAGAAAGCATGTAGCAAGCTTGTGAAGGACCAGATCATCAAAGCTTATAAGTTCCTGGATGAGAAGTGGTCACCCAAGTTTTGTTGATGAAGCACTAGAAGACCAATCAAGCAAGGAATCCATGTGGAAGTTCGCAAGAGAAAGGTTTGTGTGTTGGCATCGATGCTTCCTCAATAAGCTAGCTGCCAAGCGAAAGCTAGAAGCCTGAAGATGATCTTGAGTAGCCAGAATCAGCGTTTGCAATCGGCAACCAGATGCCCCTCAAAGGCCAGATTTTGTTGAAGCTCTATCTCCTCAAAGAGTCTGCAAAGTGAAGATATGTAGCTGAAGTAAAGCTATACCCATAACCCTTCTAAGCTGAATCTCGAGGACGAGATTCCTTTTAAGTGGGGTAGATTTGTAGCATCCCAAAAATTCAAATCTTGGAATTTTCTCAAACTCGCTCTAAATTCAAAATGAATTTCAAATTTCATTTCAAAATGTTTGTTTGTGAGTTGATGTCAACAAATAAAATATAGTGGTCTATATTCTCTCTAAAATCCTTCTCAAAATATCCTACAAATATTTTCCTAGTGATCCCCTCAATCTCTTTCCAGAAATACTGCCCAAATATTCCACCGATATATCTCCAAGTATTTTCTTCCTGAGAAATATCTTCAGAATCATTTTTCAAGTCCCTACAAATATTTTCTCCATAACTTTCCTCATGCTCATACGTATACGTATGCCTCCGGTGTCATACGGTGAGCTCTACAAGCTAATTACACTCATATAAGACAAATCTATGCTAATCTCCCACTAATCCTCTCATCCCCCCTAATCCCCCACCATGGCTATAAATAGAGGGGCAAGGGCCTCCTCTCATCCCACCCCAAGCCATTTCATGGCAACTCCCTCCCCCCCACACGCCCACTCCCACTCCACTTCCCACACAAGCACACACTAGCACAAGGATCGTTCGGTCATTCTTCGATCGTTCGTCCACCTGTTCTTAGTTTGTTCGTTCGTTTGTCCGATCGTTCGATCGTTCGTCCGATCGTTCATGGTTCATTCGTCCGTTCGTCCGATCGTTCGATCGTTCGTCCGTTCGTCCAAATAATCTTTTTCTTGCCGTTATGCTGCCGAAATTCCGATCGTTCGTTCGTTCGATCATTCATCGTTCGTTCATAGTTCCTATTCATCGTCACTATTCATCGTTCATCGTTCGTTCATACGAACTATTCACCATCACTATTCACCGTCACTATTCATCGTTACTATTCATTGTTACTATTCATCGATCATCTGATTACCCCAAATTTCAACTACTCATCCATCATGCTGTCCAGTCCACCTAAGACCAGCCAGACCCATATTCCAGTCATACGAACTCCGGTGACTATGATTTTCCTTCCAGTAGGGAACTTCCCATCTGGTCACCCATCCCAGATTTCTCCAAGTTGAGCACGCTTGACTTTGGGATTCTTTCAAGCCAGACTTCCAAAATGAAAGGCGAACCATGTTTGTATGGATACGTCTTCAATCCTATAAAACCTGGCCCAAGATACCACAGCCCACTTGGACCAGAATACCACAACATTCCAGCTATTTGGGTCCCGCCTTACTGTTGTCTGATGTGACACAGTAGGTAGGAACATTTTCCACCAACATAAACCTCTGCCCAAGAAAAGCCCAAAAATAATTCCTCGCACCCCGCTCAAAAATACATTTGTATTTTTGATTTTCCAAATATCTCTAAATATTCAAATTCTAGAATATTCCTTTCCTTTTCTTTTTCTTCCTATGATTATAAAATCCAAAACTCCTCCATCCAAACTCAGATTTCAGTCATTCTTGTTTCTAAAATTCTTGTCAAACTATTCCCTATCCAACCATGTCATCCCTTAAGCATGGTTTATATTCTAGAAAACTACGAAAATACTCTTGTCCCATATTCTGCCTATAACTCTCCTGTCCATGCTAAGTCAGACGATTCTTTCGTCACTATTCTCACCAATAGTGAACTTCACTGAGCTACACCACATACACCCAGCTATAAATACACCCAGCTACCCTCTCCTACTCCACACACTCAACACCCTCAGCCAAGGCAAACACCCCACCCACTCAGTTACTCCGCTCTGCTGGCTACACGCACAGTGTCGCTTCGTCTCCAGTCCACCCTCCTGGTAAGCACCTCCGCTCCGCCACTAGTAGTACCTCAACACCACATGACACAAATTCTATTCAAGACTCTGCCCATCCATATATCGCTATTCTGACCACTATACTAAATATTTGTTGGTATCCTTGCTTGTTTGTATGTTGCTTGTTCATGTTGCATAGTTATCGGAGCGTTCGTGTCATCTCGTGGAGGCCAGATCTGCAAGTCTACGCTAGGCAGTGGAGCTAGAAGCCAGTTCCACGAGCTCCTCTTCCCCCTTCGCCGGATAAGCACGGCAAGCTCACTGGATCCCTTTGATGCATAAATTACCTATGATTTTTCAACCACAACCCTCAGCCTATTATTTTATGCATGATATGATTTTGAGACAAGTTATTATGACCACCCAAGCCGCTTGCCGCAATCAATCCTTGACATATTTGTTACAAATGATTTGAGAAAAGGTGTGAGTTTTCAAAAGAAAATGCTTTTCAAAATGTGTATGATGAAGGGTTTTCACCCTTATCACCTTTGAGTAGGGATGATCAGGGACTCCCTGGTTTAGGGGAGGGCCTAAGGTGGTGGCTCAGCTGGTTTAGGCATGAGCAGATGGATTGTCCCCTCATTTAAGGACCGGTTTGTTATCCTTCAATACCTGTACTCATGATAAGTACAACCACTCGAGACTGTGTGGGCAGTCACTCAATCTGAACTCGTACGGTCCAACCCCAGGGTTATGAAGGCTGGAGAGCACCGGGAGGATAAGGAGGGGGAATGTTTTGTCCGGTTTGGGCATGGCGGTGGCCTGACTCCTTCCGGTATAACCGTTAAGGTTAGGACGTGCGAGGAAAGAAAGAGATTCGGCATTCTGGTCTCACGATGGTGAGATCGCAGAAACCGGACTAGTGGGTAAAGTGTACCCCTCTGAGCAGAGTTTGAAAACCTATTCGAATAGTCCGTGTCCACAGGAATGGACGAGTCTGGTATGGTATGACAATTAATGTTTTGTTTTCAAAAAAGGGTGCGCTTGAGAAAAGTGGTTTTTAAAAGGTCCAGCGGTTGAGCCGTGAGCTATTGTGGACGGGAAGTCCAGTAGCTGTTTTTGAAAATGAAAACCAGTAGGAAGCTGCTGAGATACCTGGATGGTTTAGTCCAGGGGATTTTGTTCTATACTGAAAAAACTTCCTGCTCCTTTTGGAGAGGATGCACTTTGCAAAATACAAAATGTTTTTCAAAACAACCCTGCATAAAATATTGCTGTTTCTGCAAATATCCTAAGCTCCACATATTCCATGCATTATATCTGATTTCCCCATTCCGCGGGTGAAGGTGGGCTGCTGAGTATGTTTGTACTCACCCTTGCTTATTTATTGTTTTTCAGAAAAAAGAGATCGGGTAAGAGTTATGCCTGTTGCCAACCTTGCCTGTGGCTGTTGGACCGCTGATTTGCTTCGCTGCATATATCGGGCTGCTTCAGCCCCACTCTGATGATATGTCCCGAGTTGTGGACCAACTCTTAAAGTTGATCGCCACCTTTATAGGTTTGTTTCGTTTAAGCAGATCTGAAATCATCTGTTGTATAAATGTGTTTACTAGCCTCCTGGGACTAGTAATTGTATCACATTAGAGTCCCAGAGGATTGGGGCGCTTCATTTACTCCCAAAAACTCGAAAATATGAAACGTTTGGTTTGTTACCGGTTAGAAGTTCGTACGACGTCTTCTTGAAGAGGCGATGAAGGTAGACCCGGTTTATGACGTGGCAAGCTGTGTTCACAGCTTCCGACCAAAACCGCTCGGGCGTCTTGAATTCTCCAAGCATCATTCTTGCCATGTCTATGAGTGTCCTGTTCTTCCTCTCTACCACACCATTTTGCTGTGGTGTGTAGGGAGCGGAGAACTCGTGCTTGATTCCTTCCTCCTCAAGGTACTCCTCCACTTGAAGGTTCTTGAACTCGGACCCGTTGTCGCTTCTAATCTTTTTCACCTTGAGCTCAAATTCGTTTTGAGCTTGCCTTAGAAAGCGCTTAAGGGTCCCTTGGGTTTCTGTTTTATCCTATAAAAAGAATACCCAAGTGAAGCGGGAAAAATCATCAACAACAACTAGACCATACTTACTTCCCCCGATACTGAGATAGGCGACGGGTCCGAAGAGATCCATATGTAGTAGCTCCAGAGGTCTTGATGTGGTCGTCACATTCTTGCTGTGATGAGAATTTCCCACCTGTTTGCCTGCTTGACAAGCTGCACACGGTCTATCTTTCTCGAAAAACACATTTGTTAGAACTAACACATGTTATCCCTTTAGAAGTTTGTGAAGGTTCTTCATCCCAACATGTGCTAGACGACGATGCCACAGCCAGCCCATGCTAGTCTTAGCAATTAAGCATGCATCTAGACTGGCCTCCTCCTTCGAAAAATCAACTAAATAGAGTTTGCCGTCTAGTACACCCTTAAAAGCTAATGAACCATCACTCCTTCTAAAGACAGACACATCTACATTGGTAAATAAGCAATTGTAACCCATATTACACAGTTGACTATCGGACAACAAGTTATACTCGAGCGATTCAACTAAGAACACATTAGAAATGGAATGCTCGGAAGAAATAGCTATCTTCCCTAGTCCTTTAGCCTTGCCTTGATTCCTATCTCCAAAGATGATCGAATCTTGGGAATCTTTGTTCTTGACGTAGGAGGTGAACATTTTCTTCTCCCCCGTCATGTGGTTTGTGCATCCGCTGTCGATAATCCAGCTTGAGCCTCCGGATGCATAAACCTGCAAGGCAAATTAGGCTTGGGTTTTAGGTACCCAACTCTTGTTGGGTCCTACAAGGTTAGTAACAATAGCCTTAGGGACCCAAATGCAAGTCTTATCTCCTTTGCACTTGGCCCCCAACTTCCTAGCAATTACTTTCTTATTCTTACTACAAATTGCAAAAGAAGCATTGCAAGCATGGTAAATTATAGAAGGTTCATTACTTACTTTCCTAGGCACATAAACAACATTTTTCCTAGACATATTTCTACCATGCACAACAGAGGAACTCGAAGCAATCATAGCATGTGAATCATAAGCATAACTTCTATGAGCATTTCTAGAAAAGTTTCTATTACTATAGATGAAAGCATGATTCCTTTGAACATTATTAGTCATAGGGGCCTTCCCTTTCTCCTTGGCGGAGATGGGAGCCCTTTGACTTGTTAAGTTCTTGGCTTCCCTTCGAAAGCCAAGCCCATCCTTAATAGAGGGGTGTCTACCAACAGTGTAGGCATCCCTTGCAAATTTTAGTTGTTTATCAAAGTCATTTTTGCTAGTCTTAAGTTGGGCATTAAGACTAGCCACTTCATCATTTAATCTAGTAATGGAAATTAAATGTTCACTACAAGCATCAACATTAAAATCCTTACACCTATTGCAAATCACAACATGTTCCACACAAGAACTGGATTTATTTACTACTTCTAGCTTAGCATTTAAATCATCATTAATACTCTTTAAATTAGACACAGTTTTATGACAAGTAGATAATTCACAAGAAAACATTTCATTTCTCTTAACCTCTAAAGCAAGAGACTTTTGCACACTTACAAATTTATCATGCTCTTCATATAAGAGATCCTCTTGTTTTTCTAAAAGTCTATTCTTTTCATTTAATGCATCAATCAATTCATTAATTTTTTCTATCTTGGTTCTATCTAGACCTTTAAACAAGCTAGAATAGTCTACCTCATCATCACTAGACTCTTCATCGCTAGAAGAAGCACATGTAGAGGTATCTCGAGCACTTACTTTCTTCTCCTTTGCCATGAGGCAGGTGTGACGCTCGTTGGGGAAGAGAGACGACTTGTTGAAGGCCGAGGTGGCGAGTGAAAGGGAAATGTGCCCTTGGGCCATTTCTAAGGATTTTGGTGATTTAGTGCTCAACACAGGTGCCTATTTGTAAAATGGAACAAGGTGCAAATCATGAAGTAAAGGTATGTTTCTAAGCCTTAGTACATTGGTTTTGTGGACTAACATATTTGTCTAAGTGTTAGAAACAGCAAGAAGAAAAAGAGAAAAGGGGAGAGAATGACTTGGCTGTGTGCAGCCAAGTCCCAGCTCGGTCTGGAGCACCGGACTGTCCGGTGTGCACCGGACAGTGTCCGGTGCGCCAGGCCGACTCGGCGCGAACTGGCCGCTCTCGGGACTTTGCCGACGGCGTACGGCTAAAATTCACCGGACTGTCCGGTGTGCACCGGACTGTCCGGTGAGCCAACGGTCGGCCAGGGCCAACGGTCGGCCGCGCGATCGGCGCGCGACACGTGGCCGAGCCAACGGTCGGAAGACGGCACCGGACTGTCCGGTGTGCACCGGACTGTCCGGTGCGCCAACGGCTCGCAGATCTTCGGCAGTCTTCCAACGGTCGGAAGCGCCAGAAAAGGAAGCAAATCGGGCACCGGACAGTGTCCGGTGTGCACCGGACTGTCCGGTGCCCCCGACGACAGAAGGCAAGGATGGCCTTCCGGATTTGCTCTCAACGGCTCCTAGCTGCCTTGGGGCTATAAAAGGAGCCCCTAGGCGCATGGAGGAGACACACAAGCAACTCTTAAGCATTCTTGATCATCCACACAAGTTCTTTGCGCATTCGTTTGTGATTCTAAGTGATTCGAGCTCTGTTCTAGTGTGAACTCTAAGATAGTCATTCGAGCTCGAGTCTTGGCCGTGTGTGTGCGCTTTTGTTGTGGACTTGTGTGTGTTGCTTCCCTCCCTTACTCTGTGCTTTCTTTGTGATCATATACTTGTAAGGGCAAGAGACTCCAATTTGTGGAGATTCCTTGCAAACGGGATAGTGAAAGGAAAAGCAAAACACCGTGGTATTCAAGTGGGTCTTTGGACCGCTTGAGAGGGGTTGATTGCAACCCTCGTCCGTTGGGACGCCACAACGTGGAAGTAGGCAAGCATTGGCTTGGCCGAACCACGGGATAAACCACTGTGTCACCTCTGTCTTGATCTCTTGTGGTATTGTGTTTTGTTGAGACTTCACCTTAGCCACTTGGCAATAATCGTGCTAACACATAACAAGTTTTTGTGGCTTAAGTTTGAAGTTTTTACAGGATCACCTATTCACCCCCCCCTCTAGGTGCTCTCAATTGGTATCGGAGCCGTTCTATTCACAAAGGGACTAACCGCCCGAATAGATGGATCCTAAGGGGAAGGGTATTGTGATCAACGACAAAGAAAAGGAGACCTTCGTCAACGAGCCGAAGGACGACAAGCCTACCGACTCCGGCTCAGGCCATAGACGAAAGGAAGGGAAGAAGAAGAAGACGAGGCGTATCAAGGAGATCATCTACTACGACGATAGTGATGAATCTACTTCTTCCCAAAAGGACGACGACAACGACTACAGGAAGACGGTCAATTCGAACTTTTCATTTGATTATTCGCGTATTCCGCATAGCTCAAATACTCATTTGCTTCCCATTCCACTTGGCAAACCTCCTCACTTTGATGGAGAGGATTACGGATTTTGGAGCCACAAAATGCGTACTCACCTGTTTTCTCTCCATCCAAGCATTTGGGAGATTGTGGAAAGTGGAATGAAATTTGATAGCTCGGATAGCCCTATGTTTATTAATGAACAAATTCATAAAAATGCACAAGCTACTACTGTGTTGCTAGCCTCTTTGTGCAGGGACGAGTATCACAAGGTGAGCGGCTTGGACAATGCCAAGCAGATCTGGGACACCCTCAAGATTTCTCATGAGGGGAACGACGTCACCTTGCTCACCAAGATAGAGTTGGTGGAGGGAGAGCTTGGACGGTTCGCCATGATAAGGGGCGAGGAGCCGACGCAAACATACAACCGGCTCAAGACCCTCATCAACAAGATAAGGAGCTACGGGAGCACGCTATGGACGGACCACGACGTCGTCCGCCTAATGCTCAGGTCCTTTACCGTACTTGATCCTCATCTCGTGAACAATATTCGTGAGAATCCCAGGTACACAATGATGACGCCCGAGGAAGTGCTTGGAAAATTCGTAAGCGGGCGGATGATGATCAAGGAGGCAAGATATGTCGACGACGCGTTGAACGGACCACTCCACGAGCCTCAACCCATTGCTCTAAAAGCAACAAGGAGCAAGGAGTCGCTACCTAGCAAGGTGGCGCAAGTCGAGTCGGCCGGGCTCAATGATGAAGAGATGGCTCTCATCATCAAAAGATTCAAGATGGTGCTTAAAGGTCATAAGGGACAACCAAGCAAGACCAAAGCCAAGGGGAAGCGCTCATGCTTCAAATGCGGTAAGCTTGGTCATTTCATTGCTAACTGTCCCAATAATGAAAGTGACCAGGAAAAGGGGAGCAAAAGAGAGAAGAAGAAGCAATACAAGAAGGCAAAGGGCGAGGCGCATCTAGGAAAGGAGTGGGACTCGGATTGCTCCTCCTCCGACTCCGACAACGAAGGACTCGCCGCCACTGCCTTCAACAGATCGGCTCTCTTCCCCAACGAGCGTCTCACTTGTCTTATGGCAAGAGAGAAGAAGGTAAGTACTAAAGACTCCACTTATGCTTCTTCTAGTGATAGTGAGTCTAGTGATGATG
Source organism: Zea luxurians (assembly GCA_029449295.1). Classification (NCBI taxonomy): domain Eukaryota; kingdom Viridiplantae; phylum Streptophyta; class Magnoliopsida; order Poales; family Poaceae; genus Zea; species Zea luxurians. The sequence continues at coordinate 89,437,829 of JAOPSE010000006.1, read as the reverse complement.
ATATAGATTATTCTTGCTTGTTCAAGGGCTTAGATAGATCTAAGATAGATAAAATCAATGAATTGATTGATGCATTGAATGAAAAGGATAGGCTTTTAGAAAAGCAAGAAGATTTATTGTATGATGAACATGATAAGTTTGTAGAGGCACAAAAATCATATGCTTTAGAAGTAAAAAGAAATGAAATGCTTTCTAGTGAAATATCTTCCTGTCATGAAACCATTTCTACCTTAAGAAGTGTTAATATTGATTTAAGTGCTAAACTAGAAGTAGCTAGTAAATCAAATTCTTGTGTTGAACATGTTGAAATTTGTACTAGGTGTAAGGATTTTGATGTTAATGCTTGTAGTGAACACCTAGCTCTAATTTCCAAATTAAATGATGAAGTGGCTAGTCTTAATGCCCAACTTAAGACTAGCAAGGATGAAGTTGATAAAATAAAATTTGCTAGGGATGCCTACACGGTTGGTAGACACCCCTCAATTAAGGATGGGCTTGGCTTCAAGAGGGAAGCCAAGAACTTTACAAGCCATAAGGCTCCCGTCTTCGTCAAGGAGAAAGGGAAGGCCCCTATGGCTAATAGTGCTAAAAAGAACCATGCTTTCTTATACCATGATAGGAGACATGCTAGAAATGTTTATAATGATTTTGATTCACATGTTTATGATTCTCATGCCATGTTTGCCTCTAGTTCCTCTCATAAGCATGATAGAAATATGAGTAGGAGAAATGTTGTACATATGCCTAGGAGAGATATTGCTCATATACCTAGAAAGAATGTTATTCATGCTCCTAGGAAAGTAGTGAATGAACCTTCTACCATTTATTATGCTTGTAATGCTCCCTTTGCTATTTGTAGAAAGGGTAAGAAGGTAATTGCTAGGAAGTTAGGGGCAAGGTGCAAGGGAGATAAAACTTGCATCTGGGTCCCTAAAGATATTTGTGCTAACCTTGCAGGACCCAACATAAGTTGGGTACCTAAGACCCAAGCCTAAATTTGCCTTGCAGGTTTATGCATCCGGGGGTTCAAGCTGGATTATCGACAGCGGATGCACAAACCATATGACGGGGGAGAAGAAGATGTTCACCTCCTACGTCAAAAATAAGGATTCCCAAGATTCAATTATATTCGGTGACGGGAATCAAGGCAAGGTAAAAGGGCTAGGTAAAATTGCAATTTCTAATGAGCATTCTATATCTAATGTATTCTTAGTGGAGAGTCTTGGATATAATTTGCTATCTGTTAGTCAATTATGTCAAATGGGATATAATTGTTTATTTACAAATATAGATGTGTCTGTCTTTAGAAGATGTGATGGTTCACTAGCTTTTAAGGGTGTACTAGACGGCAAACTTTATTTAGTTGATTTTGCAAAAGAAGAGGCCGGTCTAGATGCATGCTTAATGGCTAAGACTTGCATGGGCTGGCTGTGGCATCGCCGCTTAGCACATGTGGGGATGAAGAACCTTCACAAGCTTCTAAAGGGAGAACACGTGATAGGTCTAACAAATGTTTATTTCGAAAAAGATAGACCTTGTGCAGCTTGTCAGGCAGGTAAACAAGTGGGAGGAGCACATCACAGCAAGAATGTGATGACCACGTCAAGACCCCTGGAGCTGCTGCATATGGACCTCTTCGGACCCGTCGCCTATCTAAGCATAGGAGGAAGTAAGTATGGTTTAGTTATTGTTGATGACTTTTCCCGCTTCACTTGGGTGTTCTTTTTGCAGGATAAGTCTGAAACTCAAGGGACCCTCAAGCGCTTCCTCAGGAGAGCTCAAAATGAGTTTGAGCTCAGGGTGAAGAAGATAAGGAGCGACAATGGGTCCGAGTTCAAGAACCTTCAAGTGGAGGAGTTTCTTGAGGAGGAAGGGATCAAGCACGAGTTCTCCGCTCCCTACACACCACAACAAAATGGTGTGGTAGAGAGGAAGAACAGGACGCTAATCGATATGGCGAGGACGATGCTTGGAGAGTTCAAGACCCCCGAGTGCTTTTGGTCGGAAGCCGTGAACACGGCTTGCCACGCCATCAACAGGGTCTACCTTCACCGCCTCCTCAAGAAGACGTCATATGAGCTACTAACCGGTAACAAACCCAATGTATCGTACTTTCGTGTATTTGGGAGCAAGTGCTACATTCTAGTAAAGAAGGGTAGAAATTCTAAGTTTGCTCCCAAAGCTGTAGAAGGGTTTTTGTTAGGTTATGATTCAAATACAAAGGCGTATAGGGTCTTCAACAAATCATCGGGTTTGGTTGAAGTCTCTAGCGACGTTGTATTTGATGAGACTAATGGCTCTCCAAGAGAGCAAGTTGTTGACTGTGATGATGTAGATGAAGAAGATGTTCCGACGGCCGCTATACGAACCATGGCGATTGGAGACGTTCGGCCACAGGAACAAGATGAACGAGATCAACCTTCTTCCTCAACGACGGTGCATCCCCCAACTCAAGACGATGAACAGGTTCATCAAAAGGAGGCGTGTGATCAAGGGGGAGCACAAGATGATCACGTGATGGAGGAAGAAGCACAACCGGCACCTCCAACCCATGTTCGAGCGATGATTCAAAGGGATCATCCCGTCGACCAAATTTTGGGTGACATTAGCAAGGGAGTAACTACTCGATCTCGATTAGTTAATTTTTGTGAGCATTACTCTTTTGTCTCTTCTATTGAGCCTTTCAGGGTAGAGGAGGCCTTGCTAGATCCGGATTGGGTGTTAGCCATGCAGGAGGAACTCAACAACTTCAAGCGCAATGAAGTTTGGACGCTGGTGCCTCGTCCCAAGCAAAATGTTGTGGGAACCAAGTGGGTGTTCCGCAACAAACAGGACGAGCACGGAGTAGTGACAAGGAACAAGGCTCGACTTGTGGCAAAAGGTTATGCCCAAGTCGCAGGTTTGGACTTTGAGGAGACTTTTGCTCCTGTGGCTAGGCTAGAGTCCATTCGTATCTTGCTAGCATATGCCGCTCACCATTCTTTCAGGTTGTACCAAATGGATGTGAAGAGCGCGTTCCTCAATGGGCCAATAAAGGAGGAGGTGTACGTAGAGCAACCCCCTGGCTTCGAGGATGAGCGGTACCCCGACCACGTGTGTAAGCTCTCTAAGGCGCTCTATGGACTTAAGCAAGCCCCAAGAGCATGGTATGAATGCCTTAGAGATTTCTTAATTGCTAATGCTTTCAAGGTTGGGAAAGCCGATCCGACTCTTTTCACTAAGACTTGTGATGGTGATTTGTTTGTGTGCCAAATTTATGTCGATGACATAATATTTGGTTCTACTAACCAAAAGTCTTGTGAAGAGTTTAGCAGGGTGATGACGCAGAAATTCGAGATGTCAATGATGGGCGAGTTGAACTACTTCCTTGGGTTCCAAGTGAAGCAACTCAAGGACGGCACCTTCATCTCCCAAACGAAGTACACGCAAGACTTGCTGAAGCGGTTTGGGATGAAGGACGCCAAGCCCGCAAAGACTCCGATGGGGACCGACGGACACACCGACCTCAACAAAGGAGGTAAGTTCGTTGATCAAAAAGCATACCGGTCAATGATAGGGTCTTTACTTTATTTATGTGCTAGTAGACCGGATATTATGCTTAGCGTATGCATGTGTGCTAGATTTCAATCCGATCCTAAGGAGTGTCACTTAGTGGCTGTGAAGCGAATTCTTAGATATTTAGTTGCTACGCCTTGCTTCGGGATCTGGTATCCAAAGAGGTCTAACTTTGACTTGATTGGGTACTCAGATTCCGACTATGCTGGATGTAAGGTCGATAGGAAGAGTACATCGGGGACGTGCCAATTCTTAGGAAGGTCCCTGGTGTCATGGAATTCTAAGAAACAAACCTCCGTTGCCCTATCCACCGCTGAGGCCGAGTACGTTGCCGCAGGACAGTGTTGTGCGCAACTACTTTGGATGAGGCAAACCCTCAGGGACTTTGGCTACAATCTGAGCAAAGTCCCACTCCTATGTGATAATGAGAGTGCTATCCGAATAGCGGAAAATCCTGTTGAGCACAGCCGCACAAAGCACATAGACATCCGGCATCACTTTTTGAGAGACCACCAGCAAAAGGGAGATATCGAAGTGTTTTATGTAAGCACCGAGAACCAGCTAGCCGATATCTTTACCAAGCCTTTAGATGAGAAGACCTTTTGCAGGCTGCGTAGTGAGCTAAATGTCTTAGATTCGCGGAACCTGGATTGAATTGTAGCATACATGTGTTTATGCCTTGATCATGTCCTTTCTGCATTTTGTTGCTTATTATGGTGCTCAAGTTGTACAAACACTCCCTGGACCTCACAAGTCCGTTGCAAAGTGATGCACATGTTTAGGGGGAGATGTGTTACAACTTGACCCTTTGAGACTAACCATATGCTTGAGTTTGCTTGTTTTAGTCTCAAAGGAGAATTGAAAGGGAAATGGTGGACTTGGACCGTGAAAGACTTCCACTGCACTCCAATGAGGGGTAACTTATACCAAGTTCATCTCATGACCTCTTACTGCCATTTGCTCTTAATTGAAGATTTTGGTGAGGCAATGGGGTTAAAGGGCCAAAATTGATCCCGTTTTGGTGTTTGATGCCAAAGGGGGAGAAAATAAAGGCCAAAGCAATAAATGGATCAGCTACCACTTGAGAGATTTTGAAAACAGTAGAATAGAGCTTTTGGTTTGTCAAAACTCTTTTGTTGTCTCTCTTGTCAAAAGTTGGCTTCTTGTGGGGAGAAGTAGTAATTATGGGAAAAAGGGGGAGTTTTTGAAATCCTTGATCAATCTCTTTTTGAATGACTCTCTTTATGCTTAAACATGTGTGTTTAACTTAGAGATAGAGATTTGTGTTTGATTTGCAAAAACAAACCAAGTGGTGGCAAAGGATGATCCATATATGCCAAAATTGATTCAAAATAAATTTAAGTGTTATTTGAATTGAGTTTGCACTTGTTCTAGTGGCTTTATGAAGTGTTGGCATAAATCACCAAAAAGGGGGAGATTGAAAGGGAAATGTGCCCTTGGGCCATTTCTAAGGATTTTGGTGATTTAGTGCTCAACACAGGTGCCTATTTGTAAAATGGAACAAGGTGCAAATCATGAAGTAAAGGTATGTTTCTAAGCCTTAGTACATTGGTTTTGTGGACTAACATATTTGTCTAAGTGTTAGAAACAGCAAGAAGAAAAAGAGAAAAGGGGAGAGAATGACTTGGCTGTGTGCAGCCAAGTCCCAGCTCGGTCTGGAGCACCGGACTGTCCGGTGTGCACCGGACAGTGTCCGGTGCGCCAGGCCGACTCGGCGCGAACTGGCCGCTCTCGGGACTTCGCCGACGGCGTACGGCTAAAATTCACCGGACTGTCCGGTGTGCACCGGACTGTCCGGTGAGCCAACGGTCGGCCAGGGCCAACGGTCGGCCGCGCGATCGGCGCGCGACACGTGGCCGAGCCAACGGTCGGAAGACGGCACCGGACTGTCCGGTGTGCACCGGACTGTCCGGTGCGCCAACGGCTCGCAGATCTCCGGCAGTCTTCCAACGGTCGGAAGCGCCAGAAAAGGAAGCAAATCGGGCACCGGACAGTGTCCGGTGTGCACCGGACTGTCCGGTGCCCCCGACGACAGAAGGCAAGGATGGCCTTCCGGATTTGCTCTCAACGGCTCCTAGCTGCCTTGGGGCTATAAAAGGAGCCCCTAGGCGCATGGAGGAGACACACAAGCAACTCTTAAGCATTCTTGATCATCCACACAAGTTCTTTGCGCATTCGTTTGTGATTCTAAGTGATTCGAGCTCTGTTCTAGTGTGAACTCTGAGATAGTCATTCGAGCTCGAGTCTTGGCCGTGTGTGTGCGCTTTTGTTGTGGACTTGTGTGTGTTGCTTCCCTCCCTTACTCTGTGCTTTCTTTGTGATCATATACTTGTAAGGGCAAGAGACTCCAATTTGTGGAGATTCCTTGCAAACGGGATAGTGAAAGGAAAAGCAAAACACCGTGGTATTCAAGTGGGTCTTTGGACCGCTTGAGAGGGGTTGATTGCAACCCTCGTCCGTTGGGACGCCACAACGTGGAAGTAGGCAAGCATTGGCTTGGCCGAACCACGGGATAAACCACTGTGTCACCTCTGTCTTGATCTCTTGTGGTATTGTGTTTTGTTGAGACTTCACCTTAGCCACTTGGCAATAATCGTGCTAACACATAACAAGTTTTTGTGGCTTAAGTTTGAAGTTTTTACAGGATCACCTATTCACCCCCCCCCCTCTAGGTGCTCTCAGCGAGTCCTTCGTCGTCGGAGTCAGACGAAGAGCAATCCAAATCCCATTCCTTGCCAAGGTGAGCCTCGCCCTTTGCCTTCTTGTAAGACTTCTTTTTCTCCCTCTTCCCACCTTTTTCTTGTCCTTGGTCACTATCATTATCGGGACAGTTAGCAATAAAGTGACCAGTCTTACCACACTTGAAGCAGGAGCGCTTTCCCTTCGTCTTTCTCTTATTGGGATGCTCCTTGCGACCCTTTAGCGCCGTCTTGAAGCGCTTGATGATGAGGGCCATTTCTTCCTTGTTAAGCCCGGTCGCCTCAACTTGCGCCACCTTGCTAGGTAGCGTCTCCCTGCTACTTGTTGCCTTGAGAGCATTGGGTTGAGGCTCGTAGACAGGCATTGGGCCATTGAGAGCATCATCCACATAGCGGGCTTCTTTAATCATCATCCGCACGCTCACAAATTTTCTGAGTATCTCCTCGGGCGTCATCTTTGTGTACCTAGGATTTTCACGAATTGAATTCACAAGATGAGGGTTAATGACAGTAAAAGACCTGAGCATAAGTCGGACGATGTCGTGGTCCGTTCATCTCGTGCTCCCATAGCTCCTGATTTTGTTGACCAGGGTCTTGAGCCTGTTGTACGTTTGCGTTGGCTCCTCTCCCCTGATCATCGCGAACCTTCCTAGCTCGCCCTCCACCAACTCTATCTTGGTGATTATGGTGGCATCGTTCCGCTCATGCGAGATCTTGAGGGTGTCCCATATTTGCTTGGCATTATCCAAGCCGCTCACCTTGTTGTATTCATCTCTGCACAATGAAGCTAACAAAACAGTAGTAGCTTGTGCATTTTTATGAATTTGTTGGTTAATGAATACTGGGTTATCCGTACTATCAAATTGCATTCCATTCTCTACTATCTCCCAAATGCTAGGATGGAGAGAGAAGAGGTGACTACGCATTTTGTGACTCCAAAAAGCGTAGTCCTCTCCATCAAAGTGAGGAGGTTTACCAAGAGGAATAGAAAGCAAATGAGCATTGGAATTATACGGAATACGAGAATAATCAAAAGAAAAGTTTGAGTTGACCGATTTCTTTTTCTCGTCATAGTCGTCGTCTCTTTGGGAAGAAGAGGACTCGTCGCTGTCGTAGTAGACGATCTTCTTGATACGCCTCTTATTCTTCCCGTCCTTCTTCTTATGACTCAAGCCAGAGTCAGTAGGTTTGTCATCCCTTGGCTTGTTGAAGATGGACTCCTTCTCCTTATCGTTGACCACCATCCCCTTTCCCTTAGGATCCATCTCTTCGGGCGATTAGTCCCTTTTGTGAAGAGAATGGCTCCGATACCAATTGAGAGCTGAAAGTCGCCTAGAGGGGGAGGGGGTGAATAGGGCAAAACTAAAATTTACAAAATTAATCACAACTACAAGCCGGGTTAGCGTTAGAAATAATAATGAGTCCGAGAAAGAGGGCGCAAAACAAATCACAAGCGAATGAAGAGTGTGACACGCGGATTTGTTTTACCGAGGTTCGGTTCTTGCAAACCTACTCCCCGTTGAGGTGGTCACAAAGATCGAGTCTCTTTCAACCCTTTCCCTCTCTCAAACGGTCCCTCGGACCGAGTGAGCTTCTCTTCTCAAATCAAACCGGGAACAGAACTTCCCCGCAAGGACCACCACACAATTGGTGTCTCTTGCCTTGATTACAATGGAGTTTTGATCACAAGAACAAATGAGAAAGAAAGAAGCAATCCAAGCGCAAGAGCTCAAAATAACACGACAAATCTCTCTCACTAATCACTAAAGCCTTGTGTGGAATTGGAGAGGATTTAATCACTTGGGTGTGTCTAGAATTGAATGCTAGAGCTCTTGTAAGTTGTAGAAGTGTGAAAACTTGGATGCTTTGAATGTGGGGTGGTTGAGGGTATTTATAGCCCAACCACCAAACTAGCCATTTGGGTGGAGGCTGTCTGTCGTATGGTGCACCGGACAGTCCGGTGCACATCGGACATGTCCGGTGCACACCGGACATGTCCGGTGCGCCAGCCACGTCACCCAACCGTTAGGGCCTGACCGTTGGAGCTCTGACTGCTGGGCACGCCTGGATGTCCGGTGGCGCACCGGACATGAACTGTAGAGTGTCCGGTGCGCCTGTTCGCGCGTGCCTGACTTCTACGCGCTCTGGCGCGCATTTAATGCGCCTGCAGGTGACTGTTGGCGCCGAAGTAGTCGTTGCTCCGCAGTTACACCGGACAGTCCGGTGTACACCGGACATGTCCGGTGAATTATAGCGGAGAAGCCGTTGCGAATTCCCGAAGCTAGCGAGTTCGGAGTCGCTTCATTCCTGGAGCACCGGACACTGTCCGGTGTACACCGGACAGTCCGGTGAATTATAGCGGAGCGACTCTGCGTTTTCCCGAAGGCGAGGAGTTCAGCGTGCGGAGAACACTGGTGCACCGGACATGTCCGGTGGTGCACCGGACAGTCCGGTGCGCCAGACCAGGGTGCCTTCGGTTGTCCCTTTGCTCTTTTTGTTGAACCCTTTTCTTGGTCTTTTTATTGGCCTTTTGTGAACCTTTAGCACCTGTATAACTTATAGACTAGAGCAAACTAGTTAGTCCAATTATTTGTGTTGGGCAATTCAACCACCAAAATTAGTTTAGGAAATAGGTGTAAGCCTAATTCCCTTTCAATCTCCCCCTTTTTGGTGATTGATGCCAACACAAACCAAAGCAAATATAGGAGTACAGAATTTGAACTAGTTTGCATATGCAAGTGCAAAGGTTACTTAGAATTGAGCCAATAAATATTACTTACTAGATATGCATGGATTGTTTCTTTAACATTTTGGACCACGCTTGCACCACATGTTTTGTTTTTGCAAATTCCTTTTTGTAAGTTCTTTTGCAAAGTGGTCAAAGGTAAATGAATAAGACTTTGCTAAGCATTTTTCAAGTTTTGAAATTTTCTCCCCTTGTTTCAAATGCTTTTCCTTTGACTAAACAAAACTCCCCCTCAAATAAATTCTCCTCTTAGTGTTCAAGAGGGTTTTAAGACTTCAATTTTGAAAATACTACTTTCTCCCCCTTTAGAACACAAAGAGATACCGATTTGAATTTTACCAATTGAAAATCATTTTTGAAATTAGGGTGGTGGTGTAGTCCTTTTGCTTTGGGCTCATACTTTCTCCCCCTTTGGCATGAATCGCCAAAAACAGATACTTTGAGTGAGATATAAGCCCTTGGTAACTACTTTCTCCCCTTTGGCAAATAAAACATATGAGTGAAGATTATACCAAAGATGGAGAGATGCTCGGAGCGACGGCGAAGGATGAGTGATAGAGTGGAGTGGAAGCCTTTGTTTTCGCCGAAGACTCCAATTCCCTTTCAATATACCTATGACTTGGTTTGAAATACACTTGAAAACACATTAGTCATAGCATATATAAAAGAGACATGATCAAAGGTATACTTATGAGCTATGTGTGCAAATTAGCAAAAGAAATTCTTGGAATCAAGAATATTGAGCTCATGCCTAAGTTTGGTAAAAGTTTGTTCATCTAGTGGCTTGGTAAAGATATCAGCTAATTGATCTTTAGTATTAATGTATGCAATCTCGATATCCCCCTTTTGTTGGTGATCCCTAAGAAAATGATACTGAATGGCTATGTGTTTAGTGCGGCTATGCTCAATGGGATTATCCGCCATGCGGATTGCACTCTCATTATCACATAGAAGTGGAACTTTGGTTAATTTGTAACCATAGTCCCGCAGGGTTTGCCTCATCCAGAGCAATTGCGCGCAACAATGGCCTACGACAATGTATTCGGCTTCGGCGGTAGAAAGAGCGACCGAATTTTGCTTCTTAGAAGCCCAAGACACCAAGGATCTTCCCAAGAACTGGCAAGTCCCCGATGTGCTCTTTTTATTAATCTTACACCCTTCCCAATCGGCATCCGAATAACCAATCAAATCAAATGTGGATCCCCGAGGGTACCAAAGCCCAAACTTAGGAGTATAAGCCAAATATCTCAAGATTCGTTTTACGGCCGTAAGGTGAGATTCCTTAGGGTCGGCTTGGAATCTTGCACACATGCATACGGAAAGCATAATATCCAGTCGAGATGCACATAAATAAAGTAATGAACCAATCATCGACTGGTATACCTTTTGATCCACGGACTTACCTCCCATGTCGAGGTCGAGATGCCCATTGGTTCCCATGGGAGTCTTGATGGCCTTGGCATCCTTCATTCCAAACTTGTTAAGAATGTCTTGTGTATACTTTGTTTGGCTGATGAAGGTGCCCTCTTGGAGTTGCTTGACTTGAAATCCCAAGAAATATTTCAACTCCCCCATCACTGACATCTCGAATTTCTGTGTCATGATCCTACTAAATTCCTCACATGTAGATTCGTTAGTAGACCCAAATATAATGTCATCAACATAAATTTGGCATACAATCAAATCATTTTCAAGAGTCTTAGTAAATAAAGTAGGATCGGCCTTGCCAACTTTGAAGCCATTAGCAATAAGGAAATCTCTAAGGCATTCATACCAAGCTCTTAGGGCTTGCTTGAGCCCATAAAGCGCCTTAGAGAGCCTATAGACATGGTTAGGGTACTCACTCTCTTCAAAGCCGGGAGGTTGCTCAACATAGACCTCTTCCTTGATTGGTCCATTGAGGAAGGCACTCTTCACGTCAATTTGGTAAAGCTTGAAGCCATGGTAAGTAGCATAGGCCAATAATATACGAATTGACTCAAGCCTATCTACGGGTGCATAGGTTTCACCAAAATCCAAACCTTCGACTTGGGAGTATCCCTTGGCCACAAGTCGTGCTTTGTTCCTTGTCACCACACCATGCCCATCTTGCTTATTGTGGAAGACCCATTTGGTTCCTACAACATTTTGGTTAGGACGTGGAACCAAACGCCATACCTCATTTTTAGTGAAGTTGTTGAGCTCCTCTTGCATAGCCACCACCCAATCCGAATCTAGTAGTGCTTCCTCTACCCTGTGTGGCTCAATAGAGGAAACAAAAGAGTAATGCTCACAAAAATGTGCAACACGAGATCTAGTGGTTACCCCCTTATGAATGTCGCCGAGGATGGTGTCGACGGGGTGATCTCGTTGGATTGCTTGGTGGACTCTTGGATGTGGCGGCCTTGGTTCTTCATCCTCCTTGTCTTGATCATTTACATCTCCCCCTTGATTATTTCCACCATCTTGAGGTGGCTCATCATTTTGATTTTCTCCTTCATCAATTTGAGCCTCGTCCTCATTTTGAGTTGGTGGAGATGCTTGTGTGGAGGAGGAAGGTTGATCTTGTGCGTATGGAGGCTCTTCGGATTCCTTAGGGCACACATCCCCAATGGACATGTTCCTTAGCCCGATGCACGGAGCCTGTTCTTCACCTATCTCATCAAGATCAACTTGCTCTACTTGAGAGTCGTTAGTCTCATCAAACACAACGTCACAAGAAACTTCAACTTGTCCGGAGGACTTGTTAAAGACTCTATATGCCCTTGTGTTTGAATCATATCCTAGTAAAAAGCCTTCTACCGTCTTAGGAGCAAATTTAGATTTTCTACCTCTTTTAACAAGAATGAAGCATTTGCTACCAAAGACTCTAAAATATGAAATATTGGGCTTTTTACCGGTTAGGAGTTCATAGGATGTCTTCTTGAGGATTCAGTGTAGATATAACCGGTTGATGGCGTAGCAGGCGGTGTTGACCGCCTCGGCCCAAAACCGATCCGGTGTCTTGTACTCATCAAGCATGGTTCTTGCCATGTCCAATAGAGTTCGATTCTTCCTCTCCACTACACCATTTTGTTGTGGCATATAGGGAGATGAGAACTCATGCTTGATGCCCTTCTCCTCAAGGAAGGCTTCAATTCGAGAGTTCTTGAACTCCGTTCCGTTGTCGCTTCTAATTTTCTTGATCCTCAAGCCGAACTCATTTTGAGCCCGTCTCAAGAATCCCTTTAAAGTCTCTTGGGTTTGTGATTTTTCCTGCAAAAAGAACACCCAAGTGAAGCGAGAATAATCATCCACAATAACTAGACAGTACTTACTCCTGTCGATCCTTATGTAAGCGATCGGGCCGAATAAATCCATGTGTAGGAGCTCCAGTGGCCTGTCAGTCGTCATGATGTTCTTGTGTAGATGATGAATACCAACTTGCTTCCCTGCTTGGCATGCGCTACAAATCCTGTCTTTCTCAAAATGAACATTTGTTAATCCTAAAATGTGCTCTCCCTTTAGAAGCTTATGAAGATTCTTCATCGCAACATGGGCTAGTCGGCGGTGCCAGAGCCAACCCATGTTAGTCTTAGCAATTAAGCAAGTGTCGAGTTCAGCTCTATCAAAATCTATCAAGTATAGCTGACCCTCTAACACTCCCTTAAATGCTATTGAATCATCACTTCTTGTAAAGACAATGACACCTACATCAGTAAAAAGACAGTTGTAGCCCATTTGACATAATTGAGATACGGAAAGCAAATTGTAATCTAAAGAATCCACAAGAAAAACATTGGAAATTGAGTGGTCAGGTGATATAGCAATTTTACCCAAACCTTTGACCAAACCTTGGTTTCCATTCCCGAATGTGATCGCTCTTTGGGGATCTTGGTTTTTCTCGTAGGAGGAGAACATCTTCTTCTCCCCTGTCATGTGGTTTCTGCACCCGCTATCGATGATCCAACTTGAGCCTCCGGATGCATAAACCTACAAAACAAATTTAGTTCTTGTCTTTAGGTACCCAAACGGTTTTGGGTCCTTTGGCATTAGACACAAGAACTTTGGGTACCCAAACACAAGTCTTGGAGCCCTTGTGTTTGCCCCCAACAAACTTGGCAACTACCTTGCCGAATTTGTTAGTTAAAACATATGATGCATCAAAAGTTTTAAATGAAATGTTATGATCATTTGATGCACTTGGAGTTTTCTTCTTAGGCAACTTAGCATGGGTTGGTTGCCTAGAGCTAGATGTCTCACCCTTATACATAAAAGCATGGTTAGGGCCAGAGTGAGACTTCCTAAAATGAATTCTCCTAATTTTGCTCTCAGGATAACCGGCAGGGTACAAAATGTAGCCCTCGTTATCCTGAGGCATGGGAGCTTTTCCCTTAACAAAATTAGACAATCTTTTAGGAGGGGCATTAAGTTTGACATTATCTCCCCTTTGGAAGCCAATGCCATCCTTGATGCCAGGACGTCTTCCACTATAGAGCATACTTCTCGCAAATTTAAACTTTTCATTTTCTAAGTTATGCTCGGCAATTTTAGCATCTAATTTAGCTATATGATCATTTTGTTATTTAATTAGAGTCATATGATCATGAATAGCATCAATATCAACATCTCTACATCTAGTACAAATTGACACATGCTCAACGGTAGATGTAGAGGGTTTGCAATAATTAAGTTCAACAATCTTAGCACGCAAAATATCATTGTTTGTAACATTGCAAACATCTAATTCTTTAGCCTTAGCAATTAATTTTTTATTTTCAAACCTAAGGCTAGAAAGAGAGGTGTTTAATTCTTCAATCTTAGCAAGCAAATTATCATTATCATTTCTAAGATTGGGAATTGAAACATCACAAACATGAGAATCAACCTTAGCAATTAATTTGGCATTTTCATTTCTAAGGTTGGCAATTGTCGGCGTTCCGAGACCGGGGGGTCCTCGAGCCGACGAGTGAGAGTGCCGCGTGCCCCAGCCCAGATGGGTCGAGCGCGTGGAGCGAGCGCGAAGGGGGGAACAGAGAGAGAGAGAGGTCGGTGGCCGGAGCCGGGTCGTGAGGGAGTCGGAGAATTCCCGCGGCCTTCGTGTTCGTCCTGCGCCCAGGTCGGGTGCGCTTGCAGTAGGGGGTTACAAGCGTCCGCGCGAGGTGAGGGGAGTGAGCGGCCCCGAGAGAGCGCCTGCCCCTGCCCTTCGTCCCCGCGAGGCCAACCTTCTCTAAGAAGGCCCTAGTCCTTCCTTTTATAGTCGTAAGGAGAGGGTCCAGGTGTACAGAATGGGGGTGTAGCAAGGTGCTACGTGTCTAGCGAGGGGGAGCTAGCGCCCTATGTACATGCCTAGGTGGCAGCCGGAGAGATCTTGGCACCCTGTTTGGTGTGGCGTCGTGGCTGTTGGAGGAGTAACGGAGCCGGACGGGGAGACAGCTGTCGGAGTGGCTGGGCCCTTGCTGACGTCCTCCTGCTTTCGTAAGGGAGCTGGGAGTCGCCGTCGTCATGGTCTAGCGGGGCGCCATAATTTGCCTATCTGGCGTGGCTGGCCAGATGGGACGCCGGTCTTGTTCTCTGCGACCCAAGTCGGCTCAGGGCAGGGTGATGATGACGCTCCCTGTTGACGTGGCGGTCTCGTGTCCTAGGTCGGGCGTCGTGGAGGCTCCTCCGAAGACGAGGTCGAGTCCGTCCTGCAAGACAGAGGCAGAGTCCGAGCCCCGGGTTCGGGCGAGGCGGAGATCGCTAGGCAGAGGCCGAGGCGGAGTCCGAGCCCTGGGTCGGGCGAGGCGGAGTTCGTCGTCTTCCGGGGCCTTAGCCCGAGTCCGAGCCCTTGGGCGGAGCGGAGTTCGCCGTCTTCCGGGGCCTTAGCCCGAGTCCGAGCCCTTGGGCGGAGCGGAGTTCACCGTCTTCCGGGGCCTTAGCCCGAGTCCGAGCCCTGGGGTCGGGCGGAGCGGAGTTCGCCATCTTCCGGGGCCTTAGCCCGAGTCCGAGCCCTGGGTCGGGCGGAGTCTCCTATGGTGCCTCTGGCGAAGTCTGGTCGCCCGTTGGTCTTACCTTTTGCGTTAAACGCCCCGGTGACTCGGTCGGTTGGCGCGGTGATTTAGTCAGGGTTTCTTCTTATCGAAGGCGGGGCCTAGGGCGAGCCGGAGATGCGTCTGCCGTGAAAGAGGAGGCCTCAGGCGAGACGGAGTCATCTTAGGGTCGGCTGCCCCCGCCCGAGGCTAGGCTCGGGCGTGGCGTGGTCAAGTCACTCGTATGGACTGATCCCTGACTTAATCAAACCCATCAGGCCTCTGCAGCTTTATGCTGATGGGGGTTACCAGCTGAGAATTAGGCGTCTTGAGGGTACCCCTAATTATGGTCCCCGACAGTAGCCCCCGAGCCTCGAAGGGAGTGTTAACACTCGCTTGGAGGCTTGCGTCGCACTTTTTTGCAAGGGGACCAGCCTTTCTCGGTGGTACTTTTGTTCCGGTGGGTGCGCGCGAGCGCACCCGCCGGGTGTAGCCCCCGAGGCCTCGGAGGAGTGGTTTCACTCCTTCGAGGTCTTAATGCCTTGCGCAATGCTTCGGCTGGACTAGCGGTTCCCTCATGCGAGCAGGGCGTAACCCAGGTGCACTGTCGGGGCCCAAGTTCTCGGGCTGGTATGCTGACGCTGTCAACGGTTCGGCCGGAGCCGGGTTTTGCGAGAGCAGCCCCCGAGCCTTCGCACGGAGCGAGAGGACGATCAGGGACAGACTCGACTTTTTATATACGCCCCTACGTCGCCTTTCCGCAAGGAGGAGGGGGGGAGTGCGCCATGTTACCCTCGATGGGCACCGAACATGGTGTCTCCGGTGAGCTGCAATCGGGTAATCCGAGTGGACGTCCGTGCCCCGTTCGTTGGGGGTCGGCTAGGGGCCCGGAGGCACGCCCAAAAGTACCTGCGGGTGATCTGCCGGACCCGGTCCCCTAGCGACGGGGTCCGAGGGCTCGCTGCCTCCCTCCGATGGGATTCCGTTACAGAGTCGTTCCCGCTGGTCTCGGAAATGTCCTAGGGTACCTCGGGAGCGCAGCCCGAGCCTTGGTTATGTATCGAACGTACCCCTGGTCATCCCTCGCTCGGCGTCTGAGGCGACTGTGAACCCTTCGACAGGCCAGCCTTCGAACCCCTGATCAGTAGGGGGCACGGAGCCCGAATAGCCTGAGGCGGTCGCGAGTCCTTTCGGGGGCCGACCTTCGAACCTCTGACCAGTAGTGGGTGTCGGGCCCACGCGATCTGAGGCGGCTGTTTGAACCCCTCGGGGGGCCAGCCTTCGAACCCCTGATCAGTAGGGAGGCTCGGAGCCTAGTTCCTTCACGGGGAAGGATCCCTTTGGGGTTATCCCCCTTCTCGGTCCCTGTTGTAAGAGATAGAGAAAGAAGGAAAAGGGAAAAAGGATTCGAAATTGAACGTCGGGGCGTACCTTTTTTGGCGTGGTCGTTTTGGCGGAGGCGAAGCGTCGCTAGCTGCCCCTGCCAGAAACGTCACCT
The DNA here is from genome assembly GCA_029449295.1 of Zea luxurians. Taxonomy (NCBI): domain Eukaryota; kingdom Viridiplantae; phylum Streptophyta; class Magnoliopsida; order Poales; family Poaceae; genus Zea; species Zea luxurians. The sequence goes on along the minus strand of JAOPSE010000006.1, from coordinate 89,421,341 downwards.
GTTTCGCCGCGAAGTTAATGCGCCCGGGTAAGCGGTCGGCGAAGCTGCCGTTGCGCGCGCGGGCCGTTCGAGGTACGGGTCACGGGCGCGTCGTCTTCACACCGCGAGAGGGGGTTCTCTTGCTGCCTCCGGATGGGACATGAGCTTGGCAGATGGCGTGACCGCTGCTCTCGCGCGCCTGCCACCGTCATTACTGCCGGCCCATTTTTGACCGCTTTTGACCGCTGCGCCAGGCTGGCGCTGCCGGGTCGCGGGCTGGGTCGCCTCGAATCGCGGTATCGGTTCCGCAATCGAGGAGGTGCGGCGGTGGAGCGAGTGGCATAGCGGTTCGCATGCAGCGCCCGGCGCGCCAGTTGCACGACGCGTGGGCTTGAGCCGTCGCGCTGGCCTGTCAGGAGTCGGAGAGGCGCGTCCACTTGGCGCGGTTGCATGCCGCCTGCATGGCCGCCTGCCCCTTTCGCCCGCTGGTCCGGGCAAAAGTGGAGGGTTACTTGTAACCGCTGGGTGGTTGCGTGCGTCGTGCGCGGCGGTTCGGCTTCTTCTGCTTAGAGCCGGTCTGCATGACAGGCGGGTCCCAGCCCCCGCGCCGCAGGGAAGGGCTTTGGAGGCGTGTTGGAGAAGACTCAGCCCGTGACGGTTGAGGGCGCAAGCAGGGGGAGTTGCCTTTAAAAGGAGGGCGACCCCCTTCGTGAGGTAACCGCGTCTCCTTCCTCCCCAATGCATTGTGTCTTTCCATCTTCCGAGCCCCCCGGATGGGGGGAAACCGCCGTCTTTTCGCTCCATCGCTGGAGGAACGCAACTCCGCGGGAGTTGGTACCTTTCAGCCATCGTTCGGCTTCAAGGATTTTCATCATGCAGCCCGGCTGCACCCCTCCACCGGTGGTCACCCAAGAGGGTGACCTCCGGCTTGATGGTGGGGGAAAGCGAGCCGGGCTGCGGCCCCCGCCCCTCCCTCAGCCTCAAGGATTTTCATCACCTGGCCAAGAGGGAGGACGAGGCGAGTCAGGGAGCTGTCTCCGCGTGGGTCGGTTGCCCCTTTCTTCCCCGTGCGCCTGGGGGAGAACGGCATCCTCCAGCATCACGGAGACTTCCTCCAGCCATGTCGGAAGTAGCGGGTCCTGGGGCGTCGGCGGACGGAAGTGGCTTCTCTACCGACGAGATTGCCAACTCCGTCAGTAGCCCTGGGTCTCCGTCTCCCGGCCTGAATGGCTGGCTCTCGTCCTCGGGGGGTGAGAGTTTTTCCGCTGCCCCGCAGGCCCGCCCCTATCGAGTGGGGTTGTTCGTACCTGCGGGGTGGGGGAATCGGAGTTCCGTTTGTAATGGCACTTCGAGTGCCGGGTTTTTCGTTCATTTCGGCTTTCGGGGCCTGAACATGTATGTAACTTACGGCACAGAGCCGTGTTTTTTCCTCATTCCCGAGCACTAAGACTCGTCTGTTGTTTGCCTGAACCGCTTCACCAAGCATGAGTCGCCCCGTGTCAAGGTGACGAGTGAGGTATCCGTATCCCGGAGGCGTAGGAATCCCTCGGCTCGGTCGGACCTGTTGTCCGAGGCTCCTCTAGCTTGGTTAAAGAGACCCCTCGGCCGCTCTTCGACGAGCCGAGGCTAGGGGTAGCGATATCAGCATGAGTAGAGGCGTTGTTGGCTCGGAAATGAAACCTGGTTGGCCGGAGCCTAGCCGGGTTGTTTGTTGGCAGGATCGGCGTCGGAGCTGATCAGCCGAGGCTTCGGACCGAGCTGGCGCCCTCGGAAGGTGGTCGGCCGAGGCCCCGGAGGTGGCCGGCCGAGCCGTCCGCTCGGGCCGGGTTCTCGGAGAAGTCCCTGGCAGAGATTGCTCGAGCGTGGTGATGACGTCGCCCTTCGGAGTGGAGGCCCTCGGACCGCGTCGCCGTCCGAGGCTAGGTCGGGCCTTGCCGAAGGTGCTGTCGATGCCGAGGGTGTCGTTGCCCTCTTCCAGCGTCAAGATCCGAGCCTGCAGGGTCAAATCGTCTTGTAGCGTGGGCCTTGCGTGGCCGTTGAGGCCAGAACACATACCCTTGTTGCGTTATAAAGCTGCGTCTCTTTTCCTCTCGTTTCGAGTATCTGGACTTTTTGTTGGTAGCAGGGATGTTAGTGCGAGCAAGAGTTGCTTCTCGCGGAAGGTGATGAGTGAGGTATCCGTATCCCGGAGGCGTGGGAGTCCCTCGGCTCGGTCGGCCTTGCCGCTTACGCGTACTTTTACCCGCCCATGAAGCCCTGTCACCGACTCGGTCGAGAAGGCTCGAAGAATCACTTCGACAAAAGAGCTCCCGTACGTAAAGACTCGTTCGATCCGCGGATTCGCCTTATCCGAGCGCGAGTTACTTATCGCAGAAGGTGACGAGTGAGGTATCCGTATCCCGGAGGCGTAGGAGTCCCTCGGCTCAGTCATCCTTGACTGCTTACGTGTACCCCGTCGTTTCCAGGACCCGCTTTTCGAAGTAGTCAAAAAGCACGAAAGATGTTCTGGTAAAAGGGATTTTTTGTTCGAGGAAAATTTTGACGCAGAGGCACCCGCCGGGTGTAGCCCCCGGGCATCGTTCGCGCTGAGGCCGTTTGGCGAGTCAAGCTCCTGCCCAGATATCTGGCGAGTGCTCGGCGACATCCCTCGGTATGCCGGGCATACCCGAGGGTCCCCACGCAAAAATGTCAACGTTTGCGCGAGGAAAATCGACGAGTACTGCTCCTTATTTGGGGCCGAGTCCAGAACTGATCCGGACATGCTTGGAGGCGTCGCCATTGGCGTCGAGAGGGACGTCCTTGACCATCTCCGCTGGCTCGAAGTTGTCGGCATGTCGCTTCGCGTCTGGCACCTCTCGGGAGAGGCTTTACAGGTCGGCAATGAGGGCCTCGGACTCGGCGAGGGCCTCGGCGTACTCCACGCACTCCACATCGCATTCAAATGCGTGTTCGTACGTGGGGCCGTCGGTGATGACCCCGTTGGGGCCTGGCATCTTGAGCTTCAGGTAAGTGTAGTTGGGGATGGCCATGAACTTTGCGTAGCATGGCCTTCCCAACACTGCGTGGTAGGTTCCTCGGAACCCGACCACTTCGAACGTCAAAGTCTCCCTTCGGAAGTTGGAGGGTGTTCCGAAGCAGACAGGGAGGTCGAGCTGTCCGAGGGGCTGGACGCGCTTCCCGGGAATGATCCCGTGGAAGGGCGCAGCGCCTGCTCGGACGGATGACGGGTCGACGCGCAGGAGCCTGAGGGTCTCGGCGTAGATGACGTTGAGGCAGCTGCCTCCATCCATCAGGACCTTGGTGAGCCTGACGTCGCCGATGACGGGGTCGACGACGAGCGGGTACTTCCCCGGGCTCGGCACGTGGTCGGGGTGGTCGTCCCGGTCGAAGGTGAGGGGCTTGTCGGACCAGTCTAGGTAGACTGGTGCCGCCACCTTGACCGAGCAGACCTCCCGACGCTCTTGCTTACGATGCCGAGCCGAGGCGTTTGCCGCATGCCCTCCGTAGATCATGAAGCAATCGCGGACCTCCGGGAACTCTCCTGCTTGGCGATCCTCCCTTTTGTCGTCGTCGTGAGCCCTGCCAGCCTCTGCGGGCAGCCCGACCCTGTGGAAGTGGCACCGAAGCATAACACACTCTTCGAGGGTGTGCTTGACGGGCCCCTGATGGTAGGGGCACGTCTCCTTGAGTGCCTTGTCGAAGAGGTTAGCACTTCCGGGGGGCTTCCGAGGGTTCTTGCGCTCGGCGGCGGCGACAAGGTCTGCATCGGGAACGTCGCGTTTCGCTTGCGACTTCCTCCTACCTTTCTTCTTGGCGCCGCGCGGAGCAGACGCCTCGGGAGCATCTTCCGACGGGCGGCCCTGGGGCTGCTTGTCCTTTCGGAAGATGGCCTCTACCGCCTCCTGGCCGGAGGCGAACTTGGTGGCGATGTCCATCAGCTCGCTCGCCCTGGTGGGGGTCTTGCGACCCAACTTGCTCACCAGGTCGCGGCAGGTGGTGCCGGCGAGGAACGCGCCGATGACATCAGAGTCGGTGATGTTGGGCAGCTCGGTGCGCTGCTTCGAGAACCGCCGGATGTAGTCTCGGAGAGACTCTCCCGGCAGTTGCCGACAGCTTCGGAGGTCCCAGGAATTCCCGGGGCGCACGTACGTGCCCTGGAAGTTCCCGGCGAAAGCCTGGACCAAATCTTCCCAATTGGAAATCTGCCCCGGAGGCAGGTGCTCCAACCAGGCACGAGCGGAGTCGGAGAGAAACAGGGGGAGGTTTCGGATGATGAGGTTGTCATCGTCCGTCCCACCCAGTTGACAGGCCAGGCGGTAGTCCGCAAGCCACAATTCCGGTCTCGTCTCCCCCGAGTACTTCGTGATAGTAGTCGGGGGTCGGAATCGGGGCGGAAACGGCGCCCGCCGAATGGCTCGGCTAAAGACCTGTGGACCGGGTGGTTCGGGCGAGGGACTCCGATCCTCCCCGCTGTCGTAGCGTCCCCCACGCCTAGGGTGGTAGCCTCGGCGCACCCTTTCGTCGAGGCGTGCTCGACGGTCGCGATGAGGGTGCTCGTCGCCGAGGTGGCCCGGGGCCGCAGGCGCGGTGTTGCGCGTGCGCCCGGTGAAGACCGAGGCTTCCCGCGTGAGTCGGGAAGTCGCGGCACGAGGTTCCGAGGGGTATCCCTGCCTTCGGGAGGCAGAGCTCTCGGCCCACCGGGCCGCAGCGCCTTCCAGGAGATGCTTAAGTTCTCCCTGGATTCGCCGACCCTCGGTGGTTGATGACTCCGGCATCGCGCGGAGGAGCATCGCTGCAGCGGCCAGGTCCTGACCGGTTCCGCCGGATGCGAGAGGCGGTCTGTCCCTGGCATCGTTGGCGATGCGGTGCTGGAGACCTTGGGGCAGGTGACGTATTCCTCCGGCCGGGGGCTGGCTCGCCCATACCTGCCCGATGTTCTGGCGGATTGCCTCGAGCGCTCCTGCTCCCTCATCGAGCCCGGCCTGCGCCCCGCGGACTTGCTCGAGCTGTGGGTCGTGACCCCCCGCCGGAACGGGGACCACAGCTAGCTCCCGCGGGATGTCGGCGCGAGGCGCTGGCCTAGGGGGATCACCATCCTCCGGCAGGCCGAGACAGCCGCCTCCGGAGGGATCTCCTAGCTCGATGTGGAAACATTCGCGACTCGGGCCGCAGTCCTTGTCGCCAAGGCTGCGGTTGCCGTCGGAACAGTCGGAGAGGCAGTAGTCACATGCGGTCATGAAGTCCCGCATGGCACTAGGGTTGCCAGATCCGGAGAAATCCCAGCAGATGCTGGGGTCGTCATCTTCCTCAAACCCAGAGGGTCCGTAGGTCGAGACACCCGTCAATCGGTCCCAAGGCGACCGCACACGAAACCCCAGAGAGGTTGCACTCGCCTCAATGTGAGCGCCCGCCAAAGCGAGATCGCCAGGCGGGCTGAGGCCGAGTCGAAATGACGAAAGATGGGTAGCAGTCGGTACCTTTTTGTCGACGAGGAGCGATGAAGTCACGTCGGGGGCTGACCGCGTCGTCGTCTTGGGTACGAGGGCGACGTCCTGCAGGCCCTCCGTGAGCGTGCTGGCGTCGTCCACTTGCTCGGAGTCGACGTGTTGCGGGGGGATGGCGCTCGCGTTTGCCTTGAACGCGAGGGCGACGCTTGGCGTGTCCTCCGTCGAGGCGCCGGGGATGTCGATTTGCTCGACAGCCGTCGGAGCGCGATCTCCCGCTCGGCCCCGGTTGCCCCGCCTCCTCCTCCTCCGATGGCGAGGGAGAGGACGGGGCGAGCTCGAAAGTTGTCCTTCCCCCACGCGGGAAAGACGTCGTCGATTCCGCCGCCGGCGGGCGGGCTGTCCGCCGCCAAGCTCGCCGTCGCACGGCGGTGGAAGGAGTATCATGTCGTAGTCGCCGTCGAGCGACATGAACTCGAGGTTCCCGAAACGGAGCACCGTCCCAGGTTGAAGAGGTCGTTGGAGACTGCCCATCTGGAGCTTGACGGGAAATCGAATGTCAACACGCAGCAGGCCCCTACCTGGCGCGCCAACTGTCGGCGTTCCGAGACCGGGGGGTCCTCGAGCCGACGAGTGAGAGTGCCGCGTGCCCCAGCCCAGATGGGTCGAGCGCGTGGAGCGAGCGCGAAGGGGGGAACACAGAGAGAGAGAGGTCGGTGGCCGGAGCCGGGTCGTGAGGGAGTCGGAGAATTCCCGCGGCCTTCGTGTTCGTCCCGCGCCCAGGTCGGGTGCGCTTGCAGTAGGGGGTTACAAGCGTCCGCGCGAGGTGAGGGGAGTGAACGGCCCCGAGAGAGCGCCTGCCCCTGCCCTTCGTCCCCGCGAGGCCAACCTTCTCTAAGAAGGCCCTGGTCCTTCCTTTTATAGTCGTAAGGAGAGGGTCCAGGTGTACAGAATGGGGGTGTAGCAAGGTGCTACGTGTCTAGCGAGGGGGAGCTAGCGCCCTATGTACATGCCTAGGTGGCAGCCGGAGAGATCTTGGCACCCTGTTTGGTGTGGCGTCGTGGCTGTTGGAGGAGTAACGGAGCCGGACGGGGAGACAGCTGTCGGAGTGGCTGGGCCCTTGCTGACGTCCTCCTGCTTTCGTAAGGGAGCTGGGAGTCGCCGTCGTCATGGTCTAGCGGGGCGCCATAATTTGCCTATCTGGCGTGGCTGGCCAGATGGGACGCCGGTCTTGTTCTCTGCGACCCAAGTCGGCTCAGGGCAGGGTGATGATGACGCTCCCTGTTGACGTGGCGGTCTCGTGTCCTAGGTCGGGCGTCGTGGAGGCTCCTCCGAAGACGAGGTCGAGTCCGTCCTGCAAGACAGAGGCAGAGTCCGAGCCCCGGGTTCGGGCGAGGCGGAGATCGCTAGGCAGAGGCCGAGGCGGAGTCCGAGCCCTGGGTCGGGCGAGGCGGAGTTCGTCGTCTTCCGGGGCCTTAGCCCGAGTCCGAGCCCTTGGGCGGAGCGGAGTTCGCCGTCTTCCGGGGCCTTAGCCCGAGTCCGAGCCCTTGGGCGGAGCGGAGTTCGCCGTCTTCCGGGGCCTTAGCCCGAGTCCGAGCCCTGGGGTCGGGCGGAGCGGAGTTCGCCATCTTCCGGGGCCTTAGCCCGAGTCCGAGCCCTGGGTCGGGCGGAGTCTCCTATGGTGCCTCTGGCGAAGTCTGGTCGCCCGTTGGTCTTACCTTTTGCGTTAAACGCCCCGGTGACTCGGTCGGTTGGCGCGGTGATTTAGTCAGGGTTTCTTCTTATCGAAGGTGGGGCCTAGGGTGAGCCGGAGATGCGTCTGCCGTGAAAGAGGAGGCCTCAGGCGAGACAGAGTCATCTTAGGGTCGGCTGCCCCCGCCCGAGGCTAGGCTCGGGCGTGGCGTGGTCAAGTCACTCGTATGGACTGATCCCTGACTTAATCAAACCCATCAGGCCTCTGCAGCTTTATGCTGATGGGGGTTACCAGCTGAGAATTAGGCGTCTTGAGGGTACCCCTAATTATGGTCCCCGACAGCAATGATGTCATGGCATGTGCTTAGCTCACTAGATAATTTCTCACATTTTTCCACTTCTAGAGCATAAGCGTTCTTAACCTTAACATGTTTTTTATTTTCCTTGATTAGAAAGTCCTCTTGGGAGTCCAAGAGATCATCCTTTTCATGGATGGCACTAATTAGCTCATTTAGTTTTTCCTTTTGTTGCATGTTTAGGTTGGCAAAAAGGGTTCGCAAGTTATCCTCCTCATTATTATCATTATCCTCATCACTAGATGTTGCATATTTGGTGGAGGATCTTGATTTTACCTTCCTTTTGCCATCCTTGGCCATGAGGCATTTGTGGCCGACGTTGGGGAAGAGAAGACCCTTGGTGACGGCGATGTTGGCGGCGTCCTCGTCGGAGGAGGAGTCGGTGGAGCTCTCGTTGGAGTCCCACTCGCGGCACACATGGGCATCGCCGCCCTTCTTCTTGTGATATCTCTTCTTCTCCTTTCTTTTTCCCTTCTTGTCGTTGTCCCTGTCACTATCACTTGATAATGGACATTTAGCAATAAAGTGACCGGGCTTACCGCACTTGTAGCAAACTCTCTTGGAGCGGGGCTTGTAATCTTTCCCCCTCCTTTGCTTGAGGATTTGGCGGAAGCTTTTGATGATAAGCGCCATTTCCTCATTGTCGAGCTTGGAGGCGTCGATGGGTGTTCGACTTGGAGTAGATTCCTCCTTTTTTTCTTCCGTCGCTTTGAATGCGACGGGTTGTGCTTCGGACGTGGAGGGGCCGTCAAGCTCGTTGATCTTCTTTGAGCCTTTGATCATCAACTCAAAGCTCACAAAATTACCTATAACTTTCTCGGGGTCATTTGTGTATATCTAGGATTACCACGAATCAATTGAACTTGAGTAGGGTTAAGGAAAACAAGTGATCTTAGAATAACCTTAACCACTTCGTGGTCATCCCATTTTTTGCTCCCGAGGTTGCACACTTGATTCACTAAGGTTTTGAGCCGGTTGTACATGTCTTGTGACTCCTCCCCTTGGCGAAGACGGAAGCGACCGAGTTCCCCCTCGATCGTTTCCCGTTTGGTGATCTTGGTCACCTCATCTCCTTCGTGAGCAGTTTTTAGCACGTCCCAAATCTCCTTGGCGCTCTTCAATCCTTGCACCTTGTTATACTCCTCTCGACTTAGAGAGGTGAGGAGTATAGTGGTGGCTTGGGAGTTGAAGTGCTCGATGGGCCACTTCGTCCTCATCATAATCTTCATCCCCTACGGATGGAACCTGAACACCAAACTCAACAACATCCCATATACTTTTGTGGAGTGAGGTTAGGTGATATCGCATCATATCACTCCACCTAGCATAATCTTCACCATCAAATGTTGGTGGTTTGCCTAATGGGACAGAAAGTAAAGGTGTATGTTTAGGAATGCGAGGGTAGCGTAAGGGGATCTTACTATACTTCTTGCGCTCTTGGCGCTTAGAAGTGACGGACGGCGCGTCGCAGCCGGAGGTCGACGTTGATGAAGTGTCGGTCTCGTAGTAGACCACTTTCCTCATCCTTTTGTGCTTGTCGCCTCTCCGATGCGACTTGTGGGAAGAGGATTTCTTCCCTTTGTTGGAGGAGTTTTTCTTCTCCTTCCTCTTGTTGCGGGAATCTTCTGATGAAGTCGACCCGTGGCTTGTAGTGGGCTTGTCGCCGGTATCCATCTCCTTCTTAGCGTGATCTCCCGACATCACTTCGAGCGGTTAGGCTCTAATGAAGCACTGGCTCTGATACCAATTGAAAGTCGCCTAGAGGGGGGTGAATAGGGCGAAACTGAAATTTACAAAATTAATCACAACTACGAGCCGGGTTAGCGTTAGAAATAATAATGAGTCCGAGAAAGAGGGCGCAAAACAAATCACAAGCGAATGAAGAGTGTGATACACGGATTTGTTTTACCGAGGTTCGGTTCTTGGAAACCTACTCCCCGTTGAGGTGGTCACAAAGACCGGGTCTCTTTCAACCCTTTCCCTCTCTCAAACGGTCCCTCGGACCGAGTGAGCTTCTCTTCTCAAATCAAACCAGGAACAAAACTTCCCCGCAAGGACCACCACACAATTGGTGTCTCTTGCCTTGATTACAATGGAGTTTTGATCACAAGAACAAATGAGAAAGAAAGAAGTAATCCAAGCGCAAGAGCTCAAAAGAACACGACAAATCTCTCTCACTAATCACTAAAGCCTTGTGTGGAATTGGAGAGGATTTAATCACTTGGGTGCGTCTAGAATTGAATGCTAGAGCTCTTGTAAGGTGTAGAAGTGTGAAAACTTGGATGCTTTGAATGTGGGGTGGTTGGGGGTATTTATAGCCCCAACCACCAAACTAGCCGTTTGGGTGGAGGTTGTTTGTCGCATGGTGCACCGGACAGTCCGGTGCACACCGGACATGTCCGGTGCGCCAGCCACGTCACCCAACCGTTAGGGTCCTGACCGTTGGAGCTCTGACTGCTGGGCCCGCCTGGATGTCCGGTGGCGCACCGGACATGAACTGTAGAGTGTCCGGTGCGCCTATTCGCGCGTGCCTGACTTCTGCGCGCTCTGGCGCGCATTTAATGCGCCTGCAGGTGACTGTTGGCGCCGAAGTAGCCGTTGCTCCGCAGTTACACCGGACAGTCCGGTGTACACCAGACATGTCCGGTGAATTATAGCGGAGAAGCCGTTGCGAATTCCCGAAGCTAGCGAGTTCGGAGTCGCTTCATTCCTGGAGCACCGGACACTGTCCGGTGTACACCGGACAGTCCGGTGAATTATAGCAGAGCGACTCTGCGTTTTCCCGAAGGTGAGGAGTTCAGCGTGCGGAGAACACTGGTGCACCGGACATGTCCGGTGGTGCACCGGACAGTCCGGTGCGCCAGACCAGGGTGCCTTCGGTTGTCCCTTTGCTCTTTTTGTTGAACCCTTTTCTTGGTCTTTTTATTGGCCTTTTGTGAACCTTTGGCACCTGTATAACTTATAGACTAGAGCAAACTAGTTAGTCCAATTATTTGTGTTGGGCAATTCAACCACCAAAATTAGTTTAGGAAATAGGTGTAAGCCTAATTCCCTTTCAAGAGCACCTAGAGGGGGGTGAATAGGTGATCCTGTAAAAACTTAAGACTTATTGCCACAAAAACTAAGTTAAGTGTTAGTGCAATAGAATCAAGTAGCTGAAGAGGAGTACTTGTAAAACACAGAAACCACAGAGAGAAACAACACAGTAGACACAGTGGTTTATCCCGTGGTTCGGCCAAGTACAAAACTTGCCTACTCCATGTTGTGGCGTCCCAATGGATGAGGGTTGCACTCAACCCCTCTCAAGTGATCCAACGATCAACTTGAATACCACAGTGTTCCTTTTTCTTATCACTTTTCCCGTTTGCGAGGAATTTCCACAAGTTGGAGTCTCTCGCCCTTACAACATATATCAATGTAAAAGCACTAGAGTAAGGGAGGGAAGCAACACACACAAATCCGCAGCAATACGCACACACACAGGCTAAGACTTGAGCTCAAATGAAATGCAACAAGTTCACCACTAGAACAGAGCTCAAATCACTAAGAAAATCAATCGAGTGTGCCGAGACAGAGTGTGAGAGTCTTAGAATGTTCAACGTATACTTGGTGTTCTCCTCCATGCGCCTAGGGGTCCCTTTTATAGCCGCAAGGCAGCTAGGAGCCGTTGGAAGCAATCTGGAAAGGCAATTCTTGCCTTCTGTCGGGTGGCGCACCGGACAGTCCGGTGCACCACCGGACAGGCACTGTTCACAGTCCGGTGCAGATTGCCTTCCAAAAATAGCTCAGTCGACCGTTGCAGAATTGAAGTCGTTGGCGCACCGGACACTTTTCGGTGCACACCGGACAGTCTGGTGCCCCTGCCGACCGTTGGCGCGGCCACGCGTCACGCGCAGATTGCGTGGCCGACCATTGGCACAGTCGACCATTGGCTCAACGGACAGTCCGGTGCCTCACCGAACCGTCCAGTGAATTTTAGCCGTACACCATTGAACGATTTCCGAGAGCGACGACTTCGCCGCAAATGGCTCACCGGACAGTCCGGTGCACCACCGGACAGTCCGGTGAATTATAGCCGTACACCGCCGTCAGTTCCCGAGAGTGGCCTGTTCACCCGAGAGTGGACAGTCCGGTGCGCCATCGGACACTGTCCGGTGCGTGAGCCACGTCACCTGGCCGAAGGGTTCCGACCGTTGGAGCTTTGTCTTGTGGGCCCGCATGGCTGTCCGGTGGTGCACCGGACAGGCCCTGTAGGCTGTCCGGTGTGCCACCCGCGCGTGCTCTGCTCCTCTGCGCGCGCAGGTGCGCATTTAATGCGTTGCAGTCGACCGTTGCGCACGAACTAGCTGTTGCTCCGCTGTTACACCGGACAGTCCGGTGTGCACCGGACATTGTCCGGTGACTCACCGGACAGTCCGGTGAATTTTAGCGGAGCGAATTCCCGAAGCTGGCGAGTTCAGAGTCGCTCTCCTCTGGAGCACCGGACAGTCCGGTGAATTATAGCGAAGCGCCTCTGAGATTTTCCGAAGGTGAAGAGTTCAACTTGGAGTCCCCTGGTGCACCGGACACTGTCCGGTGGCGCACCAGACAGTCCGGTGCGCCAGACCAGGGTGCCTTCGGTTGTCCCTTTGCTCTTTTGTTTGAACCCTTTTTCTTGGTCTTTTTATTGGCTTATTGTGAACCTTTGGCACCTATAGAACTTATAAACTAGAGCAAACTAGTTAGTCCAATTATTTGTGTTGGGCAATTCAACCACCAAAATCAATTAGGAAATAGGTGTAAGCCTAATTCCCTTTCAATCTCCCCCTTTTTGGTGATTGATGCCAACACAAACCAAAGCAAATATAGAAGTGCATAATTTGAACTAGTTTGCAAAATGCAAGTGCAAAGGTTACTTAAAATCGAGCCAATAAATATTACTTACTAGATATGTATGGATTGTTTCTTTATTTTTAACATTTTGGACCACGCTTGCACCACATGTTTTGTTTTTACAAATTCTTTTTATAAATCCTTTTCAAAGTCCTTTTGCAAATAGTCAAAGGTAAATGAATAAGATTTAGAGAAGCATTTTCAAGATTTGAAATTTTCTCCCCTTGTTTCAAATGCTTTTTCCTTTGACTAAACAAAACTCCCCTTCAATAAAATTCTCCTCTTAGTGTTCAAGAGGGTTTTAAGATACCAATTTTTTGAAGGTGCTACTTTCTCCCCCTTTAGAACACAATGAGATACCAATTTGAAAATCATAAGTTTTAAAATTTGGTGGTGGTGCGGTTCTTTTGCTTTGGGCTTAATACTCTCCCCCTTTGGCATGAATCGCCAAAAACGGATGTTTGAGTGAAATATAAGTCCTTTACTAACTACTTTCTCCCCTTTGGCAAGTAAAACATATGAGTGAAGATTATACCAAAGACGGAGAGATGCTCGGAGCGACGGCGAAGGATGAGTGATAGAGTGGAGTGGAAGCCTTTGTATTCGCCGAAGACTTCAATTACCTTTCAATACACCTATGACTTGGTTTCAAATTCACTTGAAAACACATTAGTCATAGCATATATAAAAGAGACATGATTAAAGGTATATTTATGAGCTATGTGTGCAAGACGTCAAAAGAAATTCCTAGAATCAAGAATATTTAACTCATGCCTAAGTTTGGTAAAAGTTTGTTCATCTAGTGGCTTGGTAAAGATATCGGCTAATTGATCTTTAGTGTTAATATATGCAATCTCGATATCCCCCTTTTGTTGGTGATCCCTAAGAAAATGATACTGAATGACTATGTGTTTAGTGCGGCTATGCTCAACGGGATTATCCGCCATGCGGATTGCACTCTCATTATCACATAGAAGAGGAACTTTGGTTAATTTGTAACCATAGTCCCTAAGGGTTTGCCTCATCCAAAGCAATTGCGCGCAACAATATACTCGACTTCGGCGGTAGAAAGAGCTACGGAATTTTGCTTCTTTGAAGCCCAAGACACCAAGGATCTCCCCAAGAACTGGCAAGTCTCCGATGTGCTCTTTCTATTAATTTTACACCCCGCCCAATCGACATCCGAATAACCAATTAAATAAAATTTGGATCCCCTAGGGTACCAAAGCCCAAACTTAGGAGTATAAGCCAAATATCTCAAGATTCGTTTTACGGCCGTAAGGTGAGATTCCTTAGGGTCGGCTTGGAATCTTGCACACATGCATACAGAAAGCATAATGTCCGGTCGAGATGCGCATAAATAGAGTAATGAACCTATCATCGACCGGTATACCTTTTGATCGACGGATTTACCTTCCGTGTCGAGGTCGAGATGCCCATTGGTTCCCATGGGAGTCTTGATGGGCTTGGCATCCTTCATCCCAAACTTGTTTAGAATGTCTTGAGTATACTTCGTTTGGCTAATGAAGGTGCCTTCTTGGAGTTGCTTGACTTGGAATCCTAGGAAATACTTCAACTCCTCCATCATCGACATCTCGAATTTCTGTGTCATGATCCCACTAAATTCTTCACATGTAGATTCGTTAGTAGACCCAAATATAATATCATCAACATAAATTTGGCATACAAACAAATCATTGTCAAGAGTTTTAGTAAATAAAGTAGGATCGGCCTTTCCGACTTTGAAGCCATTAGCAATAAGAAAATCTCTTAGGCATTCATACCATGCTCTTAGGGCTTGCTTGAGCCCATAAAGCGCTTTAGAGAGCCTATAGACATGATTAGGATACTCACTATCTCCAAAGCCGGGAGGTTGCTCAACATAAACCTCTTCCTTGATTGGTCCATTGAGGAAGGCACTCTTCACGTCCATTTGGTAAAGCTTGAAGCCATGGTAAGTAGCATAGGCTAATAATATACGAATTGACTCAAGCCTAGCTACGGGTGCATAGGTTTCACCAAAATCCAAACCTTCGACTTGGGAGTCTCCCTTGGCCATAAGTCGGGCTTTGTTCCTAGTCACCACACCATGCTCGTCTTGTTTGTTGCGGAAGACCCACTTGGTTCCTACAACATTTTGGTTAGGACGTGGAACTAAATGCCATACCTCGTTCCTAGTGAAGTTGTTGAGCTCCTCTTGCATTGCCACCACCCAATCCGAATCTTGAAGTGCTTCCTCTACCCTGTGTGGCTCAATAAAGGAAACAAAAGAGTAATGCTCACAAAAATGTGCAACACGAGATCTAGTGGTTACCCCCTTATGAATGTCGCCGAGGATGGTGTCGACGGGGTGATCTCGTTGGATTGCTTGGTGGACTCTTGGGTGTGGCGGCCTTGCAACTTGCTCTTCCTCCTTGTCTTGATCATTTGCATCTCCCCCTTGATCATTGTCGTCTTCTTGAGGTGGCTCATCTTCTTGATCTTCCTCTTCATTATTTTGAGCCTTATCCTCATCTTGGGTTGGTGGAGATGCTTGCACGGAGGAGGATGGTTGATCTTGTTCATTTGGAGGCTCTTCGGATTTCTTAGGACACACATCCCCAATGGACATGTTCCTTAGTGCGATGCATGGAGCCTCTTCTTCACCTATCTCATCAAGATCAACTTGCTCTACTTGAGAGCTGTTAGTCTCATCAAACACAACGTCACAAGAAACTTCAACTAGTCCTGTGGACTTGTTAAAGACTCTATATGCCCTTGTGTTTGAATCATATCCTAGTAAAAAGCCTTCTACTGTCTTAGGAGCAAATTTAGATTTTCTACCTCTTTTAACAAGAATAAAACATTTGCTACCGAAGACTCTAAAATATGAAATGTTGGGCTTTTTACCAGTTAGGAGTTCGTATGATGTCTTCTTGAGGATTCGGTGTAGATACACCCGGTTGATGGCGTAGCAGGCGGTGTTAACCGCTTGGCCCAAAACCGATCTGAAGTCTTGTATTCATCAAGCATGGTTCTTGCCATGTCCAGTAGAGTTCTATTCTTCCTCTCCACTACACCATTTTGTTGTGGCGTGTAGGGAGAAGAGAACTCATGCTTGATGCCCTCCTCCTCAAGGAAGCCTTCAATTTGAGAGTTCTTGAACTCCGTTCCGTTGTCGCTTCTTAATTTCTTGATCCTTAAGCCGAACTCATTTTGAGCCCGTCTCAACAATCCCTTTAAGATCTCTTGGGTTTGAGATTTTTCCTGCAAAAAGAATACCCAAGTGAAGCGAGAATAATCATCCACAATAACTAGACAGTACTTACTCCCGCCGATGCTTATGTAAGCAATCGGGCCGAATAGATCCATGTGTAGGAGCTCCAATGGCCTGTCAGTCGTCATGATGTTCTTATGCGGATGATGAACACCAACTTGCTTCCTTGCTTGGCATGCGCTACAGATCCTGTCTTTCTCAAAATGAACATTTGTTAATCCTAAAATGTGCTCTCCCTTTAGAAGCTTATGAAGATTCTTCATTCCAACATGGGCTAGTCGGCGGTGTCAGAGCTAACCCATGTTAGTCTTAGCAATTAAGCAAGTGTCGAGTTCAGCTCTATCAAAATCTACCAAGTATAGCTGACCCTCTAACACTCCCTTAAATGCTATTGAATCATCACTTCTTCTAAAGACAGTGACACCTACATCAGTAAATAGACAGTTGTAGCCCATTTTGCATAATTGAGATACGGAAAGCAAATTGTAATCTAATGAATCAACAAGAAAAACATTGGAAATGGAATGATCAGGTGAAATAGCAATTTTACCCAAACCTTTGACCAAACCGTGATTTCCATCCCCGAATGTGATAGCTCGTTGGGGATCTTGGTTTTTCTCGTAGGAGGAGAACATCTTCTTCTCTCCTGTCATGTGGTTTGTGCACCCGCTATCGATGATCCAACTTGAGCCCCCGGATGCATAAACCTACAAAACAAATTTAGTTCTTGACTTTAGGTACCCAAACGGTATTGTGTCCTTTGGCATTAGACACAAGAACTTTGGGTACCCAACCACAAGTTTTTGATCCCTTGTGTTTGCCCCCAACAAACTTGGCAACTACCTTGCCGGATTTGTTAGTCAAAACATAAGATGCATCAAAAGTTTTAAATGAAATGTCATAATTATTTGATGCACTAAGAGTTTTCTTCTTAGGCAATTTAGCACGGGTTGATTGCCTAGAGCTAGATGTCTCACCCTTATACATAAAAGCATGATTAGGGCCAGAGTGAGACTTACTAGAATGAATTCTCCTAATCTTGCTCTCGGGATAACCGGCAGGGTACAAAATGTAACTCTCGTTATCTTGAGGCATGGGAGCCTTGCCTTTAACAAAATTTGACAATCTTTTAGGAGGGGCATTAAGTTTGACATTGTCTCCCTTTTGGAAGCCAATGCCATCCTTGATGTCAGGCCGTCTCCCACAATAAAGCATACTACGAGCAAATTTAAATTTTTCATTTTTAAGTTCATGCTCGGCAATTTTAGCATCTAATTTTGCTATATGATCATTTTGTTGTTTAATTAAAGCCATATGATCATGAATAACATCAATATCAACATCTCTACATCTAGTGCAAATAGAAACATGCTCAACGGTAGATATAGAGGGTTTGCAAGATTTTAATTCTACAACCTTAGCATGTAATATATCATTTGCACTTCTAAGGTTAGAAATAGTGACATTGCAAACATCAAAATCTTTAGCCTTAGCAATTAATTTTTCATTTTCATTTCTAAGGCTAGCAAGAGAATCATTCAATTTTTCAATCTTAGCAAGCAAATTAGCATTATCATCTCTAAGATTGGAAATTGAATCATCACAAACATTAGAATCAACCATAGCAATTAATCTAGCATTTTCATTTCTAAGGTTGGCAACCAAATCATGGCATGTGCTTAGCTCACTAGTTAATTTTTCACATTTTTCAACTTCCAGAGCATAAGCATTTTTAACCTTAACATGCTTCTTGTTTTCCTTGATTAGGAAGTCCTCTTGGGAGTCCAAGAGTTCATCCTTCTCATGGATGGCACTAATTAGTTCATTTAGTTTTTCTTTTTGTTGCATGTTGAGGTTAGCAAAAAGAGTACGCAAATTATCTTCCTCATCACTAGCATTATCATCACTAGAGGACTCATATTTAGTGGAGGATTTGGATTTAACCTTATTCTTTTTGCCGTCCTTTGCCATGAGGCACTTGTGGCCGACGTTGGGGAAGAGAAGTCCCTTGGTGAAGGCGATGTTGGCGGTGTCCTCGTCGGAGGAGGAGTCGGTGGAGCTCTCGTCGGAGTCCCACTCCCGGCAAACATGGGCATCGCCACCCTTCTTCTTGTAGTACCTCTTCTTCTCCTTTCTTCTCTCCTTCTTGTCGTTGTCCCTGTCACTATCACTTGATAATGAACATTTAGCAATAAAGTGACCGGGTTTACCACATTTGTAGCAAACTTTCTTAGAGCGGGACTTGTAGTCCTTCCCCCTCCTTTGCTTAAGGATTTGGCGGAAACTCTTGATGATGAGCGCCATTTCCTCATTATCGAGTTTAGAGGCGTCGATTGGTTGTCTACTTGATGTAGACTCCTCTTTCTTCTCCTCTGTCGCCTTGAGTGCAACCGGTTGTGCTTCGGGCGCGGAGGGGCCATCTAGCTCGATGATTTTCTTTGAGCCTTTGATCATCAACTCAAAGCTCACAAAATTACCTATCACTTCCTCGGGGGTCATTTGAGTATATCTAGGATTACCTCGAATTAATTGAACTTGTGTAGGATTAAGAAATACGAGGGATCTTAGAATAACCTTGACCATCTCATGGTCATCCCATTTTGTGCTCCCGAGGTTGCGCACTTGGTTCACCAAGGTCTTCAAGCGGTTGTACATGGCTTGAGGGTCCTCGCCTTGGTTGAGTTGGAACCGACCGAGCTCCCCCTCGATCGTCTCCCGCTTGGTGATTTTGGTCACCTCGTCTCCTTCGTGCGCGGTCTTGAGTACGTCCCAAATTTCCTTCACACTCTTTAACCCTTGCAACTTATTATACTCCTCTTGACTTAGAGAGGCGAGCAGTATAGTGGTGGCTTGAGAGTTGAAGTGGTGGATTTGGGCCACTTCGTCCGAGTCGTAGTCTTCATCCCCTATGGATGGTACCTGTACACCAAACTCAACAACATTCCAAATGCTTGTGTGGAGTGAGGTTCGATGATGCCTCATTTTGTCACTCCACATATTATAATCTTCACCATCAAAAACCGGTGGTTTGCCTAATGAAACGGAGAGTAAAGGAGTACGCTTTGAAATACGGGGATAGCGTAGGGGAATCTTACTATACTTCTTGCGCTCATGGCGCTTAGAAGTAACGGACGACGCATCGGAGCCGGAGGTCGATGGTGATGAAGTGTTGGTCTCGTAGTAGACCACCTTCCTCATCTTATTTTTCTTGTCGCCACTCCGATGCGACTTGTGGGAAGAGGGTTTCTTCTCCTTCCCCTTCCCTTTGTTGCGGAACTCTTCCGATGAAGCCTTCCCGTGGCTTGTAGTGGGCTTGTCGTCGGTCTTCATTTCCCTCTTGGCGTGATCTCCCGACATCACTTCAAGCGGTTAGGCTCTAATGAAGCACCGGGCTCTGATACCAATTGAAAGTCGCCTAGAGGGGGGGTGAATAGGGCGAGACTAAAATTTACAAAGTTAATCACAACTACAAGCCGGGTTAGCGTTAGAAATATAATGCGAGTCCGAGAGAGGGCGTAAAAACAAATCGCAAGCGAGTAAATAAGTGAGACACAAGGATTTGTTTTACCGAGGTTCGGTTCTCTCAAACCTACTCCCCGTTCAGGTGGTCACAAAGACCGGGTCTCTTTCAACCCTTTCCCTCTCTCAAACGGTCCCTCGGACCGAGTGAGCTTCTCTTCTCAATCACACGGGACACAAAGTCCCCGCAAGGATCACCACACAATTGGTGTCTCTTGCCTTGATTACAATTGAGATGATCGCAAGAAAGAACGAGAAAAAGAAGCAATCCAAGTGCAAGAGCTCAAATGAACACAACAATCACTCTCTCTAAACACTAAAGCTTTGAGTGGAATTGGGAGAGGATTTGATCTCTTTGGTGTGTCTAGAATTGAATGCTAGAGCTCTTGTAAGTAGTTGGAAGGTGGAAAATTTGGATGACTTGAATGTGGGGGTGGTTGGGGTATTTATAGCCCCAACCACCAAACTTGACCGTTGGTGGAGGCTTCTGTCGCATGGCGCACCGAACAGTCCGGTGCGCCACCGGACACTGTCTGGTGTGCCAGCCACGTCACCTGGCCGAAAGGTTCCGACCGTTGGAGCTCTGTCTTGTGGGCCCGCCTGGCTGTCCGGTGGTGCACCGGACAGGCCCTGTAGGCTGTCCGGTGTGCCACCCGCGCGTGCTCTGCTCCTCTGCGCGCGCAGGCGCGCATTTAATGCGTTGCAGTCGACCGTTGCGCGCGAACTAGCCGTTGCTCCGCTGTTACACCGGACAGTCCGGTGTGCACCGGACACTGTCCGGTGACTCACCGGACAGTCCGGTGAATTTTAGCGAAGCGAATTCCCGAAGCTGGCGAGTTCAGAGTCGCTCTCCTCTGGAGCACCGGACACTGTCCGGTGGTGCACCGGACAGTCCGGTGAATTATAGCGAAGCATCTCTGAGATTTCCCGAAGGTGAAGAGTTCAGCTTGGAGTCCCCTGGTGCACCGGACACTGTCCGGTGGCGCACCAGACAGTCCGGTGCGCCAGACCAGGGTGCCTTCGGTTGTCCCTTTGCTCTTTTGTTTGAACCCTTTTTCTTGGTCTTTTTATTGGCTTATTGTGAACCTTTGGCACCTATAGAACTTATAAACTAGAGCAAACTAGTTAGTCCAATTATTTGTGTTGGGCAATTCAACCACCAAAATCAATTAGGAAATAGGTGTAAGCCTAATTCCCTTTCAGAGGTTCTGGTGGGCGTCGAACTAGTCTGACAATGGGTGTTAGACTATACACCCAAGGCAGTGTTCCATGGCTCGTTCTTACATACTGTTACATCGTTGGACCCTTGAGATGGTCTGACAATGATTATTAGACGTTTCGACGATTATAGTTTCTACTTGAGTTGGCAATAAATGGTAGTTGACCGGTTGGGGCTATAAACCCCCACCAACTGGCCAACACACTTGCTCTTTCCCCCTTCAATAGCCAAAGCAACCTATATAGAGTGTGAAAAGGAGCCAGTGCATAGTGAGAGACTTGAGTCAATTTTTGCAAGATTTGTAGCCTCATTAGTGCAAACAGGAGTGATTAGTGTGCACTCATTGATCTTATTGGTCTTTATAGAGTCAAGTGATAGTTTGTATTATTACTCTTGGTGATCGACTTCACCTAGACAGTTTGATGGTGATCAGAGTGTAGTGATCACCTAGAGAGGTTATGAATGACCTTGCTCATGAACAGTTATTTATGTCAGAGTGGTAAAGAACCAGCTCATAGTAGTGTTTAGTTCTTGCACGGACCAAGGGGAAGCGACACCCTTGTCCGGATGCTCCAACAAGGCTTAGTTGGGATTGTTGACTCTCAGAGTCCTGGAGAAAAACTTGAGAAGTCTTCTAAACCCTTACATTACTTTATGTAATTGCATTTATGCTACTTCAAAAACTTATATTATTAGAATTACCATGATAGCATAGGGTTAGAATTACGGTGCAAAACATTTTGTACACACATTAGACACTAGGGTGAAGTTGGGATTTTAATTAGGATTTAATTATCATAAAAAATATAGAGAATTTCAATCCACCCCCTCTTGGGCATCATGATCCTTTCAACCATGAAATATTTAAGGGCCATAACAAGGAGTCAATCAGACCAAACATGTCACCTTGAAGTCTCTCTAAGAAACTCAGGAAGTCAGCATTTGCTTTTAGGTGCCGTTTGGTTCACGAAATGTAACGTAAATGGTAATGGTAATAATTCACACTCAAATACCGACAGTAACAAATTTGAATAAGGCGGTATCCATTTATAGTGTGGTATCGATTACGGTTGGACTTAAACAAACACGATTTAACGTTATCGATTACCCATTACGTTACCAATATGTGAACCAAACGACACCTTAGGTAAGATGGCTTAGTTATCAATTTGTCTGGTTTTCATGACATCGCTAATAGAGCTAGTTATGATGGTCCATGTCATCCTTAATCTAGGGTATCCTAGTCTTTCGTGTCATACTCGAAAAGATTTAGGATTTCTAAATATAGTAGAGATCACACCAAATTCAAGAGGTGGATAATTCTAGAGTAATAAAACATAGAGGACATAGCTAGTGCTTTCTCTACCACTTTTGCCTCACATCCGTCTAATACAATGATATGGAGGTATTCAACACCATCCTCACATGCAGATGTAACATGAAAACCACTATGATAGATAACTTTTAATGCGAGGAGAGTATGAGTTGCTCCTGGATATAGGAACACTTCCTCAATGAAGATCCTAGTATCATTAGGGAGAATGACAATGGTTCATGTAGAGCCTACAACGTGGCCATTATTGACTATGATTATAGTAATATTTTCAATTATAGTAATATTTTTCAGTACTCTTCTAGAGTGCTTAAAAAATATTTTATTTCTCTAAGTACTAAATTTGTAGCTGTGATATTGATCAGGTACGGTTCATCATTTGCCTCCATCATGGGAAGTGAAAGTCTTGTTCTAAATAGATATAATATAGATTCATCATTCAGGATGATAACATATAACAGAACAAGCACAATTAAACCATATAGGGCATACTGAAATCACATAGCAATTAATCTTAATTATCCAAATCAAGTATGCTCAACAAGAGTGTTTATTACACCATGACCAAATAATTTTTCTTTAGGAATTAAAATATTAGCTTAGGAAATAAGTATGAAGCTAGTAGATGGTAACTCAATCTCCTCTAAGACATCATCATTACCGAAGTTGAAACCAACATCACCTAATAGGACATGGTGAAAGTCGCCTAGAGGGGGGGGTGAATAGGGCGAAACTGAAAATCTCAAAAATAATCACAACTACAAGCCGGGTTAGCGTTAGAAATATAATCAAGTCCGCGAGAGAGGGAGCAAAACAAATCGCAAGCGAATAATGAGGTGAGACACGCGGATTTGTTTTACCGAGGTTCGGTTCTCTCAAACCTACTCCCCGTTGAGGAGGCCACAAAGGCCGGGTCTCTTTCAACCCTTCCCTCTCTCAAACAGTCCCTCGGACCGAGTGAGCTTTTCTTCTTCTCAATCAAACGGGAACAAAACTTCCCCGCAAGGGCCACCACACAATTGGTGCCTCTTGCCTTGGTTACAATTGAGTTTTGATCACAAGAACAAGTGAGAAAGAAAGAAAGCGATTCAAGCGCAAGAGCTCAAAAGAACACGGCAAATCTCTCTCGCTAGTCACTAAAAGCTTGAGTGGATTTGGAGAGGATTTGATCTCTTTGGTGTGTATAGAATTGAAAGTCTAGCTCTTGTAAGTGGTTGGAAGTTGGAAAACTTGGATGCAATGAATGGTGGGGTGGTTGGGGTATTTATAGCCCCAACCACCAAAATTGACCGTTGGCTGGAGCCGTCTGTTCGATGGCGCACCGGACAGTTCGGTGCACACCGGACAGTCCGGTGCCCCCACCACGTCATCAATGCCGTTGGATTCTAACCGTTGGAGCTTCTGACTTCTGGGCCCGCCTGGGTGTCCGGTGCACACCGGACAACAACTGTTCATTGTCCGGTGCGCCGGTATGGGCGCGCCTGACGTCTGCGCGCGCTGCGCGCGCATTAAATGCACCGCAGGTAGCCGTTGGCGCCGAAATAGCCGTTGCTCCGCTGGTACACCGGACATGTCCGGTGAATTATAGCGGAGCGGCTGCCGCGCGAACCCGAGGCTGGCGAGTTGAGGAGGCCGCGCTTCCTTGGAGCACCGGACAGTCCGGTGAATTATAGCGAAGCGGCCTGAGAAATTCCCGAAGGTGGCGAGTTCGAGTCGGAGTCCTCTGGGCGCACCGGACACTGTCCGGTGCACACCGGACAGTCCGGTGCCTCCAGCCAGAGGTGCCTTCGGTTGCCTCTTTGCTCCTTTGTTGAATCCAAAACTTGATCTTTTTATTGGCTGAGTGTGAACCTTTTGCACCTGTATAACTTATACACTAGAGCAAACTAGTTAGTCCAATATTTGTGTTGGGCAATTCAACCACCAAAATTATTTGGTGACTAGGTGTAAGCCTAATTCCCTTTCAATCTCCCCCTTTTTGGTGATTGATGCCAACACAAACCAAAGCAAATATAGAAGTGCATAATTGAACTAGTTTGCATAAGGTAAGTGCAAAGGTTGCTTGGAATTGAGCCAATATAAATACTTACATGATGCGCATGGATTGTTTTCTTTGTTTTTGACATATTGGACCATATTTCCACCACAAGTTTTGTTTTTGCAAACTCTTTTGTAAATTCTTTTCAAAGTCCTTTTGCAAGATGGTCAAAGGTAAATGAATAAGATTTGCAAAGCTTTTTCAAGTTTTGAAATTTTCTTCCTTTGTTTCAAATGCTTTTCCTTTGACTAAACAAAACTCCCCCTCAAATAAAGTCTCCTCTTAGTGTTCAAGAGGGTTTTAAGTCATCAATTTTGAAAATACTACTTGCTCCCCCTTTAGAACACAAAGAGATACCAATTTTGAAATTTACCAATTGAAAATCATCAATCTATTTAAAAATAGGGTGGTGGTGCGGTCCTTTTGCTTTGGGCTCATATTTTCTCCCCCTTTGGCATGAATCGCCAAAAACGGATACTTTGAGTGAGATATAAGCCCTTTGAAGTACTTTCTCCTCCTTGGTCATAAAATTAATGAGTGAAGATTATACCAACGTTGGAGAGTGATGCGGAGCGACGGCGAAGGATGAGTAGTAGAGCGGAGTGGAAGCCTTTGTCTTCGCCGAACACTCCAATTCCCTTTCAATATACCTATGACTTGGTTTGGAATATCCTTGAAAACACATTAGTCATAGCATATAAAAGAGACATGATCAAAGGTATTCTTATGAGCTATGTGTGCAAGTTTAGCAAAAGAAATTCCTAGAATCAAGAATATTAAACTCATGCCTAAGTCTGGTAAAAGATTGCTCATCAAGTGGCTTGGTAAAGATATCGGCTAATTGATCTTTAGTGTTAATGTATGAAATCTCGATATCCCCCTTTTGTTGGTGATCCCGAAGAAAATGATACCGAATGGCTATGTGTTTAGTGCGGCTATGCTCAACGGGATTATCCGCCATGCGGATTGCACTCTCATTATCACATAAAAGAGGAACTTTGGTTAATTTGTAACCGTAGTCCCGCAGGGTTTGCCTCATCCAAAGCAATTGCGCGCAACAATGTCCTGCGGCAATGTACTCGGCTTCGGCAGTAGAAAGAGCGACCGAATTTTGCTTCTTTGAAGCCCAAGACACCAAGGATCTTCCCAAGAACTGGCAAGTCCCCGATGTGCTCTTCCTATTAATCTTACACCCCGCCCAATCGGCATCCGAATAACCAATCAAATCAAAAGTGGATCCCCGAGGGTACCAAAGCCCAAACTTAGGAGTATAAGCCAAATATCTCAAGATTCGTTTTACGGCCGTAAGGTGTGATTCCTTAGGGTCGGCTTGGAATCTTGCACACATGCAAACGGAAAGCATAATGTCCGGTCGAGATGCACACAAATAAAGCAATGAACCAATCATCGACCGGTATACCTTTTGATCCACGGACTTACCTCCCGTGTCGAGGTCGAGATGCCCATTTGTTCCCATGGGAGTCTTGATGGGCTTGGCATCCTTTATTCCAAACTTGGTTAGAATGTCTTGAGTATACTTTGTTTGACAAATGAAGGTGCCCTCATGGAGTTGCTTGACTTGGAATCCTAGAAAATACTTCAACTCCCCCATCATAGACATCTCGAATTTTTGTGTCATGATCCTACTAAATTCTTCACATGTAGATTCGTTAGTAGACCCAAATATGATATCATCAACATAAATTTGGCATACAAACAAATCATTATCAAGTGTTTTAGTGAATAAAGTAGGATCGGCTTTGCCGACTTTGAAGCCATTTGCAATAAGGAAATCTCTAAGACATTCATACCATGCTCTTGGGGCTTGCTTGATCCCATAAAGCGCCTTAGAGAGCCTATAAACATGGTTAGGGTACTTACTGTCTTCAAAGCCGGGAGGTTCCTCAACATAGACCTCCTCCTTGATTGGTCCATTGAGGAAGGCACTCTTCACGTCCATTTGATAAAGCTTGAAGCCATGGTAAGTAGCATAGGCCAATAATATACGAATTGACTCAAGCCTAGCTACGGGTGCATAGGTTTCACCAAAATCCAAACCTTCGACTTGTGAATACCCCTTGGCCACGAGTCGAGCTTTGTTCCTTGTCACCACACCATGCTCGTCTTGCTTGTTGCGGAAGACCCACTTGGTTCCTACAACATTTTGATTAGGACGTGGAACTAAGTGCCATACCTCATTCCTTGTGAAATTGTTGAGCTCCTCTTGCATCGCCATCACCCAATCCGAATCTTGAAGTGCTTCCTCTACCCTGTGTGGCTCAATAGAGGAAACAAAAGAGTAATGTTCACAAAAATGTGCAACACGAGATCGAGTAGTTACCCCCTTATTAATGTCGCCGAGGATGGTATCGACGGGGTGATCTCGTTATATTGCTTGGTGGACTCTTGGGTGTGGCGGCCTTGGTTGTTCATCCTCCTTGTCTTCATCATTTGCATCTCCCCCTTGATCGTTGCCGTCATTTTGAGGTGGCTCATCTTCTTGATCTTCTTGTTCAACATCTTGAGCCTCATCCTCAATTTGAGTTGGTGGGGATGCTTGCATGGAGGAGGATGGTTGATCTTGTGCATGTGGAGGCTCTTCGGATTCCTTAGGACACACATCCCCAATGGACATGTTCCTTAGCGCTATACATGGAGCCTGTTCTTCACCTATCTCATCAAGATCAACTTGCTCTACTTGAGAGCCGTTAGTCTCATCAAACACAACGTCACAAGAAACTTCAACAAGTCCTGAGGACTTGTTAAAGACTCTATATGCCCTTGTGTTTGAGTCATATCCTAGTAAAAAGCCTTCTACAGTTTTAGGAGCAAATTTAGATTTTCTACCTCTTTTAACAAGAATAAAGCATTTGCTACCAAAAACTCTAAAATATGAAATATTTGGCTTTTTACCGGTTAGGAGTTCATAAGATGTCTTCTTGAGGATTCGGTGAAGATATAACCGGTTGATGGCGTAGCAGGCGGTGTTGACCGCCTCGGCCCAAAACCGATCCGGTGTCTTGTACTCATCAAGCATGGTTCTTGCCATGTCCAATAGAGTTCGATTCTTCCTCTCCACTACACCATTTTGTTGTGGAGTGTAGGGAGAAGAGAACTCATGCTTGATGCCCTCTTCCTCAAGAAAGCCTTCAATTTGAAAGTTCTTGAACTCCGTCCCATTATCGCTTCTAATTTTCTTGATCCTTAAGCCGAACTCATTTTGAGCCCGTCTCAAGAATCCTTTTAAGGTCTCTTGGGTATGAGATTTGTCCTGCAAAAAGAACACCCAAGTGAAGCGAGAATAATCATCCACAATAACTAGACAATACTTACTCCCGCCGATGCTTATGTAAGCGATCGGGCCGAATAGGTCCATGTGTAGGAGCTCCAGTGGCCTGTCACTAGTCATGATGTTCTTGTGTGGATGATGAGTGCCAACTTGCTTCCCGGCTTGGCATGCGCTACAAATCCTGTCTTTCTCAAAATAAACATTGGTTAGTCCTAAAATGTGTTCTCCCTTTAGAAGCTTGTGAAGATTCTTCATTCCAACATGGGCTAGTCGGCGGTGCCAGAGCCAACCCAAGTTAGTCTTAGCAACCAAGCAAGTGTTGAGTTCAGCTCTATCAAAATCTACCAAGTATAGCTGACCCTCCAACACTCCCTTAAATGCTATTGAATCATCACTTCTTCTAAAGACAGTGACACCTACATCAGTAAATAGACAATTGTAGCCCATTTGACATAATTGGGATACGGAAAGCAAATTGTAATCTAAAGAATCTACAAGAAAAACATTGGAAATAGTATGGTCAGGTGATATAGCAATTTTACCCAATCCTTTGACCAAACCTTGATTTCCATCCCCGAATGTGATAGCTCGTTGGGGATCTTGGTTTTTCTCATAGGAGGAGAACATCTTTTTCTCCCCTGTCATGTGGTTTGTGCACCCGCTGTCGAGTATCCAACTTGAGCCCCCGGATGCATAAACCTACAAAACAATTTTAGTTCTTGACTTTAGGTACCCAAACGGTTTTGGGTCCTTTGGCATTAGAAACAAGAACTTTGGGTACCCAAACACAAGTCTTGGAGCCCTTGTGTTTGCCCCCAACAATCTTGGCAACTACCTTGCCGGATTTGTTAGTTAAAACATATGATGCATCAAAAGTTTTAAATGAAATGCTATGATCATTTGATGCATTAGGAGTTTTCTTTCTAGGCAACTTGGCACGGGTTGGTTGCCTAGACCTAGATGTCTCACCCTTATACATAAAAGCATGGTTAGGGTCAGAGTGAGACTTCCTAGAATGAGTTCTCCTAATTTTGCTCTCAGGATAGCCGGCAGGGTACAAAATGTAACCCTCGTTATCCTGAGGCATGGGAGCCTTGCCCTTAACAAAGTTAGATAAATTCTTTGGAGGGGCATTAAGTTTGACATTGTCTCCCCTTTGGAAGCCAATGCCATCCTTGATGCCAGGGCGTCTCCCATTATAGAGCATACTTCTAGCAAATTTAAACTTTTCATTTTCTAAGTTATGCTCACTGATCTTAGCATTAAGTTGTGCTATGTGATCATTTTGCTTTTTGATTAAGGCTAGGTGATCATGGATAGCATCAACATTAACATCTCTACATCTAGTACAAATGGAAATATGCTCAGTAGATGTAGAGGGTTTGCAAGTTTTTAATTCTATAACCTTAGCATGTAGTATATCATTCTCATCTCTAAGGTTAGAAATGCAAACATCAAAATCTCTAGCCTTAGCAAGCAATTTTTCTTTTTCATCTCTAAGGCTAGCAAGAGAAACATTCAACTCATCAATTCTAGCAAGTAAATCAATATTATCATCTTTAGAATTGGAAGTTGAAACAATACAAACATGAGAATCAACCTTAGCAATTAATCTAGCATTTTCATTTCTAAGGTTGTTAATGGTCTTATGGCAAGTGCTTAGCTCACTAGACAATTTTTCACATTTTTCTACCTCTGGAGCATAAGCATTTTTAACCTTAACATGTTTCTTGTTTTCCTTGATTAGGAAATCCTCTTGGGAGTCCAAGAGATCATCCTTTTCATGGATAGCACTAATTAGCTCATTTAATTTTTCTTTTTGTTCCATGTTAAGGTTGGCAAAAAGAATGCGCAAGTTATCCTCCTCATTTTTATCATCATCCTCATCACTAGATGTTTCATATTTAGTGGAGGACCTTGATTTTACCTTCTTTTTGCCGTCCTTGGCCATGAGACACTTGTGGCCGACGTTGGGGAAGAGAAGCCCCTTGGTGACGGCGATGTTGGCGGCGTCCTCGTCGGAGGAGGACTCGGTGGAGCTCTCGTCGGAGTCCCACTCGCGGCACACGTGGGCATCGCCGCCCCTCTTCTTGTGGTACCTCTTCTTTTCTCTTCTCTTGCCCTTCTTGTCGTCGCCCCTGTCAATGTCACTAGACATAGGACATTTTGCAATAAAATGACCGGGCTTACCACACTTGTAGCAAACCTTCTTGGAACGGGATTTGTAATCCTTCCCCTTCCGTTGCTTGAGGATTTGCCGAAAGCTTTTGATGATTAAGGCCATCTCCTCATTGTCGAGCTTGGAGGCGTCGATTGGTTGTCTACTTGGTGTAGACTCCTCCTTCTTCTCCTCCGTTGCCTTGAAGGCCACCGGTTGCGCCTCGGACGTGGAAGGTTCGTCAAGCTCGTTGATCTTCTTTGAGCCCTTAATCATGCATTCAAAGCTTACAAAATTCCCGATAACTTCCTCGGGGGTCATTAGTGGATATCTAGGATTACCACGAATTAATTGAACTTGAGTGGGGTTAAGGAAAATAAGAGCTCTTAGAATAACCTTAACCACCTCGTGGTCATCCCACTTTTTGCTCCCGAGGTTGCGTACTTGGTTCACCAAGGTCTTGAGCCGGTTGTACATATCTTGTGGCTCCTCCCCTTGGCGAAGACGGAAGCGACCGAGCTCCCCCTCGATCGTTTCCCGCTTGGTGATCTTGGTGAGTTCATCACCTTCGTGCGCCGTCTTGAGTAGGTCCCAAATCTCTTTTGCATTTTTCAACCCTTGTACTTTGTTGTACTCCTCCTTGCTTAGAGAGGCGAGGAGAATAGTTGCGGCTTGGGAGTTGAAGTGCTCGATTTGGGCCACTTCGTCCGTGTCATAGTCCTCATCCCCTACAGATGGTACCTGTACACCATACTCAACAACATCCCATATACTTTTGTGGAGTGAGGTTAGATGAAATCGCATTAAATTACTCCACATAGCATAATCTTCACCATTAAAAGTTGGTGGTTTGCCTAATGGGACGGAAAGTAAAGGTGTATGTTTAGGAATGCAAGGGTAGCGTAGGGGGATCTTACTATACTTCTTACGCTCTTGGCGTTTAGAAGTGACGGACGCCGCGTCGGAGCCGGAGGTGGATGTCGATGAAGAATCGGTCTCGTAGTAGACCACCTTCCTCATCCTCTTTTTCTTGTCCCTACTCCGATGCGGCTTGTGAGAAGAAGATTTTTCCTTCTTCTCTTTGTGGTGAGAAGAGGAAGATCTTTTCTCCTTCCGTTTGGAGGAGTTCTTCTTCTTCTCCCTCCTCTTGGTGCGGGATTCTTCCGATGAAGTGCTCCCTTGGCTTGTAGTGGGCTTGTCGCCGGTCTCCATCTCCCTCTTGGTGTGATCTCCCGACATCACTTCGAGCGGTTAGGCTCTAATGAAGCACCGGGCTCCGATACCAATTGAAAGTCGCCTAGAGGGGGGGTGAATAGGGCGAAACTGAAAATCTCAAAAATAATCACAACTACAAGCCGGGTTAGCGTTAGAAATATAATCAAGTCCGCGAGAGAGGGAGCAAAACAAATCGCAAGCGAATAATGAGGTGAGACACGCGGATTTGTTTTATCGAGGTTCGGTTCTCTCAAACCTACTCCCCATTGAGGAGGCCACAAAGGCCGGGTCTCTTTCAACCCTTCCCTCTCTCAAACGGTCCCTCGGACCGAGTGAGCTTTTTTTCTTCTCAATCAAACGGGAACAAAACTTCCCCGCAAGGGCCACCACACAATTGGTGCCTCTTGCCTTGGTTACAATTGAGTTTTGATCACAAGAACAAGTGAGAAAGAAAGAAAGCGATTCAAGCGCAAGAGCTCAATAGAACACGGCAAATCTCTCTCGCTAGTCACTAAAAGCTTGAGTGGATTTGGAGAGGATTTGATCTCTTTGGTGTGTCTAGAATTGAATGCCTAGCTCTTGTAAGTGGTTGGAAGTTGGAAAACTTGGATGCAATGAATGGTGGGGTGGTTGGGGTATTTATAGCCCCAACCACCAAAATTGACCGTTGGCTGGAGCCGTCTGTTCGATGGCGCACCGGACAGTCCGGTGCACACCGGACAGTCCGGTGCCCCCGCCACGTCATCAATGCCGTTGGATTCTGACCGTTGGAGCTTCTGACTTCTGGGCCCGCCTGGGTGTCCGGTGCACACCGGACAACAACTGTTCATTGTCCGGTGCGCCGGTATGGGCGCGCTTGACGTCTGCGCGCGCTGCGCGCGCATTAAATGCACCGCAGGTAGCCGTTGGCGCCGAAATAGCCGTTGCTCCGCTGGTACACCGGACAGTCCGGTGTACACCGGATATGTCCGGTGAATTATAGCGGAGCGGCTGCCGCGCGAACCCGAGGCTGGCGAGTTGAGGAGGCCGCGCTTCTTTGGAGCACCGAACACTGTCCGGTGTACACCGGACAGTCCGGTGAATTATAGCGAAGCGGTCTGAGAAATTCCCAAAGGTGGCGAGTTCGAGTCGGAGTCCTCTGGGCGCACCGGACACTGTCCGGTGCACACCGGACAGTCCGGTGCCTCCAGCCAGAGGTGCCTTCGGTTGCCTCTTTGCTCCTTTGTTGAATCCAAAACTTGATCTTTTTATTGGCTGAGTGTGAACCTTTTGCACCTGTATAACTTATACACTAGAGCAAACTAGTTAGTCCAATATTTGTGTTGGGCAATTCAACCACCAAAATTATTTGGGGACTAGGTGTAAGCCTAATTCCCTTTCACATGGCTATTCGCGATGGCATCAACATCCATGGCAACATGACAAGACTGTTAAGCAATCTTAGGTGGCAAGACTAAGCAGTCTTAGATGCCAAGACTGGTAAACATGACAAGACTGCTAAATCAACATCACCTAGCAAGGGGATCTTTAGTCTTAGCATCTATAGGCACCTAAACAAAGTGAACCTCTAGGATTTGACATTTCTTTCACTCCCGATACATGATCAGATCGTGAGAATTCAATCTAGATTTAACATGTCTACTAAACAATGAGTTTGTGGCGGTAGTGGCGATGACACGCGATTGTGAAACCACTCTGATCATGAAAATTTAATCTAGATTGAACAGGTCTACTAAACCATAAGTTTATAGCAGATCAAGAACAACATACTATGCTCCTTGATTCAGCGAAAGGAGATAAAACATATCAACTAGTATAGTTCAGCAAGGTAAAAAACATGTCAGTTTGACGAAGAGTTATTGTAGATTAAGAGCATGTTTGGTTCGTGGCTAACTATGTCACAATTTGCCTAAGGTTAGTCGTCCGAATTAAAGAACTAACCTTAGATAAAAAAGTTAGACAAAGTGTGACAAGTTAGACAGCGAACCAAACATGCTTTAAATCCACAACAATGTTAGAGTAGAGTAGTGCTGATGACATGTTGAGTAACAACGTCATCGTGTACTCTAGATTGGAATCTCAAACACTCGGGTTAGCAATACAGTTGTGAAAAAGATATAGAAAAATCGTTTTCCAAATCGATCATTTCACCTTGAATCATCATCCATCTGTTTGGTTATCCGTACCATCTCATTCTACCACAGTGTGTGTTGACTTTAGCTAAGCTTATGTTTAATTGTCTGCACACGAGAGACGTTGGTTGCATGAGTGGATGCAAAATAAGTCATTTTGAAGTTATTTGCCTGCACATACGCCAAAAATATCCGTATCTGACCCACCAGTCTCGCGATAGCCTGGGTATGTGGAGCCAGCAAACCAATCAGGTAGCATGTGAAAGAAAATCCTATACATACTGCTACATCATGAAAACGAAACAATACATGGAGAATGTCTATTATACACTATGTACATTTTTATATGTTATCATCACATTTACATACAACTATCATACAACGGGGGGGGGGGGTAACCGGCATGCCTATGCTAAATCGTGGTGGGGGTAAAATTTGGGCAAAAGCAAAAAAAGGTGTCGCGATGACGCACAACGCTGAAAAGTGGTGGTTCAGTTCTCACCGATTGATCATGAATAACTCATAGCTCATGCAGTACCGGTTATCAATCTCTCCTGCCGATCCAACTTCTTAACCTTGACAAGCCCGATCAGAACTTGCAGCCCGAAAAATGCGCAGAGGGAGTATGCAATGGTTGCTGGTCCCTGCAACGGTTATTGAAGATTCGAAGACCAGATGAGAACAAATATGTGCTAGAAATTTGATGGATGATATACTCCAGTTTGTTTACAAACTCACCCGGATTGAATTGAAGTACAACATTGTTGCAAGGTTCATCAAACTACCTGCAGCAACTCCCTGAATGACAAAGAGCAAGACTTAAAGCACATTATGATGATATGAAACTTCAGGGGAAAATGTGTTGTATCAAAGAAAGAAAACAATTTCATGATATAAGGGTTGTTTCTCTTGATGACTTGATTAGATTTCTTGCATCAAATGTGCAGGCGCCCTCTCTCAATTTTCTTGTAACAATTCCAGTGCAGGCTAACTGAATTTGCATGCACTTAGTGACAGTATCATCCAGCAGACAAGTTTGCCTTTATCTTTTCATGGTTCAGCATGAAGTAACATAGAAAAAAGCAATATATTAATAATTCTGAACTCACATATCCAATTGTTTTCTGTACAGCGGCAACTCTTTGAAATGCTCTTTCTGATTCCAGCGTTCTGACACGAAGCTTGAGTTCACCTTGCTCCTGTAAAAGAACAGTTCATTGAGTTCAATCGTAAAAACTTTCATCAAGAGGACATGTGCATATAACATCAATACACGACAAAATAATGTTCGAAAATGATGTACATACCAAACGTTCAATAATTTGTGCGAGCTTTTCAACTCTGTCGGGTTGGCGGAACAAATTGTAAAAGGCACGGGACTGCCTTTCCCATCTCTTCTTTGCATCCTGACATAATGTTGCAATCAGGAGCAATTAAAACTCTCACTATGAAAATACTTAGACCTTGTTCGGTTGCGGGGATTGGAACGGATTGAGAAGGATTAAATCACTTTCTATTCAATTTTGACTAGCAAGGGATTTAATCTCCTCCAATCCTCTTCAATCCGCTCCTAACCAAACAAGCCCTAACCCTTAGGAGATGTGCTATCATAGAGATAGGTTAACAGCTTTGACCAAATGTTGAAACTTGCCTTCACAACTATTTCAACACCAGCGTCATTAAACCTTAGCAATTCCTTGGCATATCTAGCAAATTTAACAGACATTACAAGTCAGTACCAGAAAAGTTCAGCTGAAAATATAGACAGTACATAATAAGTGAAGATGTGCAAGCTTTGCGTGTTTTTGAAAAAGTATTCGGATGCTAGTAATGCAAAAAGTACTCACGGCTTAGCAATCTCTGTAATATCAAACCTAGGATCAAGGCCTTTCCCAATACCATCTAGAACTGCACAAAATGGAGACAGTCTGAATACACAGTATAATAACAATTTCCTTGTAAACATGTAGATTATTAGACATTGAAACCTGAGAATGCTCTGACCACAAATGTAAATGTGGCAGGGAAGCGAAATGGTTGATCAGCAGCAATCGCCAAAAGATCCTCTCCTACAAAATTTAATTCAAGTCAACATAATAAAATTTGTAGAATAAACCCAGACATATTTACATCTATCTAGTTTGTTGGTAGGTCACACAACATTACCGATTGCAGCAAGTCTCTGCTTCCTCTTTTCAAACTTCTCCTCCTTAGTTAATTGCTTTTTGAATCCCAGTTCTGCAGTTGCCATTTCTCTCTCCTTCCTTTGTGCTGCTAGGCGCTCTTGAAAGCTATAAATAATAGATGAAAAAAGAACAAAGCCAAACATCATGCTCATCTTGTACAAAAAAACACCATGCTCATCCAGTTCAACAGACTCCATTTGCTATAACTACAAGGTAACATCTTATGGGCAGTGTTGTATTTGGTTACTCTTTTTTCGTTAATGAAATAACACACAACTCTCAAGCAGGCTCAAGAAAAAAAATCAAGGAAAAGTAATTACCTATTAAGGAAAAATTGAGCGGTTCTTCTGACAGCAGTCATATCTCCAGTAGGAACAAGGACACCCATTTGAACCATTGCTTTAAGCACCTGCAGGAATACAAGATTCAACACTTCCCCGAACATCACAGGTATAAATTATCATCTGCAGGCTATTATGCCCTGAGAACTAACTTTGTCAGGATCCTTTTCATAAACTCCATAGAATACTTCAAGCAATCCTTCCCGAATATTTTGACTGATACTGGAAGTTAGAAGGATGAAGATTACTGAGATGCAAACTTTCTCATGAAATGAAACTTATGTAGAGGTGGGGGACAAATGTTACCTTCCCATCATCCCGAAGTCATAGAAGATAAGTCTCCCTCCATTGACATCATCAACAGCAATGTTTCCTGGATGCTGTAAAGAAATCACCATTAGCTTTTAACACAGAGTACAGCAACTGCTTTATTTGAGATATTAAAAAGGAGCAAGAAAACAATAGGGATGATTCAGTCTCATGAAATTTTTAATATAAGACATACTTCCTTCGCACACAAATACAAGTCCGTTATGGCATTGACATGGTCTCCGCATACTCTGATACTTTGACTAGCAATTTCTATGAAATATATCGTCTTCATTGAAAGAATAGTATATTGTGGAGGTATTTTCCATAAAAGATCTAATAACGTTAGTCTTATGTTTTCAGTCTATATAAAAATTAAAATTTATATATTGATGGCCAAAGCTAAAAGAAGTTTGAGACAAGTCTAGATGAACATAAATCTGCCAAGGTTAGGAGGATAGAGGATGGCAAAGGGACCTCATAAATTCAATGATACAGCTTTTCTTAACGAAATATTATATTTCTACTTCATTTGAAAACAGACCAGTGCATGGATAGAAATGAAGTGAAGGTGAGAAATAATGATAATGACTGAAACAGTGTTTGTGGAGAATATACATAATGACTAACCGGGTCAGCATGGAAAAACCCATGGGACAAGATCTGCTCAAGGTAGGACTCAACAGCATAACGACCTAATCTGAAAGTAATTCACATTGCCCGAAAGCAACAAAGTCAGTTGGCACAGAAAACTGAGTTCATGGTGGACAGTTATACAGTACTTACCTTTTTCTATCGACTCCTAACTTATCTAACTGCTTTATTCTGTTAATTTTAATTCCTGGGACATATTCCATTGTTAAAACCTGCAATGAAAATAAAAGAAACTTAAAATCTTGATTCCACCAAGTTCCTTGTTGGATCTATTTTATATTTTCTGTGTAGAAGAAACCTGAGGAGTAGTGTGCGCCCAGTAAATTTCAGGAACCTTCACATAATCCAATTTTTTGAAGTTTTCAGCAAATTTTTCAGCGTTAAATGCTTCCTTCATATAGTCTATTTCCTGATAAAAAAAGACATGGGCTGATTAAATGATCAGTAATGGACGTAGTCAAACAAGTCTTAAGACAGTAGCATACAATCATATAACTACTTACCTGATATAAAACAGATGCACACTCATCATAAATAGCAACCCAGTCTCTCTTGGCGCCATCTGACTTTGGGTCCACTTTCTGAAGGTATTCAGCTATTATCTATCCAATTCCGTGATTTGTCAACAAATGGTATTAAAATGGGAACGCATTTAAGTAGTAAATAGGCAACACATAACGGACATACTTTTTTTGTTAGTTGTTACTAGTAAACAACAATAACAATTATGTGTGCATCTTTAGATGCAGAGGCCAGGATGTTTTATTTCATTATCTAAAAATTGAAAACAGGGTATGCTACAGTAGTAATAATTTACCCTTAAATTCTTCAGATCAATATCGAACAGCTCCTTCAGACCAGGCCGTTGCACTTTGATCACAACCTCTTGGCCATTCAGACGTGCCCGATGAACCTGGCCTGCCAAAAAGGGATAGATTATTGTAGTGTTAAGTTGCTTATTAAAATAATATATATATATATATTACCGAGGCTAGCAGCAGCTATTGGTTCAAAATCAAATCGATCAAATATCTCATTTACAGATGCCCCCAGCTCTTCTTCGACAATTTTTACAGCTGTCTCGGAAGGAAATGGAGGAACTTGATCCTGCAAAAATATGTAATAATTCCATGGTTCAATCATAACAGGGGTATAAACATAGGAATGTGCATTAACAAAAATATATAGAGAAAAACAAGACAGCTTCTAATAACTACATAAGACAGCTATTTTCTTCACATGGGGCACTGAGTCACTGACAAATGATAACATGATACACCTATGTACAGTACACAATCTGAGACTTGCAGATTTTTCCATCCTCTGAGCTGATCTAGTAAACTGAACTAAATGTAATGTGTAAGAGTGGACACACTAACCAGCTCAACCTAAAAGCTTAAGCTATTAGGAGAAGGTACGTAATTCATTTATACACTTCAACACCATCACTCACATGTAACTAGAGAGAAAGACGCAAACGTGGAAATAAATGGGTGGAGACACAAATAAAGCCTCTACCAGAATTCGAACTCGAGACCTCTGATTTTGATAGCATGTTAGAGTGGACGCACTAACCAGTTCAACCAATAAACTTAAGCTATTAGGAGAAGGTAGGTAATCCACTTATACACTTCAACATAATGCATATTTCAGCTTATGCATAATAGATGGTCAAATTGTTTACTAACAGAAGAGGAATTCCTCTAATGAGCCAACCCATCAATTCTGAGTCTTTGCAGTTTTTTTCTCGAACATGTAGGAGATGCGTGTATCTTTATATTAAAGAGAGAAAAACACTTTACTCAATTTTGGAAAAGCATCAAAGCATGTCTGCCAATTAGAACAAGTTTCAACACAAACCTGTAACTCCGATAGTTGATCCACATATTCCTGTGGGAGAATATCCACCCTGGTTGAGAATTGTTGCCCTATTTTGATGAATGTGGGGCCTAATCTCAAAAGACTCTCCTTTAGCCACTTGGCAAGAACTTTCCTCCTCATTATCTTTTTCTCCTCAGTCATCCCCCCTGCAGAAGCTGACTTAGAGTTTTATTGAAGGTACACAATTTTGAAGAAACATGTGGATAATTCTTCAATATCAAGAACATCTTTTTTTGGTCGTCAGGGGGGGGTCCCCACCTGCATGTATTGCATAGAGGCCAGGAGCGACCAATGTCATCCCCCAATGGGGTTAGAAAGAAGATTACAACAGGTTCTAATCTCCAACAAGAGTGAGATTACAACATTTTGGAGAAGATATGAACCCAGTGTGTTGACAAGCATGCCACACATGCTGTTGTACAAGATGAAGGATTTTATTCAATTGTATTTGCAAATGTTTGTAGCTTGTATGAAAGATACCAACATCACTAAATGGGAAGAACTTATTGTTTTTTTCCACATACAAAAACAAACTTTTGTAATACAAAAACAAGTTTCTATAGGTTAGTATTTTTTTAGTGTTCAGTTGTAACCACTAACCTCTGTATGTGAACTTTTGATTGTTGAGCCAAGCCTTGAATATAAATGTAAAAACGAATCCCCATATTTCCAATGTTCTTTGAATTGTTGAATAGGTTTTAAACCGATTCCAGCGACCACCAGGAGCAACAGAAACCTGCAAGGATTAGTTATTCAACTCAAAGAGGAAAGGAAAAAGGAGCACAATGATTGATACAAAATTGCAGCTATTTTCATCAGATAATTGGACAGCAATATGCATCAGAGGCTAAGGGTAAGCTTGATCCGTGTATCAACTACTCAACCTGACACACTAATCTAAGTAGCCAGCCAGCCAACCTGTTGCATTTTCATCCACGCCCCCTCGATTTTCGTTCCAGAGTGCTTGTGGATGCTGCTGCTAACTACGTCTACGTAGTAGCCTAGTAGGAGTGATTTCCCAGGTGTTTTCAACCAAGTCCCCTCAATTTTCGTTCCTGAGTGTTTGTGGAGTAGTAGGAGTGATTTCTGAAGATATGTGATGCTGATACTATACTACTATACTCTTACCTAAATTTGAACTTCAATCCAACTAGAGTATCACGAATGCACTGGTTCCAAACATTACATTGATGTCACTCTAGTCAAGCTGCGTTGTGCCACTAACTTTTGCCAAAGCAGCCCTTTATCCTATCCCACAATACCCACATGATCATCCACTGGAGAACACACGCAGCTATGCAGATGATAAGCGGTTAAACACATCCAGTGCTCACGAGGGGGGGGTCTAAGAAAGAGATAAATCGAGCTAAGTCTTTCACTTCCACTCGCAAATACGGAGTAATTCACTTGAGAGAGAGCTCTCACCACTACATGCAAACAAAGAAAAGGGAAATTTGGATCATACCATTAAAAGATCACCACTTTGGATCCATACCATTACTATCTCACTTACATGTGGGTCCACATGAGTCAATGACATGTGGGGTCCATGGTATATATCTAAAGTTTGGATCTTTTAATGGTATAGATCCAATTGTTCCCAGAAAAAAAAATATTCACCTCTGCGCTGCTCTGCTTGAACCAGGCATCCTCCCTCCCAATCTCCTCCACTCTCTCCTTCCTTCTCCTCTCATCCTCCGCCGGCGGGACCGGGGCCGGGACTATGGCCGCGCTGCTCCCGGCAACCTCGGGCTTCTGCTTCA
The DNA here is from genome assembly GCA_029449295.1 of Zea luxurians. NCBI lineage: Eukaryota > Viridiplantae > Streptophyta > Magnoliopsida > Poales > Poaceae > Zea > Zea luxurians. The sequence continues at coordinate 89,381,705 of JAOPSE010000006.1, read as the reverse complement.
CCGCCCCGCCGTTACCGCTGGCGCTCCCGTTACCGTTGCTTCCGAGGTACGCTTGGACGGCGGCATCGTCGTATCCGAGCCCGCTCCCGTTCCCGTTGAGCCCGTAGCGCTTGGCGTTCTCCTCGGCAGGCGGGGACGGGCGGTCCTCGAGGACGGCGCGTACGAGGCAGACCCGCGATCGCCGGCGGAAGCACGGTAGTGGAGGAAGCGCGGGGCGGGGATGGAGGCGGATGCGGTCTGGGACGGAGAGCGAGGTAGAGGCGATGAGGGAGGCCGCCGCCGCCGCAGACGCGACGGACATGGCGCGTGGGAGAGGGGCTGGCTAGGGTTTGGGTATCGATGGGGTTTTGGCGGGACGCGCCGAGGTGTGGCGTGGCTTGGAGGAATGGAGGAAGGAGTGGTGGTGCTAGGAGGCGAGTCCCCGAGACGCCCCCGGGCAAGCAGGAGTTGGGAACGAGAGAGGTGGTGGGGAAGCCACGTGAGAGGCATGGAGGATGAGGCTATCTGACCTGGCATTCCGTGATTGGGCGGGTGTGAGGCGGAGGGGCTTGCGTGGATACGTTTTGAGGCCTCTAGTTCATCTCTTTTCGCTTTTTGGCTACGTTTGATGTTTTGTGCCGTTGGTTTTCCGTGACCCATCGCTGTGATGGGGACGCCGTGTCCTGTACTCTGTAGATGGTGGCTAGCATTAGCAGGCACAGTAGCAAACAATCCTTTCGTCAACTAAAAGGTTCATGTGTGCAGTGACTATTTAAATGTTGTCCGCTGGGCATTACACAACCGGATCCGTGGCGCAATGGTAGCGCGTCTGACTCCAGATCAGAAGGTTGCGTGTTCGATTCACGTCGGGTTCAATACCCTGATACTCATCCGGTTATTTTTTATGCTTGATTTTGTTTTTTCTAATAACAAAACGATCTTCAGCGAAGCGTGGTATTATTTTGAACTCTTATTTATTATCTCTCTTGTTCTGCAACATATGAGATTTCACGCCAGCCGTGTTTTTTATACTTGCTTTCGTTTTTTTCTAATAACAAAACGATCTTCAGCGAAGCGTGGTATTATTTTTGTCGGCGTTTCGGACCCGGGGTCCCTGGACTGATGAGTGAATTTGTCGCTGCGTGCCCCTGCCCAGATGGGTTGGTGCGAGATGGAACACAAGAGGTGGGACAAGCCTTGTATTATCCTGTACCAGATGGGTTGGTAAGCCAGATGGGACGTCGGTCTTGTTCCTTGTAGCCTGAGCTAGCTAGGGATAAGATAATGATGTATCCCCTGTTGGCGCGGTCGGTCCGAGCCCAAGGTCGGGCGAGGCGGGGACTTCTCCTGAGGCCGAGGTCGGGGTCGGCCGAGGACGCGATTCCTCCCGAGACGGAGGTCGAGGCCGAGTCTGGGGGTCGGGCGAGGCGGAGACTTCCTTCCGAGGCCGAAGCCTGAGGTCGGGTGAGGCGGAGACTTCCTTCCGAGGCCGATGTGACGGTGCACTGTGTTGTTGACTTGCGTCCGTTGGTTTCCTGCTGAGAGCCGAGGCAAAGGCCGAGGGATTGTCCGTACGCCCGACCCCAGGGGGAGAGGTTGCCCATTCCGTAGTTATTGTAACAGCGCCGGGTATGGGCCAAAGGCCTGCTTACGGGGTGTGTCAGCGTCCTTGCGTGGGATGATGAAAGGGAAATGTACCCTTAGACCATTTCTAAAATGTTTTGGTGATTAAATGTCCAACACGTTTGATTAAGTTCTTACGTGCCAAATAAAGAGAGAAGTGCAAATCAGGGCATAAGGTATGTGAGAGCACCTAGAGAGGGGGTGAATAGGTGATCCTGTAAAAAAACACTAAATAGCCACAAAACTTAGTTATAGAAGTGTTAGTGCGACTAAGTAGTTTTGAGCGGAGTTCTTGTGGACAAAACAATCACAGAGAAAGCAACACAAGAGACACGCGATTTTATCCCGTGGTTCGGCCAAGTAACACTTGCCTACTTCCACGTTGTGGCGTCCCAATGGACGAGGGTTGCACTCAACCCCTTTCAAGTGATCCGATGATCAACTTGAATGCTTGGTGTTCTCCTCCATGCTTTAGAATACTTAGAGAATACTTAGAGAATGCTTGGTGTTCTCCTCCATGCGCCTAGAGGTCCCTTTTATAGCCCCAAGGCAGCTAAGAGCCGTTGAAGACCAACATGAAAGGCCAATCTTGCCTTCTGTCGAGTGGTGCACCGGACAGTTCGGTGCACCACCGGACAGCTACTGTTCATGTCCGGTGCTTGATTTCTTTCCATACGAAGAGCAGCCGACCGTTGGTCCCTGGGATCGTTTGGTATACCGGACAGTCCGGTGTGCCCAACCGACCGTTGGCGCTGGCGACCGTTGGCTCACCGGACAGTCCGGTGCACCACCAGACAATCCGGTGAATTATAGCCACGTTGCCCCGTTGCTTTTCCCGAGAGCGACGAGTTCGCCGCGGATGACCCACCGGACAGTCCGATGCACCACCGGACAGTCCGGTGAATTATAGTCGTACACCGTCGTCGATTCTCGAGAGCAGCACTTTCACCGGAGACCAGCCTGGCGCACCGTACACTGTACGGTGCACCACCGGACAGTCCGGTGTGCCAGACCGAGCTGAAGCTTGGCTGCACAGAGCCAAGTCGTTTCTATTTCTTTTCTTCTTCTTTTGTCATTGTTTCTAGCACTTAGACAAACATGTTAGTACATAAAAAAACAGTTCACTAAGTCTAGAAACATACCTTGTCTTTGATTTGCACCTTTTGCTTGTTTAGCACATAAGAGTTCAAAACATTTGTGTTGGACACTTAATCACCAAAACAATTATAGAAATGACCCAAGGGCACATTTCCCTTTCAATCTCTCCCTTTTGGTGATTTATACCAACACATCAAAAAGCAACACAAAGAGTGCAACATCAATGCAATTAAAGACCAAATTGTTTTTCTTATGATTTGGCATATTTGGATCACTCTTTGCCACCACTTGGTTTGTTTTTGCAAATCAAATTCTTTTTCCAGTTTCTAAGTCAAACACACTTGTTTGGGCAAATAGAGAGATATTCTAATAGTAAAATTAATCAAGTGCCAAAAACTCCCCCTTTTCCCATCATCAAAATTCTCCCCATAAGAGACCAATTTTTTGCTATAAGAGTATTTTGGACAAATCACAAATTCTAACTCTACTATTTTCAAAATTCTCAAGTGGTTGGCTGATCCAGTTGCTTTGGCCTTAGTTTCTCCCCCTTTGGCATTAAGCACCAAAACAGGATCACTCTTGGCCTTTTTAACCCCATTGCCTCACTAAAAATGTCAATTAAGAGCAAAAGGCAATGAGATTGCAAGTATGAACTTGGAAGTAAGTACACTAATATCGGAGTGCAGTGGAAGTTAGTCTCAAAGGGTCAAGTTGTAGCACATCTCCCCCTTAATGTGTGCACCATGCGCACATGGACTTGTGAGGTCCGGGGAGCACTTGTACAACTTGAGCACCATAAATAACAATAATTGATTGAAATGCACAAAGTAACATGATCAAAGGCATAGAAACACATGTATGCTATAGATCAATCCAAGTTACGTGAATCTAAGACATTTAGCTCACTACGCAACCTACAAAACCTTTTCTCATCTAAAGGCTTGGTGAAGATATCGGCTAGCTGGTTCTCGGTGTTAATATGGTACATCTCGGTATCTCTCTTTTGTTGGTGGTCTCTCAGGAAGTGATGCTGGATGTCTATGTGCTTAGTGCGGCTGTGTTCAACAGGATTATCCGCCATGCAGATTGCACTCTCATTGTCACATAGGAGTGGGACTTTGCTCAGATTGTATCCAAAGTCCCAGAGGGTTTGTCTCATCCAAAGTAGTTGCGTGCAACATTGTCCTGCGGTGACATACTCGGCCTCAGCGATGGATAGGGCAACTGATGTTTGTTTCTTAGATCTCTAGGACACCAGGAACCTTCCTAGAAATTGGCATGTCCCTAATGTGCTCTTCCTATCAACCTTGCACCCGGCATAATCGGAGTCTGAGTATCCAATCAAGTCAAAGGTAGACCCTTTTGGATACCAGATCCCGAAGCAAGGTGTAGAAACTAAATATATAAGAATTCTCTTAACGGCCACAAGGTGACATTACTTGGGGTCGGATTGATATCTAGCACACATGCATACACTAAGCATGATGTCCGGTCTACTAGCACATAAATAAAGCAATGAACCTATCATAAACCGATATGCCTTTTGATCAGCGGACTTACCTCCTTTGTTGAGGTCAACATGCCCGTCGGTTCCCATCGGTGTCTTCGTGGGCTTGGAGTCCTTTATCCCAAATCGCTTGAGAAGATCTTGTGTGTACTTCGTTTGGGAGATGAAGGTGCCGTCCTTGAGTTGCTTCACTTGGAACCCAAGGAAGTAGGTCAACACGCCCATCATCGATATCTCAAACTTTTGTGTCATCATCCTGCTAAACTCCTCACAAGACTTTTGATTAGTAGAACCAAATATTATGTCGTCGACATAAATTTGGCACATGAAGAGATATCCATCACAAGTCTTTGTAAAAAGAGTAGGATCAGCTTTCTCAACCTTGAAAGCATTAGCAATTAAGAAATCTCTAAGACATTCATACCATGCTCTTGGGGCTTGCTTAAGTCCATAGAGCGCCTTAGAGAGCTTATATACATGGTCGGGATACCTATCATCCTCAAAGCCAGGGGGTTGTTCCATGTATACCTCCTCCTTGATTGGCCCGTTGAGGAAAACGCTCTTTACGTCCATTTGGAACAGCCTGAAAGAGTGGTGAGCGGCTTAGGCTAATAATATTCGAATAGACTCTAGCCTAGCCACAGGAGCAAAAGTCTCCTCGAAATCCAAACCTGTGACTTGGGCATAACCTTTTTCCACAAGTCGAGCTTTGTTTCGTGTCACCACCCCGTGCTTGTCTTGCTTGTTGCGGAACACCCACTTGGTTCCCACAACGTTTTGCCTTGGACATGGCACCAGGCTCCAAACTTCATTTCTTTTGAAGCTGTTGAGCTCTTCCTGCATGGCCAACACCCAGTCCGGATCCTGCAAGGCCTCTTCTACCCTGAAAGGCTCAATAGAAGAGACAAATGAGTAATGCTCACAAAAATTAGCTAAGCGTGAGCGAGTAGTTACTCCCTTGCTGATGTCACCCAGAATCTGATCGACGGGGTGATTTCTTTGGATCGTTGCTCGGACTTGGGTTTGAGGGGCCTGTGGTGCTTCTTTCTCCATCACTTTATCTTCATGTGCTCCCCCTTGATCATGCCCTTCTTCTTGAGGTACCTATTCACCGTCTTGAGTTGGGGGATGCACCATTGTGGAGGAAGATGGCTGATCTTGCTCCTGTTGTTCTTGTGGTCGCACATCATTGATCGCCATCGTGCACATTGCGGCCGTCGGAACATCATCTTCATCTATGTCATCAAGATCAACTTGCTCTCTTGGAGAGCCATTAGTCTCATCAAATACAACGTCGCTAGAGACTTCAACCAAACCCGATGATTTGTTGAAGACTCTATACGCCTTTGTATTTGAGTCATACCCTAATAAAAACCCTTCTAATGCCTTGGGAGCAAATTTAGAATGTCTACCTTTCTTCACTAGAATGTAACATTTGCTCCCAAATACACAAAAGTAAGAGACATTAGGTTTGTTACCGGTAAGGAGTTCGTAGGAGGTCTTCTTGAGAAGGCGATGAAGGTAGAGCCGGTTTATGGCGTGACAGTCTGTATTCACAGCTTCCGACCAAAACCGCTCGGGCGTCTTGAACTCTCCAAGCATCGTTCTTGCCATGTCAATTAACGTTCGGTTCTTCCTCTCTACTACACCGTTTTGCTGTGGTGTGTAGGGAGTGGAGAACTCGTGCTTGACACCTTCCTCCTCAAGATACTCCTCAACTTGCAGATTCTTGAACTCAGACCCGTTGTCGCTCCTTATCTTTTTCACCTTTATTAGCTCAAATTTGTTTTGAGCCCTCCTTAGAAAGCACTTTATGGTCCCTTAGGTTTCTGATTTATCCTGCAAAAAGAACACCCAAGTGAAGCGGAAAAAATCATCAACAATTACAAAACCATACTTACTTCCCCCGATGCTAAGGTAGGCAACGGGTCCAAAGAGGTCCATGTGAAGAAGCTCCAGTGGTCTTGATGTTGTCATCACATTCTTGTTGTTATGAGTGCTTCCCACCTGTTTCCCTACCTGACATGCTGCACAAGGTCTGTCTTTCTTGAAACAAATATTGGTTAGTCCTAACACATGTTCTCCCTTTAGAAGTTTATGAAGGTTCTTCATCCCAACATGTGCTAGATGGCGATGCCAAAGCCAGCCCATACTAGTCTTAGCTATTAAGCATGCATCTAGATCGACCTCCTCTTTCAAAAAATAAACTAAGTAGAGTTTGCCGTCTAATACACCCTTAAAAGCTAATGAACCATCACTCCTTCTAAAGACAGATACATCAACGTTTGTAAAAAAGACAATTGTAACCCATGTGACACAATTGACTTACAGACAGAAGGTTGTACCCAAGCGACTCTACTAGAAATACATTCGAAATTGAGTGCTCGTTAGTGATGGCAATCTTGCCCAAGCCCTTGACCTTGCCTTGGTTCTCATCTCCAAAGATGATCGTATCCTGGGAATACTTGTTCTTGACGTAGGAGGTGAACATCTTTTTCTCCCCCGTCATGTGGTTTGTGCATCCGCTGTCGATTATCCAGCTAGAGCCCCGGGATGCATAAACCTGCAAGAAATTAAGCTTGGGTTTTAGGTACCCAACTCTTGTTGGGTCCTACAAGATTAGTCACAATTACTTTTGGAACCCAAATACAAGTTTTGTCTCCCTTGCATTTGGATCCCAACTTCCTAGCAATTACTTTTGCATTTTTACATGAAAGTACAAACAAAGTATTGCAAGAATGATAAATAGTTGAAGGTTCTTTGCACAACTTTCTAGAAACATGAGACACGACATGATTTCTCCTAGGCGCATGAGACACAACATGATTGTGCCTAGGCTTATTTCTACTACAATCATAAGTAGAGCTGGAAACAATCATATCATGATCATAGTCTCTGTCATTATAAACATTCCTAGAAAATTTTCTATCATAAATATAGGCATGACACTTTTGAGAACTACTAGCCATAGGGCCTTCCCTTTCTCCTTATTGAGAACGGGAGCCTTTTGGCTTGTTAAGTTCTTGGTTTCCTTTCAAAAACCAAGTCCATCCTTAATTGAGGGGTGTCTACCAACAGTGTAGGAATCCCTAGCAAATTTTAATTTATCAAAATCAATTTTGCAAGTCTTAAGTTGAGCATTAAGACTTACCACCTCATCATTTAATTTAGCAATAGAAATAAGGTGTTCATCACAAGCATTAACATCAAAGTCCTTGCATCTATTACAAATGATGACATGCTCTACACATGAGTTGGTTTTATTTGCTTCTTCTAGCTTAGCATTTAATTCATCATTTAAACTCTTTAAGCTAGATATAGATTTATGGCAAGCAGATAACTCAGAAGATAGCATTTCATTTCTCTTAGTTTCTAAAGCAAGAGATTTTTGCACACTAACAAATTTGTCATGTTCCTCATACAAAATGTCCTCTTGCTTTTCTAGTAGTCTATCTTTTTCATTTGGTGATTTAGAGCATCAATTAATTCATTAATTTTCTCTACTTTGGCTCTATCTAAACCTTTAAATAAACTAGAGTAATCTACTTCATCATCGGAGGATTCTTCATCACTAGATGAAGTGTATTTGGGTGTGTTCCGAACACGTACCTTTTTCTCCTTGGCCATAAAACATGTATGACGTTCGTTGGGGAAGAGTGAGGATTTGTCGAAGGCTGAGGCAGCAAGTCCTTCGTCGTTGGAGTCGGAAGAGGAGCAGTCCGAGTCCCATTCCTTTCCGAGATGCGCCTCGCCCTTAGCCTTCCTGTAGTTCTTCTTTTTCTCCTTCTTCCCACTCTTTCCTTGTCCCTGGTCATTATCATTATCGGGATATTGAGCAATAAAGTGACCAGTCTTACCACATTTGAAGCAGAAGTGTTTTCCTCTTGTTTTATTCTTATTGGGGTGCTCTTTGCGTCCCTTGAGTGCAGTCTTGAAACGTTTGATGATGAGTGCCATCTCATCTTCGTTGAGGCCAACAGCCTCCACTTGAGCCACCTTGCTTGGTAGCGCCTCCCTGCTACTAGTTGCCTTAAGAGCAACGGGTTGAGGCTCATAGACGGGTAGTGGACCGTTTAGAGCATCATCCACGTATCGAGCCTCCTTCACCATCATACGCTCGCTCACAAATTTTCCAAGGATCTCCTCAGGCGTCATCTTGGTGTACCTGGGGTTTTCACGAATAAGGTTGACAAGATGGGGGTCAATTACAGTAAATGACCTTAGCATGAGTCGGACGACATCATGATCCGTCCATCTTGTGCTTCCATAGCTTCGGATCTTGTTGACCAGGGTCTTGAGCCTGTTGTATGTCTGAGTTGGCTCCTCTCCCCTGATCATCGTGAATCTCCCCAGTTCGCCTTCCACCAGCTCCATTTTGGTAATCATGGTGGCGTCGTTTCCCTCATTAGATATCTTGAGGGTGTCCCAGATTTGCTTGGTGTTGTCCAAGCCGCTCACCTTATTATATTCATCCCTGCAAAGTGAAGCTAGCAACATAGTAGTAGCTTGTGCATTTTTATTAATCTGCTCATTTATAAACACAGGGTTATTAGTACTATCAAAATACATCCCATTCTCTATGATTTCCCAAATACTAGGATGGAGTGAGAATAGATGACTACACATTTTATGACTCCAAAATGAATAGTCTTCTCCATAAAAGTGTGGAGGTTTACCAAGAGGAATTGATAGTAAATACACATTTGAGTTGTATGGAATACGGGAATAATCAAATGAATAGTTTTGATTAACCGTTTTCTTCTTTGAAGAGTCGTCGTCATCGTCGTCTCTTGGTGAAGATGAAGAGGCATCGCTATCGTAGTAGATGATTTTCTTGATGCGCCTCTTCTTCCCGTCCCTCTTCTTGTGACTTGAGCCTGAGTCGGTAGGCTTGTCGTCTCTTGGCTCGTTGAGGAGGGACTCCTTCTCCTTATCGTTAATCACCATCCCCTTACCCTTAGGATCCATCTCTTCGGGCGGTTCCCTTAAGTGAAGAGTACGGCTCAGATACCAATTGAGAGCACCTAGAGGGGGGGGTGAATAGGTGATCCTGTAAAAAAACACTAAATAGCTACAAAACTTAGTTATAGAAGTGTTAGTGCGACTAAGTAGTTTTGAGCGGAGTTCTTGTGGACAAAACAATCACAGAGAAAGCAACACAAGAGACACGCGATTTTATCCCGTGGTTCGGCCAAGTAACACTTGCCTACTTCCACGTTGTGGCGTCCCAATGGACGAGGGTTGCACTCAACCCCTTTCAAGTGATCTGATGATCAACTTGAATACCACTGTCTTTTCCTTTCAAGTGTTTTCCCGTTTGCGAGGAATCTCCATAATTTGGAGCCTCCCGCCCTTACAATAGAGATCACAAAGAAAGCACAGAGTAAGGTCGGGAGAGCAACACACTCAAGACTCAAATTCGCAGCACAACCACGCACACAAGTCTAGACTTGAGCTCGAAACACAACACACGAAGTTCGCAACTCAAATGGAGCTCAAATCACTAACACAATGAAGCGAATGCGCGGGAGCGAAGTCTGGATGCTTTAGAATACTTAGAGAATGCTTGGTGTTCTCCTCCATGCGCCTAGGGGTCCCTTTTATAGCCCCAAGGCAGCTAGGAGCCGTTGAAGACCAACATGGAAGGCCAATATTGCCTTCTGTCAAGTGGTGCACCGGATAGTGTCCGGTGCGCCAGGCTGGTCTCCGGTGAAAGTGCTGCAGACTGTCCGGTGGTGAAAGTGCACCGAACAGGTCTAGCACACCAGACTGTCCGGTGGTGCACCGGACAGTGTCCGATGCGCCACTCGATAGAAGGCAAGGATAGCCTTCCATGTTGATCTCCAACGGCTCCTAACTGCCTTAGGGCTATAAAAGGGACCCCTAGGAGCATGGAGGAGTACACCAAGCATTCTCTAAGTATTCTAAACCATCCAGACTCTGCTCCCGCGCATTCGCTTCATTGTGTTAGTGATTTGAGCTCTATTTGAGTTGCGAACTTCGTGTGTTGTGTTTCGAGCTCAAGTCGTGACTTGTATGCGTGGTTGTGCTGCGGATTTGAGTCTTGTGTGTGTTGCTCTTCCCAACCTTACTCTATGCCTTCTTTGTGATCTCTATTGTAAGGGCGAGAGACTCCAAGTTGTGGAGATTCCTCGCAAACGGGAAAATACACTAAGGCGCCGTTTGTTTCGTTGGAATTGAATTCCATTTTAATAATTATAGTTTAGATAAAACTAATTAAGTTCATATATTTCTATATGTAATATATTTGTATATTACCTTAAATCATATGAGAGAGATAGTTATATACTACATTCATGTTATAACAAAGCAAGTAGAAGAGTGTGCTATAAGTTGTACATCGGAAAAATATTATGTAAATCTATAGAATCAATTTCCATCTCTCACCCCATCAATTTAAGATAGGCTTATATGATAACTTTGAAAAGTGGTGGAATGTCACATTCTAAAAAATAGCCTATTCCAATAGTAAGATTCCAATTCCTCAAAATGAAAGGAAACAAACGGGGCCTAAAGGAAAAGACCGTGGTATTTAAGTTGATCATCGGATCACTTGAAAGGGGTTGAGTGCAACCCTCGTCCATTGGGACGCCACAACGTGGAAGTAGGCAAGTGTTACTTGGCCGAACCACGGGATAAAATCGCATGTCTTTTGTGTTGCTTTCTCTGTGATTGTTTTGTCCACAAGAACTCGCCTCAAAACTACTTAGTCGCACTAACACTTCTATAACTAAGTTTTGTGGCTATTTAGTGTTTGATTTTACAGGATCACCTATTCCCCCCATCTAGGTGCTCTCAGATGATGTCGAGATTCCCTACGACGCCTATCGAGGTCGGAGCCCCGCTCGGGCGAGGCAGAAGTCTTCTCGAGGTGTTGGACGAGTCATCCCTTGACGTGCACCACAATTTGGCGAAGTGGCCGCCCACGAGATTCGCGGCGGAGTAGGTGGCCGAGGCCGAGCTCGGGCGAGGCGGAGAATTCATCCGAGGTCCGAACTTGATGTCGGGCGAGGCGGAGAAATTGCCCAAGGGCCGGACTCGGCGTCGGGCGAGGCAGAGAATGCATCCGTGGGTTGGACCCGACGTCGGGCGAGGCGGAGAATTGCGCCTGAGGGCCAGTCTGCTCTGCTTGTCGTATTAGATGTCCCATCGGGGGTGGCAGGCGGCGTGCACGCACTGTAGCGGAGACGTAATCATGTTGTTGCGCCCAAATGTGATTGCCATCTTGTCAGCCACTGTACTCTGCTGCCGCGGCATGGGGTAGGTACGCGCATTAAATGTAGATGTTCCCTTCCTGTTTTCGGATGCTTCTGTCTTATCTGCCTGAGATTGGCTCGAGCGAGACGGACGGAGCGGTGACGACCTCGAGCGAGGCGGAGTTTTCTCGAGGCGGGAGACTTTCGGGGAGAGGCCAGGTTCCTCGGCTGTTTTCCCTCGAGGGTTTCATTCTTACCTCTCTGAGTGTGTTCTTCGGAGGATAATTCGGATATCCCTAATTATTACCCCGACATGTAACATCTAAATATTTGTATGCATATGAATAAGGACTTTTTTATTTTCACAATATGGAACTTGATGTTAACACTACCAGAATCAGCTTCTTTGTCGTGTGTCTGAGACACACGGCAAAGGCTATTTTACACTCGGCAAATGCTTTGCCGAGTGTAACACTCGGCAAAGAACGCTCGGCGAACTGTACATCGGCAACAGCATCTTTGCCGAGTACTTTTTGTCGGGCACTCGGCAAAGACTTTGCCGAGTGCCATTTGGCACTCGGCAAAGAAAAGTCACCGTCACGGCGCCAAGTGACGGTGACGGATCCTTCGCCGAGTGCCCACGGCGACACTCGGCAAAGGAGGTTTATTTGCCGAGTGTCTGGTGGACTGGCACTCGGCAAAGAACCCTCCAGTGGGCCCCTTTGCCAGTCCCTTTGCCGAGTGCCTTGGCAGTGGCACTCGGCAAAGATGTCTTTGCCGGTTCCCAGGTTGCCTTCTTTGCCGAGTGCCATTTTCAGCACTCGGCAAAGACGGCTTTACCGGTTCCCAGGTTGCCTTCTTTGCCGAGTGCCATGGTCAGCACTCGGCAAAGATGGCTTTACCGGTTCCCAGGTTGCCTTCTTTGCCGAGTGCCATGGTCATAGCACTCGGCAAAGAACCCTTTGCCGAGTGTTACACTCGGCAAAGTGACCAGGATGTCCCTTTTTTATTTGTTTTTGCTGTTCCATCCAAACAAACAAAAGATATATATCATTCACATCACATTATATATCAATCGCATCACAGAATGAACACATTTATCATCAACACCATATATATCACAAAGTGTCACTAATATAAGTCTCACAAATACAAGTATGTGTATTTACCAAGTCTGGATCACTAGCCAAACATCACCAACCATCACATATATATCACAAAGTGTCACTAGCCAAACATCACCAACACTCACAAGACCAAGTCTGGATCATCAACGAGGTGGGCATCTGGACTGGTTCGGCGAAGGGCTGGACGAAGCATGAGGGTTGTTCGACGCCGCCGATTGACCCTGCATAGAGAATAGATTGTATGTGTGAGAACATATGAATATATATCATGCAGTACTAAAATTTTGATACTCACAGGAGTAGTGAACTCGGCAGGGTCAGTTGCAGGGAACAACGGAGGTGGTGGAGCATGACCCTGTGCGGCGCCAAGGCTCTGCACGTACGCGAACAAATCCGCCATCCTCTTCTCCAGCTCCTCACGTTGCCTCCTCTCATCATCTAGCTGAGTCTGTAATATTTCGCCCTAATGTTACGATAATGCAAAGAGAAGATATATAAAAATCAATGAACGATGAATAGATAAGGAATAACCTGGAGTTGCTGGATACGATGCTGTGAGGTGTCCTGCCGAGGTCGTATGGCTGGGCTCGCGCTCGTGCTCCTTGCTCGCACCTGAGAGAGAGTGGGAGTGGAGGACGAGTCGATTGCCCCGTCGGCAATCCAGTACTGCCCATGCCTCTTGCCTCCTCCGACCCTCATGAGGACATCTCCGTCGATGTCCTCGGTCCTCGGATCGTAATCTGGCCCATGGACCTCCTTGGCCATTGCGGTGTACTCACTGAGTCAGCTGTGGATGGCAGGGTTGGTGTACGCCTCGGGCCCGTCATCCGGGTTGTAGGTGACGTCGGACGTCGCCTTCCCCTTGTGGGCCATGGCATATGCCGAGAACGTGGAGCAAGGCGCGCCACCATGTGCCGCCGACTGCGAGAAAACCAACGATATGGTTAGAAATCATGTCTAATCGAAAGTTATATACCTAAATAAAAAAGAGCGCGTACCCATGCTTCCGCGTATTTGCCCAGGCTGCGGCTGCCTTGATGGTGGGAGGGACCTTGCATCAGCAAACGCCGTTCCCGGCTAGCGTTGTGCGCCTCGTCCCACTCAGCCGAGCACCACCTCTGCACCATCTTCTCCCAGCACTCAGGATGCGCGGCGCACCAATGAGGAATCATCTAAAAAAATATAAGTACACCGCATATCAGAAGATAAGAATAAGCATATTTAGTACCAATAATAAAGTTTTGTATTTACCTGCAAGTACTGGTCCGCAGTCAATGACATGGTTCGGGCGTCCTTCTTGTTCACCTTCTCCCCAAGGACGGAGCCGTGGTAAGTGACGATGGCCTGGATGCGCGCCTCGTAGTGCATGTCCACGACGAGCTTCTTACAGCACGTCGTAGACACCACATCCGCCCTGGCCTCGTATCCAGCATCGCACCTGAAGAAATCCTACATACAAAGACGATGTATCCATACATTATTTAAAGAATATGCAACAAATGCGACTTATTAAACAATATAGTGCGAGGAAGACTTACCCACAGCTCTTGCTTGACCCGCTCCGCCTTGTTGTTGAATTGTCTGTCGTCCCGATCTACTGCATCGGGGGCGACGGCGTAGTGGTCGAAGGTGTACGCTGGGCTCGTCACTCCGGCGTACTCGACAAGCCCAGGGAAGTGTTCCCGGCATAGAAGGCCGAGGATGCCATTGGGGTTGCGGCCGTGACCCCCTGTAGTCTCCAAAACCATCCAAGACCTGTCGAAGTGATTAAGATGAAGTATTAGTTTCTATTATTAATTTGAACATATAATATGAAAAAGCAGCAACAACATCTAAAGTTACCTACCTCTCTCCATCGGGTCGTATGAGCGGACGTCTGTCACGAAGTATGGGTCGCTTAGGTAGGCTCGCGGGACCTCGCAGGTAGATACTCCTCGAACCTGAGGAGCCAGAACCTGAGACGTCCTGCTGAGCGGCGGCGGCGTCGTCGTCGTCCTGCTGCGCCGCATCGTCGTCGTCCTGCTGTGCCGCATCGACAGCGGCTTGCTGCTCCACCTGCTGCTGTACGGCGTCGTCCTGCTGCGCCTCCTCCTCCGTCCTACGGGTGCTCCTCCTCCCCCTCCCCCCTCCCCCTCCTCGTCCTCGTCCCACCGCCCACCATCTTTGTCCAACAACCTGCAATTAAGAGTAAACAATTAAGCATAGATAAAAAAATATGTATTTAGAAACATATGCAAAATAAATGAAATATAGCATTACATCGATTAAAAATAATCTTCATATGTGTCCGGGTTAGCCGGATCATAAGTGTCATCATCACTATCAACCATTTCATAGTCAACATCATCTGAAGGCGCAACTTCGTCATTGGCATTGCCTTCAAGTATTTCTAAGTCATTCTCATTTTGCACCTCATCATCCTCGTCATCAACAACCATTTCAATATCTACTTCCATTCCGATCGCTTCGGTTAAGTCTATCTCAAATTGCCCTTCGAGCCCATCTTCTTGGAAGAACTCTCCGTCATATGTGTCCGGGTCTAAGTTATAATCTTCATCGTTTGGAACAGGTAATTTAGCGTGCGGTGATACCTTATACACAACATCCCAACCCTTAAGATGTTGTTTCGTTTGGCACGCATATGGAAGATAATACACTTGTGTGGCCTGTTGGGCCACAATGTAGACATCGTCTCCTGTTAAGGTGGAATCCTGTCGAATTTCGACTATCCCAAGATTAGAATGTGTCCGTCTCGTAACTTCAGGGTCAAACCAATGACATTTGAATATCACTGGAGTAAGAGGTTTGGAACCATAAAAATTGAGTTCATATATTTCTTCAATTCTTCCATAATACTCGACCTCGTCAAGCCCGGGCGTAAAGACTCCAGAACACGTGGTTTTTCGATTGGCCCGACTTTGGTCGTAGCTTGTTGTGCGAAAACGGTATCCATTGACGTCATACCCAGAAAATTTCCTGACCCTATAGGCAAAGCCATTGGCTACTTGTCTCAACTCGGCACTCATAGACGGCTCTCTTTGGCCCTGCAAGTTCAAACACGCTAGATTGTTATATTATTCGCACGTAAGAGCAACTTGGAATAACAAACTAAGCACGTACCTTATGTTTAAACCAGGAAATGAAATCGGGCAATCCATTTCCCGCACCCTTTCTAAGAAGGGTATCATATTCCTGTGGAGTTGGGTCCCTTGATCGACGCCAGAATTCATGAAGAAATTGCTCCATGTATGGCGTCACCTCTTCAAGGTTGGTCAATACATATAGCATGATATGGCGCCACTCTTCATGTCTCAGGGTCTTGGTGGTCGAACCACTCGCGCTTCCGAGTTGCCCTCGAAAAATGCTGAGGTTCGATTCATTGCCGCCATCATTGTAACGAGGGGGTGGATTATGCACGCTCGGCAGTTTGTCACCATAGTAAGTTGTTGTGAAGTTTGACACCTCCTCCAGTATGTATGCCTCTGCAATGGAAGCCTTGATTTTGCATTTATTTCTACATTTCTTTTGGATACTCTTTAGACATCTCTCGATTGGATAGCACCAACGTCCCTGCACGGGCCCCCCCATTCGTGCCTCATATGGGAGATGAATAATCAAATGCTGCATCGGATTGAAGAAGACGGGTGGAAAGATCTTCTCCAGCTTACACAGTAACACGGGTGCCATCCTTTCCAAGTCTGCAATCATGGTCCGAGCTAACTCTTTTGCACAAAGCTGGCGGAAGAAATAGCTCAACTCTGCAAGCGCTAGCCAGACATGCTCAGGGACATAGCCTCGAACCATCGCCGGAAGAATTCGTTCAATCCATATGTGGAAGTCATGACTCTTCATCCCTAAGACTCGCAGAGTAGATAAGTTCACCCCCCTACTAAGGTTAGCTGCATACCCATCAGGGAACATTAACATCTTGATCCACTGTAGTACTTCCTTCCTCTGGGCCCTGCTCAGGACGAAATCGGCCTTAGGCCTTCTCCATGTCTTACCACCACTAGGCGGCTTCATCTCTTGGTTTGGTCTATCACATAACTCTGCCAGATCCACTCTTGCCTTTACGTTATCCTTTGACTTATCAGGAATCTCCATAATTGTCGCCCAAAGTGCCTCGGCGACATTCTTTTCAGTGTGCATCACGTCAATGTTGTGTGGAAGGAGCAGGTCATCATAATAGGGGAGCCGAGTCAAGCCCGACTTATGTGTCCACATATGTTGCTCACCATATCCCACAAAACCACCTTCTGGGTTGGCCACGAGACCATCTATCTGTTCGCGAACTTCGGCACCAGTCATCATTGCAGGTGGGCGGTCTGTCACCACGACACCTTTCGTAAAGTTCTTGATGTCTTGTCGGAATGCATGGTCAGGAGGGAGAAATTGTCGATGTTTATCGAATGACGAATATTTGCCACCCTTCTTCAACCAAATGAACCTAAGAGCTTCCTTGCAAACTGGGCATGGGAACTTACCGTGAACACACCAGGCACAAAATAGCCCATACGCCGGAAAGTCATGCATGGAGTACTGGTACCAAACATGCATTTTGAAGTTTGTCTTCGTAGCTCGGTCGTACGTCCATACCCCTTCCTCCCAAGCACGGACCAATTCATCAATCAAAGGCTCCATGTACACGCCCATTTTATTCCCCGGGTGTCCAGGAATTATCAACGACACGAATATGTTCTGTCTTTGAAAGCATACGCCGGGGGGGAGATTGATGGGGATAACGAACACGGGCCAACATGTGTATGGGGCAGCGGTCATTCCATAGGGATTGAACCCATCTGTGGCCAGCGCAACACGAACATGTCGAGCCTCTTTGGCTTTCTCATGGTGAATGGCATCAAAGTGGGTCCATGCTTCACCATCGGATGCGTGAACCATCTTGTCAGGATTGTATCGTTTGCCTTTTTTGTGCCATGTCATCTGTTTCGCGGATTCCTCTGTCATGTATAGACGCTGGATCCTCGGTATGAACGGAAGGTGGCGTAGGATTGTCACGGGGATGTCGAGCTGCCTCTTCTGTCCATCACCAGAGTCTACCTCCATGAACCTAGACGATTTACACTTAGGACAGTACTTTGCCTCAGTGTGTTCTTTCCTAAATAGGACGCAGCCCTTCGGACAAGCATGTATCTGCTCATACGTCATCTTGAGTGCACGAAGGAGTTTCTGTGCCTCGTACATGCTCTTTGGCAGAACGTGATCCTCCGGAAGCAGGCTGCCAATAACTGTCAACAAACCATCGAATGCGTTTCGACTCATGCTATACTGCGACTTGAACGCCATTATACGCCCAATGGCATCCAGTTGAGAAACCTTTGTCTTGCCGTGAAGGGGTTTCTGTGCCGCGTCAAACATGTCGTAGAATGCCTTTGCGGTTGCCTCTGGCTCGTCCTCCGTACGTCCTTCGGCGAACTGTGCCTCGTGATAGTCGTTCAACATGTCTCCTACCCCGGCATCAGCATCGTAATCCTCGACGCGTTGTCTCACCACCTCCTCTCTCGTGCGATGCGCTTCACCATGGAAGATCCACCGAGTATAGTCCGGCGTAAATCCATTCTTCCAAATATGTTCTACCATGGCCTTCTTTGGTTTTCTTTTCCGGTTGTCACATTTGCTGCACGGACAAGGGACTAGGCTAGCTCCTTTAGCAGCTTCGCCATATGCCCGTTCCACGAAAGCATCGGTCTTCCTAATCCATTCTGGGGTGACATCATTACGTCGAACGCGGCCCGTGTACATCCACTCACGGTCCTCCATCCTCTAACATATATAACCGAGTATAGTTTAATATAGACATGTAATGCATGTACACTACGTTCCTACCTTCTAATAGGTGAGGATAGGTCCTAATCCCACCCGCGGTTGCGTAGATGGAGTTAGTTTCCATGCTCTACTCCGATCCGAGATAGAATTTCGGCAGCACCTCCCCGCTGTTCTCCGGATACACGTCCTGGCAGGGAGAGTGTACTGTCCGGAGAACAACAGGGAGGTGACGCCGAAACTCTTTCTCGGACCGGAGTAGAGCATGGAAACTAACACCATCTACGCAACCGCGGGCTGTCCAAAAAACGTGGACAATTCGAAACTGATACATTTGTAGATATGCAAAGATCTGCATATCTACACCGTATCACTTTCGAACGGGAGACGCCTAACTGGGTTACGTGATCTACGACCATGATGCGGAAATAGAGGTTATACCTAGGGTGGCGGTGGAGTCAGGCTAGTGGGGCTGTGGCGGGTCGGTGCAGTGGCGACGCGACGTGGTGCAGGCAGACCCGCAGCGGCTAGGAAGACAAGTATCTTCTCTGTAAAAAAGAAACACAAGTCTATTAATACAAAAACCTGCAAATAACACTAACAGCACGATGGCTGACATGCACACAGTAACAAAAAATTCACCTAAAGTATACACTGCTACGCTCGTGGGATGCACACACTAACAGCACGATGGCTGACATGCATGATTCAAACTTAACAAGAACAAGTGAGCCAGCGATCTTGATCCAACACCCACCTCTGGTTTTTACCCGACCTCCAAAACAATCCAGACCACAAGGAAAGTCTCAACGCGGAGGCGGTAGCGGCAGCAGCGTCGATCGATCGGCCGGCGTCTACGGCCTACGTTCGACCTGCTGCCTCGACGGACGGCCGGCTCGATCTCGACCGATCGCCGGTCGTCGATCGGAGATCGATGGAGTTCACCGCTCCCCCGCCCGCGACCCGGTCGGGCGGCGGAGAGGAGAGGGCGGCTGCTGAGCACAACCAGCACCAGCAGCAGCAGCATGCGACGGTGGAGAAGGAGCACATGTTCGACAAGGTGGTGACGCCGAGCGACGTCGGGAAGCTGAACCGGCTGGTGATCCCGAAGCAGCACACGGAGAAGTACTTCCCGCTGGAGGGCCTCCTGCTCAGCTTCGAGGACCGCACGGGGAAGCCCTGGCGCTTCCGCTACTCCTACTGGAACAGCAGCCAGAGCTACGTGATGACCAAGGGCTGGAGCCGCTTCGTCAAGGAGAAGCGCCTCGACGCCGGGGACACAGTCTCCTTCGGCCGCGGTGTCGGCGAGGCGGCGCGCGGCAGGCTTTTCATCGACTGGCGGCGCCGACCCGACCCGCCCGTCGTGCACCACCAGTACCACCACCGCCTCCCTCTCCCCTCCGCCGTCGTCCCCTACGCGCCGTGGGCGGCGCACGCGCACCACCACCACTACCCAGCAGCTGGGCACACGGAACCAGTAACACCTTGCCTGTGCGCCACACTCTGAGTTTGTAAGGGCTGATTTGAGCCATTAAGCTTAACTTGTTGAGTTTATTTTGCTTTAGTTGTAAAATTGTCGTTTTATCTCTTTAAATAGAACTTCAAGAAGCTATCATAGCACTGCCAACCAAATCCTAATTCCAAGTTGTGGTTTTATTCCCCAACATTTGGTATCACAGCACGGGGGGCTTTTCACCTAGAGGATGTCGACCTCGTCTGGCCTTTGAAAGGGAGCAGTAGCCGCCGTGGATGCCACGAAGCATGCGGCATGCTTTGCATCGCCCCGGCAAAGGAGACGACAATGCAAGCAGCTGAGGTGTTCAGAGCAGCGCAGGCCAAGGCCAAGGCTGCAGCCACTGCTGCCGTTGCCCCTGCCCTACCGTGGAGGATGACGACGACGAGAAGCCAACACACATGTCGTAGAGCCCTCATAGGCTCCACGTCTCACGTCGCCAGAGCTATGGCTGCCCGTCATCCACCAGGTGATCAAAGAGTTCTGGAGGGCACGTCATGGTTGATGCTCATTGACGAACAACAAGGGAAGTTCGGTGATGAAGGTGAAGATGAAGGCCCAATAGCTTTGGGATGTTGTTGAATTCACGACGCCGGCTTCCACGACAATCGACAAGCGTTTGAAGCCGTCCTCGCTTCCATTCCAGCAAATATGGCTGCTACGCTCGTGGGACAAGCCAATCGTGAAGCATGCCAGGGACTCCATCTTGACACACATCAACGTCGACCGTGTTCACAAGGCCACCTTTCATAAGCTACACCTATACCGGGACTGCCTAGCATTCCACCATGAGGAGGACATTGATGCCTTTGCTCTTCGCCCCTGCGGCCTAGTACAAAAGTTGATCCGACATGGTAATGACGACGTTGATGAGCAGAAGTCGATGGGGTGGTACCTGTGCATCGTCTCAAAGTATACCTAGATTGCTCTAGCCTCTAGCGAACCACGATGACACATATCTAAAATTTGGTGGAATTGACAAGCCGCACACACAGGATATTCTACATCTGGCACCGTCGTGGGAGCCTCCTCGCCACAATAATCAGCCATAGCCACCTGTACATGCTACACTTGAAGGTGGCCCGACCACTCTACCTTGCTACCCACTGCAATAATGAGGTATAAAACTGGCACAAGTGCTTCGGGAATATACCAGCTGGGAGGCCGAGTGCGCGACGACGGCGGCGGTGGTCGCCACGGGCGCGCGACGACGGTGGTGGGCGCGACGGTGCTCGCCGTGCGCGACGACAGCGGTGGGCGCGACGGCCGTGGGCGCGGCGAGCGCGAGCGGCCGGCGGTGCTCGCCGCGGGCGCGACGGCGGGTGGCGGCGCGACGGCGGGCGGCGCTGCTCGCCGCGGGCGCGACAGCGGGCAGCGGTGCTCGCCACAGGCGCGACGGCGGGCGGCTTGACGGCGGGCGCCTCGACGGCGGGTGGCGGCGCGAGGATGGGCGGCTCGACGGCGGCGCGGCGTGACGGCGGCGAGCGAGCGAGCGTGAGAGAGAGAGTGAGAGAGAGTGAGAGCGTGAGAGAGAGACGCGGGCGCCGTAACGCTATTAAAACGTTCTTTGCCGAGTGCCCGCGATCCGGCACTCGGCA
Organism: Zea luxurians; assembly: GCA_029449295.1. Lineage (NCBI taxonomy): Eukaryota > Viridiplantae > Streptophyta > Magnoliopsida > Poales > Poaceae > Zea > Zea luxurians. The sequence continues at coordinate 89,360,262 of JAOPSE010000006.1, read as the reverse complement.
AAGATTTTTTAAAAATTAAAAAATAAACTTTGCCGAGTGCTGGATCTCCGGCACTCGGCAAAGTCACCTTTGCCGAGTGCTGGATCTCGAGCACTCGGCAAAGATGTGTTGTACAGACTTTGTCGAGTGCCCAAGGACAGGCACTCGGCAAAGTTGTCTTTGCCGAGTGCTAACTGGACAGCACTCGGCAAAGTATATTTTATTTTTTTTATTTTTGGCAACCAAACTTTTTGTGGTGTGTTCCTATACTATGTAGACCTACAAGTACCATTTTGGTATAATTATAAAAGTGTTTTTTATAACTATTAGATTTAGTTCATTTATTTGAATTTCTTCGGAAAATTTAGATTTGAACTGTAGGTCACTCGAAACTTGGAAAACCGTGCATTCAAAAATGATATTCATGTTACTTAGCATAAGTTACGACCGATTCCAGGAGCGGACCGGAAACTTCGAGCAACATGCTCACTAAACATGGCCGTGAACTTGCCATCCACATGTTTAAAAATTGTATAAAACACAAACAAAGTCAGAAAATCCTGAAACTTGTCCACGTGTCATGATATCATATGTACAGGCTGCGATAAAAATTTTAGAATGTTTGGAAAAAGTTGTGGGACACTATGTGTAGAAACCTAGGAGAACTACATTGAAACTCTATGATTTCATGTGTAGTTCTCTTAGGTTTTTACACATAGTGTCCCACAACTTTCTCCAAACATTCTAAAATTTTTATCGCAGCCTGTACATATGATATCATGACACGTGGACAAGTTTCAGGATTTTCTGACTTTGTTTGTGTTTTATACAATTTTTAAACATGTGGATGGCAAGTTCACGGCCATGTTTAGTGAGCATGTTGCTCGAAGTTTCCGGTCCGCTCCTGGAATCGGTCGTAACTTATGCTAAGTAACATGAATATCATTTTTGAATGCACGGTTTTCCAAGTTTCGAGTGACCTACAGTTCAAATCTAAATTTTCCGAAGAAATTCAAATAAACGAACTAAATCTACTAACGATTGAAAACTCTGTTAAAATTGTCCACAAATGATACATGTAGGTCTACATAGTGTAGGAACATACCACAAAAATTTTGAGAAACAAAATAAAAAAAATAAAAATATACTTTGCCGAGTGTCTATAGATGACACTCGGCAAAGTATGCTTTGCCGAGTGCCTACTATGTGGCGCTCGGCACAGAACCTCTTTGCCGAGTGCCAGCCGTTGACTCTCGGCAAAGACTGACGGCCGTCTGCTTTGGGACGGCCGCTGACGGCCGTTTGCCGAGAGCTCCCTTTACCGAGAGTTTGACACTCGACAAAGTTGTCATTGCCGAGTGTCGCCCTGTGCCGAGTGTTCAGCACTCGGTAAAGGTCGCTTTGCCGAGTGCCTAGCTTTACCGAGTGCGGCACTCGGCAAAGAATACAACACTCGGCAAAGCCTGCGATTCCGGTAGTGTAATGGCGCTACAAAGCACATACTCTTGTAGTTGTGCAATATAAATCTACGAGTTATCATGTTTAATCCAGATGCTTTATTTTATCACGCATTTTTCCGTTTACTAACCTGTCGATAATGTCAATACTGATGATTATCTTTTTGAGCATTTTACCATACAGTTGAGATGCGACCTTCATTTGTGACTTGTGAGAGAGCAATAGGGAACCATACAACTACCATGCTGGTAAAATTAAAGAGAAATATGGGCAAGAGCAAGAGCAAAGCGTCGCAAGTAGAAAGACATAGAAGTACGGAGAAATGGTTAAGAAATAAAAATCTGAAGTAGCAAGTTGGAACTGCAGTAGCTAGAACAGATATTAAAGGGGAAAACAAGACACGTTTTAGCTTTGAATCATCCAATATACACATCGTAGCACAAATGCAGATAAAAAGGTGTGGAACCCTAGCTGGCTAGCTTGAATTGAATAGTAAGAACGAGGAAGAAATCAAATTTCAATTTCACCTCAGAGGAAGCGTTTGGAATCAGGCATCGTGATCGTCAAGGTGTATGAACAGACTGTGCTCTCCGCCGCAGTTCTTTTTTTCGCCTGAATGTTTGTACCGGAAAAAGCAAGTGTTGTTCGAGAATGAAGCAGGTTGTGTCTATTCTCTATTGTAAAACACACAGGCTCTTTGCTTTTTTTAATGAGGCCAAGGACGTTAGGCTAGACACGCGGTAGCCGATGGACCTCACTAGGAGCTCCTGTTGTAGCCAGCTAGCATATAGATCTTTCATTTTTTTCCTATAAGTTACGGTCACCATTCAAGTGCTATCTTATAGTCCTTTTTTTAAGCTACGTGGCCATCGTCCCTGACCAAGATTAGACCCAAAATTCGTTTTGTAGAGATTAGTTCTTAGTAAAAATTTGTTAGATATTGATATCCATGATTTTTTTTCTAGGATATCATTGTGTACGAAGGAAAACAGTAGGCGCGTGATTTTTTAAAGCAACGGCCATCTCGCTTCAAATTAAAACGAGTTGTTCAGACTGCTTTTACAATTTATAAAGACAAAATATTATATAAACAGCGGAATTCGGTACAGATTAAACGAAACTGAACAGTCTGCAAAATCTGTTGTTGAAATTATGCGATTGAAATTTACCAATTTCAGATATCACCAAATGTTCGTCACGAATTCACCCCCATTGATGGTTACAACCAGACTGCCATGACCGAAACCGCTCGGTGGAGAGCAAAGGTGCTGATAACGTGTTAGAGCGCAGTGAAAACGAGACTCAAGAGAATAACAAAATGACAGTCGTGTCTTTATTGCAGCAGGGGTTATGTTTATATACATATGAAGGGGTGAGTTCCCAAGGGGTGTGTCCCTTGGGAATTATCTGTCGCACCCCTTGGATTGATCATAAATACAATAATTTGTAACACTGAGCACGAACGATTTGTCCTTTTGATTACTCATCATACATCAACCTATTATACCCGGTTCCTCGCCCAGTCTAAAATCTACTCAGCCCACGTCACAGAGGACTCACAGTCAAAGACTGAAAGCTCCATCGTGATAAGCTCACAAGAAATGGAACGGAAACAACCATAACGCACCACGTCATCCCTCCCGCCCATCCATACCAACTGCGTAGCGACGCCTGGACCAACAAGCTGAGCCACTGCTCAGTCCAGGACCAGGCGGAACGCGTCGTCGGCTCCCGAACAGCTCGCGATGAGATCGAAGAGCACGTCCGGCGGCACGTCGTCGACGACACCGTACAGCAGGTCGAGCTCTCCCGCATCGTTCTCCGGCGCGACGACGATCTCGTGCTGATCAGGCACGAGGTTGTAGTGACGCTTCAGGAGGTCGTCGATCGGGTTCTCATCCGCCATGAGGTCGGCCACCAGCTCCGCGCGGCCTCCGCTGCTGCATCTCCTCCGCCCGCTGTTATCTCCTATACTGATCAGCTCGCGCTTGCGCTTGTCCTGCACACCGCGGACAACGTCCTCCAGGCCGTCTCTGTCCATGTCGTCCTCGTCGCCGTCATGGGGCGTGATCATGAGCGAGCTCTTGAGGCGGCGGCTGAGCGTCTCCTCCTGGCGGAGGATCTTGGACCACGTCTCCGTCTCCTTGGCGCTCATCTTCTGCTGCAGGCGCTTGGACTGCCACACGAGCTTGCGCATCTGGTCGAAGCGCGGGCTCATGTGCTTGATCACCGAGCTGAGCAGCGAGATCTTCCACGCCTTCTTGAGGTCGTGCGGCTTCCGGTACGGCGGCGCGCCCTGGTGCGCCTGGACCTCGCCCTGGGAGCCCCACCAGGCCTCCTTCCCGGTCGGCCACCACGGCGGCGCCAGACCGCGCTCCAGCGGGAAGCTCCGCTGCGGCGGCACGCAGTGCTGGATGAGCGCCGAGAGCACGGACCCCAGCGTGCTGTCCTGGATGTCCTGGAGGCGGTGCAGGCAGGACGCGGGCCCCGGCGGGCTCTCGCCGGTGGGCGCCGTGACGAGCGCCATGGGCCCGGCCCGGTCGAAGCTGACGTTGTCCTTCCACCAGCCGCGTAGGCTGTCGGAGGAGCCCGACATGGGCTCGCCGGCCTCGTTGATGACGCCGTACACGAACCCGCGCGCGTTGCACGCCTCCATCATCTTGAGCATGTGGCGGAGGACGCCGTCCTGCGCGCGCAGCATCGCCTTGCGCCGGCACCGCACCTCGGGGGCCTCCACCTCCTCCTCCTCCTCCTCGTCCTCCCCGTGCGCGCCCGCGGTCGGTGGCCCGAGCGGCCTGGACGAAGACGGCCCCGCCCCGCCGGCGGCACTGAAGACGTCCGCGCGGCACTCCAGCCTGTTGAGCAGCATCTGGTCCCTCCACATGCGGCGCTTCAGGTCGGAGATCTGGATGGACTCCGAGTCGCTGAACTCCTCCTGCGCCAGCAACTGATGAGCTACCTCGAACGCTTCTTCGCCTGCGGGGACAGCGCCGCCTGCACCGTGCGCGACGTCGTGCTCCATTGCCGACTCAGAGAAAGGATGACTCCGGCCGTGGATGCCGAGATTCAAATATATAGAATAAACGAAGTAAGCACTCTGTTTTCCTCGCAAAAAAAAAAGTATGTACTCTGCTTGTATAGTCGGCGGCGTCTCCTGAGCTGTGCTGAGCTGAGCTAGATAGACAGGACAGCAGGTAAATGGTTGCACCGGCGTGGAGAGGATTTGCACCGGCGATGATAAGTTCAGAACTGAGAAGAGAGCCAAAGATCAGATAGGACACGCATATGCATGGTGTTAATGTCGTGACTCGTCGCGTGGCTCCGCCGCAACGGCCCGGAGACGGTGGCCACGTCGTCTCGGAAATGGAGCGCGTACATAGGCTCCATTTGTATAGCATCTATAGCTTCGTATACAGCGGTAAGCTAGCACATGGTCGGGTTGCCTCGCAAATGTGCGCCCAAGTTACCCGTCGGACTTTTACAGGCTGCGGGACTTGCGCGGAGGTGCGTGAGATCAGGTTGCATTGCAGCCACACCTGCAGCTTATTTTTGGGCTCATCTGTTTTATGTATGGGCAGCACAAGAGAGTTCCAGTTCCAATTCCACCATCCACATGGCGGCGCTGTCCTCTTTCTGGTCACGGCGCTGCCGCACAAGTTTCTGTACCGTGTAACCAGTTGGTCATACATGGACGTGCGGCAATCTAGTAGTTTGGGCGGCCGATTTGTGGTTGGACGATTGGAGCCAGCCGACATGCCTGTGTCCCCGCCCCCTGGTTCTATAGACGGTGAAATGGGTCGCACGTTTCACGACACTGGCAATAGCATTATTAGACATTACTAGTTGTGTATCCTTACGTTGTCACGAAAATTAAGAATTAGTAAAAAAAATATAGATACGAAAAAAAAACATCACTATGATACACAAAATTCATGTGGCAAAAAGTTACTTGTGGGAAATATTTTTGGCTATTCATCCCATCTCATGGGAAATACTTTTTGGCTATTATTACAAAATTCAGTTTGCTACTTATAGGAAATACCGTTGATACAAATCCACATGCTTATTCATCGAACCACTGATTTGAACCTTCAAGCTACTCATGATAAATACTCTTAGATACAAAATGAGGCATGCAATACATACTAAGTACCAAATATCATAGCTTGCAAAAAGGCAAGCGCATTGATAAAATATTAGTACCAACAATTACATGAAAACAAACAACATATATATTATCATCAATCTCAATATTTTATAAATTCTTTGTCGACAATTAATACAATGTTTCTTTCGGTTTTACATCAGCTATTCAGACTTCATCCCACTGTTGGATCAGCTCTCCCATTTACCACAACAGATTCATCGCTTAACACTGAAAAAAAAATCAAGGAGACTAGATTTTGCTCATTTGTTTAGCCTTTAACGAGAGCTTGATTTTGTCACATCGATATGTCAAACAAGAAAAAAAACTTCAATTTTTAGTGCAGTGTGCAAATTGTACATGAAATGCCATTAATAGAACAATTCAATTTTTTAAGTAATAAATGCAAATATCTGAAAAGACTGAGATTGTGCATAATAGTATAGTTGTAGAAAAATGAATAGAGGTACTATAGTTGTAAAAAAGTATCGATGATAGTTAGTTCTAACGCCATTCTTTTGTGTCTCTTAATAGTACCACTATCCAACTGTAGCTCGACCTATTTTTTCTTTCGCTTGGACGAAGACAAAGAGCAGTGTTGCTTTCAATTTTTAGTGTAAGTCTTCTCGCAACAGCAGCTGGGGTTACTGCTTCAGCTCATGTTCGAATAGCCTGAGATCGCTACGATGGCTTCAGGGGGGATGTCCTAGGCGCTCCTGGATGGCACGTTGTAGATGATGGTCGGGCCCATCGAGAGGATGCCCTCGAAATGAGAGATCATTCCTGTAGTAAGGGTTGATGTGGAGAGCAGCATGCATGCCGACGACGAATCTATGCTCGGTTGCGTGAATAGCTTCTCTGGTCGAGTTACGTCCAATGTTGTCTGTCACTTTGATACTAGATTCGAAGCAGTTCACCGTATGCCAGCTGAGCATGATATGCTCGTCCCAGCTCATGAGGTGGCCCTCCCCTATTGTTCCTCTAATCCTCCAACTACTAAACCTTCAGCGCCACCCTCTATCTCTATCTGCATGTTTATGGGAGAATCTTATGCTTCCAGATCGAATCTTCAATCGAGAAGATAGGGGGTTTCGACCGTTGTGATTAGTCTCAAACTTGTGATGTCATCTATCGATGTCCTGCATCTTAGACACATGAAGATTAGACCAAATCCAAAGATGACTTAGAATCACAGCCTTCAAAGACAGATGAACTAATTTCCCTCTTAATTCCCTCCAATCCACCTCAACTCTCTTATCACCAAACCAGTCCTAAAATAGATTTTTCCCAGTGTGTATTAATTTTCAATAATAGTTCATAATTTGAGGGCTAAGAGAAGCAAAAAGATTATTCTCATAAGATTGATGTATATGACAAATTTCACCAAAACTAACATCTTATTCGGTGGCATAAGGCTAAAAATGCTACCAAAAATATAGATGAATAATTATTGTCAACATTCTTTTAGAAATAATCAAGTCACCGGTTCTTTGCTTATGTACTTAGCATTATTGGAAGGTAATCGTCTAGACTAATTACTATCACAGAAAACTTCCCCTTCCATGTCCTGCACAAGTACCCACCCACATGTATTAGCGTGTTGTGTATGGAAGCTGCCGAAGAGGAAATCTCCGGCCGGGTGGCGGAATGCACCCGCCCTAAGTCCTAAGATGAGGAGGGGCCTAAGCGTTTTGCCTGTCTGCTAAACCATGAACGAACACACAAGGATTTAGAGTGGTTCGGGCCGCCGGAGCGTAATACCCTACTCCACTGTGTGATGTATTGAGCTTGAGAGCTTGTATGAACTTGTGAGCCTGAGCTGGGTCTAAGTGAGTGTGTCTGTGAGCTTAAAGATGAGCTTGTCTAGTGCCGTTGCATGCCTCCCCTTTTATAGCTCAAGGGGGGCACGTACAAGAGTGCTGAGCCCCGACATGTGGGCCCAGGAACATAACAGATGTAATACTTGGAGCTTCTAATGCTGGTTGCTGGGGCAATCTCCTTGCGCCTTGATATCTGCGATCTGTGTAGCATTGGCGTACAGGGGAAACTTCCCTGGTAACGTACAAGTGATGGTGGGCACAGTGCACATCGCAACACGGGCGTACTGTTCGGCAATGGAATGGATAGGAAGGCCACCTACAGGATGGCCTAGACGCTGCCTGCCAGCTGAGCGGACAGGACACATTAAATGCTGAAGGGGCACATCGCCTGTCAGCGGAATTGTCGGACGACGCGTCTTTTTCGCAATAAATGCAGAGACAGCGCGGCCCAGAGGCCTTACGTCAGGCTCTGCCTGCTGGCTTACGTCACGCGCAGTAGGCCACGTGGTAGCATCAGGTCTCCGCCTAGGCGGGGAGCAGCAGCGTTATGCGGACAGGTCCGCACCAGGCTGGGCCTGGACACACGTCGGCACCGGACCCCTGCCTGAGCAAGGCCTGGGTATTTTCTGCCCCAGAGTCCCGGGGCCCGGCTGAGGGTAGTCCGGACCCCACGACGTGGGTCCTGGACCTTGCTCCAGAGGTTCGGTCTATATGTACAGAGGTCTGGTATTTTCCCATGGGGGTCCGGACCCACTGTTGGCATCTTGAAGTGTATCGTTTTCTCTGGCCACATGACGACCCTGGGGCCATCCACGTGGCGGAGTCGGTTGCTGTTCGCCACGTGACTAGAGATAGTCGTGTGGGCTCCGCGTCTTCACGTTGTAGTAAGGGGTACCCCTGATTCAGGGTACCAACAGAAGCAATGATGGTTGCAGAATTGTAAGTGAAATCTAAAGAAAAAAATCATGGCAACTCCTTAAAAAGTTGCAAGGGAAGTACAGAGACAGTGAACAAGAGATGGGCTCGATGAATTCTCCCCATATTAGTCCTAGTGAAAGGTGCCTAGAGGGAGGTGAATAGGCAAGTTAAAACTTTTTCAACAAAAATTAGAAACAAACTGGGTAAAACCAGTTCAACAGGTATCAAAACCGGTTCAACTGGTTTGCACGAGCTCAACTAAACGATGATATATAAAACTGAATTGCTCTCAAAATTCACCCAGTTAACTTTGGAAATGAGATGTTCTAAATGATCCACAGGGTTCAAAGTGTAGATCTAAGAAGGGCACTTCTCAAAATCCACACACCAAAAAGATATGAACAAATCTTGCACGGAAGGGTGAGAGAACAAAGAACACGAACAAACACAATGAACAAGAACACAAGAGGCACAAGATTTATCCTGAGGTTCGGTCACACCACAAAAGGTGCCCTACTTCCTCGTTGAGACGCCCATAAAGAGCTGGGTCTCTTTCAACCCTAATCCTCCCTTTGCCGACCACAAAGGTTAAGCTCACACACTAATCTTTGCTCAAACGAGCGGGTAATACAAACTTTCTTGTGGTCTTCCATAAGATTTGGAGACACACAAGAGACACCTAGTCGTCTAGGAGCTAGAAGCTCCAAGGGTAATTGTCGGGGACCATAATTAGGGGTACCCTCAAGACTCCTAAATCTCAGCTGGTAACCCCCATCAGCACAAAGCTGCAAAGGCCTGATGGGTGCGATTAAGTCAAGGATCGGTCCATTCGAGGGACGCGATAACGCCTCGCCCGAGCCCAGCCTCGGGCAAGGGCAGCCGACCCCGGAGGATCTACGTCTCGCCCGAGGACCCCCTCCAGCAACGGACACACCTTCGGCTCGCCCGAGGCCCAGTCTTCACCAAGAAGCAACCTTGGCCAAATCGCCACGCCAACCGACCAAATCACAGGGGCATTTAATGCAAAGGTGGCCTGACACCTTTATCCTGACGCACGCCCTCCAGTCGACAGAGCCGAAGTGACCGCAGTCACTTCGCCGCTCCACTGACCGGTCTGACAAGAGGACAGCGCCGCCTGCGCCGCTCCGACTGCTGAGCCACTCGACAGAGTGAGGCTGACAGCAGCCATGTCCGGCCTCAGGCGTCATAGGAAACTCCGCTTCGCCCGACCCCAGGGCTCGGACTCGGGCTCAGCCCCGGAAGACGACGAACTCTGCTTCGCCCGACCCCAGGGCTCGGACTCGAGCTCAGCCCCGGAAGACGACGAACTCCGCTCCGCCCGACCCCAGGGCTCGGACTCGGGCTCAGCCCCGGAAGACGACGAACTCCGCTTCGCCCGACCCCAGGGCTCGGACTCGGGCTCAGCCCCGGAAGACGACGAACTCCGCTTCGCCGGACCCCAGGGCTCGGACTCGGGCTCAGCCCCGGAAGACGACGAACTCCGCTTCGCCCGACCCCAGGGCTCGGACTCGGGCTCAGCCTCGGAAGACGACGAACTCTGCTTCGCCCGACCCCAGGGCTCGGACTCGGGCTCAGCCCCGAAGGACGACGAACTCTGCCTCGCCCGACCCCAGGGCTCGGACTCAGCCCTGGCCTCAGCCGATGGTCTCCGCCTTGTCCGACCCGGGGGCTCGGACTCGACCTCGACCTTGGAAGACAGACTCGACCTCGACCTCGGAGGAGCCTCCACCTCGCCCAACCTAGGGCACGGACCGACCACGTCAACAGGAGGCGCTATCATTACCCTATCCCGAGCTGACTCAGGCTACGGGGAACAAGACCGGCGTCCCATCTGGCTCGCTCCACTATACGAGTAATGATGGCGCCCCGCACGCTCTTTGACGACGGCGGCTCTCAGCCCCCTTACGGAAGCAAGAGGACGTCAGCAAGGACTCGACAGCCCCGACAGCTGTCCTTCCGCCAGGCTCCAGCGCTCCTCCGACGGCCACGACACCACACGAACTGGGTGTCAAAACCTCTCCGGCTGCCACGATGGCATGTACTTAGGGCGTTAGCTCTCCTCCACTAGACACGTTAGCACACTGCTACACCCCCCATTGTACACCTAGATCCTCTCCTTACGCCTATAAAAGGGAGGTCCAGGGCCCTCTTACAGAGGGTTGGCCGCGCGGGGAAGGACGGGACGGCGCTCGCGCAAGGCCGCTCGCTCCCTCCCGCATGGACGCTTGTAACCCCCTACTGCAAGCGCACCCGACCTGGGCGCGGGGCTAACACGAAGGCCGCAGGTTCCACCTCCCACGCCTGTCTCCCTCCGGCTGCTCTCCCCCCTTCGCGTTCCGCCTCGCGCCGACCCATCTGGGCTGGGGCACGCGGCGAGAATTTACTCGTCGGTCCAGGGACCCCCCGGGTTTCGAAACGCCGACAGTAATGAATCCACAAAGAACTCGATGTAGTAACAAAGCTCAAATGAAGAAGAGCAAGAGGGATTTAGAGATGAAGCACAAAAACCGTAGCTCTCAAACTCACTCAAAGGTTTCTCTCCAAAGATTTGAAATGAGAGAAGCAAGAGATGTGTGTGAGAGAGTGGGAGGTGTTCTTCAAGTTAGAAATGTAGTTTGGGTCGTGCTCTTGTGGGGAGAGAGGTATGAGTGAGTATATATAGGTGGGGCTTCAAAACTAGCTGTTTTTCACTTTTCTACCCAAAAATCGGTTGAACCTCTTTGGGGGGCGGTTGAACCGCCCCTAGCAGACTGTCTGGCAGTCTGATTGTCAGACTGACTGGCAGACTGACGTGCAGCCTGACCAAGTTGACCAAACCGGTTGAACTGCCCATGGGGCGGTTGAACCGCCCCTGACGACTCTGTCGACCTGTTCGTCAGTCTGACTGGCAGACTGTTGGTCAAAGGTCAGAGGGGTCAAAGACCAGTTGAACTACCCCTTAGGACCAGTTGAACTGGTCTTGACCAGAGAGTTCATGAGAGAAACCCCAGTTCAACTGGCCCAGAGGCAAGTTCAACTGGTGTATAATCAAAGAGGTCCACAGTTGAAGTTGAAGTTTAGCTATAGTTGAGAAAGCTTAACTGTAGTTGAAAAAGCTCAACTGCAGTTGAAAGAAGTTCAACTCAGCTGAAGTTCAGCTCAGCTAAAAAAGCTCAACTGCAGCTGAAGAAGCTCAACTACAGCTAAAGAAGCTCAACTCAGCTGAAGTTTAGTTCAGCTGAAAGAGCTCAACTTACTTACCTAAATAGAAGTGGTATCAGAGCAAATGTTGACTGTAGGACAAAACCTAGATATAAATGGACAAAATCCTTACCTACTTACCTTACTCTGATTCATTCTATACTTATCTTATCTTGATCCTGTCTCACCTTTTGCTATCATACTCTAATTACTCTTATCTTTTTCACTCTAAGACAAGATGGGTTTCACACCTTGGAATCCTACATTTATGACATTCGTAAGAGATAGGGAACCTAAGACGAAATTAAAACTATTTTCTCTATTTAAAAAAGTTGGATGATTGTTCTGATGATAAATGCCTGAATTGCTTCTTTGATTGATTGAGATATTATAAATAGACATCTTAGCATGTACCACCATAGGGTAATGAATTAGCTTTGGTAGGTAAAACATTAATCTGCTTAGCTAATAAATCCCCCAAAGTAACATGCCTCATAATTTCCTGCCTTGTCTACAATCCTTTCTCTCTTACTATATGTTTCTAACTCAGATGGTCAATACCAGGAAGGGTGGTGGAATTGATATACCTCCCAATCGACACACTCGGAGGATATTTAGACAACCACAACAACAACAACCTGAGATGGATCCTCCACAGCCTCCACCAGTCGGAAATGATCCCGTAGTTGCAGCCCAGATGCGGATAATGCAACAGATGGCAGACACCATGGTAGATATGCACATGCAGATGCGGCAGGAACACCAGGAGCTGCGCCAAGAGCGAGAGGAGATACGCCAGGAGATGCGCCAAGAGCGAGAGGAGATACGCCAGGAGAGAAGGGCGCAACATCAACAGCAACAGCATCAAGCACCACTGCCTCCACCCCCACCACTAGTTCCACCCTGGGACAAGCACCGGGAGTTCATGAGCCATAAGCCACCGACATTTGCTAACTCTCCTGACCCACTGGTCGCGGATGATTGACTGAAGTCTGTAGAGAAGATGTTGAATATTGCTCAGTGCTCTGACCGGGAGAAGGTTCTCTATGCTTCTACTCGTCTGATAGGTCCTGCTGCCGATTGGTGGGATTCATACACTGCTGCCCACGATGCTGCTGATACTATCATATGGGCGGAATTTTCTACTCAGTTCAGAAACTACCATATTCCCGCTGGACTGATGAAGATTAAGAAGAAGGAATTTCTGTCGCTAAAGCATGGGAGCATGTCAGTCAGCGAGTACCGCGATAAGTTCATCCAGCTATCCAGATATGCACCGGATGAAGTTGCTGAAGGTGAGAGGAAGCAGGAGCACTTTATTGAAGGACTCAATGGACCTCTGCAGTATGCTCTAGTGGCACATACATTTCCATCATTCCAGAGGCTGCTCGACAAGGCCCTAGCTATTGAACACAAGCGTGTTCAACTAGAAGATTTGAAGAGGAAGGCAATATCCTAGGGACAGGGAAGCAGCAGTGTTTGTCCTCGCTACAGTTCACCCCAGGGTACACCAGTTCGCACTGGACGAGGCCAACGCCCAGTGCAGCACTCACCTCAGGGGACTCCACCGACTCGTCAGGCTACCTCCACTGGCACCCCAACGAAATTTTTAGGACAGAGTGCAGGCACTACTTGCTACAAGTGTGGGAAGACTAGGCATTATGCAAATGTTTGCCCATTGAGGATTGCTACTACCCAGTTCAGAACAAGCAGCAGACTCCGGGATCTGGCAATGGATTCTCTATTGCCAGGGTTAATCAAGTCAGCACTGATGCTACTCCTGATGGGGATGACATCGCACTTGGTATGTTTTACATTAATGCAATTCCTGCAACAATACTATTTGATTCTAGTGCTACACATTCATTTATGTCTGCTCGATATGCCAACAAAAATAGTTACCACTGAAAATTATGAAAACACCAATGATAGTAATTACACCCAAAGGGCCTGTTGAGGCAAATCATATGACATATAAATTGACATTGACAATTATGGGAAGAGAATTCGGGGCTACCGCTATAATATTAGAGGCAAGCAGCATAGATCTAATCCTTGGTATGTCATGGTTAAGAAAGGCAAAGGCCATTATACACTGTGGTAGGGGTACAGTAGAACTCACCAGCCCTAAAGGAGAAAATTTAACATTGAAATTACCGTAACTACCTCTACCAGACGTGCGGCATTCTTCGTAGATGTGGAGTTTGTTGGAAACAACATCCGTGTGGTTAGGGATTTTCCGGATGTCTTTCCAGAGGAGTTACCAGGGATGCCACCAGATAGGGAAGTTGAGTTTGTTATTGATCTCTTATTTGGGACTGCTCCCATTTCTAAACGGCCATACAGGATGTCTGTAGAAGAGTTAAAAGAACTTAAGAAGCAGTTAACAGAGTTACAAGAGGCTGGGTACATTCGTCCGAGTTCCTCACCTTGGGGAGCGTCGATCCTGTTTGTACAGAAGAAGGATGGATCACAAAGGATGTGTGTGGACTATAGATCCCTTAATGATGTTACTGTGAAGAACAAGTATCTGTTACCCCTCATTGATGATTTATTTGATCAGATGAGAGGTGCTAGGATATTCTCGAAGATTGATCTCCGATCGGGTTACCATAAAATGAAGATTAGGCCTTCTGACATTCCCAAGACAGCTTTCTCAACCTGATATGGTTTATATGAGTTCATGGTTATGTCATTTGGACTAACTAATGCACTAGCTTATTTTATGAATCTGATGAATAAGGTGTTCATGGAGTATCTGGACAGATTCGTCGTAGTATTCATCGACGATATTCTTATTTATTCCAAGAGTGATAGTGACCATGAGGAACATCTGAGATTGGTGCTACAGAAGCTACGAGATAATCAACTCTACGCCAAGTATAGCAAATGCGAGTTCTGGATTGACGAGGTGTCATTTCTTGGACATATTATTTCTAATGGAGGGATATCAGTGGATCCTGCTAAAGTCAAGGAGATAATGGCGTGGAGCGTACCCACTACAGTTACTGAGATCTGGAGTTTCTTGGGACTTGCAGGATACTATCGAAGATTTATTGAAGGATTTTCTAAGATTGCGAAGCCTATGACCTCACTTCTGGAGAAGGGAAGAGAGTTTAAGTGGGACGAGAAGTGCCAAGATAGCTTTGATCAATTAAAGAGGAGATTGATGTCACCCCCAGTGTTGGTTATGCTAGATCTACAGAAGGGATTTGACATTTATTGTGACGCCTGCGGTCAAGGCTTGGGATGTGTGCTTATGCAAGAAGGACATGTGATTGCCTACGCGTCTCGTCAGTTGCGGAAACATGAGTTGAATTACCCCACTCATGACTTAGAACTGGCAGCCGTAGTGCACGCACTTAAGATATGGAGACATTACATTATGGGAACTAAGTGCCAAGTGTACATGAATCATAAGAGTTTGAAGTATATATTCACTTAGAAGGATCTCAACCTTAGGCAACGCCGATGGTTGGAGCTCATAAAGGATTATGATTTGGAGATTCATTATCACCCGGGTAAGGCGAATCTGGTTGCAGATGCCTTGGGTTGGAAGGAACACGTCCATGCAGCTATTGTTGCCCAGATACCCGATGAGATCGTTGAGGATTTTAGGAGACTTAACCTGGGAATAGTTGCACATATGGAAGGAGTCACTATTGATGTGGAATCTACCTTGGAACAAGAAATTCATAAAGGTCAGATTGGTGATGCTAAAATACAAGAAATTAAGGATCTTATTACTGAAGGTAGAGGTCCAGAATTCATGGAGGATGAGCAAGGCACAGTATGGTTTAAGGACCGGATATGTGTTCCTGATATTGATAGCCTTCGTGAGACTATACTGAAGGAAGCCCATGATTCTGATTACTCTATTCACCCTGGTAGCACTAAGATGTATCAGGATCTGAAGCAGAAGTATTGGTGGTATGGATTGAAGAGAGATGTGGCTGCACATGTAGCTATGTGTGATGTGTGCCAAAGAGTTAAGGCTGAACACCAAAGACCAGCTAGACTATTGCACCCATTAAAGATACCCAAGTGGAAATGAGAAGAAATTGGCATGGATTTCATTGTTGGACTACCCCGTACTCCTGCAGGGTATGACTCCATTTAGGTGATTCTGGACAGATTGACGAAAGTGGCTCATTTCATACCTGTGAGGACTAATTACATAGGAGCCAAGCTAGCAGAATTGTATATGACTCGGATAGTTTGTCTACATGGGGTGCCTAAGAAGATTGTGTCAGACCGAGGATCACAATTTACTTCTCGGTTTTGGAAGAAGTTGCATGAGTGCTTGGACACAGTTGAATTTCAGTTCTGCCTACCATCCTCAAACTAATGGAAATAAATTAATGTCAAAATTAAGGATTTAATACCTAATTTGAGAGTTTGAAAAAGAGAAGACATATAAAATATAAAGAAAGTTTATATATTTCCAAAATTAGTACCTTTAGGGTCACAATATAATTTGAAGATAAACTTGACACAAGGTTTGAATTTAAAATTTGAATTCAAATAGAATTTGGGAATAGAGAAAAGAAAAATAGAAAAAATAAAAGAAAAAGGAAAAATGCCAGTTGGGCTCCTCACAACAATTCGGCCCAGTAGCCAAACCCTACCGCGCAGCCCGTCCAGCGACCGTGTGAAGGTGCCGACATGTGGGCCACCCCTGTCATCCGCTCATGCGCGCGCTGGCTCTGGCCTTCTCTGACGCGTGGCCCAACTCGCGCTCACAGCGTTGCGCCGACAACATGGGCCCACCAGGCAGCCACTCGCTCGCTCTCACCTCACACTGAATCGCGGGACCCGCATGTCAGCTCTATCCCCGTCAACAAACTTCCGAGCATGGCGGAGCGCGCAGACTTCGCGTAGTCCGTTGAAGCGTCCCGGCCACATCCGCGTCCTTATAGGTAGCGCGACCGGGCTTTCCTCTCCCTCCTTGTCTTCCTACTCTCGCGACCACCACCGTAGTAGAGATAGATTTGGGAGCGAAACAGAGAGTGAGGGAGATTGCCCCTCGCGGCCGCCGGCGGTGGGATCCTTGCCTCACCCACGCCGCGTTCCTAGTTTGCTGCCTGGGTGCATCGCTGAGACATTGGGAAGACGCTCGTGCCCTCAGGAAAGAGAAGGAGGCCGTGGTGCGTGGGTAATTGCTCGCCGGATACCGGGAGCGCCGCGGTGAACCCCTGCGCTGTGGACAGCACCTCTGCGCACACACAAACCGAGTGAGTACCCTATCCTTTGGTTCGCTAGGATCTCCACATCGTGTAGAAGGCATCGTAGCGAAGAATCGCATAGGTCATCGCAGATTTGCGTAGCTCCGGCGAACTACGCGGCCGCGCTAGGGAGGGCGGTGCCGCCATCGCGTTGGAGGAAGGGGGGACGGCTCCTAACCGTCCGATCTAGATGTGCGGGTAGGATTTGATCCTGATACCGGTTCAGCCATGTTCACCCGAGACCGTCGATCGGAGATCCAAGGGTTTCAGATGGGGCACGTGGTCAGATGGCCGATCGCCGTTGATCCTGCCACGGATGGCTAGGATGGCGTGGAATACTTCAGTTTAGCAGATCTGATGTAGCGCGTTCAAATCTAATTCAATGGCCAGGATTGACGTATACCCCTTCGCGGGTGCGAATTGCTAAAGAGACCGTGGTTCAAATGAAAATCAACCCGCTGTTCTCTGTAACAGTAACCTGAGTCTAGGGAATTTTGACAGGTTAGACCCTGGGCTTTTTATAAATTGGCGCCCAATCCAGAAACCCAAGGAATTAGTTAATTAATTACAGAAATGAGTTTTTAATATAAAAACAATTGTTATAACTTGTATAAATCATAGAAAATTCATATGAACTCCAAATTGGTCCATTCCAGTTTCTAAAATTTTGTAATATTATTTTTTATCACCTAGAGTCTCTATTTTGACATGAAATCACATTAAAATTTATTTCCTAACTAATCTTATACCAAGCACATAAAATCATTGGAAATTCATAACTTAAAATCCATAACTCCAAAATTAATGATTCCTATTCCTAGAATCTTATTTTAATGTGTAGATTTTTATTATGTATTTTGTTTACATGTTTGGTGTGATGTTAATTTTGCTATACTATGTATGTTTGTATTGATGCGAGTAGATGAGCAAGCTACTATGGATCCTGAGGTTCAGCATATAGAAGTTGCTGAGCAGGAGCTCATTGAAGGCAAGTTGTGTCCTTGATCACTTCCTTTTTACCCAGTCATGTTCTTATTAATCATAATGACCTGCATAGGTTAATTTGATGGGATCCAATAGGTTATCCTAGTTTTGGCTACCTTTATACCTTGTTTTACCATAGATTTTTTGGGTAGTATATGCTATTGCTTTATGTGGTTTTGGGTATAGAGATATAAATTACTTATGTTCACACTTTTGTTATCAGTTTATTATTTACTGTTCATGTTAAGATTATTATGTTAATGGGAACATAGAGAACCACCTGAGAAAACGTGCCACCACAAGGGAGGAATGGGACCCTTTGACTAACTAATTAGGAAAGCTAGTGGAAGACTACCTTACCCGAAAGGGGCAAGGGGAGTTGCATGCAGGGAGGTTCTATTTCAAAATTGATATGTATTTCAAAACCCTCTTGAAAGCTAAGAGGAGAATTTCATTTAGGGGGAGTTTTTATTTAGTCAAAGGAAAAGCATTTGAAACAGGGGGAGAAATTTCAAATCTTGAAAATGCTTCTTGCAATCTTATTCATATACCTTTGACTATTTGCAAAAGGATTTTGAAAAGATTTTCCAAAAGTTTTGCAAAAACAAACATGTGGTGCAAAAGTGGTCCAAAATGTTAAATAAAAAGAAAGCCAATCCAATCACACTTAGTAAGACTTTCAATTGGTTTAATTCTAAGTAACCTATACACAATCAACTCAAAATGCAAACTAGTTACATTTCTGCACTTTATAGTTGCTTTGGTTTGTGTTGGCATCAATCACCAAAAAGGGGGAGATTGAAAGGGAAATAGGGTTAACCTTTTTCTCTAATTAATTTTGGTGGTTGATGACCAACGCAAATACGTGAACTAACTAGTTTGTCTAGAATTCAAATATTACAGGTGCATAAGGTTCAACACAAACCAAGAAAGAAATCAAGTTAGGGACGCAATTTTATTGGAGCTTAAGAACTTGAGTGTGCTAAAGAATGACGCACCGGACTGTGTCCGATGCACCATGACCGTAAAAATCCAAACCAGCCACTCTCGAGAATTCCAGGGCACCAACCGCTACAATTTACCGGATTGTCCGGTGAGCCAGCGAAGCAACGGCTCCCTGCGCCAACGGTCGACTCTGCAAAGTGCTACAATGATGAACAGTGTCACGTAGAAGTCAGAGCAGCAAAGTCAGAGGGGCACCGGACTGTCCAGTGCCACAAGAGGACAAAACCTCCAACGGTCGACAAGCTCCGAACCCTAACAGTTGGGTGACGTGGTGGCGCACCGGACAAGGAACAGTACCTGTCCGGTGGCGCACCGGACTGTCCAGTGCGCCCGTCGACAGTAGCCTTCACTAACGGCTATGAAAGTGGTTGAGGGCCATAAATACCTCCAACCACCTCATTCATATCATTCAAGCATTCTGAACATTGCATTCAATACAAGAGCAAAAGACTTCACTCCAAGACACATCAAATAGATTGAATCCTCTCCAAGCCACCAAATCAACTCAATTCCATTAGGGACTAGAGAGAGGGTGTTTTGTGTTTTTTGTTTCTCTTGTTGCTTGGTTTTGCCTTTTTCTTTTCCCATTCTTATTCTCAAGTGCTTTGTAAGCGAAGCAAGAGACACCAAGTGTGTGGTGGTCCTTGCTGGGTCTTAGTGACCCGATTGATTAAGGAGAAGGCTCACTCGGTCTAAGTGACCGTTTGAGAGAGGGAAAGGGTTGAAATAGACCCGGTCTTTGTGACCTCCTCAATGGGGACTAGGTTCTTTGGAACTGAACCTCGGTAAAACAAATCATCGTGTCCACTTGCTTGATTCTTGGTTGATTTATTTTTCCCTCTCTTTCGGACTTGAATTTAATTCTAACGCTAACACTGGCTTGTAGTGTGCGTTTAAAGTTATAAATTTCAGGTTTTGCCTATTCACCCCCTCTAGGTGACTTTCAGTGTCTGCGCTCCAAACTCAACAATATCCCAAATACTTTCGTGGGGTGAGGTTAGATGGTGCCTCATTTTATCACTCCACATGCAATAATCTTCACCATCAAAATATGGTGGTTTGCCTAGGGGTACGGAAAGTAATGGAGCACGCTTTGAAATACGAGGATAGCGTAGGGGCATATTACTATACTTCTTGCGCTCATGGCGTTAGAAGTAGTCGACGACTCGGTGCCAGACGTGGAGGGTGACGAAGAGTCGGTCTCATAGTAGACCACTTTTGTAACACCCTGAATTTGGGGGGTAGAATTTTTTCTTCTTTTTACTCACCAAATTCAAGCATTACTCTCTTTCCTTTTCTCGTTTCGCTCCTTCTTCCCAATTTCAAAGCAATATAGTGACGGGTGTCCGTGTCATGTGTAAACAAAACCTAAGTGTCATGGGTATTGCATCATGTTGAAGCATTTTTCTTTGTCTGATGTCGTGGTTAGTCGCGTGTTCATCTCGTCCCATTTCGGATTTCGGTTCACGATCGACTTCTGATTGGTAGTCATGCGTGTCGTGGGTTTTGACCTGCGGTGTGGCCCAGCCCGGCCTGGTCCGGCCTAGTCCGGCCCGCGTGCCCCTGGCGCCCCTGCCCCATGCGCGCGCCCCCCTTGTCTCTTCCTCTCATTTGATTTCTCCCGTGCAGTAACCTCCCTCTCCCTCTCCCACCTCTCTCTATCTCTCTCTCCCCATGGTGCCCTCGGGTTTGGAGACGGTGATCGCCAGAGTTTGGATCCCCGAGGTGAGCTTCCCCTTCTTAGAGCACCTAGAGGGGGGGGGGGTGAATAGGTGATCCTGTGAAACTTGAAAACTTAATGCCACAAAACTTGGTTAGGCGTTAGCACAATAATGCCAAGTGGCTAGAGAGGAGTCTCAACAAAACACAATAACCACAAGAGATCAATCACAGAGATGGCACAGTGGTTTATCCCGTGGTTCGGCCAAGACCAACGCTTGCCTACTCCACGTTGTGGCGTCCCAACGGACGAGGGTAGCAATCAACCCCTCTCATGAGGTCCAAAGACCCACTTGAATACCATGGTGTTTTGCTTGCTTTACTATATCGCGTTTGCGAGGAATCTCCACAACTTGGAGCCTCTCGCCCTTACACTTGAAGTTCACAAAGAAGCACAGAGTAAGGGAGGGATGAGCAACGCACACAAGACACAAAATCACAATGTCAACACGCACACAAGTCGCAACAAGAGCTCGCAACACAACCCGACGAGTTCACAACTCAACTAGAGCTCTAGATGCTATCACGAAGAAACAAATGCGTGGAATCGAAGTCTTGGTGCTTAGGAATGCTTTGAGTATGCTTGGTGTGCTCCTCCATGCGCCTAGGGGTCCCTTTTATAGCCCCAAGGCAGCTAGGAGCCGTTGAGAGCATTCCAGGAAGGCAGATCTTGCCTTCTGTCGCCTGGCGCACCGGACAGTCCGGTGCACCACCGGACACTGTCCGGTGCGGATTTCTTTCCTTCTTTGGCGCAGTCGACCGTTGAAGATCCAGAGCCGTTGGCGCACCGGACACTGTCCGGTGCACACCGGACAGTCCGGTGCCCCAATGTGACCGTTGGCTCGGCCACGCGTCACGCGCGGAATCCTCGGCCGACCGTTGCCCCGGCTGACCGTTGGCTCACCGGACAGTCCGGTGCACACCGGACAGTCCGGTGAATTATAGTCGTACGCCGTTGATGGCTTCCCGAGAGTGACGACTTCTCCTGTGAACGGCTCACCGGACAGTCCGGTGCACCACCGAACAGTCCGATGAATTATAGCCATACACCGTCGTCGAAGTCCCGAGAACAGCAAGTTCGCCAGAGTCAGCCTGGCGCACCGGACACTGTCCGGTGCACCACCGGACAGTCCGGTGCACCCAGACTGAGCAGACTTTGGCTGAACAAAGCCATCTCTTCTCTAACTTGATTTTTCCTGTTTCTAGCACTTAGACACAATACACTAGTCCATAAAACAATGTACTAAGTCTAGAAATATACCTTTTGACATGATTTGCACTTTGTCCACCACTTTGCATAGATTAACACAAAAGCACTTGTGTTGGCACTCAATCACCAAAATACTTAGAAATGGCCCAAGGGCACATTTCCCTTTAAATCTCCCCCTTTTTGGTGATTTATGCCAACACAACATAAAGCAACTAGAACAAGTGCAATATCAATGCAAATGAAAACTCAATATAGTTTTGATTCATATTTGGCATATATGGATCACTCTTTGCCACCACTTGGTTTGTTTTTGCAAATCAAACTCAATTTCCTATCTCTAAGTCAAGCATACTTGTTGAGACATAAAGAGAGATATTCCAAGAAAAATTGATCAAGGATTTCAAAAACTCCCCCTTTTTCCCATAATCAACACTTCTCCCCACAAGAGGCCAACTTTTGACAAAAGAGACAATAAAAGAGTTTTGACAAACCAAAAGCTCTATTCTACTATTTTCAAAATTTCTCAAGTGGTAACTGATCCATTTATTGCTTTGGCCTTATTTTCTCCCCCTTTGGCATCAAGCACCAAAACGGGATCAATCTTGGCCCTTTAACCCCATTGCCTCACCAAAACCTTCAAATAAGAGTACAAAGGCAATAGTACATGAGATGAACTTGGAATAAGTTACCCTCTCATCAGAGTGCAGTGGAAGTCTTTCATGGTCCAAGTCCACCTTTTCCCTTTCAAACCTCCTTTGAGACTAAATCAAGCAAACTCAAGCACAAGGTTAGTCTCAAAGGGTCAAGTTGTAGCATAACTCCCCCTAAATATGTGCATCACTCGCAAAAAGACTTGTGAGGTCCGGGGAGTGTTTGTACAACTTGAGCACCACAAGTAAACAACAAAATGCATAAGGAACATGATCAAAGGCATAAACACATGTATGCTATAAATCAATCCAAGTTCCGCGAATCTAAGACATTTAGCTCACTATGCAGCCTGCAAAAGGTCTTCTCATCTAAAGGCTTGGTAAAGATATCGGCTAGCTGGTTCTCGGTGCTAACATAAAACACTTCGATATCTCCCTTTTGCTGGTGGTCTCTCAAAAAGTGTTGCCGGATGTCAATGTGCTTTGTGCGGCTGTGCTCAACAGGATTTTCCGCTATTCGGATAGCACTCTCATTGTCACATAGGAGTGGGACTTTGCTCAGATTGTAGCCAAAGTCCCGGAGGGTTTGCCTCATCCAAAGTAGTTGCGCGCAACACTGTCCTGCGGCAACATACTCGGCCTCAGCGGTGGATAGGGCAATGGAAGTTTGTTTCTTTGAATTCCATGACACCAGGGACCTTCCTAAGAATTGGCACGTCCCCGATGTACTCTTCCTATCGACCTTACATCCAGCATAGTCGGAGTCTGACTATCCAATTAAGTCAAAGTTAGACCCCTTTGGATACCAGATCCCGAAGCAAGGCGTAGCGACTAAATATCTAAGAATTCGCTTCACGGCCACCAAGTGACACTCCCTTGGACCAGATTGAAATCTAGCACACATGCATACGCTAAGCATAATATCCGGTCTACTAGCACATAAATAAAGCAAAGAACCTATCATTGACCGGTATGCCTTTTGATCAACGGACTTACCTCCTTTGTTGAGGTCGGTGTGTCCGTCGGTTCCCATCGGTGTCTTTGCGGGCTTGGCGTCCTTCATCCCAAACCGCTTTAGCAAGTCTTGCGTGTACTTCGTTTGGGAGATGAAGGTGCCATCCTTGAGTTGCTTCACTTGAAACCCAAGGAAGTAGTTCAACTCGCCCATCATTGACATCTCGAATTTCTGCGTCATCACCCTGCTAAACCCTTCACAAGACTTTTGATTAGTAGAACCAAATATTATGTCATCGACATAAATTTGGCACACAAAAAGATCACCATCGCAAGTCTTAGTGAAAAGAGTTGGATCGGCTTTCCCAACCTTGAAAGCATTAGCAATTAAAAAGTCTCTAAGGCATTCATACCATGCTCTTGGGGCTTGCTTAAGTCCATAGAGCGCCTTAGAGAGCTTACACATGTGGTCGGGGTACCATTCATCCTCGAAGCCAGGGGTTGCTCCACGTACACCTCCTCCTTGATTGGCCCGTTGAGGAAAGCGCTCTTCACATCCATTTGGAACAACTTGAAAGAATGGTGAGCGGCATATGCTAGCAATATACGAATAGATTCTAGCCTAGCCACAGGAGCAAAAGTCTCCTCAAAGTCCAAACCTGCGACTTGGGCATAACCTTTTGCCACAAGTCGAGCCTTGTTCCTTGTCACCACCCCGTGCTCGTCCTGTTTGTTGCGGAACACCCACTTTGTTCCCACAACATTTTGCTTGGGACGTGGCACCAGTGTCCAAACTTCATTCCTCTTGAAATTGTTGAGCTCTTCCTGCATGGCCAACACCCAGTCCGGATCTAGCAAGGCCTCTTCTACCCTGAAAGGCTCAATAGAAGAGACAAAAGAGTAATGCTCACAGAAATTAACTAATCTTGAACGAGTAGTTACTCCCTTGCTAATATCACCCAAAATTTGGTCGACGGGATGATTCCTTTGAATCGTCGCTCGAACTTGGTCACATGATCATCTTGTACTCCCCCTTGATCACACGCGTCCTTTTGATGAACTTGTTCATCATCTTGAGTTGGGGGTGAAAGTTCCCTTTGACCCGAGAACAGGATCTAGATGTCGCCTAGAGGGGGGTGAATAGGCAAATAAAACTTATTACTTTAAAACTTAAATTCTTACTCTACTCGAAGACTTAGTACGCAGTGGAGTGAGAAGACTCTTCGAGTAGGTTGCAGTGGAATAGAAGATCCTGTCTCAAAATGTCCTGCACTTCAAATAAAGCTTATACCATAGATAAGTATTGAAGTGCAGATATAAAGGTGAATAAGACAGAGAGTCAGGACACAATACAGAACAGAGCACACAGACGCAAGGATTTATCCCGAGGTTCGGCCAAGCCTGAAATGCTTGCCTAGTCCTCGTTGGAGTTAGCCACACCTGGGCTTGGAGTCTATTTCAACTCCTTCCTCCGTTTGCTCAGATCTGTCAGTATGACAGATAGAGCCTTTCACTATGTTGAGTTGGGTTACAACAGAACCGCGACTACTTACAAACTTCTTGGCAGCACCCCGGCAGAGTAACGATATGCTCAAGACCTTGCTCTTTCTCTAAGCAGCACTTCTCCTCTCTCTAAAGGCTTATAGCTGTGCCTTCTACACAAACTATAGAGATAAACACAAGCGGGAGAGTGAGAATGGATTCGAGTGATGTCTACACTTGTTGGCTGTACTTGTCCATTGCTTGAGGCGCCTAGGGGTCCCTTTTATAGGCACAAGGGGCCTAGGAGCCGTTGGAAGAAATCCAGGAAGACAAATCTTGCCTTCTGTCGGGTGGCGCACCGGACAGTCCGGTGCACCACCGGACACTGTCCGGTGCCCGATTTCCTTCCAAAAATGGCGCAGTCGACCGTTGCAGTCTTGGAACCGTTGGCGCACCAGACACTGTCCGGTGCACACCGGACAGTCCGGTGCCCCCATTTGACCATTGGCTCAGCCACGCGTCACGCGCAGATCGCGCGGCCGACCGTTGCCCAAGCCGACCGTTGGCTCACCGGACAGTCCGGTGCACCACCGGACAATCCGGTGAATTATAGCCGTACGTCGCCAGACTCCTCCCGAGAGCGGCCTGTTCACCGGAGTTCAACCTGGCGCACCGGACACTGTCCGGTGCACCACCGGACAGTCCGGTGTGCCAGACTGAGCTGAGTCTTGGCGGTACACAGCCAAGCCATTTGCACCACTTTACTTTTCTTCTTCCTTCTATTTCTAACACTTAGACAAGTATATTAGTACACAAAAACCAATGTACTAAGTCTAGAAACATACCTTCTCTTAATTATTACATCTATAGCATTTCACATGCTTGAGCTTTGATGTTGGACTCATAAATCATCAAGTCGGCTTGACTTGATCTAGATTGACATTTCTTAGCTCCAACATCCTGCAAAGGTCACATAGAACATCTCCAAACATAGGAACAACCCAAACTAAAGATCAAGGTGAACTTAGCTCTTTTGGGCTGCTTCCAGTTCTGGTTTTGACACTTGTTCTCCTTCTAGTGACCTTGATCTCCTTCTTAGAGCTTGATCTTGAGCCTTATGACTTACACCACATAACTGTAGTTGTTGCCTCATTGGTTGTAAGTCACGTCCTTATGTAGTGATCCTTGATGTGCCGTAGCTGTTCTCAACTCGATCACCCTTGACTTTGCAAGCCTTCTTCTTCACCCTTGGCTTTGGGTTCCTCAGCCTTCTTGACCTTCTCCCATGCACTTGGTACCTCGAAGCTCTTCTTGCCTCCATCCTTGGCTTGATCAGTTGTCTCCGAGCTATGCACCTGAGTATCACTTTTGCAACATCCATCTTACTTGTGGTGTCCATCATGTATCCATAATCCAGTTCTTGGACCATCACATTTGTTCACTTGTGTTGAACCCTGTTAGATTTACCTTAAGCACCTGTTCAACACTTAGTACACTTGTTAGTCCTTTAATTGAGTTGTCATCCAAACACCAAAACTCACAAGAGAGCTTTCAATCTCCCCCTTTTTGGTGATTGATGGCAACACAATTAAAGCTTACATAAGAATAAGATTTGAAGCACAAATTTTGAATTCTAAGTTTATAGAATGCTCCCCCTAAATATGTGCTTACTTCAAAAACATAATCTTGGCCTCAGACGCCAATTTGCACATACTTAGGCAATTCGAAACATTTCTACACCTTAGCACTTTTTGGGATGCATTGTGTCAAGAATCAAACCATGATGCTATAACACACAAATGCATGTAATCAGAGTTAAACATCATTCAATTTAGTGGATATATCACAGGAATATCAACCTACCACTATTCACCATTAAGATACCAATTCAAACTAAGATACTAATTTAAAACAATCTTAAAGCACCATTAACCACATGCACCATTATCCACATGACTATCTAACCATATGCACCATTATCCACATGACTATCTATTTCAGAAAGAACACAATAGATGCCAATTAATTCATAGCAGCGCAAGCACTAGTCCATATGATGCAACACATATAATACTGCAAGAAGAAGCATATGAATATCACACTGGCAAAGCTCAAACTAACACATCACCCCTTAGAATAAGCTTTCCTCTCAGGTTGAGATAAGCTTTAATGCACAACTTCTCCCCCTTTGACATCAAACGCCAAAAACCATACTCAAGCAAGAACATAGGATGATGTCAAAGGACAGCAGGGTGTTTTAGGGGGAAAACACACTATCAATACTCCCCCTTACTTATTGAACATATGCACCACCAACATTTAAGTAAGATACATATACGCAAAAAGATTAATACTTCCTTTTGAACCTTTACCATGTTGTAGTGCACTTCCCATCTTGAAAGTATTTAATCTCTCGAGAGCTTCTCCACACTTGTGTCTGATTCTTTATCCTAACCTTTTCTTGTTGCTAAGACACCAAACTTGGAACAAGTTATAGTATTGGGCACAAGAAGAAACTTCTATTCTAATGATTATCAATAGATGTCAATTGAAGCAAACTATCACGGCTACCAATTGAAAGATACCAATTGCAAGATCATTTATTATCATAGCTCCTTTAAGGATAGGCATAGAGTATCACCAAATATTATAGAGCATGAGCAATCTAGGGATATACAGTTACTCATGACTTAAGATACCAATTACTTGACTTACAGAGGTACCCAAGTCCTGATTGCTCCATTTCATGCTCATCTTCTCTTTTCCACCTTGAGACTGTACAAGATTGCTCAAGAAACAGTTAGTCTCAAAAGACACAGGTTATGTGTGCTCCCCCTCAAGTTGTGCATCAAGTATTTGAATGACTTGCACTTTGCACATTCTAGCTTCCTCTGAACTAGAGGGGATCACAACATACTTTGGTCAAGGCATACTCTATCACTTTCATCCCAAAGAGATATCAATTAAATACCAAATTGAAAGCCACTTAATACAAATCGAAGGCTAAATGAAAGGTTGACTAAATACAACAATGCATGTCTCAGGAGCACCTAAGCCAATTGAATACTCACAGGAATTCTAACATTTACACGCAACTTAGACATGCTTCATACTTAACTATCATTGCATCACATATACCAATTGAAAAACAACACGATCATGTCTTAAGCACATCATAGTTAAGAAGGTTCTTTAGGTACACCAGAAGAAAAAACATTTTAAGGCATAAGTCTCCTAAGCCACGGTACTACCAGTGAAATGCAAGAACACAACTATGATCACAATCAATGGAACTTCAAGATATTCAATAAAATTGCACAGTTCCATTTTCCATACCTTTGCCTTTTTCCAGTATGGCCATGAGAGCACCAGTTATTACCACAAACCAACTGAAAGTTCCCTATTTTTTATGCACTTCATAGCTCGAGAGAATGCATTAGAGGCATTAGAGGCATAACACATAGTGCCACAATAGGGTCATCATATAAACTAAGCAATATGTCATATTTTCACACAGGCTAATCATAAAACCATATAGCATAACTCACAACGGGATGCAGGTTTATTCACGAACACAACAAGAGTTAATCATGGAGGATATCTCAAATGATAAGTTACCCAAAGAATGATTAAGCAATGATAAGATACCAATTGAGAGCACCTAATCATGATTAAGCACGCATGGTTACGATCTTGGAAATCACTAATCATTGATTGAAAGATACTCAACACAGGCAATCAAGAGACATAACTACTCCAAGGACAGGTAACACACCGAGCAATACTGATTATCAACAAAGTACTTACGATACAAGGGTACCATCCTATGGAGAGCAAGTTGAAGAATCTCATCAAGGTCCTTTGTTTGATTCACCAATAATGATTAAGGACCTATACACCTTATTTCACTTGAGATGAACATGGGATTAGTGTCTCACAATCATTCAACCTTGGGTCAATAAACACCAAAACAATTAACAGCTTAAGCATAGAGTTTTAGATAACCGTCTTAAGCTCTCCCATGGTCTCCAGTCCATCTCAAGGCACCTGCATGGTCTAGTTAGCACAGTTTGGTACCCATCTCGGGATGGGTCCATAATGATCATCTAAATGTGCCTTTGGTACCCAAATTGCCTTTGTGCTAGTTCTAGGTGATCTCGTTATGGATCTAGCACAAGTGTATGATTTGGGTCTCCTACGCGAATAAGATTGAGACAAATTCACTTGCTTAGGAATCTTACCTTTATAACATACCTTGGATAGATGACCCTGCTCACCACACTTGTAGCAGAAGCGTCGCTCAACCTGACATGACGCTTACTGTTTGTCATTTTCCTTGGTGAGGGTCACCTTGGAGGATGCACATCCTTGATTCTTTATGACCGGACATGAGGTGATCGTGTGGTCCTTATTGTTGCATCCAAAACAACTCCTTGTCCCTTCATTCTTGTCTTTGTACGGACAAGACGCGATGAGGTGGCCTAACTTCTTGCACTTGAAGCACCTCCTTTTTCCCTTTTTGTACTTGAATGACATGGAGAGATGATCAGTGCAAACAACATGATTAATTGGATTTTTACCTTTTTCCTTGTTCATGTTGATTTCTTCATTTATTGCTTTGGGAACATCGTTCTTATGGAGTTTGACCCTTGCTGTGGTTTCTCCTTCCTCAAGCTTCTTCACCACGTGTTTGTAGATATCTTGCGGAAGTCGAGCAAGGCATCTTCTCCTTAATTGTCTTTGTTTCTTGTTCCCAAGCAATTTCCTTTTTGATCCTGCAACTTGTTTCTCAACCAAAGATTGGCCTTTCTTGGGGCGGTGGAGGTCAGCACATGATAATATTTTGACCAATTGATTACTAGTGCAAGAATGAGGTTCATATGAGTTTAAACTAGTAATTACTACCTCATGAGCAATATCGAGCATGATATGATCATCAACTAGTTTACTATGAGAGTATGACAACGTATCATACTTTTCACTAAGAGCAAGCTTTTCTAAATTCATTGTTTCTACTTGACTTCTAAGCATAGAATTTTCAGTTTTAAGTTGAGCAACATTAGATAGAGCGTCATCATTATTACTTTGCTCAATTAACATTAAATCATACCGTTGGACCAAGACATCATGAGAGCACCTTAGCTCCTCATGTTCTTTGGTCATCTTCTCCAGGCTGTTGTTTGTTTTGATGAGAGTCTCCTCTAGCCTGAGAAGCGTCTCGCCTTGTTCCTTGTTCTTTCTCAACAACTTAACCAAGAGAGCTTTGTCCGCTTTGTTGAGATGAATGTAGAAACGGCGAATCTCCTCTTCTTCCACATCATCGGTCTCATTTTCCCTGTCATTAATGTCAGTGGAAGCAATATAGGAAAATGTACCTTGTGATGATGAAGATTCATCCTCGCTATCATCCTCATATTCCTCCTCATCATGGCTTTCGTCTCCACCGTCATTGTTAGCAATAAAACATTTATCACTAGTGGAGAACAAACCTGTCGACGAGGTGGATTCATCGTTTGGGTGCCATCGTTCTTGTTCTTCTCCCTCTGAATGGTTAGTAACACAAGTAATATAGGGAGTAGGAGCATCACAGTTTGCCACAGAATATTTTTCTTTAATTCTATTCCATAAATCATGAGCATCAACAAATAGATCACTATCACTGCTCATGATGGCAAAATAAGCACTTCTAGAAAGAGAGTCAACTAGGATGTTGCAAGCATGGTGATTGAGAGATAAGCATCTTAGTTCTTCATTAGAAGGATTTTTACTAAAATCAGAGGGAAAAATACTTCTACTAAAGATCTGTCTCAAATCAGGATCAATATTCATGAAAGCTTTGTAAATAGAGATAGACCAAGATTTGTAATAAGAACCATCGCCTAAAAGAAGTTCTACAGTTACCTCTTGTGACGACATCGTTATCTCCGGACGGCTAAGCCCACACTGGAGAGGCCTAGCTCTAATACCAATTGAAAGTTCCCTTTGACCCGGGAACAAGATCTGGATGTCGCCTAGAGGGGGGGTGAATAGGCGAATAAAACTTATTACTTTAAAACTTAAATTCTTACTCTACTCGAAGACTTAGTACGCAGTGGAGTGAGAAGACTCTTCGAGTAGGTTGCAGTGGAATAGAAGATCCTGTCTCAAAATGTCCTACACTTCAAATAAAGCTTATACCATAGATAAGTATTGAAGTGCAGATATAAAGGTGAATAAGACAGAGAGTCAGGACACAATACAGAACAGAGCACACAGACGCAAGGATTTATCCCGAGGTTCGGCCAAGCCTGAAATGCTTGCCTAGTCCTCGTTGGAGTTAGCCACACCTAGGCTTGGAGTCTATTTCAACTCCTTACTCCGTTTGCTCAGATCTGTCAGTATGACAGATAGAGCCTTTCACTATGTTGAGTTGGGTTACAACAGAACCGCGGCTGCTTACAAACTTCTTGGCAGCACCCCGGCAGAGTAACGATACGCTCAAGACCTTGCTCTTTCTCTAAGCAGCACTTCTCCTCTCTCTAAAGGCTTATAGCTGTGCCTTCTACACAAACTATAGAGATAAACACAAGAGGGAGAGTGAGAATGGATTCGAGTGATGTCTACACTTGTTGGCTGTACTTGTCCATTGCTTGAGGCGCCTAGGGGTCCCTTTTATAGGCACAAGGGGCCTAGGAGCCGTTGGAAGCAATCCAGGAAGGCAAATCTTGCCTTCTGTCGGGTGGCGCACCGGACACTGTCCGGTGCCCGATTTCCTTCCAAAAATGGCGCAGTCGACCGTTGCAGTCTTGGAGCCGTTGGCGCACCGGACACTATCCGGTGCACACCGGACAGTCCGGTGCCCCCATTTGACCGTTGGCTCAGCCACGCGTCACGTGCAGATCGTGTGGCCGACTGTTGCCCAAGCCGACCGTTGGCTCACCGGACAGTCCGGTGCACCACCGGACAGTCCGGTGAATTATAGCCGTACGTCGCCAGACTCCTCCCGAGAGCGGCCTGTTCACCGGAGTTCTACCTGGCGCACCGGACACTGTCCGGTGCACCACCGGACAGTCCGGTGTGCCAGACTGAGCTGAGTCTTGGCTGTACACAGCCAAGCCATTTGCACCACTTTACTTTTCTTCTTCCTTCTGTTTCTAACACTTAGACAAGTATATTAGTACACAAAAACCAATGTACTAAGTCTAGAAACATACCTTCTCTTAATTATTACATCTGTAGCATTTCACATGCTTGAGCTTTGATGTTGGACTCATAAATCATCAAGTCGGCTTGACTTGATCTAGATTGACATTTCTTAGCTCCAACATCCTGCAAAGGTCACATAGAACATCTCCAAACATAGGAACAACCCAAACTAAAGATCAAGGTGAACTTAGCTCTTTTGGGCTGCTTCCAGTTCTGGTTTTGACACTTGTTCTCCTTCTAGTGACCTTGATCTCCTTCTTAGAGCTTGATCTTGAGCCTTATGACTTACACCACATAACTGTAGTTGTTGCCTCATTGGTTGTAAGTCACGTCCTTATGTAGTGATCCTTGATGTGCCGTAGCTGTTCTCAACTCGATCACCCTTGACTTTGCAAGCCTTCTTCTTCACCCTTGGCTTTGGGTTCCTCAGCCTTCTTGACCTTCTCCCATGCACTTGGTACCTCGAAGCTCTTCTTGCCTCCATCCTTGGCTTGATCAGTTGTCTCCGAGCTATGCACCCGAGTATCACTTTTGCAACATCCATCTTACTTGTGGTGTCCATCATGTATCCATAATCCAGTTCTTGGACCATCACATTTGTTCACTTGTGTTGAACCCTGTTAGATTTACCTTAAGCACCTGTTCAACACTTAGTACACTTGTTAGTCCTTTAATTGAGTTGTCATCCAAACACCAAAACTCACAAGAGAGCTTTCAATCTCCCCCTTTTTGGTGATTGATGGCAACACAATTAAAGCTTACATAAGAATAAGATTTGAAGCACAAATTTTGAATTCTAAGTTTATAGAATGCTCCCCCTAAATATGTGCTTACTTCAAAAACATAATCTTGGCCTCAGACGCCAATTTGCACATACTTAGGCAATTCGAAACATTTCTACACCTTAGCACTTTTTGGGATGCATTGTGTCAAGAATCAAACCATGATGCTATAACACACAAATGCATGTAATCAGAGTTAAACATCATTCAATTTAGTGGATATATCACAGGAATATCAACCTACCACTATTCACCATTAAGATACCAATTCAAACTAAGATACTAATTTAAAACAATCTTAAAGCACCATTAACCACATGCACCATTATCCACATGACTATCTAACCATATGCACCATTATCCACATGACTATCTATTTCAGAAAGAACACAATAGATGCCAATTAATTCATAGCAGCGCAAGCACTAGTCCATATGATGCAACACATATAATACTGCAAGAAGAAGCATATGAATATCACACTGGCAAAGCTCAAACTAACACATCACCCCTTAGAATAAGCTTTCCTCTCAGGTTGAGATAAGCTTTAATGCACAACTTCTCCCCCTTTGACATCAAACGCCAAAAACCATACTCAAGCAAGAACATAGGATGATGTCAAGGGACAGCAGGGTGTTTTAGGGGGAAAACACACTATCAATACTCCCCCTTACTTATTGAACATATGCACCACCAACATTTAAGTAAGATACATATACGCAAAAAGATTAATACTTCCTTTTGAACCTTTACCATGTTGTAGTGCACTTCCCATCTTGAAAGTATTTAATCTCTCGAGAGCATCTCCACACTTGTGTCTGATTCTTTATCCTAACCTTTTCTTGTTGCTAAGACACCAAACTTGGAACAAGTTATAGTATTGGGCACAAGAAGAAACTTCTATTCTAATGATTATCAATAGATTTCAATTGAAGCAAACTATCATGGCTACCAATTGAAAGATACCAATTGCAAGATCATTTATTATCATAGCTCCTTTAAGGATAGGCATAGAGTATCACCAAATATTATAGAGCATGAGCAATCTAGGGATATACAGTTACTCATGACTTAAGATACCAATTACTTGACTTACAGAGGTACCCAAGTCCTGATTGCTCCATTTCATGCTCATCTTCTCTTTTCCACCTTGAGACTGTACAAGATTGCTCAAGAAACAGTTAGTCTCAAAAGACACAAGTTATTGTGCTCCCCCTCAAGTTGTGCATCAAGTATTTGAATGACTTGCACTTTGCACATTCTAGCTTCCTCTGAACTAGAGGGGATCACAACATACTTTGGTCAAGGCATACTCTATCACTTTCATCCCAAAGAGATATCAATTAAATACCAAATTGAAAGCCACTTAATACAAATCGAAGGCTAAATGAAAGGTTGACTAAATACAACAATGCATGTCTCAGGAGCACCTAAGCCAATTGAATACTCACAGGAAGTCTAACATTTACACGCAACTTAGACATGCTTCATACTAGTATCATTGCATCACATATACCAATTGAAAAACAACACGATCATGTCTTAAGCACATCATAGTTAAGAAGGTTCTTTAGGTACACCAGAAGAAAAAACATTTTAAGGCATAAGTCTCCTAAGCCACGGTACTACCAGTGAAATGCAAGAACACAGCTATGATCACAATCAATGGAACTTCAAGATATTCAATAAAATTGCACAGTTCCATTTTCCATACCTTTGCCTTTTACCAGTATGGCCATGAGAGCACCAGTTATTACCACAAACCAACTGAAAGTTCCCTATTTTTTATGCACTTCATAGCTCGAGAGAATGCATTAGAGGCATTAGAGGCATAACACATAGTGCCACAATAGGGTCATCATATAAACTAAGCAATATGTCATATTTTCACACAGGCTAATCATAAAACCATATAGCATAACTCACAACGGGATGCAGGTTTATTCACGAACACAACAAGAGTTAATCATGGAGGATATCTCAAATGATAAGTTACCTAAAGAATGATTAAGCAATGATAAGATACCAATTGAGAGCACCTAATCATGATTAAGCACGCATGGTTACGATCTTGGAAATCACTAATCATTGATTGAAAGATACTCAACACAGGCAATCAAGAGACATAACTACTCCAAGGACAGGTAACACACCGAGCAATACTGATTATCAACAAAGTACTTACGATACAAGGGTACCATCCTATGGAGAGCAAGTTGAAGAATCTCATCAAGGTCCTTTGTTTAATTCACCAATAATGATTAAGGACCTATACACCTTATTTTACTTGAGATGAACATGGGATTAGTGTCTCACAATCATTCAACCTTGGGTCAATAAACACCAAAACAATTAACAGCTTAAGCATAGAGTTTTAGATAACCGTCTTAAGCTCTCCCATGGTCTCCAGTCCATCTCAAGGCACCTGCATGGTCTAGTTAGCACAGTTTGGTACCCATCTCGGGATGGGTCCATAATGATCATCTAAATGTGCCTTTGGTACCCAAATTGCCTTTGTGCTAGTTCTAGGTGATCTCGTTATGGATCTAGCACAAGTGTATGATTTGGGTCTCCTACGCGAATAAGATTGAGACAAATTCACTTGCTTAGGAATCTTACCTTTATAACATACCTTGGATAGATGACCCTGCTCACCACACTTGTAGCAGAAGCGTCGCTCAACCTGACATGACGCTTACTGTTTGTCATTTTCCTTGGTGAGGGTCACCTTGGAGGATGCACATCCTTGATTCTTTATGACCGGACATGAGGTGATCGTGTGGTCCTTATTGTTGCATCCAAAACAACTCCTTGTCCCTTCATTCTTGTCTTTGTACAGACAAGACGCGATGAGGTGGCCTAACTTCTTGCACTTGAAGCACCTCCTTTTTCCCTTTTTGTACTTGAATGACATGGAGAGATGATCAGTGCAAACAACATGATTAATTGAATTTTTACCTTTTTCCTTGTTCATGTTGATTTCTTCATTTATTGCTTTGGGAACATCCTTCTTATGGAGTTTGACCCTTGCTGCGGTTTCTCCTTCCTCAAGCTTCTTCACCACGTGTTTGTAGATATCTTGCGGAAGTCGAGCAAGGCATCTTCTCCTTAATTGTCTTTGTTTCTTGTTCCCAAGCAATTTCCTTTTTGATCCTGCAACTTGTTTCTCAACCAAAGATTGGCCTTTCTTGGGGCGGTGGAGGTCAGCACATGATAATATTTTGACCAATTGATTACTAGTGCAAGAATGAGGTTCATATGAGTTTAAACTAGTAATTACTACCTCATGAGCAATATCGAGCATGATATGATCATCAACTAGTTTACTATGAGAGTATGACAACGTATCATACTTTTCACTAAGAGCAAGCTTTTCTAAATTCATTGTTTCTACTTGACTTCTAAGCATAGAATTTTCAGTTTTAAGTTGAGCAACATTAGATAGAGCGTCATCATTATTACTTTGCTCAATTAACATTAAATCATACCGTTGGACCAAGACATCATGAGAGCACCTTAGCTCCTCATGTTCTTTGGTCATCTTCTCCAGGCTGTTGTTTGTTTTGATGAGAGTCTCCTCTAGCCTGAGAAGCGTCTCGCCTTGTTCCTTGTTCTTTCTCAACAACTTAACCAAGAGAGCTTTGT
This sequence comes from Zea luxurians, assembly GCA_029449295.1. Taxonomy (NCBI): domain Eukaryota; kingdom Viridiplantae; phylum Streptophyta; class Magnoliopsida; order Poales; family Poaceae; genus Zea; species Zea luxurians. Next base: position 89,323,901 of record JAOPSE010000006.1, on the reverse strand, counting down.
CCGCTTTGTTGAGATGAATGTAGAAACGGCGAATCTCCTCTTCTTCCACATCATCGGTCTCATTTTCCCTGTCATTAATGTCAGTGGAAGCAATATAGGAAAATGTACCTTGTGATGATGAAGATTCATCCTCGCTATCATCCTCATATTCCTCCTCATCATGGCTTTCGTCTCCACCGTCATTGTTAGCAATAAAACATTTATCACTAGTGGAGAACAAACCTGTCGACGAGGTGGATTCATCGTTTGGGTGCCATCGTTCTTGTTCTTCTCCCTCTGAATGGTTAGTAACACAAGTAATATAGGGAGTAGGAGCATCACAGTTTGCCACAGAATATTTTTCTTTAATTCTATTCCATAAATCATGAGCATCAACAAATAGATCACTATCACTGCTCATGATGGCAAAATAAGCACTTCTAGAAAGAGAGTCAACTAGGATGTTGCAAGCATGGTGATTGAGAGATAAGCATCTTAGTTCTTCATTAGAAGGATTTTTACTAAAATCAGAGGGAAAAATACTTCTACTAAAGATCTGTCTCAAATCAGGATCAATATTCATGAAAGCTTTGTAAATAGAGATAGACCAAGATTTGTAATTAGAACCATCACCTAAAAGAAGTTCTACAGTTACCTCTTGTGACGACATCGTTATCTCCGGACGGCTAAGCCCACACTGGAGAGGCCTAGCTCTAATACCAATTGAAAGTTCCCTTTGACCCGGGAACAGGATCTGGATGTCGCCTAGAGGGGGGGGGGTGAATAGGCGAATAAAACTTATTACTTTAAAACTTAAATTCTTACTCTACTCGAAGACTTAGTACGCAGTGGAGTGAGAAGACTCTTCGAGTAGGTTGCAGTGGAATAGAAGATCCTGTCTCAAAATGTCCTACACTTCAAATAAAGCTTATACCACAGATAAGTATTGAAGTGCAGATATAAAGGTGAATAAGACAGAGAGTCAGGACACAATACAGAACAGAGCACACAGACGCAAGGATTTATCCCGAGGTTCGGCCAAGCCTGAAATGCTTGCCTAGTCCTTGTTGGAGTTAGCCACACCTAGGCTTGGAGTCTATTTCAACTCCTTACTCCGTTTGCTCAGATCTGTCAGTATGACAGATAGAGCCTTTCACTATGTTGAGTTGGGTTACAACAGAACCGCGGCTGCTTACAAACTTCTTGGCAGCACCCCGGCAGAGTAACGATACGCTCAAGACCTTGCTCTTTCTCTAAGCAGCACTTCTCCTCTCTCTAAAGGCTTATAGCTATGCCTTCTACACAAACTATAGAGATAAACACAAGAGGGAGAGTGAGAGTGGATTCGAGTGATGTCTACACTTGTTGGCTGTACTTGTCCATTGCTTGAGGCGCCTAGGGGTCCCTTTTATAGGCACAAGGGGCCTAGGAGCCGTTGGAAGCAATCCAGGAAGGCAAATCTTGCCTTCTGTCGGGTGGCGCACCGGACACTGTCCGGTGCCCGATTTCCTTCCAAAAATGGCGCAGTCGACCGTTGCAGTCTTGGAGCCGTTGGCGCACCGGACACTATCTGGTGCACACCGGACAGTCCGGTGCCCCCATTTGATCGTTGGCTCAGCCACGCGTCACGTGCAGATCGTGTGGCCGACTGTTGCCCAAGCCGACCGTTGGCTCACCGGACAGTCCGGTGCACCACCGGACAGTCCGGTGAATTATAGCCGTACGTCGCCAGACTCCTCCCGAGAGCGGTCTGTTCACCGGAGTTCAACCTGGCGCACCGGACACTGTCCGGTGCACCACCGAACAGTCCGGTGTGCCAGACTGAGCTGAGTCTTGGCTGTACACAGCCAAGCCATTTGCACCTCTTTACTTTTCTTCTTCCTTCTGTTTCTAACACTTAGACAAGTATATTAGTACACAAAAACCAATGTACTAAGTCTAGAAACATACCTTCTCTTAATTATTACATCTATAGCATTTCACATGCTTGAGCTTTGATGTTGGACTCATAAATCATCAAGTCGGCTTGACTTGATCTAGATTGACATTTCTTAGCTCCAACATCCTGCAAAGGTCACATAGAACATCTCCAAACATAGGAACAACCCAAACTAAAGATCAAGGTTTTGACACTTGTTCTCCTTCTAGTGACCTTGATCTCCTTCTTAGAGCTTGATCTTGAGCCTTATGACTTACACCACATAATTGTAGCTGTTGCCTCATTGGTTGTAAGTCACGTCCTTATGTAGTGATCCTTGATGTGCCGTAGCTGTTCTCAACTCGATCACCCTTGACTTTGCAAGCCTTCTTCTTCACCCTTGGCTTTGGGTTCCTCAGCCTTCTTGACCTTCTCCCATGCACTTGGTACCTCGAAGCTCTTCTTGCCTCCGTCCTTGGCTTGATCAGTTGTCTCCGAGCTATGCACCCGAGTATCACTTTTGCAACGTCCATCTTACTTGTGGTGTCCATCATGTATCCATAATCCAGTTCTTGGACCATCACATTTGTTCACTTGTGTTGAACCCTGTTAGATTTACCTTAAGCACCTGTTCAACACTTAGTACACTTGTTAGTCCTTTAATTGAGTTGTCATCCAAACACCAAAACTCACAAGAGAGCTTTCAGGGGGATGCACCATCGTTGAGGAAGAAGGTTGATCTTGCTCCAATTGTTCCTGTGGTCGCACATCGCCAATCGCCATGGTGCGCATAGCGGCCGTTGGAACGTCTTCTTCATCTACATCATCAAGATCAACAACTTGCTCTCTTGGAGAGCCATTAGTCTCATCAAATACAACATCGCTAGAGACTTCAGCCAAACCCGATGATTTGTTGAAGACCCTATACGCCTTTGTATTTGAGTCATAACCTAATAAAAACCCTTCTACAGCTTTGGGAGCAAATTTTGAAGTTCTACCTTTCTTCACAAGAATATAACACTTGCTCCCAAATACACGAAAGTAAGACACATTAGGTTTGTTACCGGTTAGAAGCTCATATGAAGTCTTCTTGAGGAGGCGGTGAAGGTAGACCCGGTTGATGGCGTGGCAAGTCGTGTTCACGGCTTCCGACCAAAAGCGCTCGGGGGTCTTGAACTCTCCAAGCATAGTCCTCGCCATATCGATGAGCGTCCTGTTCTTCCTCTCTACCACACCATTTTGCTGTGGTGTGTAGGGAGCGGAGAACTCATGCTTGATCCCTTTCTCCTCAAGGAACTCCTCCACTTGAAGGTTCTTGAACTCGGACCCGTTGTCGCTCCTTATCTTCTTTACCTTGAGCTCAAACTCATTTTGAGCTCTCCTTAGGAAGCTCTTGAGGGTCCCTTGGGTCTCAGATTTATCCTGCAAAAAGAATACCCAAGTGAAGCGGGAAAAATCATCAACTATAACAAGACCATACTTACTTCCTCCTATACTTAGATAGGCGATGGGTCTGAAGAGGTCCATATGAAGCATCTCCAAGGGTCTTGATGTGGACATCACATTTTTGGTGTGATGAGAGCTTCCCACCTGTTTCCCTGCTTGACAAGCTGCACAAGGTCTATCTTTTTCGAAATGCACATTAGTTAGACCTATCACGTGTTCTCCCTTTAGAAGCTTGTGGAGGTTCTTCATCCCCACATGTGCTAAGCGGCGATGCCACAGCCAGCCCATGCAAGTCTTAGCAATTAAGCATGCATCTAGACTGGCCTCTTCTTTTGCAAAATCAACCAAATAAAGTTTGTCGTCTAGTACACCCTTAAAAGCTAGTGAACCATCACACCTTCTAAAGACAGACACATCTACATTTGTGAATAGACAAATATATCCCATATTGCATAATTGACTAACAGATAACAAATTATATCCAAGAGACTCAACTAAAAACACATTAGATATAGAGTGCTCAGATGAAATAGCAATTTTACCTAACCCTTTTACCTTGCCTTGGTTCCCATCACCGAATATTATTGAATCTTGGGGATCCTTGTTCTTGACGTAGGAAGAGAACATCCTCTTTTCCCCCGTCATGTGGTTTGTGCATCCACTGTCGATAATCCAGCTTGAACCCCCGGATGCATAAACCTGCAAGGCAAATTTAGGCTTGGGTCTTAGGTACCCAACTCTTGTTGGGTCCTACAAGGTTAGTGACAATGGTCTTAGGGACCCAAATGCAAGTTTTGTCTCCCTTACATTTGGCCCCTAACTTCCTAGCAATTACCTTCTTATCCTTTCTACAAATAGCAAAGGAAGCATTGCAAGCATAATAAATTGTAGAAGGTTCATTCATTACTTTCCTAGGAGCATGAACAATATTCTTTCTAGGCACATGATGAATAACATTTCTCCTAGACATATCTCTACCATGCATATAGGAAGAACTAGAAGCAAACATGGCATGAGAATCAAAAGCATCATAAGCATTACAACTCCTATAAGCATTTCTAGACTGTCTCCTATCATGGTACATAAAAGCATGGTTCTTTTTAGCACTACCAGCCATAGGGGCCTTCCCTTTCTCCTTGGCGGAGATGGGAGCCTTATGGCTTGTCAAGTTCTTGGCTTCCCTCTTGAAGCCAAGTCCATCCTTAATTGAGGGGTGTCCACCAATCGTGTAGGCATCCCTTGCAAATTTTAGCTTATCAAATTCACTTTTGCTAGTCTTAAGTTGGGCATTAAGACTAGCCAATTCATCATTCAATTTGGAGATTGAAACTAGGTGTTCACTACAAGCATCATCGTCAAAATCTTTACACCTATTGCAAATCATAACATGTTCTACACAAGAGTTAGATTTACTTGCTACTTCTAGTTTAGCATTTAAATTATCATTAACACCTTTTAAAGTAGAAATGGTTTCATGACAAGTAGATAGTTCACAAGAAAGCATCTCATTCCTTTTGATTTCTAAAGCAAGGATTTTTGAGCCTCTACAAACTTATCATGTTCTTCATATAAAAGATCCTCTTGCTTCTCTAATAATCTATTTTTGTCATTCAAGGCATCAATTAATTCGTTAATCTTGTTAACCTTGGTTCTATCTAGACCCTTGAATAAGCAAGAATAATCAATTTCATCATCATCACTAGACTCATCCTCACTTGAAGAAGCATAAGTAGTACTGTCTCGAGTACATACCTTCTTCTCCTTCGCCATGAGGCATGTGTGACGCTCGTTGGGGAAGAGGGATGACTTGTTGAAGGCGGTGGCAGCGAGTCCTTCATTGTCGGAGTCGGATGACGAACAATCCGAGTCCCACTCCTTTCCAAGGTGTGCCTCGCCCTTTGCCTTCTTGTATGCCTTCTTCTTCTCCCTCTTGTTCCCTTGTTCCTGGTCACTATCATTATCGGGACAGTTAGCAATAAAATGACCAACCTTACCACATTTGAAGCATGAGCGCTTCCCCTTTGTCTTGGTCTTGCTTGGCTGCCCCTTGCGACCCTTTAGCGCCGTCTTGAAGCGCTTGATGATGAGGGCCATCTCTTCATCGTTAAGCCTGACCGCCTCTACTTGCGCCACCTTGCTAGGTAGCGCCTCCTTGCTCCTCGTTGCCTTGAGAGCAATAGTTTGAGGCTCTTGGATTGGTCCATTTAGTGCATCATCGACGTATCTCGCCTCCTTAATCATCATTCACCCGCTTACGAACTTCCCAAGAACTTCTTCGGGCAACATCTTGGTGTACCTGGGATTTTCACGAATATTGTTCACCAGATGTGGATCAAGTACAGTAAAGGACCTTAGCATTAGGCGGATGACGTCGTGGTCCGTCCATCGCGTGCTTCCGTAGCTCCTTATCTTGTTGATGAGGGTCTTGAGCCGGTTGTATGTTTGGGTTGGCTCCTCTCCCCTTATCATTGCAAATCTCCCAAGCTCGCCCTCCACCAACTCCATCTTGGTGAGCATGGTGACGTCATTCCCCTCATGTGAGATCTTGAGGGTGTCCCAGATCTGTTTGGCACTGTCCAAGCCGCTCACCTTATTGTATTCATCCCTGCACAATGAAGCTAGAAGAATAGTAGTCGCTTGTGCATTTTTGTGGATTTGCTCGTTAATGAACATGGGATTATCAGTACTATCAAATTTCATTCCACTCTCAACTATCTCCCATATGCTCGGATGGAGAGAGAACAAGTGACTACGCATTTTGTGACTCCAAAATCCGTAGTCCTCTCCATCAAAGTGAGGAGGTTTGCCAAGTGGAATGGAGAGCAAATGAGCATTTGTACTTTGCGGAATACGAGAGTAATCGAAAGAAAAGTTCGAATTGACCATTTTCCGTTTCTCGTAGTCGTAGTCGTCCTTTTGGGAAGAAGTGGACTCGTCGCTGTCGTCGTAGTAGACGATCTCCTTGATGCGCCTTGTCTTCTTCTTCTTCCCATCTTTCCGTTTATGGCCCGAGCCCGAGTCGGTAGGCTTGTCATCCTTCGGCTCGTTGACGAAGGACTCCTTCTCCTTATCGTTGATCACGATTCCCTTCCCCTTAGGATCCATCTCTTCGGGCGATTAGTCCCTTCGTGAAGAGAACGGCTCCGATACCAATTGAGAGCACCTAGAGGGGGGGGGGGGTGAATAGGTGATCCTGTGAAACTTGAAAACTTAATGCCACAAAACTTGGTTAGGCGTTAGCACAATAATGCCAAGTGGCTAGAGAGGAGTCTCAACAAAACACAATAACCACAAGAGATCAATCACAGAGATGGCACGATGGTTTATCCCGTGCTTCGGCCAAGACCAACGCTTGCCTACTCCACGTTGTGGCGTCCCAACGGACGAGGGTTGCAATCAACCCCTCTCAAGCGGTCCAAAGACCCACTTGAATACCACGGTGTTTTGCTTGCTTTACTATATCCCATTTGCGAGGAATCTCCACAACTTGGAGCCTCTCGCCCTTACACTTGAAGTTCACAAAGAAGCACAGAGTAAGGGAGGGATGAGCAACGCACACAAGACACAAAATCACAATGTCAACACGCACACAAGTCGCAATAAGAGCTCGCAACACAACCCGACGAGTTCACAACTCAACTAGAGCTCTAGATGCTATCACGAAGAAACAAATGCGTGGAATTGAAGTCTTGGTGCTTAGGAATGCTTTGAGTATGCTTGGTGTGCTCCTCCATGCGCCTAGGGGTCCCTTTTATAGCCCCAAGGCAGCTAGGAGCCGTTGAGAGCATTCCAGGAAGGCAGATCTTGCCTTCTGTCGCCTAGCGCACCGGACAGTCCGGTGCACCACCGGACACTGTCCGGTGCGGATTTCTTTCCTTCTTTGGCGCAGTCGACCGTTGAAGATCCAGAGCCGTTGGCGCACCGGACACTGTCCGGTGCACACCGGACAGTCCGGTGCCCCAATGTGACCGTTGGCTCGGCCACGCGTCACGCGCGGAATCCTCGGCCGACCGTTGCCCCGGCTGACCGTTGGCTCACCGGACAGTCCGGTGCACATCGGACAGTCCGGTGAATTATAGCCGTACGCCGTTGATAGATTCCCGAGAGTGACGACTTCGCCTGTGAACGGCTCACCGGACAGTCCGGTGAATTATAGCCGTACACCACCGTCGAAATCCCGAGAACAGCAAGTTCGCCAGAGTCAGCCTGGCGCACTGGACACTGTCCGGTGCACCACCGGACAGTCCGGTGCACCCAGACCACTCTCTTTCATCCATCTTTATCTAATTATAATGATTAGATGTAGAACATGACCTTACTTTATATTAAACGCAATGGCCAAAGTAATATCCTTCTGTTTAAACGAGTAGTTTTATCTATAGCTGTGTAACGTGATCGCTTCTCGACCGTAGACTCGACCATCATTTCCTCTTTCTCGCTTAACCGTAATTGCGAGCCCCGCATTGAACGTCTGTTTGATTATTGCATTCCATTGTATGGTGTAATGTTCTTTTGGTATTAAATATGTGGAATGTATGTTTGAACTCGTATAGAGAACGATCTGGTTGAGGAGCCCGAAGAACTCGCAGGAGAAGCCCCTAAGCAGCAGCTGGTTGGTGGAGGCAAGTGTCCCTTGACCCACTTATGTCCTAAGTATTCCTTAATTCACTTCCCGCATTTTCACAGTTTATACCTAAGGATTGACTAGCTTTTGTTATCCATGTCCTTGTTTACCTAGTTGGGTTGGATTATTATGGTTTAGCTTTATGCTAGTGCTTAACATTAATCAATGAACATGATGATATTTATCTATGATACGTTGTTTTCCCTCTTATTTATGATTATATACTTGTGGCATTTAAGGGGACTCGAGCGGTTTCTCGAGTGCCTCTCCGTAAGGACCTATTCGTTGGATGACCGCCCGGTAAAACAATGCAACCATGAGGGTGGAGTGGGACGCCCTTAGCTGAATAATTAGAGGAACCAGGATGTAGTTCGCTTTGCCGTCGTGCCGTTAATGGGGCTCGGTGTATGCGGCTCGCTCTGCCAAGGTTTATTTACCCCCTTGGGGAGGAGTGCGGTACATTTAGGAAACCTAACGGGCGGCTACAGCCCCAGGGAATCTTTGTAAAGGCTATGTAGTGATACCCTGCTGGGTCACCTTGGTAGTGATCAATGGAGAGTCATGATCTTCGGGCATAAAGGGAATCATGGCTTATGGGTAAAGTGTGCAACCTCTGCAGAGTGTTATGAAAACTGATATATCAGCCGTGCTCACGGTTATGAGCGGCCAAGGGAGCTCCATTGATTAGTGACACTTGATCAGAGATGTTCGGATTACAGGTGATGATGAGAATGATGGTTTTGGTATTGGCTATGGTAATGGTAAGTGGTATTCTTTCCGTTTGGAAAGGGTACATTTGGGTTAATAACGTGGGTTAATTCTAAAATCCGGCTCTCTCTACTAGTAATAATAATTTGACCAACTAAAAGCAACTGCTTGACTTACCCCCACATAAAGCTAGTCCACTACAGCCAAACAGGATACTTGCTGAGTATGTTGATGTGTACTCACCCTTGCTCTACACACCAAACCCCCCATCCCCAGGTTGTCAGCATTGCAACCACTACTCAGGAGAAGATGAAGCCGTGGAAGGAGACTTCCATGAGTTCCAAGATTACGACGAGTTCTAGGCGTGGGTTAGCGGCAACCCCCTAATCGACTGCCTGTGAAGGTCGCGTGTATCTACGTTTCTTTTTCGTACTTTGATTATTGTAAAGACTATGTGGATGTCTCAGACATATGATGTAATCGACTATTATTACCCTTTTATGTTATGATTCGAGCACTGTGTGATGATGTCCAGTTATGTAACTGCTGTGTACGTGAATTGCTGATCCTAGCACGTACATGGTTCGCATTCGGTTTGCCTTCTAAAACCGGGTGTGACAACTTTCTTCATCTTCTTCTTCTTCTTATCACCTCTCCGATGTGACTTGATGGAGGAAGAGGATTCCTCCTTATACTTGTTGTCGGATTCTCTTGAGAGAGTCCTCCCCAAGCTCGCGGGCTTTTCACCGGTCATGATCTCCCTCTTGTCGTGATCTCCAGATATCACTTCGAGTTGGTTAGACTCTAAATGAAGCACTGGCTTTGATACCAATTGAAAGTCGCCTAGAGGGGAGTGAATGGGTGAAACCTGAAATTTATAAACTTAAGCACACACTAGAGGCTGGGGTTAGCGTTAGAATTAAATTCAAGTCTGAAAGATTATTTCTCTTGCCATGAGTTGCTCAAATAATGCGGATGACGTTTGGGAGCAAACTCAAAACAATATAGGCAAGGAAACGTTAGAGAGGGAAAAACAAATCAAGTGAAGATCAACAAGTGAACACGATGATTTGTTTTACCGAGGTTCGGTTCCAAAGAATCTAGTCCCCGTTGAGGAGGCCACAAAGGCCGGGTCTATTTCAACCCTTTCCCTCTCTCAAACGGTCACTTAGACCGAGTGAGCCTTTTCCTTAATATCACGGGTCACTTAGACCCCGCAAGGACCACCACACACTTAGGTGTCTCTTGCTTCGATTACAAGTCTCTTGAGAACAAGAAAGGAAAAAAGGCCAATCCAAGCAACAAGAGCAACAAAAGAACACAAGAGATCCTCTCACAAGCCCTAAAGCACTAGAGTTGATTTGGGGACTTTGAGTGGATCGATTGCTTTGATTGTGTCTTGAAGTGTTGGGCTTTTGCTCTTGCAATGAATGAATATTTTAGAAGGCTTGGATGGGAGTGAATGAGGTGGTTGGGGGTATTTATAGCCTCCCAACTATTTCTAGCCGTTGGCTGATTTCTGCTGGCGATGGGCGCACCGGACAGTCCGGTGCGCCACCGGACAGTCACCGTGCACTGTCCGATGCGCGCCACGTCAGCGCAACCGTTAGGGTTTGGAGCTGGTCGACCATTGGAGCCTTTGTCGTCTTGCTGCACCGGACAGTCCGGTGCCACACCGGACAGTCCAGTGCCCTCTAACTTTGCTGCTCTGACTTCTGCACGGCACTATTTATCATTGTTCACCTTTGCGCAGTCGACCGTAGGCGCCAGAGAGCTGTTGCTCCACTGGCTCACTGAACAGTCCGGTGGCACACCGGACAGTCCAGTGAATTATAGCGGAGTGCGTCTCCAAATTCCCGTGGCTGGTTCAACTGCTGTACGGCCTGGTGCACCGGACACTGTACGGTGCGCCAATTTCAGCACACTCTAAGTCCTTTTTATCCATTTAAATTGTGTCCCCTAACTGAATTCTTTCTTGGTTTGTGTTGAACCTTATGCACCTGTAATAGATGAATTCTTGGCAAACTAGTTAGTCCATGTGTTTGTATTGGTCATCAACCACTAAAATTAATTATAGGAAATGGTTGACCCAATTTCCCTTTCACACTATATCTTTGTTGAACATAACATGCTTTACATAGATGATGAGAATTAAATCAATTGAAAGTTTAAGAACTGAAAGTATATCAATTGAAATCCTAAAGGGTAAAGCAAGCTAATATGAACATCAAACCTCATAATGAAGGATATTATATGATTATGTCACTACTTCTTCATTATTTGGTTTTCAAGATAGTTCAACGTCCTGCTTGATTACTGTGATTTCTTTTCTTTTTATGATTTCATCCAACCAAATGATCTTGAACTTCTTTTATATTTTCTTGATTCGATCATACTTGATATGAGGTCAATTGAAACTCAATGATTGAAAGAACCAAGACGCTTATATCCGTAGATTTTGAATCCATCTTGAAAGCACTTGGAAGGACCTTGTTGTAACACTTAGAAAAGAGAGCATTAAAAACACAAGAGAGGGTTTCACAAATGATTATCCTTATATGTGGATGGCAAATGAATCATCATTCTTGAAACCCATAAGGATAGATTAAATTCCTTTAAATTAGTGCACACATATGGTTGATGTCAAAGTTATATGCACTATTGAACATTTTATATTGCAAGGAAATTAACCTATACTATGGTACATTCTATTAAGGATAGAATATTAAAACAACTGAATGAGAGGAAGTTTTCATACCTTGGCCTCTTATCAACTTCATCTTACTTTCGTTGAATAGTATTATTTAAGCTTGTGATTTATCCAATTTAAAACAAGCACCATCTCTTAACATAGATTTTCTATGGATAAACTCAACACAAGAGATGGCATTAGTAGAACAAGCATTAGTTTCTTATTTAGCAACCCTTTATGTGTGGACGGCAAGCGAGTTGCTAAAATAGAGAAACCTCATAATATGGACTAAATTTCCCTTGAGCCCTCATGCACAATATATTTTGAATGACATGGATGATATGCATGGTTATTCAATGAAGTCTAAAGGGCTGACTTAATCCATATTATGGTGAGTGTGTAATATAGAAGAATCAAATCCAAATTAAGTAGAGAGAGTGCATCACATAGTTTTGGATTTGTTGACCATATGATAATATTCATTTACCTTACAATTGGACCTTTATTTCATAATCAACAACTTATGTATATCCTCAAGTGCTTCTTTTTCTTTAGTGGCTACACAAGTCACAAAAGAGATAAGATTTGAAAATAATATGCACTTGAGATTTAGTTGTTACCACACTTGCTACTATCTCCAAATGTGATTTATACATTCATTATCGAGCACCCAACTTGATCCATTTAAGGAGTGGTCCTGCAAAACAAGTTTAAGCTTCATATTTTGGTACCCAATTTAAATTGGGTCCTTTGAGATTAGTAGTAAGAGCCTTGGGTACCCACACATTCCTTATTGTGGCCTTTTCTCTTTATGTAGGCACCCACATATACTTGACAACCATCTTGCATGGTTTCAAGTCAATATTTAATCACACAGATAAAAAAACTAGAGTTAAGAATAGGAGCCTTTTCTCCTTTTCTTGATATATCATTGTGTTGCCTTCTTGATGATGAACCTAGCTTGACCTTGGGTGCACCTAGCTTATCAATGTTAGTGGCACAAGCATTCATATCATAAAGACAAGTTATGCTTGGAATTTACAACTTAGTGATCCAATTCAATGTGAAGCATATGGATACCGATTGAAGTAGATTTCTGAGATATCAAAATATAGGTTTCCAAAATTTAGAGAGTATGAATCACTAATTGTACCTTTTACAGTTTTAAAATCATATCCATGTTAGTGCATATGTATGTGATGAATATCAACAAAAAGAATTCTTATGCACTTTTAGATTTAACGATAAGGGAATTTTAAACTGCATAAAGAGTAGCTATTTAGAAAACAAAGATTACAATCCATATGAATGAGATACAAATTTACCATTTTGGATTGTCTTAGTATAGCTTACTCAAGGGAAACTTATTCTCTACGACACAAGATATATAATGTTCTCCCACTAGATATGTGCATCAAGTATTTGAATGACTTGCCACATGCACTTTCAATCAGTTAAGAGTCTCATGAGGAGTACATTACATATCATGGTCAAGGCATGACAAATTTGCAATGAATTAACTTATCCTTAAGAATACTTACCACCAAGTAGAGCGTACCATTTGCTATACTAATTTGAAAGATCTTACTATCGGTGGTGGTGTCATCGTAGTATTCTTCTTTTCATCATTTGTGGAGACTTCCTTCTTTAGCTTGTTATCTCTTTTCCTTTTAATACTAGTTGAAAAAAAACTTTGAAAAGAGATATTAGTAGTACAAGGAAGTATTTAATGAATGGTGATCTTTAGATATGAATTTCAAACAAATCATCATTTATGAGGCATAAAGGCATAAGTTAAATTCCTTTTAAGTTAATGCACATGGAGGAGTGAATTACCAATATGCACCAATTTACAAATTTAAGCCAAAAGGAATTTAACCTTCATCTTGACCTTTCTTTCCATAGAATAGATTATTACCAATTGAAAGAATGCCACTTGAAAGGAACTATTATTGGTCACATACCAAATAAAACAACTAGTTCCATACCTTTGCCTTGAACATTCCTAATCTTTCTTTTAGGTGAAGATTAACCTTTAATGCTTGTGATTTTACCAAATGAAAGAGCACAATCTCTACTTATGAATTTCCATGAAATAGCTTAAAAGAGATTGCATTAGAAACACAAGCAATAGTTTCCTATTTAGCAACCTTTAGTATATGAATGACAAGAAGCTTACTAAAATAAGGAAACCTCATGACATGAACTGAGTTACCCTTACAAGCATCATGCATAACACTGATTTAAACAAGGTGAAAATAGCATTATTATTTAATTAAGTTTACATGGCAAGTTTAATTCATAGCATGGTGAGTGATTAATTTAGAAGACTCAAAACCAATTTAAACAAGAAGGAATACATCACATAGTATTGGATTGATATTCTTTGAATGTTGAATGACACATTCCATTTGAGAAACACATTCTCATGTTGCGAGACTACATAAACACTTAGATAGAAACATTAGTCTCACAACTCTAGTCATATAGAGAATTCCCCTTTTGGTAAGTGCTTTAAGAATTTGAATTTCTTACTTAGCACTCTATTCATTTAAGAACATGGGATAATACTCTTTATGTCTAGGTCATAGCAATAATACGATAATTAACTTGAAATATGCCACAAGATACATACAACTAATTTAAAGCATGTAGATTGTCACAATATAAAAATATGAACTTGCAATCTACCATATAATTGGATCTTTTCCAAAGCAAGGTAAAATCTTTTAAGTTCATTCTCAAGTGCTTCATTTTTCCTATGTGGATATAAAAGACACAAAGGAATATACTAATTAAAAGCAATGCGCACTTAAGATTTAATTATTACCATCCTTTGGATATCCCATAGTTGTAGGCCTTTTGCTTGATTCCCACAAAAGCTAATCCTTATTCCCTACAACACAAGTTCTTGCTAGAGATAAATATGAAGTTAGTGTTATAAAAACTCAATTCATCTTTGGGCCAATCTTAAGAAATAGTCAATTGTAGATTGATAGCTTGAGACAAGAATTGAGTTAAACTTATCAAGCACCCCAAAGCTTCATATCATCTCTAGGTACCTGCAAAACTTATTAAGTACATTTTGGTACCCATCTCATGATGGGTCCATCAAGGTTAGCCAATAATGACTTAGACACCTAAATAGCCTTGGTCCTAGAATGTGGTGAACTCATCACCTTTCTAGCACAAGAGTCAAATTTGGGTCTCCTAAGCATATTTGAATGTATTGCCAAGTTAGGCTTAGAAGTTTTACCCTTTGGACAAACCTTGAATAGATGACCTTTTTTCACGACAATTGTAGCAAATGCGCTGCTTGTCCTTGCAATGCATTTGCCTTTTGCTTTCATCCTTTTTATGGTCATCTTTCTTGATCGTGCAAGATCTTGGTTCTTCATGTGGGGGCATGAACCAATTTCATGACCTTTCTCCTTGCATCCATAGCACCTCCTATCGCTTCTCTTTGATCTTTCTTTGTTGAAGCACATAGGTACATCATTAGAGCAAATAGTATGAGCATTAATTTTCTCACCTTGAATTTTGCTTATGTCCTTCTTGGAAAGCTTGGTATTCTTTTGAAGGGGTTTTGTGCATGCTACGGTTGTCCCCTTCTCAAGCTTTTTCACCATATTGTCGCGGTTATCTTGAAAAGGTTGAGCATGACACTTTCCCTTTAATTGAGTCAAGCTCCTTCTTAGCCTCTCATTTTCTTCCTTGAGCTCATTGTTTTCTCTTGCATAGGAAACATTACTTGTTCCTGAAAATTCTAGCTCAATGGAAGATTGGCTTTCTTGAGAGCAACATTTGTTAGCACATGATTGAAAGTGCATTCATCCCTTTTTGTGAGTTTTGGTGATTTGGATAACAACACATTTAAAGGTCTAACAAGTTTGCTAAGTGTTGAATAAGAAATTCAGTATGATGAACACACATGAATAGTGTATAATGATCAGTGAACAAAGGTTCAACACAAGGTTAAATAACCAATGATACAATGCAAATGGATATAATATGATCTCTATATTGGTTTCAATATATGGACAAGACCTGAGAAATCACTACATACATATGATCAGAATAGAGGATGAAGTGATTAAGAGGATTGGTCAAGCCAAAAGTGAATAAGATATGAGGAATCGTGAATTGGCTTGACCATATTACTACCAGTCCATATATGCTTCTATGAGAATCAAACTAGAGCTTGATTGATCTTAACAGTTATATCTAGAAGACATTCAAGCAAGGTTCACAATATTAAAGAAATGATTCTCTCAATGGATGCTCAATATGATGTGACTCAAGAATGGCTTGATAGGGTGAAGATAGCAAGGAAAGGGCTTCGAGGAACTAAGCGAAGGTGAAGGCCAAGCGACGGCTTGTGGACCAAGGTACCATGGCTAAGGTGAAGAAGAGAGTACTTGCACTAAGTCGATGAACTAATCAGCTATGAAGAGTTATAACATGTTGATGCATCAATACGGTGACTTGAAGCCATGATTTGAACTCATATATGGTGATATGGTACAAGTCACACGGTTTGAGTTGTGTTTGCTTCAAAAGGTGAGACAAAGATGTTTGTGATCCTTATGAAGCAACGCCATGGGGAAATCACACATGAGACGCCAATTACTCAATGAGTTTACTTAATTATATTTTATTTAAGTTGAGTATAGGAATCATCGTACTATAAAGGGGGATCCAAAAAGAAGATTGGTGTTTGCCAAAGCTCAAGCCTCTATATTCAAAAGCTATTTTTGAAAACCAAAAATATCTTGAATGTTCTATGGTTGACTGTGGTTAGGTTTGAGAAACCTAGAGTGTTCTTGTTGAAAAGCAGCTGAACTTCTTCCACTGCGTTGAGCTTTTCAGCTGAGCTGAACTTCAGCTAAGTTGAGCTTTCTCAACTCCAGCTGAACTTCAACTTCAGCTGTGAACCTCTTTGACCATACACCAGCTGAACTTGCCTCCGAGCAGTTGAACAGGGGTTTTCTCTCCTAAACTCTCTGGTCAAGGCCAGTTGAACTGGTTTTGAGGGGCAGTTTAGCTGGTCTCTGACCCCTCTGACCTCTGACCAATAGTCTGCCAATCAGACTAGCGAACAGGTCGACAGAGTCGTTAGGGGCGGTTCAACCGGTTTGGTCAAATTGGCCAAACTGCGCAGCAGTCTGCTAGTCAAACTAGTAGATAGGCTGACAGGTCTGCCAAAGAGGTTCAACCGCCCCCCAGAGAGGTTCAACTGCCCTCCCCAGAGAGGTTCAACCGCCCCCGAAAGAGGTTCAACCGGTTTTCAAAAGAGGTTCAACCGGTCTTTGGCAGCAAAATCAGCCCAACGGCTAGTTTTGAAGCCCCACCTATATATACTCACTCCTACCTCTCTCCCCATACAAGTGAGCATGACCCAAACTCCATTTCTAACTTGAAGAACACCTCCCACTCTCTCTCACACATCTCTTGCCTCTCCCATTTCAAATCTTTGGAGAGAAATCTTTGAGTGAGTTTGAGAGCTGCGGTTTTTGTGCTTCATCTCCAAATCTCTCTTGCTCTTCTTCATTCGAGCTTTGGTACTACATCGAGTTCTTTGTGGATTCATTACTCTTGGAGCTTCTAGCTCCTAGACGACTAGGTGTCTCTTGTGAGTCTCCAAATCTTGTGGAAGACCACAAGAAAGTTTGTATTACCCGCTCGTTTGAGCAAAGATTAGTGTGTGAGCTTGACCTTTGTGGTCGGCAAAGGGAGGATTAGGGTTTAAAGAGACCCGGCTCTTTGTGGGCGCCTCAACGAGGAAGTAGGGCACCTTTTGTGGTGTGACCGAACCTCGGGATAAATCTTGTGTCTCTTGTGTTCTTGCTCATTGTGTTTGTTTGTGTTCTTCGTTCTCTCACCATTCCGTGGAAGATTTGTTCTTATCTTTTTGGTGTGTGGATATTGAGAAGTGCCCTTCTCAGATCTACTACTTTGAACCCTATGGATCATTTAGAACATCTCATTTCCAAAGTTAACTGGGTGAATTTTGAAATCAATTCAGTTTTATATCTTATCGTTTAGTTGAGCTCGTGCAAACCAGTTGAACTGGTTTTGACACCTGTTGAACTAGTTTTACCTAGTTTGTTTCTAGTTTTGTTGAAAAAGTTTTAACTTGCCTATTCACCCCCCCCCCCTCTAGGCAACTTTAAATGATAATATAGTTTCTATTTGAGTACATGTGCTTACGTGAGGTTGGTATGATTTCAAATTAGTTGAAACAACCTCATGAGTCATTTCTAACATGATATGTGAAGCCATAAATTTATTATGAGAGCACTCAAGCATATCATGTTTTTCTTGCAAAGCTAGATGTTCAATATTTAGCTTTTCTATCGTGCCCTTGAGCATAACATTTTTATTTTCTAATTGGGCAATATATGATGAATAATTAATAGCTCTAATTTGCTCAATTGAAATGTCTTCATACCTTTAGACCAAATCATCATGAGAGCACTTTAGCTTCTCACGCTCTTTGGTCAACTTCTCTAAGTCTTCAATTTTTTTGATGAGGAAGTCTTCTTGCTTATAAAGCATTTATTTTTGTTCTTCCGCTCTTTTCATGAGTTTGAGCAAGCTTATACGGTTTTTCTTGCTTAGTTGAGCGAAGAATTGTTGAAGATCATCCTCATCTTCACTATCACTTTCATGCTCCTCCTCATCCTCACTTTCGCTTTCACTATCACCCTCATTAGCAACAAAGCACATATGAGAAGTGGATTTGAAAGATGAACCTTGTGAAGAGGTGGATTCGTCGTTTGGTCTCCATCGATCACTTTCTTCTTCAATCTTGTTCTTCGCCTCATCTTCCTTCATTTTGAGGAACATCTTTTCGGCGATTCTCATGGCAAGATCTGTTGCCCTAGCATCAACATCTACACCAAAAGATAAAGTCGAGACAACCTCAACTTTTCAAGCTTAGAAGCACTTTTGTTACTTAGCCCCCCCCCCCGACATGATCTTTTCCTCACGCGGTTAAGCGTTAGAACAAGGATTACGCTCTGATACCTATTGAAAGTTGTCTAAAGGGGGTGAATAGGCAAGTTAAAACTTTTTCAACAAAAACTAGAAACAAACTAGGTAAAACCAGTTCAACAGGTGTCAAAACTGGTTCAACTGGTTTGCACGAGCTCAACTAAACGATGAGATATAAAACTGAATTGATCTCAAAATTCACCAAGTTAACTTTGGAAATGAGATGTTCTAAATGATCCACAGGGTTCAAAGTAGTAGATCTGAGAAGGGCACTTCTCAAAATCCACACACCAAAAAGATATGAACAAATCTTCCATGGAAGGGTGAGAGAACAAAGAACATGAACAAACACAATGAACAAGAACACAAGAGACACAAGATTTATCCCAAGGTTCGGTCACACCACCAAGGTGCCCTACTTCCTCGTTGAGGCGCACACAAAGAGCCGGGTCTCTTTCAACCCTAATCCTCCTTTGCCGACCATAAAGGTCAAGCCCACACACTAATCTTCTCTCAAACGAGCGGGTAATACAAACTTTCTTGTGATCTTCCACAAGATTTGGAGACTCACAAGAGACACCTAGTCGTCTAGGAGCTAGAAGCTCCAAGAGTAATGAATCCACAAAGAACTCGATGTAGTACCAAAGCTCAAATGAAGAAGAGCAAGAGGGATTTAGAGATGAAGCACAAAAATTGCATATCTCAAACTTACTCAAAGATTTCTCTCCAAAGATTTGAAATGGGAGAGGCAAGAGATGTGTGAGAGAGAGTGGGAGGTGTTCTTCAAGTTAGAAATGGAGTTTGGGTCGTGCTCTTGTGGGGAGAGAGGTAGGAGTGAGTATATATAGGTGGGGCATCAAAACTAGCCGTTTTTCACTTTTCTGCACAAAAAACCGGTTGAACCTCTTTGGGGTGGTTGAACCGCCCCTGGCAGACCTGGCAGACTGTTTGCCAGTCTGACTATCAGACTGACTGGCAGACTGACGTGCAGTCTGACGAAGTTGACCAAATCGGTTGAACTGCCCTGGGGCGGTTGAACCGCCCTAACGACTCTGTCGACTAGTTTGCCAGTCTGGCTGCAGACTGTTGGTCAGAGGTTAGAGGGGTCAGAGACCAGTTGAACTGCCCCTTAGGACCAGTTGGTCTTGACCAGAGAGTTCACGAGAGAAAACCCCAGTTCAACTAGCCCGGAGGCAAGTTCAATTGGTGTATGGTCAAACAGGTTCACATTTGAAGTTGAAGTTTAGCTGTAGTTGAGAAACCTCAACTGTAGTTGAAAAAGCTCAACTGTAGTTGAAAGAAGTTCAACTCAGCTGAAGTTCAGCTTAGCTGAAAAAGCTCAACTGCAGCTGAAGAAGCTCAACTGCAGCTGAAGAAGCTCAACTCAGCTAAAGTTTAGTTGAGCTGAAAGAGCTCAACTGCAACTGAAGAAGTTCAACTGCTTTTCAACAGGAACTCTCAGTTTCTCAATCCTAACAATAGTCAACCATAGAACATTCAAGAGATTTTGGTTTTTCGAAATAGCTTTTGAATGTAGAGGCTTGAGCTTTGGAAAACACCAACCTTCTTTTTGGATCCCCTTGATAGTACGACGATTTCTATACTCAAGTTAAATAAAATATAATTAAGTAAAGTCCTTGAGTAATTGGTGTCCCATGTGTGATTTCTCCATTGCGTTGCTTCATAAGGATCACAAACATCTTTGTCTCACCTTTTAAAGCAAACACCAATCAAACCTTGTGACTTGTACCATATCATCATATTGAGCATCCATTGAGAGAATCATTTCTTCAATATTGTGAACCTTGCTTGAATGTCTTCTAGATATAACTGTTAAGATCAATCAAGCTCTAGTTTGATTCTCATAGAAGCATATATGGACTAGTAGTAATATGGTCAAGCCAATTCACGATTCCTCATATCTTATTCACTTTGGCTTGACCAATCCTCTTAATCACTTCATCCTCTATTCTGATCATATGTATGTAGTGATTTCTCAGGTCTTGTCCATATATTCAAACCAATATAGAGATCATATTATATCCATTTGCATTGTCTCATTGGTTATTTAACCTCATTTTGAACCTTTGTTCACTGATCATTATACACTATTCAAGTATGTTCATCATACTGAATTTCCTGTTCAACAGTTAGCAAACTTGTTAGACCTTTAAATGTGTTGTTATCCAAATCATCAAAACTCACAAAAGGGATGAATGCACTTTCACCTAGATTCATGTATCTTTGGACATGAATTCAAACATTCGAAAATACACTACCAATTTTTAAGTCGAACTGTTCTTCACTATGCTGCTGGAACTTCACTCATTTTGTTTTACTTAATCTCCCCTTCAGTACATCTTTTCAAAGGAAAGGAAATGTGCTAAGATATCCTCCAATTCGACTGAGAAAAAAGATGTCAAATTTGATATGACTAAGATATCCTCCATAGTGAGCGGAAATCTAATCGATACTTACAAGAAATAGAAATATGGAACAAGAAGAAGTCGCACTAAGGAAAATAGTAGAGTAGATGGGGACGGGACCCATGGCAAAGATACATACAAAGATTGAAGGCCTGAAGGGCGTCGCCGTGGCCGTACAGCCATCGAGGGAGAAGAGGGGCTCGTCGTCGTTGCGCAACCATTTGAGATAGGGGCGACCATCCGCGCCGGCCGCTGGGTGGAGCCAAATCATAGGTAATTATCGAAGCACAGAGGAGGGGTTATTGGATCTGTCATCAGAGGGAGGGCGAGTGGATCCGTCATAAGTACGACGGAAGATGCGTCCATGTGTCATGACCTAGGGTATGACAAGTGCCTAGAATCTTGCTGTTTGTCTGAAGATGGATAAATGGGCCATATTATGGCATGTAATAGTTTTGGCCTTGTGCCATTAGTGGTTAAGTCGGTTGTTAGGTTGGTTAATCCCAAGGGGGTAGAACAGCTAGGCATAATGGCTATACAAGCATGTAATTTGTGGAAGGGAAAGGCAGAAAAGAAGTAGAGAAACACCACCACCACATACCTGAGTTCTTGTGAAGTTTATCTGAGTTACCTGACGAATTAGGGTTCCTCTTCCCCAGATCTGGTGGGGAAGAACCCTACCTCATGTCCCGGATCACTGTCGGCGGCTGAGGGGAGTTACACCATGCGAGGCCGGGCTCAAGCTGGCGAATGGTGCGGATGGCTCCGTTTGAGGCCGGGGGCGGACGACTGAGGACGACGTGAGGGCGCGGGAATGGATGGAGCCGGGAGGACGGTAGCGCGTGGGCCAGAAGCACAGGGCAAGCTAGGTCAGGGGTAGTCCGACGGGGGCGGGGTGGGCAAAGCGAGGTAGGGGTAGGGGCGGGGCATGGTTGTGCCATGGTTTACAATATTGACTTAGTAATAGATAGTAGAGATTAGTAATTGTGTCGTGCCGTGCCAGCACTAATATTTAGCCATCAATTCAAGCATGACACTACTGAAAGTCGCCTAGAGGGGGTGAATAGGCAGAATCTGAAATTTATAAACTTTAAGCACAACTACAAGCCGGCCAAGGTTAGCATTAGAAATAAAATCGAGTCCGAGAGTGAGGATGAAAAACAAATCAAAGGCAAATGAAGCGGATGACACAGTGATTTGTTTTACCGAGGTTCGGTTCTTGCAAACCTACTTCCCATTGAGGTGGTCACAAAGACTGGGTCTCTTTCAACCCTTTCCCTCTCTCAAACGGTCACCTAGACCGAGTGAACTTTTCTCCTTAATCAATGGGTCACTTAGACCCCTTACAAGGACCACCACAACTTGGTGTCTCTTGCTTGATTACAAGTTGCTTGAGAACAAGAATGGAGGAAGAAGAAAAGTGATCCAAGCGACAAGAACTCAAATGAACACAAATGTCTCTCTCTCACAAGCCACTAAATCTTTGGAATGATATTGGGACTTGGAGAGGATTTGATCTTTCGTTTTGTGTCTTGGAGTGAAGTCTAGAGCTCTTGTATTGAATGCAATGGCTGAAAGCTTGGATTCCTTGAATGGTGGTGGTTGGGGGTATTTATAGCCCCACCCACCAAAATGGTCGTTGGGGAGGCTGTCTGTCGACGGGCGCATCGGACAGTCCGGTGCGCCACCGGACACTGTCTGGTGCGCCAGCCACATCACCCAACCATTAGGGTTCGACCGTTGGAGCTCTATCAGCCTGAACCACCGGACAGTCCGGTGGTGCATCGGACAGTCACTGTTCATTGTCCGGTGCACCTTCTGGCGCTGCTCTGACTTCTGCGCGAACTGTCCACGCACTGTTCACCTTTTGCAGACGACCGTTGGTGCTGTAGCGGTTACTCCACATGGCACACTGGACAGTCCGGTGCCACACCGAACAGTCCGATGAATTATAGCGGAGTGGCTTTTCTAGAAACCCGAAGGTAGCGAGTTGGAGTTGATCCACCCTGGTGCACCAGACACCGTCCGGTGGCACACTGGACAGTCCGGTGCGCCAGACCAGGGCATCCTTCAGTTGGTTTTGCTCCTTTCTTTTTGAACCATATCTTGGACTTTTTATTGGTTTGTGTTGAACCTTTGGCACCTGTAGAACTAATAATCTAGAGCAAACTAGTTAGTCCCATTTGTGTTGGGCAATTCAACCACCAAAAACATTTAGGAAAAGGTTTGACCCTATTTCCCTTTCAATCTCCCCCTTTTTGGTGATTGACGCCAACACAAACCAAAGCATATATATAACTGCATAATTGAACTAGTTTGCATAAGGTAAGTGCAAAGGTTGCTTGGAATTAAACCAATTTAAACTTTCATAAGATATGCATGGATTGCTTTCTTTCTTTTAACATTTTGGACCACTTGTTTTGTTTTTGCAAATTCTTTTGGAAATTCTTTTTTCAAAGTCTTTTTGCAGATAGTCAAAGGTATATAAGTAAGATTTCGAGAAGCATTTTCAAGATTTTGAAATTTTCTCCCCCTGTTTCAAATGCTTTTTCTTTGACTAAACAAAACTCTCCCTTAATGAATTCTCCTCTTAGTGTTCAAGAGGGTTTTACCAATTGAGATAGAATTTCTTAGAGGAATACCCATTTCAAAGATACCAATTGAAAAAAAACATTTAAAAACTTAAACTTGTTTCGAAAAATTTTGAAATTGGCGTGGTGGTGCGGTCCTTTTGCTTTGGGCTAATACTTTCTCCTCCTTTGGCATTAATCGCCAAAAACGGATACTTTGAGTGAAATATGAGCCCTTTGTAAATTCTCTCCCCTTTGGCAAACAATATATGAGTGAAAGATTATACCAATGTGGAGAGATGGCGGAATACCGATAAAGAGTAAATAATGCCGATGGAGTTGAGTGGAAGCGTCGTCTTTGCTAAATACTCCATTTCCCTTTCAATTCTATGACTAAGCATGAGAATACACTTGAAAACACATTAGTCATAGACATAAAAGAGATATAATCAAAGGTATATAAATGAGCTATGTGTGCAAAGTATCAATCAAAATTCCGAGAATCAAGAATGTTTAGCTCATTCCTAAGTTTGGTAAAGGTTTTCTCATCTAATGGCTTGGTAAAGATATCAGCTAATTGTTCTTTGGTGTTAATATAGGCTATCGCGATATCCCCCCTTTGTTGGTGATCTCTCAAAAAGTGATACCGAACGGCTATGTGATTAGTGCGGCTATGTTCAACGGGATTATCCGCCATGCGGATTGCACTCTCATTATCACATAGGAGAGGGACTTTGCTAAATTTGTAGCCATAGTCCCTAAGGGTTTGCCTCATCCAAAGCAATTGCGCGCAACAATGTCCTGTGGCAATATACTCGGCTTCGGCGGTAGAAAGAGCTACTGAGTTTTGTTTCTTTGAAGCCCAAGACACCAGGGATCTCCCCAGAAACTGATAAGTCCCTGATGTGCTCTTCCTATCAATTTTGCACCATGCCCAATCAGCATCTGAATATCCTAATAAATCAAAAGAGGATCCCTTGGGGTACCAAAGACCAAACTTAGGAGTATAAACTAAATATCTCAAGATTCTTTTCACGGCCATAAGGTGAACTTCCTTAGGATCGGCTTGGAACCTTGCACACATGCATACGAAAAGCATAATATCCAGTCGAGATGCACATAAGTAGAGTAAAGATCCTATCATCGACCGGTATACCTTTTGATCTACGGATTTACCTCCCGTGTCGAGGTCGAGATGCCCATTGGTTCCTATGGGTGTCTTGATGGGCTTGGCATCCTTCATTCCAAACTTGGTGGGTATATCTTGAATGTACTTTGTTTGGCTGATGAAGGTGCCCTCTTGGAGTTGCTTGACTTGAAATCCTAGGAAATACTTCAACTCCCCCATCATAGACATCTCGAATTTTTGTACCATGATCCTACTAAACTCTTCACAAGTAGATTTGTTAGTAGACCCAAATATAATATCATCAACATAAATTTGGCATACAAACAAATCTTTTGCAATAGTTTTAGTAAAGAGAGTAGGATCGGCTTTTTCGACTTTGAAGTCATTAGTGATAAGAAAATCTCTTAGGCATTCATACCATGCTCTTGGGGCTTGCTTGAGCCCATAAAGCGCCTTTGAGAGTTTATACACATGGTTAGGATACTCACTATCTTCAAAGCCGGGAGGTTGCTCAACATAGACCTCTTCCTTGATTGGTCCATTGAGGAAGGCACTCTTCACGTCCATTTGATAAAGCTTAAAGCCATGGTAAGTAGCATAGGCAAGTAATATACGAATTGACTCAAGCCTAGCTACGGGTGCATAGGTTTCACCGAAATCCAAACCTTTGACTTGTGAATAACCCTTGGCCACAAGTCGTGCTTTCTTCCTAGTCACCACACCATGCTCATCCTGCTTGTTGCGGAATACCCACTTGGTTCCTACAACATTTTGGTTAGGACGTGGAACCAAATGCCATACCTCATTCCTCGTGAAGTTGTTGAGTTCCTCTTGCATCGCCAGCACCCAATCCGAATCTTTAAGTACATCCTCTACCCTGTGTGGCTCAATAGAGGAAACAAAAGAGTAATGTTCACAAAAATGAGTGACTCGAGATCGAGTGGTTACCCCCTTATGAATATCGCTAAGGATGGTGTTCACGGGGTGATCTCTTTGAATCGCCCGGTGGACTCTTGGGTGTGGCGGTCTTTGACCCTGTTCATCTTCCTTGTCTTGATCATTGTCATCTCCCCCTTGATCATTGTCCTCCTCTTGAGGTGGCTCATCCTCTTGATCTTCATTTTCATCATCTTGAGCTTGCTCCTCATCTTGGGTTGGTGGAGATGCTTGTATGGAAGATGATGGTTGATCTTGTGCTTGCGAAGGCTCTTCGGATTCCTTAGGACACACATCCCCAATGGACATGTTCTTTAGTGCGACGCATGGGGCCTCTTCATCATCTAGCTCATTAAGATCAACTTGCTCCACTTGGGAGCCGTTAGTCTCATAAAACACAATGTCACAAGAAACTTCAACTAGTCTAGTGGACTTGTTGAAGACTCTATATGCCCTTGTGTTTGAATCATAACCAAGTAAAAAGCCTTCTACAGCCTTAGGAGCAAATTTAGATTTTCTACCTCTTTTAACAAGAATAAAACATTTGCTACCAAAGACTCTAAAATATGAAACATTGGGCTTTTACCAGTGAGGAGTTCATATGATGTCTTCTTGAGGATTCGGTGAAGATAGAGTCGGTTGATGGAGTAGCAGGAGGTGTTAATCGCCTTGGCCCAAAACCGGTCCGGAGTCTTGTACTCATCAAGCATGGTCCTCGCCATGTCAAGTAGAGTTCTATTCTTCCTCTCCACTATACCATTTTGTTGTGGCGTGTAGGGAGAAGAGAACTCATGCTTGATGCCCTCCTCCTCAAGGAAGCCTTCCATTTGAGAGTTCTTGAACTCCGTCCCATTGTCGCTTCTTATTTTCTTGATCCTCAATCCAAACTCATTTTGAGCCTGTCTCAAGAATCCCTTTAATGTTTCTTGGGTTTGAGATTTTTCCTGCAAAAAGAACACCCAAGTGAAGCGAGAATAATCATCCACAATTATAAGACAATACTTACTCCCACCGATGCTTATGTAAGCTATCGGGCCGAATAAATCCATGTGGAGTAGCTCAAGTGGCCTGTCGGTCGTCATAATGTTCTTGTGTGGATGATGGGTACCAACTTGCTTTCATGCCTGACATGCACTACAAATCCTGTCTTTCTCAAAATGAACATTGGTTAGTCCTAAAATATGCTCTCCCTTTAGAAGCTTGTGAAAATTCTTCATCCCAACATGGGCTAGTCGGCGATGCCAGAGCCAACCCATATTAGTCTTAGCAATTAAGCAAGTGTCGAGTTCAGCTCTATTGAAATCAACTAAGTATAGCTGACCCACTAACACTCCCTTAAATGCTACTGAATCATCACTTCTTCTAAAGAAAGTAATACCTAAATCTGTAAAAAGACAGTTGTAACCCATTTTGCATAATTGAGAAACTGAAAGCAAGTTATAATCTAATGAATCTACAAGAAAAACATTGGAAATAAAATGGTCAGGTGATATAACAATTTTACCAAGTCCTTTGACCAAACCTTGATTTTCATCCCCGAATGTAATAGCTCATTGGGGATCTTGCTTTTTCTCATAGGAGGAGAACATCCTTTTCTCCCCAGTCATGTGGTTTGTGCACCCGCTATCAATGATCCAACTTGAGCCCCCAGATGCATAAACCTACAAAACAAGTTTAGGCCTTGTTCTTAGGTACCCAAACGGTCTTGGGTCCTTTAACATTAGAAACAAGCACCTTGGGTACCCAAACACAAGTCTTTGAGCCCTTGTGCTTGGCCCCAACATATTTGGCAACTACTTTGCCTAATTTGTTAGTTAAAACATAAGATGCATCAAAAGTCTTAAATGAAATAATTGGCTCATTTGATGCAATAGGAGATTTCTTTTGAGGCAATTTAACATGGGTTGATTGCCTAGAGCTAGAAGCCTCATTTTTATACATAAAAGCATGATGAGAAACATTATGAGGTTTCCTAGCATGAATTCTCCTAATTTTGTGCTCAGGATAACCAGCAGGATATAAAATGTAGCCCGCGTTATCCTGAACCATGGGAGCTTTGCCCTTAACAAAGTTAGACAATTTCTTAGGGGCATTAAGCTTGGCATTACCTTCCTGTTGAAAGCTGATGCCATCCTTAATGCTAGGGCGTCTCCCATTATAGAGCATGCTTCTAGCAAATTTAAAATTTTCATTTTCTAAGTCATGCTCATTGATTTTAGCACTAAGTTGAGCTATGTGATCATTTTGTTGTTTAATTAAAGCTAGGTGATCATGGATAGCATCAACATTAATGTCTCTACATCTAGTACAAATAGAAACATGATCAACAGTAGATGTAGAGGGTTTGCAAACAATTAATTCATCAATCTTAGCATGTAACATGGCATTTTCATTTCTAAGATTGGCAATAGCATCATTGCAAACATTTAAATCTTTAACCTTAGCAATTAATTTTTCATTCTCAATCTTAAGGCTAGCAATTGATTCATTCAACTTGTCAATCTTAGCAATCAAACTAGCATTATCATTTTTAAGTTTGACAAGAGAATCGTCACAAACATTTAATTTCTCAACCTTAGCAAATAAATTGGCATTCTCAGTTTTAAGGTTGGAAATCAAATCATGGCAACTCCTAAGCTCATTAGATAAATTTTCACATTTTTCTACTTCCTGAGCATAGGCACTTTTTACTTTAACATGCTTTTTGTTTTCCTTAATTAGGAATTCCTCTTGGCTATCCAAGAGTTCATCCTTCTCATGAATAACACCTATCAATTCATTTAATTTTTCCTTTTGTTGCATGTTTAAGTTAGCAAAAAGAGCAAGCAAGTTATCTTCATCATCACTAGAGCTACTCTCATCACTAGATGTTGCATATTTAGTGGAGCCTCTAGATTTTACCTTCTTCTTTTTGTCGTCCTTTGCCATGAGGCACTTGTGGCCGACGTTGGGGAAGAGGAGGCCCTTGTTGACAGCGATGTTGGCGGCGTCCTCGTCGGAGGAGGAGTCAGTGGAGCTATCATCGGAGTCCCACTCCCGGCATACATGGGCATCGCCGCCCTTCTTCTTGTAGTATTTCTTCTTTTCCTTCCTCTTTCCCTTCTTGTCGTCGCCCCTGTCACTATCACTAGATAATGGACATTTAGCAATAAAATGACTGGGCTTACCACACTTGTAGCAAACCTTCTTGGAATGGGGTTTGTAATCTCTCCCCTTCCTTTGCTTGAGGATTTGGCGAAAGCTCTTGATGATGAGCGCCATTTCCTCGTTGTCGAGCTTGGAGGCGTCGATGGGGAGACTACTTGATGTAGACTCTTCTTTCTTCTCCTCCGTTGCTTTGAAGGCAACATGTTGCACCTCGGGTGTGGAGGTGGCGCCTCGCTCGATGATTTGTTTGGAGCCTTTGATCATCAATTCAAAGCTCACAAATTTTCCTATAACCTCCTCGGTAGACATTAGCTTGTATCTAGGATCACCACGAATTAATTGAACTTGTGTAGGATTAAGAATAACCTTGACCATTTCATGGTCGTCCCATTTTGTGCTCCTAAGATTGCGCACTTGGTTCACCCAGGTCTTGAGCCAGTTGTACATGGCTTGTGGCTCCTCCCCTTGGTTGAGCATGAATCGACCGAGCTCCCCCTCGATCGTTTCCTGTTTGGTGATCTTGGTCACCTCATCTCCTTCGTGTGCGGTCTTGAGCACATCCCAAATCTCTTTGGCGCTCTTCAACCCTTGCACCGTATTATACTCCTCTCGACTTAGAGAGGCGAGGAGTATAGTAGTGGCTTGGGAGTTGAAGTGTCGGATTTGGTCGACTTCGTCCGAGTCATAGCCTTCATCCCCCGGCGATGGTACCTACGCTCCAAACTCAACAATGTCCTAAATACTAGCATGGAGTGAGGTTAGGTGATGCCTCATTTTATCACTCCACATGTTATAATCTTCACCTTCAAAAATGGGTGGTTTGCCTAGTGGGACGAAAAGTAAAGGAGTGTGTCTAGAAATACGGGGATAACGAAGTGGCATCTTACTATACTTCTTGCGCTCATGGCGTTTAGAAGTGACGGACGGCGCGTCGGAGCCAGAGGTGGATGGCGATGAAGAGTCGGTCTCGTAGTAGACCACCTTCTTCATCTTCTTTTTCTTGTCGCCGCTCTGATGCGACTTGGAGTGTGAAGGGGATCCCTTCCCCTTGTTGCCGAACTCTCCCGATGGAGTCTTCTCGTGGCTTGTGGCGGGCTTCTCGCCGATCATGACTTCCTTCTTGGCGTGATCTCCCGACATCACTTCGAGCAGTTAAGCTCTAATGAAGTACCAGGCTCTTATAACAATTGAAAGTCGCCTAGAGGGTGTTGAATAGGCGGAATTTGAAATTTATAAACTTTAAGCACAACTACAAGTCGGCCGGGGTTAGCTTTAGAAATAAAATCGAGTCCGAGAGAGAGGGTGAAAAACAAATCAAAGGCAAATGAAGCGGATGACACGGTGATTTGTTTTACTGAGGTTCGGTTCTTGCAAACCTACTCCCAGTTGAGGTGGTCACAAAGACCGAGTCTCTTTCAACCCTTTCCCTCTCTCAAACGGTCACCTAGACCGAGTGAGCTTTTCTCCTTAATCAACGGGTCACTTAGACCCCTTACAAGGACCACCACAACTTGGTGTCTCTTGCTTGATTACAAGTTGCTTGAGAACAAGAATGGAGGAAGAAGAAAAGCGATCCAAGCGACAAGAACTCAAATGAACACAAATGTCTCTCTCTCACAAGCCACTAAGTCTTTGGAATGATATTGGGACTTGGAGAGGATTTGATATTTTGTTTTGTCTTGGAGTGAAGTCTAGAGCTCTTGTATTGAATGCAATGGCTGAAAACTTGGATTCCTTGAATGGTGGTGGTTGGGGGTATTTATAGGCCCACCCACCAAATGGCCGTTGGGGAGGCTGTCTATCGATGGGTGCACCGGACAGTTCGGTACGCCACTGGACACTGTCCGGTTCGCCAGCCACGTCACCCAATCGTTAGGGTTAGACCATTGGAGCTCTGTCAGCCTGGGCCACCGGACAGTCTGGTGGTGCACCGGACAGTCACTGTTCACTGTCTGGTGCGCCTTCTAGCGCTGCTCTGACTTCTAGGCGAACTATCCGCGCACTGTTCATGCACTGTTCACCTTTTGCAAACGATCATTGGCGTTGTAGCCGTTACTCCGTATGGCACACCGGACAGTCCGATGAATTATAGCGGAGTGGCTTTTCCAGAAAACCGAAGGTAGCAAGTTGGAGTTGATCTACCCTGATGCACCGGACACTGTCCGGTGGTGCACCGGACACTGTCCAGTGGCACACTGGACAGTCCAGTGCGCCAGACCAGGGCATCCTTCGGTTGGTTTTGCTCCTTTCTTTTGGAACCCTATCTTGGACTTTTTATTGGTTTGTGTTGAACCTTTAGCACCTGTAGAACTAATAATCTAGAGCAAACTAGTTAGTCCAATTTGTGTTGGGCAATTCAACCACCAAGAACATTTAGGAAAAGGTTTGACCCTATTTCCCTTTCAACTACAGTACCTAATTGTACCGTGCCGGCACTATACAACACTAACACTTAATAATATTTGTATCGTATTAGACACTAGTTCATTTTAAGAGTTAAAAAATATAGAAAATCTTAAAGATTATATATATAGTTTTGAAACTTGAACATATGTATCATTATAAAGTGAATTTATTATGTTTAAAATTATAATAAATCATAATTCACAATCAGATCTATAGATCACCAGTTGATCTAAGACGTGTCTAATCATGTCGTGCTCATGTCAGCCCATCGTACTAGGTGGTGCCCTAGTCACGACAGGAGACCCGTGTTATGACAAAGCACTATGGATCATGTTGTACTTAGTGTCGACCCATTTAGCACGACCCATTTGGGCGTCTATACATGGCCCGTCCGAGAGTTCCAACCCTTCCAATGCTACCATGCTGGCGGTGGCTTCGCATTTCACATGCTCCTTCACTAGAGTGTTGGTTAAGGTAGCGTTTGGTTACCATAGATTTTGAGAAGTTAGATACTGCATAAAATTCAATGCAAATCTCATTATCAATTTATGTTGGGGTTGTGAGATTTTGGCACAAAATCCAACAAAAACCAGAAATTGTCAAAAATAAGGCAATGGAATGAGATATTGAGAATGAGGCACAAACTAAACACCACCTAAAGAAAAGTTCTCGCCTATGATCTTTGCGGGAGTCAAGTCGTCACGACAAAACATGTGAAACTTTATTTAGAATATCAATTAATTAAAGAAAACCCCTATGACTGTCTCATTTTATCGATAAGGAAAAATATTGGAGGTTGTTTAAATGTCATGTAGATTATATTTATATATTTAACAAATGAAAACAACACAGACCAACCAATCAAATAAATTTAGGGTTTTTAGTGCCCTAGAAGAGACTGAGAAGACATATAAACCAACTGATTTCTAATTTGAATATTTGATAGTGCCAATTCAAAAAATGAAAATTTTGACTGGTAAAGAAAAAATATTGGAGCTCACCGGTAAACAGAAAAATCAGGTTTATCGGATATCATATCGCCGATAAAGTTTTCCATTGTCATCCTTATTATTATTGTGCTAACAATGTGTCACACCTGGATTTAAGGGACAAAGCCGAGTGCATCTCATACATGCGCCAAAGAAGACAACATATATAATAACAGAGTGTATAGAGATAAATGTCACAATAATCAGAGTATTTATTACATAGCGAAAGTCTTACAAAATAAAAGATAAATATAGATCGAACTATAATCTATCCTTGGCGCCAGAAAGTCAACTCGGAGATGCCACCTAGATCGAATCGAACTCCTTGTTGTGTGGCTCCTCTTGAACCACCTGTTCTTCTCCTGTGGGGGAGTGTGAGACAGCAAGGGTGAGCTCACACATGATCATAGCTCAACAAGTTGTGTGGAAACCAGTGGGCATGAACTCGCCAAAGGTGGGAGTTCATGTGATGTGTAAGGCTAATCAATAATAGGGGTTAAAGCTGAGCATTGCTTTTAATAAGTTGGTCAAAATTTTATTAGCAGTTACTAAATGTAAGTAAATACCAAACCTTAATAAAAGTAATAGAACAAAATTAATAAATAATCCCATGCAATGCATATGACAAATTGAATTTAAGTTCCATAAATTAATCATGCGAGAGTCCTGAGCTACTCATGACCGCGAGCACGGCTAGTATACCAGTTTTACACTCTATAGAGGTTGTACCCTGTACCCACAAATCGTGTATCCCATGTTGCCAGGGTTAGCTAGACCCTTAGACACTACCGAGGTGAATGGCTAGGGATCCACTACGAGGCCTTTACAAAGTTCCACTAGCTTCCGAAAACCCACTACATTTTATGGGAAGAGCACTTGCAAGAATCCCCCATCTGATCGCCATCGCAGCAAAATCAACCCGAGAACCTCCTTGCATGCAACTCGCCTACTGCCCTTGCCCCTTTCGGGTAAGGTAGTCTTTCAATAGCTTTCCTAATTAGTCAGCCAAGGACGTCCCATTCCACCCTTGTGGTGGCACGTGTTTCTCAAGTTAAGCTCCACGTTCCAATTAACATTAATGATCTTAACATGAACATAAATAGAATAACAAAATAATTGGAACATGGATATAATGAAATGTTAACCCAAAACCATGTAAAGCAATAGCAAAACTACCCAAGTGATTCAGGGATAACAAGATAAAGTGATAAATAGTCTAGGGTGACCTATTGGGTCCTGTCACACCCGTTTCTAAGGGGCAGAGCCTGGTGCATAGCATATGTGTGCCAGGATCTATTTTCACACATATGTTGACGTCACAAGTGTAATATATCAAAAGAACAATGTATAAAAGCGTAAATAATGATTATATTAACATATTACACTTTGAACAGACATAATGTCTTAACCTTTATTCATCAAAGTACAGCGAAACAGGGACATCCATCCACAGGAAGATGACCGAGGGTATCACTAGACTAGCATCCATGGAGTTCAGCATCATATCTTCATCTGCAACTTCTGATCAAAATTAAGCAAGGGTGAGCTCACTTATGGTCGGGGCTCAGCAAGTGGGGGAAAAACTAATGCAAGTCTAACAAGGTGAGGCTAAGGTTGAGCAGTAAGCATTTTAGTTGGTCAATATTTTATTAGCAACACCTGTCTTACTAATAAGTTTGAATCCCAAGTATTCCCATTAAACAAAGGTATAAGAGTATATCAAAAACACTTAAGTGAAACCACTTAAGCAAACCATTGGCAGATCATCGGATCTCGATTTATTTCCATCTTCAAGTTCAATTATCATGTGAGGAGTCCAGGCTGCTCTTAACCGTGAGCACGGCTGATATATCAGTTTTACACTCTGCAGAGGTGGTACAACTTTACCCACAAGTCGTGTATCCTCTCTAGCCTAGGTCAGCCAAAACCCGTAAACACTTCTGAGGTGAGTGGCTAGGGATCCACTATGAGGCTTTCACAAAATACACTTAATACGAAGCAACCCGCTAAGGTTTCTAAAGACGATGGTGGTGGCCCCCTAGGTGAGGTACCTTAGCCAAGAATACGTCCCCATGTTAACGTGGGCTGCCAACACCTACCGCTCCCCCTCTTGCCCATATTTCAGGTAAGGTTGCCAGGCACTAAGCATATAAAGCTAATTACCAAAGCCAGAGCCATGATAGCACTTGTGGTTGCACTGTTTTCCCGGGTGGTCACTCCATGTTCCAATTAATATGCAATAATCTTGTTTAACCATCGGGTTAACAACAATAATGTAAACTTACCATTTTGGAACATTAATATCATAAGCGGGAGTGACTGCATAAAGTTAAGTTGTAGCAATAGCATAGCTACGAAGGTAAAGTATAATTTCCAGGTTTGATCAAGGAATAAGGTTGGAAAGGTTATCTAAATAGGTAACCCGTCAAATTATGCATATATATCCAAAAGAATAAACTTTATTAAATGTATTGTTTGGGATCAAACAGAGTATGCAGAGGGAGAAGTCCACTTGCCTTGCTTATTGAAAACTTGAGGTTCTTCCACGGATAGGAATAGATCTTG
Organism: Zea luxurians; assembly: GCA_029449295.1. Classification (NCBI taxonomy): domain Eukaryota; kingdom Viridiplantae; phylum Streptophyta; class Magnoliopsida; order Poales; family Poaceae; genus Zea; species Zea luxurians. Next base: position 89,289,370 of record JAOPSE010000006.1, on the reverse strand, counting down.
ATTCTTAACTACTAGATCAACCACTGAATATCACACAAACAAACAAGAATAACAAACACCACTCAATAACATACAACATTCATCATACGTAAAGCTAAAAGAAAGCCTAACGAAAAGAGCGTTCGTTTTTCAAAAACGTAGTAAGTAATGGTTATAATAAGAAGGTATTCTTTTCAAAAAAAATGTGTGATCTATACTTCATAAAACAAGACATGAGCTTAAAATGTCTTAATTAAAATAAACAAATATTAGTTTCATCAAATTAATCTTTTATAAAATGTCATATGTGATATGTCTAAGATTAAGGGTTTATAAGACGATAAAACACGTTATAACGATATTAAACCTTTTTAACCTTTTAAGAAAAGATATAAGTTACATATCTAAGGTTAATGCGTTATAAAATACATTATTAATTTTAGAAGCGTTATGGAACGTATAATAAAACATTTATTTGAAAGGACCTTAAGATATAAGCCTAAACAAGTTTTATGTGAAAAGATCATTAAACCAAATAATATCTTTATATTTTTATTACGAATACACCTGGCTTAAATAGATTTTATATAAGAGATAATGAAACAATTAATTATCTCCACTTTTACAAAGTCTATGTTATTATCAATAAAGGTATATTTATAATCAACACATAAACTAACAATTTAATTATAAATATAACTTGAGCACTAATTCCTTTATTTTATCCTTTAGTAAAAACTTAGTGATATATATAAATAATATGGATTCAATTTGATGAACAGATTAATCACACTTATATTACTAGTTATGGACAAATTGAAATATAAGGCTAATTAATAAATTATGAGAAAATATAATTAATCTATTGATTATAATTAGTTTTAATTTAGGAACATATGATCTAAACCATTTGAAATGAAACTGTATAAACTATCAGTTTTATAAAACTCTAGGCAATATACTTATATATATCAAACTTGAACATGAAACTAAATTATATTTTATGAATAAAGATATCTAACTAAATAAATGACTATATTATATTTTTGCTGATAAAAACATCTGTGCTACCTTTTAAATTTCTTGTTGACAAAACAAAACTCCAATTTAAATTACGAAAACCAGTGTAAATATCAATTGAAACTGTTAATCACATAATTAATCGAATTATTTCTAAATTGTTTAGATTCTAACTAATCAAAATTACGTATTTAAATCCGGGTAGGGCTAGCTTCTATTTATCTATAACCAGCTAGAGGTAGCGATACATTTATATTTTTTATACTATGTCATTATAAATAATTATCTTTTGTTTTCTTTGTTATAAAACATAGGGCTATAATTCTTTTTAATTTCTTAATTTGATAACTACACGTTACAACAAACCTAATACAAATTAATTTATAAAAATAAGTAAATCGCTGCAACCATCAATTCAAACTAACTAGCACACTAACACATAGCTATCTCAATGCTATTTAATTTATTTCAATATTGAATACATATAAATTGTTATAGCAAACATAATTCAAGTTTATTTGCAAAAATATGTAAATTATTGAAAACACTGTTTTCAAATGTTTAACATAAATTTATTAAGTTACAAATTAGTATTTAATTTATTTGAGTCTCACATGCGCGTTTTAAAATACAGAAAATTATCGCAGTGGTTAGTTCAAAATTAAACGTAGATGATAGGAAGTAGCGTGTAAAAAAAATTGGACATTTCTTCTACCTCACGTCGAGAAACAGCAGGGCTGGACATCGCGGTACGACACAGGGATCCGAGACGCAGAACTTGGCAAGGCGGCGGTGCGACGATGAAGAACAACGACAGCGAGGGCACGATGTCGACGATCCTGACGATCCGCGAAGTTTCGGTGAGGTGCCGACGTCCTGACCAGAGACAGCGAGCAGCGAGGTTGGCGTAACAACTGCACGACGCAAGGCACGGACAACGACGAGGAAGACAGCAGCTCGACACGGCGACGACGGCGAGCGGCACGGCAGCAACAGAGCACGACGGTGAACTCCGACGAACTACACTGCGAGAGCGAGGGAGCGCGTGAAGAGAGAGCAAGCTCAGACAGGGAGAGGGAGAGGGCTCGGCGTCCAATTTATAGAGGAGGACAGGAAAGGGGAGAGGGCACCGGGGAGAGAGAAGAAACGGCCAGCATAAACTCCATTAATAGCATTCATGGAGAGAGGAATTAAGGGGAGGAAAAACAGCTCCATTGAACTCCAAAGAAACGGACGCGGGGCTTCGGTCGCGGCTCGGACTGGTCGCTGGGCACGGTCGGTCCTGGCGCTTGGTGTCGCGTGCGCGGCTGGGTCGGGGCATCGGGTGGCTACGCGGGGCGAGGTCCTCGGCTGCGTCTCGGGCAGTGCAGGGGCGGCGGCCGTGTCGCAGGTCTAGGCAGCGCGCGGTGCGTTGCGGCGGCTTGGCGTGCGGGGCGCTGCTCGGCGGGCGCGGTTGGTTGGAGTACGTGGGGTAGCCGGGCGTCGCTGAGAGAGAGCAGGAGAGGAGGAGCCAGGGGCGGCGGCTAGGGGAGGAGAGTGGCGGCCACTGGTGCTCAGGCAAGAGGCGAGGAGTCAGTGCGTCGTGATGAATAGACAGCGGTGGCTGCGGCAATATGGACAGGAGAGTTGTGCGTGTAGAAGAAGAACTACTGTCTCGTGGGACCCAATCGCCATAGGTATAAGAGAGAAAAAAAATGGAGAAAGACTATGCACGGTGATTTGCGGGTGCTGAAAAGGAGAGCGGCCAAAGGCCGAGACACGCTCATATGTGAGTGTGTCGTTCTTTTTTTTATTTTCTTTTCGTAATTTAGAATTAGATGCGTGCGTGTGTTGTGTGAGTTTTTTTTCTTTTACTTATTTAGTTTATTATATATAATCATATATTTAAATATAATAATAATATTTTATAAAGAGATCCACACCAAGAAATAAATCTCAATAATGCAGATACATATATATGTATTCCTAAAATTAGAATGAATTCAAGAATATTATAAAAAAACAATTTCAGAAAATATTATCTAGTAAAATTTTATTATTTTAATAGCTAAGGTTTTCTCTGGGAACTAAATCTAGGAACTAGATTTGAAGATCAAGATCAATTCAAACAAAATTTATGCTTCAGCATGAATGCATCAAACATTTGTAAAACATTTTCTAATCAAGAAATTGTTCAACTTATATATATCACCATTTCATTACTTGAAATCATAAATACTTTGCTTTTTACTGAAAGTTAATAATTCAATTTGTGTTGTTTTCGATTAATGAATTTAGGGTGTTACAAAATCTACCCCCTAAAAAGAATCTCGTCCTCGAGATTAGGGAAGGCTAGCAAGAAAACAATGGTGATATATGGTTTCTCGTAGGTTCTTAGTTCTCATTGAACTCTCCTACATTAAGGAACTTATTGTTTCTTCGCTCCGCAATGACTACAAATCAGGCGATCTTCATCATCGTACTTATAACTGGTTGGTCTTCCGGATTATTGTTTGGGTCTTGCTTCACCGTCTTCTTCTTTAGTTGGTCTAGACGCTTCTTGGGGCATTTGAGAATAATATGTTCTTCATTTTTGCAGTAGAAACAAGCACCTCTTGCTTTGAGTTCTTTGCGAGTCAACTTTGCTTGACCAACAGGTGATGAGGGATGATTGCGTGTCTGTATCTCATATAGCTGCGTCTAGCTTGATTCTTCTATTTGGGTACCCATGTGTTTCAAGGCTTTTGCTTGTGGTTGGGGTGGACTACTCATGTATCCAAAGATTTTCCTATTCCTTTTGTTGTTCTTCACGATGTTGATGGAAGTTTCTGTGCATTTTTGTTCACATTCCATGTCTGGAGATTGAGATAGCTTTATCTCGGGGGTGTCCGATAGTGAACGCTTCTCAGAACAGTTACGGAAGTAATGACCTTCACGACCACATTGATAGCAAGACTTTCTTGAAGTAATTTCTTGACTTTTTTCATGTTTCCACTTTTGTTTCTTGGAACTGATGCGACGACGAGGCTGAAGCTGTGTGCAGGTGATAGTCCATCCATCAATGTAACACTCATTTGCTTCTTTTTGGAGCTGGGCATCCTTGTGATGTTTCCTTTTTGGAAAACCTGGCAATTCATCGTCTGACAGTGCATCTGCTATTAGTTGCTCTTGGGAAGACCATTGACTTTTTATACCAGAAAATAAAATCTGGTTCTTCTATTTTAGAGTTTCACTTTCGTTCGTACTAATCTGGCGACAAGGGATTCCATAGTACTCACAACAACATGTTCCAAGATCATTTGTCTGTTGGTGTGCATCCTTTTGTTCATTAGTTGTTTCATTTCTAGTGACGTTTCGACTTGCCAACACTTGCTGGTATGAGGAGGTGAGTTGAGATGCTCTCTGTATTATCAAATCTTGTGCATGTAACAACTTTTCTAAGTCAACTATCGAGGGTGATGTTGTGGTTGATGTCATATGGGTGTCGGTAGTCTGCTCATGTGCTATAAATTTTGCTAAATCAACTTGTTGGAGTCTAGCTACCACTTGAGATGTTGCTTGCAGAAACTGTGCATGCGCCTTCTTAAACTGTTCCATCTGATCCTTAGCTAGAGGAGTTGCCAACACAATGTGTTCTTTGCACTTAGTGACATCACTTGCAGTTGACATTCCAAGGTCTGACATCTGTATGGGTATGAAAGAATGGAAGGAATGAAAGGGTTGAGCAAAGACAGATTATAGAGAGCAGAGAAAACCCAACTATCTAAGGTTTTACCTGGCTAACTGATGTCATTGTGGACAAAAGTCACACAATACACCAACAATCATTTCAAAGAAGCAAATCAAACATGAACACAAAGGACAATGAACTCAAGCATACTAGCACAACACAATCCAATTCTACTCATTCAACCAAAACAAACGGTGAGACAAGGTTTGGAATAATAAAAAAAATATTATAAAGTCAAGGAGTTGGGTAAGAATTATCAAGGAGTTAGACTAGACATATTCATTGGTGGCCAAGAGTGAAATAAGATAATCATGAACTAATAAAGTGAGGATAAATGATACAACCAAGGATATGAAATGAGTTAGGGAGAAAGCTTTATCAAGGAGACAAAATAGAGAGGCATTTTCAAGTAGGAGTAGGGAGACAAAGAATTCAATATATCAAGGTAGATATTGCGCAAGGGTGGCAATACAATGGCAAGACAACAAAGGTATAAGAAGTCAAGGGTTATATAGCAATATTAGGGATTAGAAAACCACTATAATATAATATAATATCGCCATTACTGATCTAGTCGAAAATCTTAATACTAAAGAACAATCCTATCACCTTAGCCAAGAAGTCAAATAATAGATCCAAGGGATCCATAACAAAACTTCTTGCGGAGTGGGGATAAGACAGAGAATGGGGCTTCTTCAATAGCTTCTAAAGGGTTTCTTCCGGTAGACTTCCCTTCGAGTTCCACAATCCTAACTTGATTATCTTGTAGTGCTTCTGAGTAGAGTCTTCTGATAGACCAAAATCAGACTAGAAGAGTTAAAAATAAAAGAGACGAGTTTTTGATATAAAGTAAGTTTTTATGGAGGAAAATATATCAAGCTTTGAAAGACTGACTGGGCTTTCCATTTCTAACTAATCTAGCGACCTACGGTCACATTGCTTTGATACCACTTCTGTCACACCCGTTTCTAAGGGGCAGAGCCGGGTGCATAGCATATGTGTGCCAGGATCTATTTCCACACATATGTTGACGTCACAAGTGTAATATATCAAAAGAACAATGTATAAAAGCGTAAATAACGATTATATTAACATATTACACTTTGAATAGACATAATATCTTAACCTTTATTCATCAAAGTACAGCGAAACAGGGACATCCATCCACAGGAAGATGACCGGGGGTATAACTAGACTAGCATCCATGGAGTTCATCATCATATCTTCATCTGCAACTTCTAATCAAAATTAAGCAAGGGTGAGCTCACTTATGGTCGGGGCTCAGCAAGTGGGGGAAAAACTAATGCAAGTCTAACAAGGTGAGGCTAAGGTTGAGCAGTAAGCATTTTAGTTGGTCAATATTTTATTAGCAACACCTGTCTTACTAATAAGTGTGAATCCCAAGTATTCCCATTAAACAAAGGTATAAGAGTATATCAAAAACACTTAAGTGAAACCACTTAAGCAAACCATTGGCAGATCATCGGATCTCGATTTATTTCCATCTTCAAGTTCAATTATCATGTGAGGAGTCCAGGCTGCTCTTAACCGTGAGCATGGCTGATATATCAGTTTTACACTCTGCAGAGGTGGTACAACTTTACCCACAAGCCGTGTATCCCCTCTAGCCTAGGTCGGCCAAAACCCGTAAACACTTCCGAGGTGAGTGGCTAGGGATCCACTATGAGGCTTTCACAAAATACACTTAATACGAAGCAACCCGCTAAGGTTTCTAAAGACGATGGTGGTGGCCCCCTGGGTGAGGTACCTTAGCCAAGAATACGTCCCCATGTTAACGTGGGCTGCCAACACCTACCGCTCCCCTCTTGCCCATATTTCAGGTAAGGTTGCCAGGCACTAAGCATATAAAGCTAATTACTAAAGCCAGAGCCATGATAGCACTTGTGGTTGCACTGTTTTCCCGGGTGGTCACTCCATGTTCCAATTAATATGTAATAATCTTGTTTAACCATCGGGTTAACAACAATAATGTAAACTTACTATTTTGGAACATTAATATCATAAGCGGGAGTGACTGCATAAAGTTAAGTTGTAGCAATAGCATAGCTACGAAGGTAAAGTATAATTCCCAGGTTTGATCAAGGAATAAGGTTGGAAAGGTTATCTAAATAGGTAACCCGTCAAATTATGCATATATATCCAAAAGAATAAACTTTATTAAATGTATTGTTTGGGATCAAACAGAGTATGCAGAGGGAGAAGTCCACTTGCCTTGCTTATTGAAAATTTGAGGTTCTTCCACGGAAAGCACTTGATTCTCAACTATTAGATCAATCACTGAATATCACACAAACAAACAAGAAGAAACAAACACCACTCAATAACATACAACATTCACCATACATAAATCTAAGAGAAAGCCTAACGAAAAGAGCGTTCGCTTTTAAAGAACATCGCAAGTAATGGTTATAATAAGAGGGTATTCTTTTCAAAAATATGTGATCTATACTTTATAAAACAAGACATGAGCTTAAAAATATCTTAATTAAAATATACAAATATTGGGTTCACCAATTTTAATCTTTTATAAAACGTCATATGTGATACGTCTAGATTAAGGGTTTATAAGATGATAAAACACGTTACAACGATATTGGACATTTTTTAACCTTTTTAGAAAAGACATAAGTTATATATCTAAGGTTAGTGCGCTACGAAACACGTTAATTATTTGTAAGCATTATGGAACGTATTATAATTCATTGTTAAACCTATCACATATGATAAATTAAGATATAAGTCTAAATAGATTTTATATGAAAAGGTCATTATTATTAAACACCTATTTATGGAAAGTTATGATATATGCTTTAATGAACTTTTATGTAAAAGATAATGAACAACAATTATATTTTATTTTTATTAGAAAACACATAGCCTATATTATTATATTCGAAGTCCATATATAAGGTAACATTTTAAGTTATAAAAGAACTTAAACTCTTATTACTTTATTTTATCCTTTAGAAAAAGCTAAGTGATTCGTATATAATGTGGACTAAATTTTATGAAATCATTAATCACGCCATAAATCTAATTAAGAATAAATTGACTATAGGTTTGATTAATACATTATGATAAAGGATAATTAACCTATTAATTATCTTTAATTCTATTGTAGGAACAAATTATCTAATTCATTAGAAAGGAAATTATGTATAAACTATCATTTTAGTTATGATGGTGTGAGCACTTAATTAAGCCATTATATCATTATTAGAAAAGTTATATGACATATTACTATTGTAAAGCATATAATTATGGATACTTAAATATGAGACTAAATGAGTTTTATGTGAAGGGATAATAAATGATTATCATTCTATTAAGAAAACACTAAATCTATATTTGTTGAGAAAACTACATTCAAACCAGTAGGTCATCATTTTAAAGATATGAACCCCAATTCTATTATTTTAGTATCTTTTAGAAAACTCTATTCTTTCTATGAATAAGCAATTTATATATGTACATGCATAAACTTGAATACAAAACTATATAATTACTTATCTTTTATTTTATTATGAAACATACGGTCTATAGTTTCTTTTAAATTTCTATTTAAGAAGGCTATACTTAAACATAAATGAACATAGAAAACATGATATCTATTGAAAAGGTCATTTTAATATTTCTTGTATAACAACCGTATAAATTAAACTACAAAATTATGTGAACCGCGTGAAACATTAATTAAAAATGCTTGTCACATAATTATGGAACCAACAAAACCATTTCTATTTTATTTGGGTTCCAAAATATACATTTTATAATAGAAACTATAACAAGGACCAAAACATAATTAAAGGTAGACTATGAGGAGTAGTCGGTAAATTTATATTTTTGTGTACATAAATCATTATAAACAAGTATCTCTTTTTTATTATAAAACATAAAGGCTTTAATTATTTTTAATTTCTTAATTTAAAAACTAGAGATTATGTCAAACATGTAAATTGTTACATATATAAATTTAAATAGGTTAGCGCACTAATACAAAGCTAACAAAATATTATTTATTTTATTTGCATACCAAATATTTTTTTATAAATAAATCAATTTCGCAAGAATTAATACATTATTAACCATAGCTTTTAGGAGGCAGATTAAAATATGATCTTCTACCTTACTGTCAGGGGCAGAATCCTCGCCACTAGGGAACTGGATTACGGCTTCAGAAAATTAATATGGGCGTCGGGAACTGGACAGCTTCGCTGTGACGATTGACGACGCGAGCAGAAGGCGATTGAGGGCGTAGAGGCTCGGCGAGGCACGACACGACGAGGGTGCGAGCTCTAGTGGGACATCGGCGAGCAACCAGATCGATGGCGAATAACGCAGACGAGCGTGGCAGCACGACGCGAGCGTGGGCGTACATGATGGCGCAGCAGCAGGGGCTCGGCAGGGGACGAGTTCGATGCAGACAGAGAATCGGAGAGGGCTCGGCGTCCAATTTATAGAGGAGGAGAGGGAAGGGGAGAGGGCGCCGGGGAGAGAGAAGAAACGGCCAACATAAACTCCATTAATAGCATTCATGGAGAGAGGAATTAAGGGGAGAAAAAACAACTCCATTGAACTCCAAAGAAACGGACGCGGGGCTTCGGTCGCGGCTCGGACTGGTCGCTGGGCACGGTCGGTCCTGGCGCTTGGTGTCGCGTGCGCGGCCGGGTCGGGGCATCGGGTGGCTGCGCGGGGCGAGGTCCTCGGCTGCGTCTCGGGCGGTGTAGGGGCGGCAGCCGTGTCGCAGGTCTAGGCAGCGCGCGGTGCGTTGCGGCGGCTTGGCGTGCAGGGCGCAGCTTGGCGGGCGCGGTTGGTTGGAGTACGTGGGGTAGCCGGGCGTCGCTGAGAGAGAGCAGGAGAGGAGGAGCCAGGGGCGGCGGCTAGGGGAGGAGAGTGGCGGCCACTAGTGCTCAGGCAAGAGGCGAGAAGTCAGTGCGTCGTGATGAATAGACAGCGGTGGCTGCGGCAACATGGACAGGAGAGTTGTGTGTGTAGAAGAAGAACTACTGTCTCGTGGGACCCAATCGCCATAGGTATAAGAGAGAAAAAAAATGGAGAAAGACTATGCACGGTGATTTGCGGGTGCTGAAAAGGAGAGCGGCCAAAGGCCGAGACGCGCTCATATGTGAGTGTGTCGTTCTTTTTTTAATTTTATTTTCGTAATTTAGAATTAGATGCGTGCGTGTGTTGTGTGAGTTTTTTTCTTTTACTTATTTAGTTTATTATATATAATCATATATTTAAATATAATAATAATAATATTTTATAAAGAGATCCACACCAAGAAATAAATCTCAATAATGCAGATACATATATATGTATTCCTAAAATTAGAATGAATTCAAGAATATTATTGTCGGCGTTTCGAGACCGGGGGTCCCTGAGCCGACGAGTGATGTGTCGCTGCGTGCCCCAGCCCAGATGGGTCGACGCGAGGCCGAACGCGAAGGGGGGAAAGCGAGGTGGCCGGAGATGGGCGTGAGAGAGGTGGAAATCCCGCGACCTTCGTGTTCGTCCCGCGCCCAGGTCGGGTGCGCTTGCAGTAGGGGGTTACAAGCGTCCACACGGGGGAAGGAGCGAGTGGCCTCACGCGAGCGCCCGCCTCGTCCTCGTCCCCGCGCGGCCAACCTTCTCTAAGAGGGCCCTGGTCCTTCCTTTTATAGACGTAAGGAGAGGATCCAGGTGTACAATGGGGGGTGTAGCAGAGTGCTACGTGTCTAGCGGAGGAGAGCTAGTGCCCTAAGTACACGCCATCGTGGCGGCCGGAGAGATTTTGGCGCCCGGTTTGTGTGATGTCGTGGCCGTCGGAGGAGTGCTGGAGCCTGGCGGAGGGACAGCTGTCGGGGCCGTCGAGTCCTTGCTGACGTCCTCTTGCTTTCGTAAGGGGGCCGAGAGCCGCCATCGTCAGGGAGCGTGCGGGGCGCCATCATCGCCTGCCTGGTGGAGCGAGCCAGATGGGACGCCGATCTTGTTCTCCGTAGCCTGAGTCAGCCTGGAGTAGGGTAATGATGGCGCCTCCTGTTGACGTGGCTGGTCCGCGCCCTAGGTTGGGCGATGTGGAGGCTCCTCCGAGGTCGAGGTCGAGTCTGTCTTCCGTGGCCGAGGCCGAGTCCGAGCCCCTGGGTCGGGCGAGGCGGAGTTCGTCGTCTTCTGGGGCTGAGCCCAAGTCCGAGCCCTGGATCGGGCGGAGCGGAGTTCGCCGTCTTCTGGGGCTGAGCCCAAGTCCGAGCCCTGGATCGGGCGGAGCGAAGTTCGCCGTCTTCCGGGGCTTAGCCCGAGTCCGAGCCCTGGGTCGGGCGGAGCGGAGTTCGCCGTCTTCCGGGGCTTAGCCCGAGTCCGAGCCCTGGGTCGGGCGGAGCGGAGTTCGTCGTCTTCCGAGGCTTAGCCCGAGTCCGAGCCCTGGGTCGGGCGGAGCGGAGTTCGTCGTCTTCCGGGGCTTAGCCCGAGTCCGAGCCCTGGGTCGGGCGGAGCGGAGTTCGCCGTCTTCCGGGGCTTAGCCCGAGTCTGAGCCCTGGGTCGGGCGGAGCGGAGTTTCCTATGGTGTGCGGCCGGGCCTGACTGCCTGTCAGCCTCACTCTGTCAAGTGGCACCGCAGTTGGAGCGGCGCAGGCGGCGCTGTCTTTCTGTCAGACCGGCCAGGGGAGCGGTGAAGTGACGGCGGTCACTTCGGCTCTGTCAGCTGGGGGGCGCGCGTCAGGATAAAGGTGTCAGGCCACCTTTGCATTAAATGCTCCCGCGATTTGGTCGGGGTTGCTTCTCGGCGAAGACAGGGCCTCGGGCGAGCCGGGAACATGTTCGCCGTTGGAGGGGGGCCTCGGGCGAGGCGGAGATCCTCCGGGGTCGGCTGCCCTTGTCCGAGGCTAGGCTCGGGCGAGGCGTGATCGAGTCTCTTGAATGGACTGATCCCTGACTTGATCGCACCCATCAGGCCTTTGCAGCTTTATGCTGATGGGGGTTACCAGCTGAGAATTAGGAGCCTTGAGGGTACCCCTAATTATGGTCCTCGACAGTAGCCCCCGAGCCTCAAAGGGAGTTTTAGCACTCGCTTGGAGGCTTTCGTCGCACTTTTTTGCAAGGGGACCAGCCTTTCTCGGTTGCGTTTTGTTCCGGTGGGTGCGCGCGAGCGCACCCGCCGGGTGTAGCCCCCGAGGCCTCGGAGGAGTGGTTTGACTCCTCCGAGGTCTTAACGCCTCGCGCAATGCTTCGGCTGGTCTGGTCGTTCCCTCATGCGAGCTGGCCGTAGCCCGGGTGTACAGTCGGGTCCCAAGTTCTCGGGCTGGTATGTTGACGCTGTCAACGGTTTGACCGGAGCCGAGTTTGCGAGAGCAGCCCCCGAGCCTCTGCACAGGGCGAGAGGGCGATCAGGGACAGACTCGACTTTTTTACATACGCCCCTGCGTTGCCTTTCCGCAAGGAGAAGGGGGGGAGAGCGCCATGTTGCCCTCGGTGGGCGCTGAACATGGTGTCTCCGGTGAGCTGCAGGCGGGTGATCCGAGCGGACGTCCGTGCCCCATTCGTTAGGGGTCGGCTAGGGGCCCAGAGGCACGCCCAAAAGTACCTGCGGGTGATCTGCCGGACCCGGTCCCCTGGCGACGGGGTCCGAGGGCTCGATGCCTCCCTCTGATGGGATTCCATTACAAGATCGTTCCCGCTGGTCTCAGAAATGTCCTAGGGTACCTCAGGAGCGCAGCCCGAGCCTTGGTTATGTATCGAACGTACCCATGGTCATCCCTCGCTCTGTGTCTGAGGCGGCTGTGAACCCTTCGGGGGCCAGCCTTCGAACCCCTGATCAGTAGTGGGCACGGAGCCCGAGTAGCCTGAGGCAGTCGTTGAACCCTTCCGAGGGGCCGGCCTTCGAACCTCTGACCAGTAGTGGGTGTGGAGCCCACATGCTCTGAGGCGGCTGTTGAACCCTTCCGAGGGGCCAGCCTTCGAACCTCTGATCAGTAGGGAGGCTCAGAGCCTGGTTCCTTCACAGGGAAGGATCCTTTTCGGGGTATCCCCCTTTCCCGGTCCCTGTTGCAAGAGAGAGAAAGAGGAAAAAAGGAAAAGGATACGAAATCGAACGACGCGGCGTACCTTTTTTTTGACGCGGTCATTATGGCGAAGGCGAAGCGTCGCTCGCTTCTCCTGCCAGAGGCGCCGACTGTCCTACCGCGGAGTTAATGCGACGGGGCGAGTGGTTCGCGGGGCAGCCGTTGCGCATGCGCGAGCCGTTCGAGGAACGGGTCACGGGCGCGTTGTCTTCACGCCGTGAGAGAGGGTTCTCTCGCTGCCCCCGGATGGGACGTGAGCTCGGCTGACGACGTGACCGCTGCTCCTGCCCGCCTGCCACCGCCATTACTGCCAGCCCGTTTTCGGTCGCATTGACCGTCGCGCCAGGCTGGAGCCGCTGGGTCGTGCGCTGGGTCGCCTCGAGTCGCGGTGTTGGTTCCGCAGTCGAGGAGGCGCGGTGGTGGCGCACGTGGCGGTGCAGTTGCATGCACGAAGCATTCGGCGCGCGGGTTGCATGACGCGCGGGTCTGGGCCTCCCTGCCAGGCGTGTTGGGAGTCGGAGAAGTGCGCCCACTTGGCGCGGTTGCATGCCGCCTGCATGGCTGCCCGCCCTTTCGCCCGCTGGTCTGGGCAAAAGTGGAGAGTCGCTTGTAACCGCTGGGCGGTTGCACGCACCGCGCACGGCGGTTTGGCTTCTTCTGCTCTGTGCCGGCTTGCATGACGTGTGGGACCCAGCCCCCGCGCCGTAGGGGAGGACCTTGGAGCGTGTTGGAGAAGACTCAGCCCACGACGGCTGGGGACGCAAGTGGGGAGAGTCGCCTTTAAAAGGAGGGTGACCCTCCTGGAAGGCGACCGTGTCTCCGCGCTCCCTTATGCATCGTGTCTTTCCATCTTCCGAGCCCCCGGATGGGGGGTATCCGCCATCTTTCCGCTTCGTCGTTGGAGGAACGCAACTCTGCGGGAGTTGGTACCTTTCAGCCGTCGTTCAGCTTCAAGGATTTTCATCGTGCAGCCCGGTCGCACCCCTCCGCTGGCGGTCACCCAAGACGGTGACCTCCAGCCCCTGGATGGGGAGAGGCAAGCCGGGCTGTGATCTTGGTCCCACCCTCAGCTTCAAGGATGTTCGTCATCCCCGCTGGGGTGGAGGTCGGGTTGAGCCGGAGCTCTACCTCCCGCGTGGGTTCATGGGTCGGCCTCTCCTTCGGCGTTCGAGGGAGAGGGCGCTCACTGGCCCTGCGGGCGGGTCGGACTTCGACAACGCGGGGCTGGTCGACGGCGGGCGTCGTCAGCCTCAGCGCGTTGGGCTCGTCGGCTTAGCTCCTGGTGCCCCCTCCTGCCGGAAGGCGGCTGCCGCGCCGTGTGCACGGGAGGACCGCCCAAGATATCGTGCGCTGCCAGGGCGACGTTCGTGTTCTGGGGCGGTTCTCCCTTTGCACCGGTACGACGCCTCCACGCGGAGGTCGGTGCCTCACTCTCCCGGGAGGATCTGAGTGGGGATCTGCCGGAGGGCTGACGGCCCCTGTTGCCGGTGCCGAGGTGGAGGCGGCTCGATAAGTCCCCGTTGCCGACGGGATCACCGCCACCATCCGCGCTTCGGACCTCCGGCTCTTTGTACTTGTCCTCGCCCCTCAAGCATCGGCGTGGGCGAGGGCAAGATTGCAGCAGCATCCGCCCTGAGGCCCTTGCTGCTGCAGTTCGGCCACTCGGAGCGGGGGCCGTTGTCGTTGCCGGCGGAGCGGTTGACGGCGAGCCGCCCGTCGGTCTTCAGCTGCTCTGCAGGTCCCTCCCCCGTCGAGTGGGGTTGTTCATACCTGCGGAGGTGGAATCGGAGTTCCGTTTGTAATGGCACTTCGAATGCCAATGTTATGTTCATTGTGGCTGTCGAGGCCTGAACATGTATGTAGATTCGGCACGGAGCCGTGTTTTTTCCCCATTTTTGAGCACCAAGACTCGCCTGTTGGTTGTCTGAACCGCTTCACCAAGCGTGAGTCGCCCCGTGTAAAGGTGACGAGTGAGGGATCCGTATCCCGGAGGCGTAGGAGTCCCTCGGCTCGGTCAGCCTTGTTGTCCGAGGCTTCCCTTGCTTAGTTAGAGGAAACCCTCGGCCGCTCTTCGATGAGACGAGGCCAGGGGTAGCGGTGCCAGCGCGAACAGAGGCATAGTTGGCTCGAAAAGAAGACCAGGTCGACCGGAGCCTGGCCGGGTCGTCCGTTAGCGGGACCGACGCCGGAATTGACCTGCCGAGGTCTCGGGCCGGGCTGATGTCCTTGGGGGACAGCTAGCCGAGGCCCCGGCGTGACCGGCTGAGCCGCCTGCTCGGGCCGGATTCTTGGAGAAGACCCTAGCGGCGATGGCCCAGGCTTGGTGATGACGTTGTCCTTCAGAGCGGAGGCCCTTGGACCGCGTCGCCGTCCGAGGCTAGCTCGGACCTCGCCAGAGGTGTCGTCGACGCCGAGGGTGCTGCCGCTCCCTTTAGCCGTCAAGATCCGAGCCTGCAGGATCGGATTATCTTGCAGCGTGTGTTTTCTGTGGCCGCCGAGGCCGAAACACACCCTCGCCGTATTGTAAAGCCGCGTCTCCTTTCCTCTTGTTTCGAGTATCTGGACTTTTTTGTCGGTACAGGACCGTTTGTGCGAGTGAGAGTTGCTTCTCACGAAAGGTGATGAGTGAGGTATCCGTATCCCGGAGGCGTAGGAGTCCCTCGGCTCGGTCAGCCTTGCCGCTTACGCGCACTCTTACTCGTCCATGGGGTTCTGTCACCGACGCAGTCGAGAAGGCTCGAAGAATCGCTCCGGCAGAAGAGCTTTCGAACGTGAAGACTTGTCCGGTCCGCGGAATCACTTATCCGAACGTGAGTTACTTATGGCAGAAGGTGATGAGTGAGGTATCCGTATCCCGGAGGCGTAGGAGTCCCTCGGCTCAGTCAGCCTTGGCTGCTTACGTGTACTCCGTCGTTTTCAGGATCCACTTTCGAAGTAGTCGAAAAGCACGAAAGACATTCCGGCGGAAAAGATCTTTTTTTGAGGAAAATTTCGACGCAGAGGGGGTTCCCCCCCTTTTAGCCCCCGAGGGAGGGTCGGGCTTTGCCGAGGCAAGGCTGACCCTTCCTTGACGACTAAACTTTGCGTGAGAGCGAGGTATATGAACAACTTGAAAACATCTTAAGGGTAGAAGCGACGTAGCTGTTGGATGTTCCAAGCGTTGTTGTAGACCTCGCCTTGACTGTTGGCCAGCTTGTATGTTCCGGGTTTTAGAACTTTGGCGATGACGAACGGCCCCTCCCAGGGGGCGTGAGCTTGTGTCGACCTCGGGCGTCTTGTCGTAGCCGAAGCACCAGGTCGCCCACCTAGAGGTCTCGGGACCGGACCCCTCGGGCGTGGTAGCATCGCATGGACTGCTGGTACCGCACCGAGTGTAGTAAAGCCTTGTCCCGAGCCTCTTCCAGCTAGTCCAGCGAGTCTTCTCGACTAGCTTGGTTGCTTTGGTCGTCATAGGCCCTCGTCCTCGGGGAACCGTACTCTAGGTCTGTGGGCAAGATGGCCTCGGCCCCATAGACTAGAAAGAACGGCGTGAAGCCCGTGGCTCGGCTCGGTGTCGTTCTCAGGCTCCAGACCACCGAGGGGAGTTCCTTCATCCATCGCTTGCCGAACTTGTTGAGGTCGTTGTAGATCCGAGGCTTGAGTCCTTGTAGAATCATGCCATTGGCACGCTCTACTTGCCCATTCGTCATGGGATGAGCCACGGCGGCCCAGTCCACCTGGATGTGGTGGTCCTCACAGAAGTCCAGGAACTTTCTGCCAGTGAACTGGGTGCCGTTGTCGGTGATGATGGAGTTCGGGACCCCGAAACGATGGATGATGTTGGTGAAGAACGCCACCGCATGCTCGGACCTGATGTTGTTCAGGGGTTGGACCTCGATCCACTTGGAAAATTTGTCGATGGCGACCAACAGGTGTGTGTAGCCCCCGGGTGCCTTCTGCAAGGGGCCGACGAGGTCCAGACCCCACACAACAAAAGGCCATGTGATGGGTATTGTCTGCAGAGCCTGAGCGGGCAGGTGGGTCTGCCTTGCGTAGAACTGACACCCTTCGCAGGCGCGGACAATTCTAGTGGCGTCGGCCACCGCCGTTGGCCAGTAGAAACCTTGTCGGAAAGCGTTTCTGACAAGGGCTCGAGGTGCTGCGTGGTGGCCGCAAGCCCCCGAGTGTATTTCTTGGAGGAGTTCCTGACCTTCGGTGGTGGAGATGCATCGCTGGAGGATGTCTGAAGGGCTGCGGTGGTAGAGCTCCTTCCCTTCTCCCAGCAAGATGAACGACTTGGCGCGCCACGCCAACCATCGAGCTTCGGCTCGGTCAAGGGGTAGCTCTCCTCGGTGGAGATATTGCAGGTACGGGGTCTGCCAGTTTTGATCAGGCGTCACCCCGCTTTGCTCCCCTTCGACGTGCAGCGTCTCGCCCTCGGGGGCCGAGGGTACCTCGGGCCGAACCGAGGGTGCCTCGGGCCGTGCCGAGGGTGCCTCGGTCTGAGCTGAGGGTGCCTCGGACTGTGCCGAGGGTACCTCGGGCTGGGCCGAGGGTGCCTCAGGCTCGGGCGCGTCATCGATCTTGACGGAGGGTTGATGCAGATCTCGAGAGAAGACGTCCGGGGGAACCGTTGTTCGCCCCGAGGCTATTTTAGCCAGCTCGTCCGCAGTCTCGTTGTAGTGTCGGGCGATGTGGTTGAGCTCGAGCCCGTAGAACTTGTCTTCCAGGCCCCGAACCTCATTGTAGTAGGCTTCCATCTTCGGGTCGCGGCAGTGGGAGTTCTTCATGACTTGGTCGATGACGAGCTGCGAGTCACCGCGAGCGTCGAGGCGTCGGACCCCTAGCTCGATGGCGATTCGCAACCCGTTTACCAGAGCCTCGTACTCCGCCACATTGTTGGACGCCGGGAAATGGAGGCGTAGCACGTAGCGTAGGTGCTTCCCGAGGGGCGAGACGCAGAGGAGGCCTGCGCCGGCCCCTGTCTTCATCAGCGACCCGTCGAAAAACTTGGTCCAAAGCTCCGGTTGGATCGGAGCCGTCGGGAGCTGGGTGTCGGCCCATTCAGCCACGAAGTACGCCAGGACCTGGGGCTTGATGGCCTTCCGGGGGGCGAACGAGATCGTCTCGCCCATGATCTCCACCGCCCACTTCGCGATCCTACCCGAAGCCTCTCGGGAGTGGATGATCTCTCCCAGGGGGAAGGATGACACCACCATCACCGGATGGGACTCGAAGTAGTGTCGCAACTTCCGCCGCGTCAAGATCACTGCGTACAGCAGCTTCTGGATTTGTGGGTAGCGGATCTTGGTCTCGGACAGTACCTCACTGATGAAGTAGACTGGCCTCTGAACGGGCAATGCATGCCCCTCTTCTTGCCTCTCGACCACAATCGCGGCGCTAACCACCTGAGTGGTCGCGGCGACGTAGACCAAGAGGGCTTCTCCGGCAGCTGGGGGCACCAAGATAGGCGCCTTCGTGAGGAGCGCCTTCAGGTTCCCAAGGGCTTCCTCGGCCTCAGGGGTCCAAGTGAAGCGCTCGGCCTTCCTTAAGAGGCGGTACAGGGGTAGACCTCTTTCGCCGAGGCGTGAGATGAAATGGCTCAGAGCCGCGAGACATCCCATGACCCTCTGTACGCCTTTCAAGTCCTTGATGGGCCCCATGCTGGTGATGGCTGCGATCTTCTCCGGGTTGGCTTCGATGCCCCGCTCGGAGACGATGAACCCCAAGAGCATGCCTCAGGGCACCCCGAAGACACACTTTTCGGGATTGAGCTTAACGCCTTTCGCCTTGAGACATCGGAATGTCACTTCAAGGTCGGAAAGGAGGTCAGAGGCTTTCCTTGTCTTGACTACGATGTCATCGACGTAAGCCTCGACCGTGCGGCCAATGTGTTCGCCGAACACATGGTTCATGCACCGCTGGTACGTCGCGCCCGCATTCCTCAAGCCAAACGGCATGGTGACATAGCAGTACATGCCGAAGGGTGTGATGAAAGAAGTCGCGAGCTGGTCGGACTCTTTCATCCTGATTTGGTGATACCCTGAGTAGGCATCGAGGAAAGACAGGGTTTCGCACCCAGCAGTGGAATCCACGATCTGATCGATGCGAGGCAGAGGGTAAGGAACCTTCGGACATGCTTTGTTCAGACCAGTGTAGTCTACACACATCCGCCATTTCCCCCCTTTCTTTCTCACAAGCACAGGGTTGGCAAGCCATTCAGGATGGAATACCTCTTTGATGAACCCTGCCGCCATTAGCTTGTGGATCTCCTCGCCTATGGCTCTGCGCTTCTCCTCGTCGAATCGGCGCAGAGGCTGCTTGACAGGTCGGGCTCCAGCTCGGATGTCCAGCGAGTGCTCGGCGACATCCCTCGGTATGTCGGGCATGTCCGAGGGACCCCACGCGAAGACGTTGGCGTTCGCGCGGAGAAAGTCGACGAGCACTGCTTCCTATTTGGGATCGAGCCTGGAACCGATCCGGACTTGCTTGGAGGCATCGCTGCTGGGGTCGAGGGGGACGGATTTAACCGTCTCCGCTGGCTCGAAGTTGCCGGCATGACGCTTCACGTCTGGCACCTCCTTGGAGAGGCTCTCCAGGTCGGCGATGAGGGCCTCGGACTCGGCGAGGGCCTCGGCGTACTCCACGCACTCCACGTCGCATTTGAACGCGTGTTTGTACGTGGGGCCGACGGTGATGACCCCGTTGGGGCCCGTCATCTTGAGCTTGAGGTAGGTGTAGTTGGGGACGGCCATGAACTTCGCGTAGCAGGGCCTCCCCAACACCGCGTGGTAGGTTCCTCGGAACCCGACCACCTCGAACGTCAGGGTCTCCCTTCGGAAGTTGGAGGGTGTTCCGAAGCAGACGGGTAGATCGAGTTGTCCGAGGGGCTGGACGCGCTTCCCAGGGATGATCCCAAGGAAAGGCGCAGCGCCCGCCCGGACCGAGGACAGATCGATACGCAGAAGCCCGAGGGTCTCGGCGTAGATGATGTTGAGGTTGCTGCCTCCGTCCATGAGGACCTTGGTGAGCCTGACGTCGCCGATGACGGGGTCGATGACGAGCGGGTATTTCCCCGGGCTCGGCACATGGTCGGGGTGGTCGGCCTGGTCGAAGGTGATGGGCTTGTCGGACCAGTCTAGATAGACTGGCACCGTCACCTTCACCGAACAGACCTCCCGGCGCTCTTGCTTGTGGTGCCGAGCCGAGGCGTTCGCCGCTTGCCCACCGTAGATCATGAAGCAGTCGCGGACCTCGAGGAACTCTCCTGCCTGGTGATCTTCCTTCTTGTCGTCATCACGGGCCCTGCCACCCTCCACGGGTGGCCCGGCCCTGTGGAAGTGGCGCCGAAGCATGACGCACTCCTCAAGGGTGTGCTTGATGGGCCCCTGGTGATAGGGGCACGGCTCCTTGAGCATCTTGTTGAAGAGGTTGGGACCTCCGGGGGGTTTCCGAGGGTTCTTGTACTCGGCAGCGGCGACAAGGTCCGCGTCAGCGGCGTCGCGTTTCGCTTGCGACTTCTTCTTGCCCTTCTTCTTGGCGCCGCGCTGAGCTGACGCCTCGGGGGCATCTTCCGATGGGCGGCCCTGGGACCGCTTGTCCATCCGGAAGATAGCCTCGACCGCCTCCTGGCCGGAGGCGAACTTGGTGGCGATGTCCATCAACTCGCTCGCCCTGGTGGGGGTCTTGCGACCCAGCTTGCTCACCAGGTCGCGGCAGGTGGTGCCAGCGAGGAACACGCCGATGACATCCGAGTCGGTGATATTGGGCAGCTCGGTGCGCTGCTTCGAGAACCGTCGGATGTAGTCTCGGAGAGACTCTCCCGGCTGCTGTCGGTAGCTTCGGAGGTCCCAGGAATTCCCGGGGCGCACGTACGTGCCCAGGAAATTGCCGGCGAAAGCTTGGACTAGGTCGTCCCAGTCGGAGATCTGCCCTGGAGGCAGGTGCTCCAACCAGGCGTGAGCGGTATCAGAGAGGAACAGGGGGAGGTTGCGGATGATGAGGTTGTCATCGTTCGTTCCACCCAGTTGGCAGGCCAGACGGTAGTCCGCGAGCCACAGTTCCGGTCTCGTCTCCCCCGAGTACTTTGTGATAGTAGTCGGGGGTCGGAACCGGGTCGGGAACGGTGCCCGTCGTATGGCCCGGCTGAAGGCCTGTGGACCGGGTGGTTCGGGCGAGGGACTCCGATCCTCCCCGCTGTCGTAGCGTCCCCCATGCCTGGGGTGGTAGCCTCGGCGCACCCTCTCGTCGAGGTGGGCCCGACGATCGCGATGATGGTGCTCGTTGCCGAGGCGACCCAGGGCCGCAGGTGCTGTGTTGCGCGTGCGCCCGGTGTAGACCGAGGCTTCCCGCACGAATCGGGAAGTCGCGGCATGATGTTCCGAGGGGTACCCCTGCCTTCGGGAGGCGGAGCTCTCGGCCCGCCAGACCGCGGCGCCTTCCAGGAGATCCTTGAGCTCTCCCCGGATTCGCCGCCCCTCGGTGGTTGATGGCTCCGGCATCGCGCGGAGGAGCATTGCTGCTGCTGCCAGGTTCTGGCCGACCCCACTGGATGCGGGTGGCGGCCTAACCCTGACATCGTCGGCGATGCGGTGCTGGAAGCCCTGGGGTAGATGACGCATTTCTCCGGCCGAAGGTTGGCCCGCCCATGCCTGCCCGACGTCCCGGCGGATTGGCTCGAGCGCTCCTACTCCCTCGTCGAGCCTGGCCTGCACCCCGCGGATTTGCTCGAGTTGTGGGTCGTGACCCCCCGCCGGAACGGGGACCACAGCTAGCTCCCGCGGGATGTCAACGCGAGGCACCGGCCTAGGGAGATCACCATCCTCCGGCATGCCGAGATGGTTGCCTTCGGAGGGACCCACTAGATCGACGTGGAAACATTCGCGGCTCAGGCCGCAGTCCTCGTCGCCGAGGCTACGGCTACCGTCGAAACAGTCGGAAAGGCAGCAGTCGCATGCGGTCATGAAGTCCCACATGGCACTGGGGTTGCCAAGTCCGGAGAAATCCCAACAGAAGCTGGGCTCGTCGTCTTCCTCGGACC
Source organism: Zea luxurians (assembly GCA_029449295.1). Classification (NCBI taxonomy): domain Eukaryota; kingdom Viridiplantae; phylum Streptophyta; class Magnoliopsida; order Poales; family Poaceae; genus Zea; species Zea luxurians. The sequence goes on along the minus strand of JAOPSE010000006.1, from coordinate 89,267,586 downwards.
CAGAGGGCCCGTAGGTCGAGACGTCCGTCAGCCGGTCCCAAGGTGACCTCATACAAGACCCCAGAGGGTTCGGATTCGCCTCTACGAAAGCGTCCGCCAAAGCGGAGCCGCCAGGCGGGTCGAGGCTAAATCCGAGAGGCGTGGGATGGGAATCGGTCGGTACCTCTTGGTCGACGGGCGGTGACGAGGTCACGTCGGGGGCTGACTGCACCGTCGTCTCAGGTACGAGGGTGACACCCAGCAAGCCTTTCGCGAGCGTGCTGGCGTCGTTCGTTTGCTCGGGATTGACGTGTCGCGGGGGGACGGCGCTCGTCTTCATCTCAAGCGCGAGGCCGATGCCCGGCGCGCCCCCCATTGGGGTGCTGGTGTTGTCGACTAGCTCGACGGCCGACGAGGTGCCGCCTCCTGCTTGGCCTTGGTCGCCCCGCCTCCTCCTCCTCCGTCGACGGGGAAGAAGACGGGGCGAGCTCGAAGGTCGTTCTTCCACCACGCGGGGAAGACGTCGTCGATCCCACCGCCGGCGGGCGGACTGTCGGCCGCCATTATCGCTGTCGCCCGGCAGTGGAAAGAGTATCATGTCGTAGCTGCCGTCGAGGGACATGAACTCAAGGCTCCCGAAACGGAGCACCGTCCCGGGCCGGAGAGGTTGCTGGAGACTACCCATCTGGAGCTTGACGGGAAGCTGTTCGTCAACACGCATCAGGCCCCTACCTGGCGCGCCAACTGTCGGCGTTTTGAGACCGGAGGGTCCCTGAGCCGACGAGTGATGTGTCGCTGCGTGCCCCAGCCCAGATGGGTCGACGCGAGGCCGAACGCGAAGGGGGGAAAGTGAGGTGGCCGGAGATGGGCGTGAGAGAGGTGGAAATCCCGCGACCTTCGTGTTCGTCCCGCGCCCAGGTCGGGTGCGCTTGCAGTAGGGGGTTACAAGCGTCCACACGGGGGAAGGAGCGAGTGGCCTCACGCGAGCGCCCGTCTCGTCCTCGTCCCCGCGCGGCCAACCTTCTCTAAGAGGGCCCTGGTCCTTCCTTTTATAGGCGTAAGGAGAGGATCCAGGTGTACAATGGGGGGTGCAGCAGAGTGCTACGTGTCTAGCGGAGGAGAGCTAGTGCCCTAAGTACACGCCATCGTGGTGGCCGGAGAGATTTTGGCGCCCGGTTTGTGTGATGTCGTGGCCGTCGGAGGAGTGCTGGAGCCTGGCGGAGGGACAGCTGTCGGGGCCGTCGAGTCCTTGCTGACGTCCTCTTGCTTTCGTAAGGGGGCCGAGAGCCGCCATCGTCAGGGAGCGTGCGGGGCGCCATCATCGCCTGTCTGGTGGAGCGAGCCAGATGGGACGCCGGTCTTGTTCTCCGTAGCCTGAGTCAGCCTGGAGTAGGGTATTGATGGCGCCTCCTGTTGACGTGGCTGGTCCGCGCCCTAGGTTGGGCGATGTGGAGGCTCCTCCGAGGTCGAGGTCGAGTCCGTCTTCCGTGGCCGAGGCCGAGTCCGAGCCCCTGGGTCGGGCGAGGCGGAGTTCGTCGTCTTCTGGGGCTGAGCCCAAGTCCGAGCCCTGGATCGGGCGGAGCGGAGTTCGCCGTCTTCTGGGGCTGAGCCCAAGTCCGAGCCCTGGATCGGGAGGAGCGGAGTTCGCCGTCTTCTGGGGCTTAGCCCGAGTCCGAGCTCTGGGTCGGGCGGAGCGGAGTTCGCCGTCTTCCAGGGCTTAGCCCGAGTCCGAGCCCTGGGTCGGGCGGAGCGGAGTTTGTCGTCTTCCGGGGCTTAGCCCGAGTCCGAGCCCTGGGTCGGGCGGAGCGGAGTTCGTCGTCTTCCTGGGCTTAGCCTGAGTCCGAGCCCTGGGTCGGGCGGAGCGGAGTTCGCCGTCTTCTGGGCCTTAGCCCGAGTCCGAGCCCTGGGTCGGGCGGAGCGGAGTTTCCAATGGTGTGCGGCCGGGCCTGACTGCCTGTCAGCCTCACTCTGTCAAGTGGCACCGCAGTTAGAGCGGCGCAGGCGGCGCTGTCTTTCTGTCAGACCGGCCAGGGGAGCGGTGAAGTGACGGCGGTCACTTCGGCTCTATCAGCTGGGGGCGCGCGTCAGGATAAAGGTGTCAGGCCACCTTTGCATTAAATGCTCCCGCGATTTGGTCGGGGTTGCTTCTCGGCGAAGACAGGGCCTCGGGCGAGCCGGGAACGTGTTCTCCGTTGGAGGGGGGCCTCAGGCGAGGCGGAGATCCTCCAGGGTCGGCTGCCCTTGTCCGAGGCTAGGCTCGGGCGAGGCGTGATCGAGTCCCTTGAATGGACTGATCCCTGACTTGATCGCACCCATCAGGCCTTTGCAGCTTTATGCTGATGGGGGTTACCAGCTGAGAATTAGGAGCCTTGAGGGTACCCCTAATTATGGTCCCCAACAATTATAAAAAACAATTTCAGAAAATATTATCTAGTAAAATTTTATTATTTTAACAGCTAAGGTTTTCTCTGGGAACTAAATCTAGGAACTAGATTTGAAGATCAAGATCAATTCAAACAAAATTTATGCTTCAGCATGAATGCATCAAACATTTGTAAAACATTTTCTAATCAAGAAATTGTTCAACTTATTTATATCACCATTTCATTACTTGAAATCATAAATACTTTGCTTTTTACTGGAAGTTAATAATTCAATTTGTGTTGTTTTCGATTAATGAATTTAGGGTGTTACAGGTCCTATCAAAATTAAGCCTATGCATGGTACATGAATATAATGAACATTATTGGCTAACAAAAGTGGTCAAGCGCACAACTTGCCTGACACTTGAGATTCTAGGTACCACTTGCTCTTCAAGTGACTTGTAACCTCGCTGCTAGTCGTAGCAATACAAACAAACATGGTATAGACAAAATTAACATCACACCAAATATAAGAACAATCTGAATAATAATGATCTACGCGTTTCTACGAGATCGTGGGATCGAGAACTACTAGGATCGGAGTCAAGATTAAGGAGTTATGATCTATAAAAGCTCTACGTGATTTAAATATTAAACTCATATTATAAATTGGTTAGTATAGATCATATGAGAAATTATTCTATAAATAATTATCTCAACTTTAATCTAAGTCATTATTTGATTAAAGATTATCTAGTTAAATTATAACCATAAAATTAGAATACTATATTAATATTAAATAAGTTAATCCAATAGACATAGATTAACCCGATTATAAAAGTATGGGATATCATATAATAAATGTTGCTATTGTGTAGTAGATATTTATACGAAGCTATCGCAACAGGAACGAGTCAAATCGGATTTAGAACGGAGGAGATACGGATTTCCTAAGGTTTATGTATTTGATACGAGATTACTTAAGAGATAAATTTAATACCATTTTCATGTTAAAACAGAAACACAGGGTCATAAACAACATTATTACAAAATTATAGGAATTGGAATGGACTAGTTTGGACTTAATATGAATTTTCTAGGAATTAAATAAGTTTCTGCAATTATTTCTATATTCACAAATCAATTTATAAATAGTTTTCTCGGATTTACCTAGTCATCGGACTGCGCTTATAATACTGAGGAACTCGAGGGCTGGAGCGCAAAAATGGCCAAGACACAGCTACACCTGGGGAAGGACCGCAGGTTGATTAGTGTAAAGGGCAGGGGTTCTTTAGTAAAGCTGATACCGCGAAGGGGTACGCAGAGATTCTGGCCGTTGGATCTGTTTTCAAGGGACAGGGTTAGATCGGCGTATTATGCGAACCGGTATGCAACAGCTGCCGTGGGATCTAGGATATACGGCACGGATTTTATGATCGCGCGATCTAATCCAGAGCGCTCATATATGAACTGACGCACCAGATCCGCCAGATCAAAATATCGCAGGGAGGTCACCGTCGCCAAATCCTGACCACAGCTTTGACATCAGACGACAGTTGTGCATCTTCCACCTCACACCAAAGCACGATGCCACAGGATCTTCGCCCATGGTGGGATCTATTGTACGGGTCTTGAGGTCACTCGGCACCCAAATCCTATCCACCGGATGGCTCTACACAATGCAAGCGGAGGTAGCAGGCAGAAACCGTGGTGTTCTTACCGGTTCTTGTACGTGAAAGGGAAATGTGCCCTTGGGCCATTTCTATAATTGTTTTGGTGATTAAGTGTCCAACACAAGTGTTTTGAACTCTTATGTGCTATACAAGCAAAAGGTGCAAATCAAAGACAAGGTATGTTTCTAGACTTAGTGAATTGTTTTTAAGTACTAATATGGTTATTTAAGTGCTAGAAACAGTGCCGAGGAGAAAAGAAATTAATTGGAAAAGAGTTGGCATTGTACAGCCAACTTCAGCTCGGCTTGGCACACCAGACTGTTCGATGGTGCACCGGACAGTGCACCAGACAAGCCTCCGATGAACTGCCTCCTCTCGGAAGCGATGCAGGCGTACGGCTATAATTCACCGGACTGTTCGGTGGTGCACCAGACTGTCCGGTGAGCTAACGGTCGCCAGCGCCAACGGTCGGCGGCGCAATCTACGTGCGACACGTGGTCGCGCCAACGGTCGGTTGGGCACACCGGACTGTCCGGTGTGCACCGGACAGTGCCCGGTGCACCAACCAATTCTGAGGACCAACGGTCGGCTGCTCTCTGTATGGAAGGAAATCAAGCACCGGACATGAACAGTAGCTGTCCGGTGGTGCACCAGACTGTTCGGTGCACCACTCGACATAAGGCAAGATTGGCCTTCCAAGTTGGTATCCAACGGCTACTAGCTGCCTTAGGGCTATAAAAGGGACCCCTAGGTGCATGGAGGAGCACACCAAGCGTTCTCTAAGTATTCTAAAGCATCCAGAATCTGCTCCCGCGCATTCACTTCATTGTGTTAGTGATTTGGGCTCCATTCGAGTTGTGCACTCCCTGAGTTGTCATTTGAGCTCAAGTCTTCACTTGTGTGCGTGGTTGTGCTGCGTATTTGAGTCTTGTGTGTGTTGCTTCTCCAAACCTTACTTTGTGCCTTTTTTGTGATCTCTATTGTAAGGGCGAGAGACTCTAAGTTGTGGAGATTCCTTGCAAACGGGAAAATACACTAAAGGAAAAGACCGTGGTATTCAAGTTGATCATTGGATCACTTGAAAGGGGTTGAGTGCAACCCTTGTCCATTGGGATGCCACAACGTGGAAGTAGGCAAGTGTTACTTGGCCGAATCACAGCACAAAATCGTGTGTCTCTTGTGCTGCTTTCTCTGTGATTGTTTTCGTTCGCAAGAACTTGCCTCAAAACTACTTAGTCGCACTAACACTTCTATAACTAAGTTTTGTGGCTATTTAGTGTTTGAATTTTACAGGATCACCTATTCACTCCCCTCTAGGTGCTCTCAATACGCCGCGATTCACAGACCATCGTCCATGGCATCCTGGCGACGACACCGACCCATCGGTGCAGAATCCCTGGCCATGGCTGCACCGGCGACGTGCCCATCCAAGCAGTGCATAGCGTGGCGATACCCCATCCACGGATCGGTGCGGGCGAGCTCGACAGCAGCAGTGTCAAATATCTCCTTCTTCACCCGTGCTCCGTTCTTCAGCGCTCCAGATGGTGGCTCGCAATAGCCACACGCCGAGAGGAACCCACATGCAATGGTGAGGACCGCGTGCCACACACCGAGAGCCAAAACGGCAGCGACGATGAACTTCGACGACAGCGGCACTCAGCGGACCCGATGGCCAAGTACCAAACACGGGAGGGGCGAGCGTCACAGCGGGAGGGGATGGTATGCACAGGAGCTTCAGGTGTACCCCCACGAGGTCTGCTGCAGGTGATGAGGAGAGGGAGTAGGGGCGCGGCGGAGGGAGCATGTCATGGGCAACCGGGAGGGCCGGCCAAGCCGCCCAGGCTGGGAGCACCCACCGTGGATGAACGGCGCTGCCCAGCCATGGGAGAGGCTGTTGGGGGAAGGGTCGAATTATATATCTTGGGTGCACCAAAATCCCACGAACCCAGCCGATCCCGGCGGCTATGGATTCGGCACGAAGGAGATAGAGCCGCCAGGTGGGAACCCCGCAACAGATACACAAGGCCAGGCACGTTGGATGCAGGCTGAGCGACTGCCCAGTAGGGCCCATGTGCAAGTGAGAGGGGTTAGGGATGGTGGGAAGAAGTGGGCTCCGTGGGGAACTAGTGGGCCGGCTTGAGATGATTTCGGCCCAGTGCGAGGTTTTCTTTTATTATTATTTTTTATGTTTTCTGATTTTTATTCTCTCATCTCTATTTAAATTCAAATTCAAATTTCATTTAGATTCAACTTCTCATCAAAGTTTGAGTTTAAATTTAAATGCACAGACACAACTCCAAGCATGAGTGCAAGATTTATTTTATTTATATATTTTTTTTATATTCATTGCATTATTCATTTAAGCAAATACTTCTAAGTATACATTTATACACACAATATATATATATATATACTAGATGAGTGCCCCGTGCGTTGCAACGGAAACACACAATACCATGATAACTTATATATATAATGTGTCTTATATTGTTATAAGAAAATGTTTCATAATTCATTTGTGATCCTAGCCATATATAAATTTTGTTATTTTAATTTAACTGTTTCACTACTACATTACAACCATCAGTATCATACAGACTTCGATATATACCATGATTTGCATGGTCTCATCATTGGAGAGCACGTGCCACACCTATCGGTAGAAGTTCCCTCGTACATCGTCAGTCATCAGGCACGCACAACCATACATGTTTGCTTAAATAAAAAGGCAAGTATGTGCGTTTGCGAAGAGAATTAAAGGCAGGCCAGCACAAAAGCTACCTCGGCGATGGCAAGTGGTCATTGTTGTCGGTCCTCCTCTGCGTCACCTCTGTCGCTAAGATGACGCCACAGTCTTTGATATATTAGTCGTCGAACGCGCGTGACATGGCGAGTACCGATGACTTTTGGCTGGGCTGCTAAACGAAGTGCACCCCGGGCTCATCAGCGAGGTAGTACACCTAGCCGTTGCACCTCCAGATGTGCTACTCCTCTACATACATCTTGTTTGAGGACACTCAGACAACATCAACAACAACCGTCGTCCCAGCGCACATGAATTTATGGCCGGTCAGTAGCGACTTATGTGGCCAGTTGAGCTTCAGGTGGATGATGAGCTAGATGGCGTGACGGCGCCGTCGTCGGATGCGGTGCCCAGAACAACCCGAGAGTCGCCGGCGTTGGCAATGACTATGAGGTCCCTCGTTTGAATATGGACAGCGGTGTAGCCGCTCTGGACCGGGTCCAAGCGACGGCTGCGCCGGAGCTTGCCGAACATAACGACGCATGCGGCCAAGTAGGACTGCTTCCAGAGGTCGAATTGGCAGTTGTCAAGCTTCTTCTCATCGTCGATGAGCGACGCCAACGCGAGCGCCTCCTGCCAGTGGTGTTTGTTCGGGGTTTCCAAGTAAGAAACATGGATTCATCTTTGGCGTTAGTTTATAAAAATGACTCACAAGTCAGATCCATGGACAAAATATTACGGAGAATAAATGTCACACATATAAAAAAGGAATTTAAGTTGAAAACTTATTCAAACAAAAGAAGTTGCATGCAAGGCTCTTCTTTAAATACTACTCTCTCCATCCAAAAATATAATTCGGGAATCTCGTTGATAATTATCTACTAATACACATTGTGTAAGGGTAGCAGGTGGGCTTTGGGAGAGATGTAGTAGATATTTTTACTGTAACAAATATTAATATAAACACACACGTGGTGTAGTGGTAGCTACGAGCATATTTACTTGAGAGGTCGCGGGTTCGAATCCCATTAGGGCCACATTTGTGTTTTTTTTAATTTAATTTTAGCTAGGCGTGGGATGCACGTGGGAATGAGAATGGGAATGAGCTTTGCGGGGAGAGGAAATGAGAAAGACAGTGCGGGGAGGGACACAATTGGGAATGAGAAACGGGTCAGGACACAGTTGGGAATGGGAATGAAAACACACAGGGCGCATGGGAATGGGAATGAAAACACACAAGAGTTCGGAATGGGAATGGCAGAACCAGGAATGGGGCAGCCTACCCCTTAGAGTCTTAATAGGTAGTATAGATATTAATGAAATAATTTTTTTATTGCATAATTTTATTAAGGCTTAGCTTAACCTAACCATCTCATGCTTGTAATAGAACAAAATTAATAAATAATCCCATACAATGCATATGACAAATTGAATTTAAGTTTCATAAATTAATCATGCGAGAGTCCTGAGCTGCTCATGACCGCGAGCACGGCTAGTATAGCAGTTTTACACTCTGCAGAGGTTGTACCATGTACCCATAAGTCGTGCTTCCCATGTCGCCAGGGTTAGCTAGACCCTTAGACACTACCGAGGTGAATGGCTAGGGATCCACTACGAGGCCTTTACAAAGTTCCACTAGCTTCCGAAAACTCGCTACAGCTTATGGTAAGAGCACTTGCAAGAATCCCCCGTCTGACCGTCATCGCAGCAAAATCAATCCGAGAACCTCCTTACATGCAACTCCCCTACTGCCCTTGCCCCTTTCGGGTAAGGTAGTCTTCCATTAGCTTTCCTAATTAGTCAGCCAAGGGCATCTCATTTCACCCTTGTGGTGGCACGTGTTTCTCAAGTTAAGCTCCATGTTCCAATTAACATTAATGACCTTGACATGAACATAAATAGAATAACAAAATAATTGGAATATGGATATAATGAAATGTTAACCCAAAACCATGTAAAGCAATAGCAAAACTACCCAAGTGATTCAGGGATAACAAGGTAAAGTGATAAACAGTCTAGGATGACCTATTGGGTCCCATCAAAATTAAGCCTATGCATGATACATGAATATAAAGAACATTATTGGGTAATAAAAGTGGTCAAGGGAACAACTTGCCTGGCACTTGAGATTCCATGTACCACTTGCTCTTCAAGTGACTCGTAACCTCGCTGCTAGTCGTAGCAATACAAACAAATATGGTATAGACAAAATTAACATCACACCAAATATAAGAACAATATGAATAATAATGATCTACGCGTTGCTACGAGATCATGGGATCGAGAACTACTAGGATCGGAGTCATGGTTAAGGAGTTATGATCTATAAAAGCTCTACGTGATTTAAATATTAAACTTATATTATAAATTGGTTTGTAATAGATCATATGAGAAATTATTCTATAAATAATTATCTCAACTTTAATCTAAGTCATTATTTGATTAAAGATTATCTAGTTAAATTATAACCATAAAATTAGAATATTATATTAATATTAAATAAGTTAATCCAATAGACATAGATTAACCCGATTATAAAAGTATGGGATATCATATAATAAATGTTGCTATTGTGTAGTAGATATTTATACGAAGCTATCGCAACTGGAATGAGTCAAATCGGATTTAAAATGGAGGAGATACGAATTTCCTAAGGTTTATGTATTTGATACGAGATTACTTAAGAGATAAATTTTAATACCATTTTCATGTTAAAACAGAAACATAGGGTCATAAACAACATTATTACAAAATTATAGGAATTGGAATGGACCAGTTTGGACTTAATATGAATTTTCTAGGAATTAAATAAGTTTCTGCAATTATTTCTATATTCACAAATCAATTTATAAATAGTTTTCTCGGATTTACCTAGTCATCGGACTGCGCTTATAATACTGAGGAACTCGAGGGCTGGAGCGCAAAAATGGCCAAGACACAGCTACACCCAGGGAAGGACCGCGGGTTGATTAGTGTAAAGGGCAGGGGTTCTTTAGTAAAGCTGATGCCGCAAAGGGGTACGCAGAGATTCTGGCCGTTGGATCTGTTTTCAAGGGACAGGATTAGATCGGCGTATTATGTGAACCGGTACGCAACGGCTGTCGTGGGATCTAGGATATATGGCACGGATTTTATGATCGCGCGATCTAATCCAAAGTGCTCATCTACGAACTGACGCACCAGATCCGCCCAGATCAAAATATCGCAGGGAGGTCACCGTCGCCAAATCCTGACCATAGCTTTGACATCAGACGGCAGCTGTGCATCTTCCACCTCACGCCAAAGCACGATGCCATAGGATCTTCGCCCGCGGTGGGATCTATTGTACGGGTCTTGAAGTCACTCGGCACCCAAATCCTATGCACCGGATGGCTCTACACAATGCAAGCGTAGGTAGCGGGCGGAAACCGTGGTGTTCTTACCAGTTCTTGTACGCCGCAATTCGCAGACCATCGTACATGGCATCCCGACGATGACGCCGACCCACCGGTGCAGAATCCCTAGCCATGGCTGCGTCGGCGACGTGCCCATCTGAGCAGTGCATAGTGTGGCGATACCCCATCCGCGGATCGGTGCGGACGAGCTCGACAGCAGCGGCGTCAAATCTCTCCTTCTTCACCCGTGCTCCGTTCTTCAGCGCTCCAGATGGTGACCCGCAATAGCCACACGCTGAGAGGAACCCACACACGATGGTGAGGACCGCGTGCCACACACCGAGAACCAAAACGGTAGCGACGACGAACTTCGACGACAGCGGCACTCAGCGGACCCGATGGCCAAGTACCGAACACGGGAGGGGCGAGCGTCACAGCGGGAGGGGATGGTATGCACAGGAGCTTCAGGTGTGCCCCCCACGAGGTCTGCTGCAGGTGATGAGGAGAGGGAGTAGGGGCGCGGCGGAGGGAGCATGCCATGGGCAACCGGGAGGGCCGGCCAAGCTGCTCAGGTCGGGAGCACCCACCGTGGATGAACGACGTGCCCAACCATGGGAGAGGCTATTGGGGGAAGGGTCGAATTATATATCTTGGGCGCACCGAAATCCCACGAACCCAGCCGATCCCGACGGCTATGGATTCGGCACGAAGGAGATAGAGCCGCCAGGTGGGACCCCTGCGACAGAGACACAAGGCCAGACACGCTGGATGCAGGCCGAGCGACTGCCTAGTAGGGCCCATGTGCAAGTGAGAGGGGTTAGGGATGGTGGGAAGAAGTGGGCTGCGTGGGGAACTAGTGGGCTGGCTTGAGATGATTTTGGTCCAATGCGAGGTTTTCTTTTATTATTATTTTTTATGTTTTCTAATTTTTATTCTCTCATCTCTATTTAAATTCAAATTTCATTTAGATTCAACTTCTCATCAAAGTTTGAGTTTAACTTTAAATGCACAGACACAACTCCAAGCATGAGTGCAAGATTTATTTTATTTATATATTTTTTATATTCATTGCATTATTCATTTAAGCAAATACTTCTAAGTATACATTTTATACACAATATATATATATATATTATGAAATAATTTTTTGTTGCATAAATTTATTAAGGGTTAGCTTAACCTAACCATCTCATAGAATATCTCTAAACATATTATCCCAAAAATAACTTAACTTATTTAAGATCATTAAATTCTTTATTATAAGCGATATTTATTTTAGGAGATGTGACTTAATATGTGAGATAATTTGTATTATCACAATATCCTTGTTCAAATTTTTGTTTTATTTATTAGAAATCCGAAACAATACTTTTGGGTATTACACAATGTCATGACCTAGTAGACAAACTCTTTGTCATTAGGACATACTCCTCCCTACACCTCTGATTGATTGACACTAGTACATGGTGTCGTTACCATGACAATATCCTTACCCTCGTTGAAATCCATGTTGCATTCTATGAACTGTATCTATTGATACTAGCAAACAATGTTAATCTAAATAGTTATGTTGTTTATGAGACATCAAAACTTAATAATATGGGCCTTGGTCTATTTTCCTTATAAATAGCATTTGGTTGAGGGGCATGATATTATGAATATTTGAAAAGGATTCCGAGTGATCCTCTCGCTCCAAGGCAAATGACAGACTTATCCTAGATCCACGGTGTCATTGTCCGTCTTTGGATGGTCACGGGCAAAGCTTCGGCACAAGGTGACTCGAGAGGGGTAGTGCCAGTGAACTCGAGGGTATGCTGGGGCGATATGGTTGATTTTTAGATATGGTGGGGCTATGTGGTTGACTTATTAATAATCACCTCAACCAACACAAAAAAAACACATAATGGTTTTATCTCCTTCGATGACACAGTAGCTACGATGGTCCCATCCAATAACTGAGGGATTGAACTGTCTTAGCTCACCTCATCTTCAAAGAAATACACACTAAGCGACTCATGTGGTCCCACACCTCCTTTGAGAAGCCAAGAGTACCTATTTTAGAGGGCAAGTTTTTAGGTGTTTTGAGAAAGAAATCAAGAGGTGGAGTAACAATCATATTTTAAAATTAGGAGGGCGGTAAGAGGTGTATGTGTTTGATTTCATCTATATTAATAAGCTACACGATCATAACATAAATTTAACTTTAATTCTGACAGTATATATTTTATATAAGTAAATATAAGCAATATAATCTCATTCTAAATCATAGCAACACATAAATTACCCCTTCTAATATTTTAAAATAACCCGTGAATAGTTATATTCTGGCAACAGGAAATGATCATCCAGGCTGTTCGCTGCGGCTGGATTAAAGCCGTTTGGACTGCTGCAGCTGCAATCCATAGAGAGAAAAATACTGTAGAAGCCGCAGCCGCAGCCGGATTAAAGCCGCAGCGAACAGGGCAATCATCAACTTGCCCTTTTTTGTAGTTATTATTGTTTTCTTCGCGTATCTTTTTATTTGTGATGTTTACATTTGGTTTGGGTCTGTGCTATTGACTTTATTTTAATTTTTTTTGCTTATGATTATATTCTAGTATATTAGATTAATCCACCGTTGGTGTTTCGTGGAGAAGGCGATGAGGTGGTGCCGAACGGTGCGCTGTGGAAGGTTATTGGGCCTAACACGCGCCATCGACATGTACTTACACAGGTTTGGCAACTGTGGAGTAGTACGTAATTGTAACCTTTTGGGCTACTCGCACTTGTCGGGCCTCAAGAGTAAAATTATCCCGGTTCACAGCCCATGATAGCCTCGTTGCTTAGCGTAGGCCGTAGGGTAAGTGGCGCGATCCCGGTGCCGGTGAGGCTTTTGTTCGTTTTCTGTATTATTAAACTGAAGGGGTTGGAGAGGATTAGTATAAGGGAATGAGGATATGTTGGCTCGTATTTCCTGACCTAATCCTGGTCCCGATCTGATCTCCACGGCAGGCAGGCAGGCAGCCGGGCTTGGCAGCGACAGCGGTAGGAGTCGGGATCTGATTCTGATCTACTTGTGCCACTTGACCGTGTGCACCAGGACGCCGGCAACTAGCACCCCCAAAGCGGTTGCTCTCCCTCTGCCTCGCGATCGCGGCCGTGTGCGCTACCAAAAAAGAACGCCTGCGCGGTCACGGCGCACGCTGCCTCACATGCATGGCCACACGTAGACGCCGCAGCAGGAGGCAGAGGTAGCACCGGCGCCGCGGCCCCCCCAGGCCCCAGCGGACACGCCAGCTTTACAGTACCTCGCTCGGCACGCCCATCGAAACCCGCTTGCTCGCCTCCGCTGTCTGCTCTATCCACCACCCCCGCCCACATCACCAGAGCACCCGAGGCTTGTCTTCCTTCCTCTCACATCCGTACATAGAAAAAAAAAAGAAGAAATAGGGATACCGGAGCCGAACTCCGGCGGACCATCTGGTATTCTGGTCTGGCGTGAGAAAAGGAAACTGAATTGGAGCACAGGTTCGCGGTCTCTCTCGCACTCCCTCCCTCCCACCCACTTCCTCTCCTCTCGCTTTCTCCTCTCGTTCTTGACACTCCTTGTGATCGCCACCCGCGCGGCCACAATATTGCTGCAGATCGATCGAGAGAGGCGAACGGCAGGCGAGACCGCGAGAAGGAAGTGCTGACGCCTCGTTTCCGTCGTACGTCTCCTCGGGCCTTCAACCTTCGCCTCCGTCTTCTTGTCTCTACCCTACGTACGTCCTGATAAGGATCACAGCTGTTGCTGACAGGCACGCACTACTACTCGCCCAGTCCGCCGCTCTCCCGCGGATCGTTCACCTCGACTCCATTCCAAGGATCTCATCAGCACGCTCTCTGGCGCGGGCGGCGGCCCTTCCTCCGCCGGCGTCAGTGAGGGGTACGTGGTCGCCGTCCGTTTCCGACAGCCCGCGGGGCCCGCGGAGCGTAAAGCAAGGACGCAGCCAAGCGATCGAGAGAGGGGGAGGGAAGCAAGTGGAACTGTGCTAGCTGTTGCGGTATTCTCCGGAACACTCTCCACCAGGCAGCAGAGCAGGTCAGAAATCCCTCCTTCCTTCCTCCTCCGGCCCTCCTTATCCTTCCCTTGCAATTGCAACGCATTCACATAAGAAGAAGAAAAAAGAAAGAGAAGGGGGGTTAGGCGAGTGATGTGACGCCACAAGATTCGAAAGCGCCAAAGCGGGTTTGGGAAAAGCCGTGTAGCTCGCCCTCGCAGCGCGTCGCATTCGCATCAACGGCGAACGGTCTGGAAGGGAATGGGGTTCTGTCTGTCTCCGTGGACGAAGCCATGAATGGGCTCCGTCGTTCGTTTCCGGGCTCGATCTGCCTCCCCTGCGTGTCTCAGCGAAGTTTTGAGGTGGAAGAAAGCATATTGATCTCTCTCTCTCTCAACCAAATTGCAGGCACTAGGGACGGACGTACTGCACTGTTTTCCTGACCTGAGCTGAGACCTCACCCGAGTCACCGCATTGATGCTATGCTATCAGCACTCCGCCTCACTTTTCTTTAGACGCATCGGCTTGGTAAACGCATACTACGAGTAGTCGGCGGCTTAGCTAGATGATAAACGAGTGTGTGTGCGCGCGCGGGCGCATTGAGATGTACTCGCATATACTGTGGCTTTCATAAGCGCCAAGCCCATGGATGATCCAAGTCCATGGGAGCCGGGCACGGGCTCCCTTTTTATCGTCTGAAAATAATTTAAAAAGAGAGAGAGAGAGATCGTCACGGCATAGGAAACTGCCAGCGCGCTGCTCGGAATCTCCAACATGTGGCTCTTGTTGCTCGGCGTCTGCACTCTGCACTGTGCAGCTGGAAAAAGGCGACACGCACGCTGGACCTCTAGTCCTCTACTAGCTTCTGGGGCTGTGAGAGTGTCATATGAACCTAACTGGGCCCACGTTCAGTGACCACTACCCCGATTATTGTTGCCCTGTTCATTCGACGAAGGAATCTTCACGAGCTGGGAATATTCCGTGGAATCTGTTCGAGGCAACGGGGTGCCATGCAATTGCAATGCAATGCATCGCCCTCTTCCCAAGTTCCCATATTTTTTTTTTACTATGCTGGATCCAAGTTATCCGCTGAGACTGAGATCTTGATACAACTTAGATCCAATCTCACACCAACGTTCCCCTTTTATTACTTTTCGCTCACAAATCGTCCAGACTCACTTGCCTAGTCCAGGATGCCCATGAGGCCATGATTCGTCTCCAGTAATCGGTGCCTAAAAGGAACCCACAAGAAGCAACTGGACACTAGGTAGTTCGTGCAGCTTAGCAAGTAGCTAGCCAGAGTCTACGACGGGATTATAAGACTTTTAGCAATGCCAACACTTTCAAGTTATACATTTGCTATTCTTCAGCATGTACATACACTTCTTGTTTGTTACCGCACATGCATTGGCCCTGATAATTTGCTTTGCCATGCAGGTGTGCTCAGAATGCAGTCATCTGCGACGGCGTTCTTCCCTAGCGTTGCCACGGCGAAGCTGGAGCTGAACTCTCTGTACAGGAAGTACGTGGACATGTTCGGTGTATCATCAAACAACTCTACCGTTGGCTCTCACACCATCCACAAGATGTCGCACCTTCCTGTCCTGCTGGTCGATCGTACATTCTTCAGCGCCGGTACTGCTATTCAGAGCATTGCCATCAGCTATGGAGCTCTTATTCGTAGGTGGTTACTGGGCGGAACTTCTGTTGCACAGGTCAGTTGCTGAATGCGCTGGACAGAACGGGCTTCATATGCTACTGCTTTATTTCGGTTTATCCATGATACTAATTAAGTGACCAATTAACACATCTCTAACTGGACAAAATTTGGCAGCACACGAACACGATGATATCCCGTGCTGCTATGAACTCGCTTCCTTGCTGTGGCTTCCTGCCATTCTTTGCCAGCGTTGGTGCTCTAATGACCAAGCTCTGTGGCTGCACTATGGTTCCAGACCGTTTTTCTGGTTGGCAATCTATGCTTGGCCAAAGTGCTAACCTCCGTGGAGAACCAGTTCTGGTCGTGGACAATAATGAGCTGGGCAATGATCAGACATTATCGAGCTTTCTTGGGCGCAAGCGAGATTACGTCGGTCTAGCGCTTCAATGCATCTGTTACTCTGCATGTCTGAAGGTTGCTGACATCCCCCAGAAGAAGCTCAGCTTCATCAGGCAGTGTATGCGAGGTGGCCATGACACGAGCGCAATCTGGAGGGTCATGGCGAGGAATGAGCAGTACCTGGCATTGGTGGTAGTCCTGGCGGCCTTGCAGCTCTTCCTGCGGCTAGCCCGGGTGAACGTCACCATCCTGTTCCTGCCAATGCTGTCCCAGGCCGTGAGTTCCAGGAGCAGCCCAGCGGTGATCGGTAACGTTCTGCTGGTTCTGGTGACCTCCTGCGGAGTTCTTGGATCTGCACTCTCAGCGAAACAGTTCGGCCGGGAGGTGACGTTCGCCATCGGTGCCATCGTGATGGTAATTTGCCAGGTAACCGAAAGAAGAGTCATTTTTTTTTTGTAAAAAAAAAAACTAAGACACTCAAACGTGTTCTTGAAAAAAACAAGCAACTGATACTGTTCATGGTCGAAATTTTGTCTGCAAGGTCGCGATTCCACTGATCATGGAAGTCCAGATCGGGGTTGGCGGAGGAACGCGCATGCCGGTGGGTTACGCGGCCGCGACGTTCGCCCTGACGTGCGTCGTGTCCTGCGGCCTCAGCTGGTCGTGGGGCTCGTTCTTCTGGACCGTCCCTGGCAGGAAGGTTCACTCGGCCGGACACCTTCTGGCCGTGGCTCTGAACCTGGGCGTCTGCTTCGCCCAGATGCGGTACTTCCTGCTGATGCTGTGCAGGCTGAAGAACGCCACCCTTGCGTACTATGCGCTGTGGATCTGGTCGTGATTGGGATTCAGCTGAGGGAGAATGCGTAGCTAGATGAGTGCGTGTTAACTCTGGTTACTTGAGTAGGAGGCTAGTTTGGTGGATGTAAATACTTCTCTTGGCTTGGCTTGTACAGAGTTCTGGCGCTATTTCTGATGGCTCCGTAGATAGCAACTGTAGGGCTTGGTTGCACTTCCTATGCTAATGGCTGTTCTACTAACTGTGTGGCGCTCAATAAAGCTGTTATGGTTGGCATGGTCGCTACAGGGTTATCAATTAGCGGATATGTGGCTGACCAATCGGACACTTTCAAATTCAGGGATGGGATATAATTTTTTTCTCCCACGGGTAATTTTTTTTATGTCTAAGGTTTGTTATTCAATTCGAGGCAATCCAAACATGACCGCCACGGCCGGATGGTATTTCGACGTGGGCCATAGGAAACGCCGGCGTGAAGAAGCGCTTCCAGTACCAGTACCAGTGCTTTGACCCATATGATAATATGGAGGGCAATAGTGCTAGTATAGGTAAGCATAATCGAACAATTCTTTTCCTTTACAAGTTTCTTCTCTATGCAGCTCATATCTTTTATTGGTTTATTACGAAATAATTAATTCAGGTGAAACCACCGAAAAAAGTATTTTACAAGTACGAGGGCAATTGTCAGTCTTGCAAACTTTAGAATTTCCCTGTTTCATATCATATGCGCACACAGAATTACTACGCCTGGTGAAGCGAGTGGTGGAGGATCACCTATACATTGCCCCCTCCGCTTTTGTTGCAGGGAGGAAACAATGCATAAAACAATTTATGCAAATTCTTTTCTTATCTGTAATAATGTGCTTGATAAAAGATTGACATCAAATTTCATACATATATATAATTTAAAAATATTATTAAACTTGTCCTAACAATTCGGGTATCAACATTCGTCCCTAAATGTGGTAGGATATACATGCATACCCTATCCATAAAATAAAGGAAAGTTACGAGGATGACACTGACGACTGTGGCGGGGACGACGACCCTGGCATGAATGATGACGACTGTGGCGGGGACGACGACCCTGGCATGAACGATGACTGTGGCTCGAACGATGGGTGTGGCAGGGATGATGGCGGTGTCCCTTGATCTTCGTCGTGGAACAATCTTTTAAGTAGATCCAAATTCTTAGGTGGTTCATTTATCATATGCTTAAATACGTTCGCACATTTCTAGAAAAATGAAACAAACAAACAAACATATATATAATTAGAATATACTAATACTTGAACAATACAATTAATTAGATTTAATCAAAGAGATACGTGCAAGAGAATACCTTTGTCTTTTTTATGTACATCCTGCGGCTTTTCAACTCTCCCATATTTGACGAGTGGATACGAAACAGAACATAACTGTCATACAGCTGTTTCATACAGTTCCATTTGTTCATGAGAGTCTTTTTTGAAACCGTTGAATTCACCGTAGAAAATTTTTGCGACAAGTATTCCAGAGCCTCGTCATGTAAGGAGGGCTGTCTCTGGGTTATTAGCCCATCGTCAAGCAATTGAACACAGCTCCTGCAAAAAAAAGTGTCCAGATTCGAATCCCAGCGGAACCTACCCTCGTTCTCGGCCATATTTTTTCAATCTACAAAAAAAAAAATCGAACGAACTCACCAAAAAAAAACTTTAAATTACGACGAAGCATATACGTAAGTCTTTCCTCTATCGTGTAATAACACATCAGTACAAAGTATGTATTTACAGATAGCACAGGGATAAGAGAACTCACTTAAAACTGCCGTGTACGTACAAGAGGGCAATAATGCACGACTGATGAGGTGCCTCTCTATCTGACTGTCTGGACTGATGAGGTGCCTACGGCCAGCAGCTGGAGATTGATGTGGAATTTTCAGATCGCGTTTTGTCTCTTGAGGCCATGCCCATGGGAAGTATAAATAGAAGCCAGAAGCCACGAATTAATGGCGTGCATGCATGGGCAGCAAGCAGCGCATGCAGCAACAGCACTCTTCCGTGAAGAGGACTGAGTCCGTTCTTATCCAAGCGAACAACAAGAATTGGTCTTGAAGAATTGGTCTTACCGTTTGGTTCACATTTTGTAACGTAATCGGTAAGTGATAACGTTAAATCATGTTTGTTTTAGTCCAACCGTAATTAGATACCATACTAAAAATTGATACCGGACTATTCAAACTTGTTACCGTCAGTAATCGAGTGTAAACCATTACTATTACCCTTTACGTTACATTTCGTGAACCAAACAGCACCTTGGTTCTTGTGTGATCTCGCTGGCGCGGGCGCGGGAAGCCTGGCTCACGTCATCACCGCGTGCTTCCCAAATGGCGTGCATGGCGCTCAATCTTTACTACTACTCTATAAGAACATAGTGTAGACCGTGGTGCACGGTTCTGCCCACGCCATCCAGCGCTCCCCTCTCTCTACCTTATGGACCTCCAGCGCTTTACTCTATGCGTTCTGGGCCTCACTGTCTCAGCCCACGCCCATCCTCCCCACAGCGCGCCACAACCCATCGGAGCAGCTCCTCCACTGATGGCGTCGTCCACCATTCCTATCTCCATAGAACACGCCATCCCTTTCCTTACATGGCGCCCCCTTCCCATCCTCCATACGAAGCGCCCTCCCTTCATACCATCGGAGCTGCTCCCCCACTGATGGCGTCGTCCACCATTCCCATCCTCCGCCGAGACGAAAATGGACGGCAATCCCAAGCGCCATCCCTTCCTTACACGGCGTGGTCCCAACCATCTGCGCTCCCTTCCTTACATGGCGCCCCCTTCCCATCCTCCATACCCGACGCCGTCCACCACTCCCATCCTTCGCTCCCAGGGCAGAGATCTGGGTCGAGGAGACCTGGTTGCGCATGAGCTGCGTAGGGGGTGTGGCGCAGGCGGTGTGCCCCGGGGATCAGCGTGGCGGTGCTGGCCCTGCTCGCCGTCGCGGCTGCCGCAGGAGCCGCCGCAGGGGATCCCGATCCCAACGACCTCGAGCGCGCGTAAGTGTCTTCGCTCTGGGCCGCGTCTCCGCCTGTCTAATCGGTGTTGTGGCGCCATTCCCGTTGCTTGCGTTGGGGTGTCGAACCGAACTTCACGCTGGATTGCGTGCGTTGCGTCTTCTATGGAGATGGCGATGATAGTCTGATCGATGTACTTTGTTGATACGCTGATTAGCCTGTAACACCAGCAGCATCACCAACAAGGGCGAGGCCGAATTAGTTACCTCTAGGAAGCTCTTCATAAATTTCTTGTCTAGTGGGCTACTCTTGTTGGGGTTCGGCCTCACCCTTGTTGCCACAAGCACCTGGCTGCTTCTGGACCAGCCACTTCCTTATTGTACCCAACCTAATTAATAAGGAGATGTCTTTGCTACCATTCAACATAAAAAAAGAAAACTACTCGATCTGGTGTTGACGTCTACTCTCTATTCTATGTTTTGATATGGTGCAGTTGAATTTTTCTTGAGATATGGTGCAGTTGGTGTATCTCTTGTGCTTCGCAATTGCATGATAAATAGCATGTTCATTCGATATCATTTTAATTTCCAAGAAATACTTTGTAAGTTCCTCAACATATATACTGCACAGAGAACTAAGCCCCAACAACTGAATGAGCATCTATTACATGTTAAAAAATATTATTCTCGTGATCTCTCTGTCTATATATTACAGAATTAAGATGTGTTGATGCCAGAGCTTGGTAAATGTTTTTTTCCATTGCATTGATCTGATCTGCTAAGCTGTTAACTTTTATAATCTCCTTTTGGAAATAGGTTGTAAAGATCGCAGACTTTGGTGTGGCGCGACATGGAAGTCAGCAGGGGCAGATGACTGCTAAAACTGGAACTTACCGATGGATGGCACCAGAGGTATGGTTGAGATATTGTTTCTTTCCCTCTTGGAGAAGTGGTTTGTTTTTCATTAGTATAGTATAGTATTTCATTCTTTTCATTCTGACTTGTAGTTTATTGTTCATCTAACAGAAACTTCTAATTGTTACTAAATGTGGCAAAAAAAATTCCAATCTTTTATATTTAGTTAATATTCTATATGCAAGGTTAGCAAGTATTGATTCAAGTGTTGCATGTGAACTTGAGTTTCCTCAGGACTTGTATGGTGACAAGGAAACCCCTCCAATCCCCCTCAATTCCCTTATCACCAAAGGAGTCGTTCAAGAGAATTCTTTGCATCTCCAAGGTTTGGTCTAGATGAATAGAATGATTTAGCATGGCATTTTGTTAGACTCTTTGGTCTAGATGAAATTCAGGGCCCAACCCGGCAGTTTGGTTTACATGTACGCTTTAATTCATTTCTATTTGTTCCACGGTTTAACATTTAGCAGATGTGTTTCCATTTTTTCACTGAAACAAACAGGTAAACAAATGAAGTTTATTTTGTATCTCTATGTCCCAGGTTCAAGAAGTTCTATTCCCAAAGATAACAAATCCTCTTATCCCCCTTAAAAAAAGTTTCTACCTTGAACATTGTATTTGAATAGCGTGCTCATAAGAGTCGGTTGTCTTGACAGATAATTAATCATAAGCCGTATGACCACAAAGTGGATGTATTCAGCTTTGCCATTGTTCTTTGGGAGCTGGCAACTTCAATGGTAGGTCTTGGTGTTGAATGCAGCTTGAGATTACTTCCAGGCCGTTTAAACATTAGTTTGCAGAGATCTGATGTGATGTGTTTATTTTGGTAGGTTCTAGAGGGGTTTGAAGAGGAAGCCCATGGAGATCATCAAGAAGCTACACGATGCAGTCAGTTTCCAACCGCTCAATTTTCATTACCTCCTTACCTCTGTTTGTTAGTGTTTTAGTGCAGTCCAATCGAAAAAATGCATGGATCTGTTGTGCATGATTTTATAAGTCTGTAATTTTCATTACCTCTGTCTGCTCTCTATTAATTCAATGAGGAAAGGAAAGGGGTCATAGAAATTAGTCTTGGCAGATGGAGGGGAACGTCTCAATGACCGAGGCACATTTTTTCTTGTTAGTTAGCTCATGGATTTTTATGGTCTAGGAGGAGTTGCTGCTATATGAATATGACGGCACCCATTAATCAACATAACTATATGAATACAATCTAAAAGGAAGGTCGGTTTGGTCAGAAACACATGGAGGTACTGATGGAGGCTATGAAACAGATAAGGTATGCTTCACTAAATTATCCCTGAAACATTTGTATTTTTTAAAATAACATGTAATCTTGTTGATCTGGTTTACTCAAGCTGCATCGAGTTTGTACTCGACAAACCTAATTGGATCTCTATTCTAATCCAGACATTGCTTGTGTGTTGATGAATAAGTTCAGGATTCCAAACCAGTTTTCATGTCTGTTTGATAAAGTTGTTCATGCTCTGTGCAATATGCAGGTGAAGCTAGATTTTCCAAATGAAGTCCTCGTGTCTGTAAGTGGACACTATGGATATGCTGCTATATTTAGATAAGAAAATGTGTTCCAATTGACAACTTGTGAATCCATTAAATATATACGTGTGTATTTAGTCTTTGTACGATGGCATATCCTGATTCGCATTGCTACTGAGATGTGTGAACTGTTGGAGTTGGCAGAGCTGACCATATTTAGTTGTCATGCTGTGCTAGGCCTAAATTGTCTGATGATGTAATTGTTGTCTGTTGGCTATTGAGTCTGCCTGACAAACCTACCAATTCAAATTTAGTTATGCTATATGTTCTTTTTGTGAAATTACAAATCCGCATTGTTACAACATCTGAAATCCTGATATTTATTAGGTCTCTTCATTCCCTTTTCAGATTTAATTAACCTCTGATTGGATTCGGAGCTATATACTGACAGCCATATTGATTTGATTTCTCGGTACACAGGGGAACTACAACATTTGGTGTGAGTCGTACTATTTCGGGTTTTGGATCTTCAAGCTCACCTTCATTTGGCACATCAATTAGCGTGTTCAGTTTTGGTTCTTCACCATCTTTTGGACAAACAACATTTTCTTCTAGAAGCACTCCCTTTGGAATAAATCCCTCACCCTTTGGTGCACCAGTTCCTGCATTTGGTAGGTTTTCCCATTTTATTGTAGATCTCCCTTTTCAACTGTTTTTACACTGGCTAGCTCATCTATTTTTACCTGTTAGACTAATTGTTTATTCCCTTTGAGTTTCAGGCTCACAGACAGCATCACCAGCTTTTGCACAACTGCAATTTGCTAATCAAGCTGGAGGAACCAGAATAAAACCTTATTCTCAAACACCAGATGATGATAGTGAGCTTAATTGATTTTGCGCATTTCAATTTGATAATGTTGTGATTGAATAGAGCAACCAGCATCCTTGCATTGGCATAGGATAACAAGAAAGATTTGGGAGATCTGCTTTAGGAAATACCTTGTTTTTTAATACAATTACTTTTTGCTCTCTCACAAGTATAGACAAGTGGACAAGTGCAGTCTTGAATCCCATCCTAAACTACCTTCAATTCCTTGGAGATTATGCTCCATATATTATAGAATAGCTCTCTGCCAACCATGTAATCACTCTACCTATTTCTTTTACATTCGTATATGCTAAGCTGCATTTCTCTACTCCTAAAAAGGATCTAACTTATTTTGACTATCGATAACCACATCATTTTGCTCCTGTTTTTTTTTGGAAAATTCAGGCGGGAGACGAAGGGCGAGCTTAGTGATCTAGAGTCGGATCTGGTGGTGAAGGAGATTGGCAACGCTGGTTGCAGAGCTGATCGTGCCACCAACACAAGAGATCTAGGAGTTCTTCATCATCACCGACGCGGTCCAGGCCAAGCACTTCGCTTCCAGTAAGACTCCTCGCCAAGCTACCGACATGACTAGAAAATTTTAGTTTTATAGTGTGGTATCGTGGGGCATGTAGAAATTACTATCTTAATTACTCGATCTCTCACCGCACATAAGTTTCTTCTCTCCATGTTAATTTCGTGCGAGGACACTGTAAGCCTTTTCTTAATTTCCGAGTGTTTAGATATTTCTGCTTTTCAGGTGATTGCTGGCTCATTTCCATCTTTTTCACCTTCTGTGATATCAATTCCAATCCTTCTGTAGGTAAATGGCTATGAGGAACTCAAGAAGAAGGTACAATCTATTGTGTCCAATGAAGAAATCAAGAGCATTGTCCTCCATATGGAGCTGAACGAGAAGCTACAGCAGCACAAGATACATCCCATGTTAATTTCGTGTGGACACTGTAAGCCTTTCCAAAATTTCCCAGTGTTCAGATATTTTTGCTTTCTTGGTGATTACTAGCTCATTTTTACCTTTTCTACCTTCTATGATGTCAATTCCAATCCTTCTTCATGTAAAAGGTTGTGAGGAACTCAAGAAGAAGCTTCAGTCTATGGTGTCCAATGAAGAAATCATGAGCATTCTCCTCCATATTGGGTTGAACGAGAAGATGCAACAACATAAGATACATGGGCTTAAAGACAATGGGAACAACCGGTCAGCCATGTTGCGACTGAGAATTCTTTTCTACGAGGAATAGGAACAAAGGGACTATTAATCTATGGTTTCTATACACAATTAAGAACTGTAGTTAGGGTGATTGTTGGCAAAAAAATTATGAGATACTAAGGCCGATAATAATATATGTTTCAACAATAATATATGTGTTTGTTACCATGTAATCGTTGTGCACTATCGTTTTGTTGAATAATTTGTATGCCGTTGCAACGCACAGACATTTAACTAGTAAAACTATTATTACGGATAGCATGGTTGCTACATGGTTATCAGTAAGCCCGTTTTTTTTTTTCAGATGCGTGGCTGACCAATCTGGCAATAGAACAACTGTAGGCCTAGAACACAGAATTCCAGTCACAGAAGGCGAAAGATGGTATTTTTAAGGTGGGCCATAGGAAACCCCGACACAAACGAACCCCATCCGCCAAATTGGCTCGTGTTGCCGGGCTACACAAACGACCCATCCAAAGATTCTTTATTTCATCACATATTTTAAACTTTACTCTACAAAATAGAGTTTTAGTTTACGTATTTAATAATTTAGAAATTATAACATAACTAGGTCTATGCCCGTGCGTTGCTACGGGTGCATTAAAATGCATAACAATGTTAGCGCCAATGTACCATTATATAGGAACTAATTCTTAGTTCAACGCACACTATGTGTGCTAGAGTTGTTGATGACCATAATTTCCATCTCCCAACAAATTTCATGGAACAACAATATTGGATTTGTCATCACTAATAATTTCCGGAAATCTCAAGTGTAAGAAAACTAACATATAATATATATAGTACAATGTACATGACGATACACAAATAATAACGAACAATATATATTTTTTGCCAACCATCAATACAGAACCAAACTCAAAACTATCACTTCCATCTGCTTCTCTGTCAACCATGTCCATGATATCATCAACAACTTGTTCACCATATGAGAATATGAAAAGGAATTTGAACATGTATTCCTAAAACAAGAAAATAAGCATTTCGCCAAGTGACAAAAGAAGAAAGTCTACAAAGCCTGCAAGATTGGTTGATCCAGTGGAAACATTAGGTCCAAGCAGAGATATACAGAGAAACTCTACTTGATGATACCCACTGGCCCAGTTGTTCCCGGCACCACCACCATGCTCAGCAACAAATATGTTCTCGTGGTTGTACAGGTTCCTGTACTCGCTGCTCTGGATTCCATTGATCACTCTCGGCTCCAGGTCAATAAGCAGAGACCTGGGTATGAAGTGCTGATCATCAGCCTGGTAAAAGAAGACATCCTTCCTGTCGCCCCCCTGCAGGTAACTAATTAGAGCTTGCTCTCATCGATGATGGCCAAAAGGGTTTCTTTCCCTGCTTCCTGAGAATAGCCAGAGTGGTGTTTCTGGTGAATGTGAGCTGGGGCCAATGCTCAGCTTGAGGTCAAGATCACTCTCTACAGCGGCGCTCCAACTTTCATCTTCAACTGATTTATGGTTCTCCCCGTGAAACCTTTCTTTGGCTGCTGAGTTTTCTTCACCGAAGAGGTTGAGGCAGTTCACTGGCTTGCATTCATGGAGACTAAAATCTTCATGTACTTGCTGTGGAGCTGGGTATTGTGCATTACCAAGGAGAGCAGATTGGTTTGTCCCTGAGGTAGAAGGACTGCACTTGAGGTTCGACCTTGATCCCTGCACCACTTTATGAGTTCCTTCTGCTCTCGATTGATACCTGTGGCTATCACATTCAACCATCAATGTTTTTTGTACATGGTACAAACGATGCAGCTCATGCACCTGATGCAAAGAAGCAGTATCAGATGCAAAAGTTCTTGTTGCATGGATGACAAGACAACTTAGGTCTGACTAACAACTGGTCGTCAACTTATTACAGAACTGGAGCAGTCTGTTAACTTCTCGTCGTCTATGTGTGCAAATATACCTCACAAATTATGGTGCTGCTTGCTACGTACCTGCTGCCTGAAGACCTTATCATGCTCCATGATTGTTATCCGAATCGAGTCCTTGCTGTCCTGTTTGCACTGCTCGTCCATTGGGTCTTCCCAGGTGCGTAAAAGCTCTTGCTCACCAGCTTCCAGCAACAATTCGGTTGTTTTCTGGATATTACCTCTACCTTCTATATAACTCGTGGCGGTTATCCACTTTGTCTCCAACAGAGTGGAGAGGATTCTGTGAACACGAAGCAAATCAACAGCCATACCTGAAACATCCAGTCTAAAAGGTCAGTAACTTGTTTATGGTTGTAGCTTGAGTCGAACACAAGCGAATGATGGGTACTGATGAGCTAACAGCGAACCAAGAACCAAACAAAGAGAAACCAAAGATCTACTCACCTGCATCTCTGGTTATCATGGTCCAGCTGCTGCTTATCTCGCATTTTCCCTCTTCTTTGGTTACAGGTCATAGCCCCCGGCAGTGCCCATACGTCGCAGGGACGCAGAATGGGAGGAAGCTCGCGCGGCTCTATCCTCAGAACCCATTACTCATCTCAGAGCCCCGCTGTGGGAGAGTTTCGAGCAATATACTTCGTCGCTCTATCTCTCGTCCTTCTGTGCGCTTATGAAGCCAACAGCAAACAAGAGAAGCCGACCACAAGTGAAGGAAAAAAAGCTAGTGATGAGATAAACAGAAATGGCCAATATTGCATTCATCCACTACAGACACGACGGTGTTCCAGCGGCGTGGGGGCGATGAGGAGGCCCACGACCACGCGCTCGACGCCGCCCCACGCCCACATCGGGCGTAGATCCACGATCTCGGGCGAGGTACGAGACCGAGGGGTGGCGCTCGGCGGCGATCTCCGGTGGGGGCTGGGACCGGACATCACCTGAGGGGTGGCGGCGGCGGCCGGGGCAGGCGTGTGGACGCCCTCCCTATTCCTTCAACCTGACGAGGGCTCCCCCGGAGCGCCGGGATGCCGCAGTTCCTCCGCGACTGGCTCGGCAAGCAGCGGTTCGAGCCACAGGTGATGGCCGAGCTCGTGGACCTCATCAAGCGCCCCATGGACCAGTACGTCGCCGGGGCGAGGGGTGGCAACGGCGACGCCCCCGACCGTACGCGTCGTGCGCCGTGGTCGGCAACAATGGCGTCCTGCTAGCTTAGCGCGGGAGCACGGCGCGCTCATCGACGCCCACGACCTGGTGATTCGGCTCAATAAACATCGTCTGTTGATGCCTTGACGCTGCAGTATGATTTGACCTACTTAAGCATAAAAAAGCCAATAAACATCCCATTTAGTTTGGATATCCATCCAAAACCGCACGTACCAGTGAGGCATGGTGTTATCTGAACTTTTTGGAGGAAGGTGTCTGTTCCTTAAGAATAGCCAACGGGGGGGGGGGGGGGGGTCTCTACGCAGAACAACTCCATCAAAGACTGATTGATTCCGCAGCTTAAACCAAACGGCAGCACACGCCATGGAATGGTTTTGTGATGCAAACCAAACACGCTGTGAGCGACCAGAGCTTGCTCACGCAACTTGCAGTAGACAAGTGGCTTGAACATCTACTGATCTGCACACTGCACCCTAAATCATTTTCGGATCCGGTCCCGCGGCTCTGTGGCAACGAATTCAAGATAGAGGGCAGATGTTTCCCTATCCCTTGCTTCCGAGACAGATTGAGCACAGACGTTTCCCTATCACCTCGAGTCCTCGACGCATCAGCCAGCGCCCACACTCCAGGAACACCCGCCTCCGCCGCCGCCGCCGCCGCCATCGCCGGCGGCCACTACAAGCGCGGCATCCGGAGACAGTACTGCGCTACCAACCCCTAGAGCCTGGATTCTGATGAGCCATCCATGGCCTTTCATCTCTGTCCCCTCTTCAATCAACGACTTTTGTTGCTGCTCGGCGCGGTTCTCGGGAACACCGGCCTCGACCGGGGCGGTGGAGCGGAGGCTTCAGATCGGGCGGAGTCGGACCCGTACTCGATCCTGATGTGGCACGGCTACTCGCCGCCGTCGCCCCCGCTCCCGCCCGCGGACCCGCCGTCGTCGACGGCGACATGTGAGGGGGACCTCCATGGGAAGGGTGACTTCCACACGCGCTGCGAGGTCTCCGAGGAAGTGGAGCTAGACGACGACGTCTACATCACGGGGAACGGCAACCTCGTGCTCCTCTCTGGCGCCTCCCTAACCTGCGAGAAGTACGGGCGTGCGGGAGTGCTGCGCGCGGGCGGTTCGCGGCGGCCGGCGTGGGGGGGGGGGGGGGGGGGGGGGGGCTTCGCGGCGGACGGGCGTGCGGGTCCCGCCGTGATTCGCGGAGGGGGAGTGCTGCGCGCGGGCGACGTGAGTGTGGTAGGCCAGGCGTGCATCGCGGCGGGCATGTGGGAGAAGCGGCTGGAGGCGAGCTGGATTCGCGGAGCGTGAGTTACGGCGGCAGCGGAGCGGCGGGTGTTACGCGCTGGCGGGGGCAGTCTACAAACCGGGCTTAATAGTTAGTACAGATAAAAATAAAATGACTAAAAATTAGTCACAGTAAACCAAACATCCATTCCTTCATCCCGTGTCCGCCGCCGGCGAGTCTACCCAGCCGCGGGGCTCGGTGCCCCGGCCATCCATCCCCTGCGAATCTCGGTGAGTCCACGACTTCCTTTCCCTCTGCTCTCCTCATCATGCTCCCTGTGCCTCACTGAATCCTGCGCCCGGCGCAGTGGTCGTGGCGCTGAGCCTGGCGGCGCGGTGCGTGGACGCCGCGAGGCACGTGCGCCCGAGCCTTCTCGCTGGCTGGCTGCCTTTCTCGGAGTTGGACCTGGACCCTCCGTCTCCGTGGGTTTAAGGAATAGTTGCTAGAGGCTAGAGCAGGGACAGAAGGCAGAGAGTGTCTCCATTAGACCGTGTAACGCTGAACTGTAGATGGGATCTGCTGGAGATAGCCTCAGTCTTTTTTTTTTTCCGAAAGGAGATAGCCTCAGTCTTTTTTCACGAAAACAGGGGAGAACAGATGGAAAGGCGATGGTCTGAACCTCCGCTTTGGATCTGTTGGGCAGTGGGCTGCTGGAGTTATGTAAGGAATATGGATGCATCAGCAGGAGATGCCTTCAGCTAGATTTTAATTTTTTTTCTTACTTCTTTCTATAGGAACAGCCATGATCATGATGGCTGATGATCAGCTGAGATGAGATAGTCACGATCTGGAAGGGGTCCTGGATTCCTCTCCATACGTTTTAGGGCGTTATTGAGTGAATTCTTGCTCTTGAAATTTAAATGCCGTGATAAAAAGAGTAGCTTATCCTACTAGCTCCCTCTACCTGTTCTACTATGAAAAGTTGCTTTATAAAATGTTTTCTAAAACAGTTTCATCCAATGAACAAAAATATCTCTCTCTACTCAAATCTACAAACTGCAGCTGATGTGCTGGAGCAGAGCTACATGTTTCTTTTTTCTTTTCTAGAACCATAAGTATTTTTGCACATGTGCCAAGCTTCTTGTGATTCATTTAAACAAAAATATCTCTCTCTACTAAAGTCTACATTGCATAGTAGTTTTTAGTATGTCTCCAGCACGATTACTATCACTTTTAGAAACCCCACAAAAATTTTAGGGCCTTTGGCTGCATTCATCTTTGTTGCTTGAAACATATTTTTTGTCACCTGAGGTTCATCAACAACTTGTCTGCAAGTTTTAAAAAATCATCACACAATTATTTTGAAACAGAATGTTTCAAAGGACGTGGCCTATCGAGAGATACGACTTGCATTTTCGAAGTTTCATTATTATCTATTATTTGTTGCTTCACAGTATAAACATCGTTTTGTATATGTTGTTTCACATTCTCATCCAATGAACAGATCCGTCCTCAAAGGGAGTCAAGCCTCCTCCAGCCTTTCCTTTCAAATCGGATTTGTTTGCTCAAGTTGCAAGGTACAGATTCCCTAACACATTGCATATATACAGATCAGTTCGATTGTTGCTTGCTTGAGATTATTTCCCCAAACAATGAACTTATATGTACTTGTGAATACATAGCATAATGATGTGATTCCAGATTCATTATGACGTGCCATATGTTTTTTTGTATTTGATGCTTAAATGTAGATGGATAAGAGGACCAAGGTTACAGTTTGTGTTGCTGCTGCACATAACTTACTGTCAATGATGGCCGTGATTATTGCGTCTAGAAAAAGAAAACGAAATGCAAGGAGCGCACAGATTACCTATGCACCATTGCATGTGAGTGGTACAGGCTGGGATGAAGATAATTTTATTATTACTCTGGATGAAGAGCACTATAATGGTTATGTTAAGGTATCATTGGAACATCCTCTACCTGCAATATGTTTATACTCACCACTTCATGCCAATGGTTCTGTCAGTTCCTATCTTTTCCTCAGTCCTTTATAAAAGGGGCTGCTTTAGATTTGTTGCCTGGTCTTATCTTTTTGGCTGTTTGGACCAGCATGTTTTCACGCTTCTTGATGTGTTGTAACCTGTAAAAACTTATCTAAGCAAACAATCTATGATAGATGTATAGCAGTCACAGGTGGTGAATACTGAGATTGTTACTGGATACCGTCAGGCTTGCTATCAGATTGTGCTGCTAGAGGTAGTAGTTCCTGAGTGAATTGAGCTGTGACAGCGTGCTGACGAGAGGCAACAGGTTTTGCTGTCGCTGCAGCCATCACTTGAGCTTTTCATGTAGTTATTGTGTTGTTGGTCCATACTCCATAGTTATCTTTAGTTCGTCACAGGTAGACTAGTGCCACTCATTTCTGAATTTAACATTTCCTCTTTCTGAAAGTTTCTTTCTTCTGTAAGTATAAGTTATGGTAGGACATATGAGTTGTTTGCTGACTATTATTGTTTCCTATCCAACTGTAGGATGACAAGAGCGATGCTGATTGTTTAAACAAGGCTTTTGAACACTTTGATGAGATGCAAACAATATTTGGAAATACCATGGCCACATGTAAGTTTGCAAAGGATTCCAGTGCAGGTCTAGGTGAAGATGATGAAACTGAAAATGAAGAGGTGACGACACGTGCTTCCACTAAAAGGCAGTTTGCTTGTGACGATAATGTCGCAACATCTTCTGCAAGCAAGAGCAACAAGAAGGCAAAAAAACGTGACAGTGAAGATGAGTTGATTGCTGCATTCAAAAGTGTCGCGGATAAGCTATCCAATGCTATTGAGAAGGTTGCCACATGGGACACTGATGTACCAGATGATCTTTTTGACAATTTGCTAAACCTTCCAGGTGTGTGCTCTGTTTGTATGTTGAAACATGGCTCCTGTTTTCTATGTTGTGTATGTTGCTTTTGGTGGTTTGTGGAAACCTGAAACCTGTTTTCTATGTTGTCTATGCTTTTGGTGATTTTTGGTAAAAAGAAAGATGTTGTGTATAATGTAACCTGAAACCTGTTTTGCATGGTGGTATATGAAACCTGAAATG
Organism: Zea luxurians; assembly: GCA_029449295.1. Classification (NCBI taxonomy): domain Eukaryota; kingdom Viridiplantae; phylum Streptophyta; class Magnoliopsida; order Poales; family Poaceae; genus Zea; species Zea luxurians. The sequence continues at coordinate 89,235,672 of JAOPSE010000006.1, read as the reverse complement.
TATTTTGGACATAGGTTGCTGTCCGAACCATACAAGCAGCATGCAAAATAGCACCTTCTTTGCTAACCTTGTATAACCATGTGCCATACAAAACAGCAGCTTCTTTGGTCTGAACCACAGAAGCTTTATCTTCCCCTTTACTATCTTCTGTTGAATCTTATGATGCAGTTGCAATGCTCTATTGATCTTTGATAGTACCTACACAATGCAGCCACTAAATCTGGTTGTAACTCTAGTTACCACTTACCAGCATATATTGTTTTTGACAATTTGCTAAACTTTGCAGGTTTTGAGCAGACCCACATATCTCTGTATTTCAATTATTTGGTGGCGCACCCTCACATTGCTAGAGCCTTCAACAAGTTGCCGTTCGACCACAAGTTAATTTGGGCTCGCAATTTCGCCAGTGAGAAGTTCTCTAGAGTGTGAGGGTAATTAGTAGGTAGATTTGGACGGCTCTTTTGCTTGAACCACATCGAACAATGAATTGTGGGCTAAGTACGTGTAGATTTTGTAGAAGCCTTGAACTTGATATTATGTGCAAGGCTAGGACACATTATTATGTGTGCTGTGTGGAGTTAATAATATGTGTTTTGTGGACTTAATATTAGTTGTAACATATCCTGAGATGGGGGCAATGGCTATAAGCTTTTTGGTTGAATTCCAGTTTTTTGTTCTCATGGTTGCTGCTTGTGGAGTGACACTGAAAATGGGTTGCTGCTTGTGAAGTTTTTTTGTTCTCATGGTTGTTGCTTTGTTCTCATGGCTGTCTTTTGCTTGACTAGTTGACATGGGATTCTGTCAATATAGTAAACGACCAGCCACTTGCCTAGATTCTGTCAATGTGGACTTAATATTAGTTGTAACAGTTCAGGTGTGAAGGAAAGGTTTGTGAAAGATTTCAGATTTCAGGTTTGACGTCTCAGCAGCAGCCGTTCAGGCCTCGTTTGGGAACACGACAAGCGGCCGGTTTCCACTGGTCGAGCGGCCCACGGGCACAAAATACACATGCTTTCTGTCTGTGTGTTTGGGAGACATGTGTATGGGTTTGTCGACCCGGTGTAGAACCGGTTTCGACAGGGGCTCGCTTGCACTCCTCAGACGATCGGTTTTTGTGTGCCTCGCGCCTCCCTCTCGTCGTCGCCTGTGGGCTGCACCCGCCGTCGTCCTCACCCAAACGTTATGCTTCAAACCTGTTTATTCTGCTTTTGTTCACCCAAACGGACACAGGGAATCTGTGCCCCACGGGGCTACAGCAAACATGGACAGGCATATCAAGTATTGGCTGACCGGTGGTGGCTGACAAGGGTGACACGTTAACCGGCTTCCCAAACGAGGCCTCAGAGTAACAAGTGTTTCAGCCAATTCCCTACCACTGTACATGTTCATTTCTCTTTCGTTCGTCTGTCCCATGGTATGTCTCCATATTTAAATAGTAAAAAAGTTAAAATTATGCATGTGCTCACAATTATCTACTCAACAGAACACATCTGTCTTAATGTTTTCATTTCGCCGTGAACCGCCGTAATTCCCAACTCATACGGGCCCATCCGCCTGTTTTGCTGGTGCCATCGCTGTGGTGGGCGCGGAAGACGGCCTGAGCTTGACGAAGCGCTTCCAGTACCAGTGCTTCTCCCACACCACGCCCATGGACTCGATAGGCACGCCCCGGGTCTCCGGCAGGAACGCGGCCACGGCCGCCGCCATAACAACCACCCACCCGGCGTAGAACAAGAAGGTGCCGTACTTGAAGCTGCACAGCATCTCCAGGAACGACTGTGACTGCACGAAGATGAGCACCCCCGATATGGCGCCACCTAGGCCCAGCGCCGCCGGCCTCACCTCCAGCGGGAAGATCTCGGTCGTGACCACCCACTTGATCGGGCCCCACGACACGCCGAACCCGGCAGTGTACACGCACACCAGCGCCACCACCGCGACCGCGTACCCACGCGGCATGGACTTGCCGCCATCGGTGCCCAGCTGCGCGCCAAAGATCCACGCCATGGCCACCTGGGAGAGGATCAGAACGGCGCTTCCCAGCATGAGGAGGGAGCGGCGGCCGTAGCGGTCGACGGCGAGACCGGCCACCGCGATGGACGCCAGGCTGACCACGTCGGTGATGATGGAGCCCAGGATGGCCTTCTGGTTGGTGAACCCGACGGTGTAGAAGAGGAGCGGCGTGAATACGGAAACGACGATCACGCCCGTCAGGTCGAAGAACACCGGAGTGGCCACGGCGATGAGGAGGTGGGGGCGGTACTCGCGCCGGCACAGGCGCCGGAACGCGCCGGACTCGTGTCTGCGGTCTTGCTCCACTGCGCGGACGATGTCCTTGAGCTCCGCATCGGTGTCGGCCGACGCCGCCCCAGCCCCGCGGATGCGCCGCAGCGAAGCGCGGGCCTCGTCGAGCCTCCCACGCAGCACCAGGCTGCTGGGCGTGTCGGGGATGACCGCAGCGCCGACGATGACGACGGCGGCCGGGACGAGGCCGACGCCGAGCGAGATGCGCCAGCCCCACCTCGGGATGGAGTTGGTGCCGTAGTTCACCATGTCCGCCATGAACATGCCCAGGTTGAAGAAGAAGTGGTAGCAGGTCGTGAACGCGCCTCGCCACCGTGCCGGTGCGATCTCCGCCAGGTACACGGGTGCAGACTGCAACCAACGCGCCACTGTGTCACACAATGCGCCTTCTTACATCAGCATGCCGAGCGCGTTGGCTGAGCAGTGATCACCAGGCTGGTGAAGCCGACGGCGAAGCCAAGCAGGATGCGGCCGATGATGAGCATGCTGATGTGGACGGCGGAGGTGTTGAGGATGGCGCCGGCCAAGAAAAACATGCCGCCTATCAGCATGGAGTTCCTCCGGCCCATCGTCCTCGTCAAGTGGCCGGATACCAGATTGGAGAGGATGGCTGCGAGATATAACGAGGAAACGAACAAGGTGAGCACCTGGTTTTTAAAGATGCAGTACGTGTCCTGCTGCGCGTTGCTTGTCTTCTTGAGGATGTTTGGGAAGAATGCCTGGAGGAACGATTCCATCTGCATCAATCCTCCTGAAATTAAACAGAACAAGCTGAAATTTATTTGAAAAAGAAATAAACAGATTTGTATCACATATATGACTAAGTAGTTTCAACTTTTATGGCGATCAAAGATCACACCAGATTTATTTGATCATATCATATCACATGGATCAAACATACATGCAGGCTGTGACTGGTCCAAACTGTTAAGAAAATGTTATTGCCACAAATACATTGGTGTTGTCACGTAATTGATCTTATGCAGCGCCACAATATCCATTGAACAACTAGTTTATAGTCGACTTTTAAATTGTTTTAATAATTTAAATATCTTTAATTTATGCAGTAAAAAAGATAAAGTTTATGAGTCTATGATAACATTAACTTGATATATAGTTAGTGCGTTGAGGCTGAGTTGGGTCACACACCAGCAAGGTCTAACAAGTCCGAGCTCGCAAACATGCTTAATCGCATCAAGAACGCAACAGATCGACGTGCCAAACTGGTTGAGGGGGGCGGTTAGACCGATGTTGTCTGTTTTTTTATGGTAGACTAGAATGGCTTCATGGAAGACTTTGGTGAGGAGCACATAGAGGTTGCATAGAACGATCAATGCCACCTAGAACAATGGGATACGTTATCAGTGTCTCTAGAAATGGATCAAAAGAGAGACTACTAAGGGGGTGTTTGGGAACAAAGTTTTTCTGCAGTTTTGGAAGAATACTGCAGTATTCTCAAATACTGCAGTATTATATACATAATGGTGTTTGGCAAGTTTGGTAAAATCTCTGTTTTCAAAACTGAAGTATTGCAAATACTATAGTTGTTTTAAGGCATTCTAAACTTAGCTCTGGACCTCAGTTTTCAAAACTGCGGTATTATAAACTACGGTATTGTCATAACTAAAGTATAGTATAGTATTTCAAAAACTGTGGTTTTCAAAAACTTTGTTCCCAAACAGGACCTAAGATAAAGTACGTTTAGCGGATGCGCTAGTGGATGTGGTGACTGTATTTGGGCGGCGGGTTGACGATGAGCGCCGTGGCGGCGGCGGGTTGACGATGAGCGCCGTGGCGACATTCTCATATGCCTGGCGCGCTGCAGCATCCTGCAGGTCTATCACGGTGCCGCTTGCAGCTTGTGCCTTGCGCTGGGCGCCTGAGCGTTGCTAGTCACTGGAGGTGCGGTGCGTAACGTGTTGGCTCGTGGTTGTATCTTGTGTGATGGCGTGGGTGCGTAGTACACATGGCCCTACACGGCGTTTTTGGTATGGCTGCAGTACTGACGCACGGACATGGTTCGACGTGGATGTGCATGCTGGGAGTGCTGATGGCGCGGATAAAGTCTGGACACTAGTGTTGAATATCATGATCAGGAAGGATGTTGTGGCATATTTTAGTTAAACTTTGTAGACTATATTTATAGCATAATATATACTCCCTCCGTCCCATAAAGAAAGTCGTTCTAGCCTAGCAGGTGAAAAACAAGTCAAGTGAGAGATTACAACAATATCCCTATTAAATACAAAGATTCATGTGCCACAAAATCATGTAGCTCGAGGCGTGGGCTGCGCCAATCGCTCCCTGCTCCCATGTCTGCTCTGATCTCGTTGTCTAGACACCAGAACGACAATCTTCAAGGGACAAATGCCAATGCCCAAGACGACTTCTTTTGTGGGACGGAGGGAGTATATTACTGGGATGTGATATAATATAAATATTATTGGGGTATGACTGGAGCGTGACCTTAGCTGCAGCCCCGATAGCCTTCTCCTAGATCTGCCCCTTGGACGTGACGAACGACAAGTTAGAGAGAAAGTTGAAAGTTAGGACAAAAGAGATGTCATGTTTTGATGGCTGTCTCATTTGACATTATCCTTGTAGAAAACGAGTTAAATACACGTTCTCTAAGTTTTCTTACGCTTAAAAGTATAAAAAAACGATTTTAAAATAAATTGCTTCGGACAAAATTTTTAAAAACAGTCTAACCGGTTTCCTAAGGTCTGCCATATGGATTGGACAAGTCACGCAAGCAAACCAATCTTAGACTTGTTCGGTTATTTCTAATGGATTTATTGGGATTAGAAAATTTATAAAGATTTTTTTTGACTTACTATGGATTAAATTACATCCAATCCCCTCCAATTCAGGCATTGTTTAGTTACCAGAGATAAAATCCCACCATAGATTTAATTCAGATCTGGATTGGGTAAATCCACTCACACTCAATCCCATGGTGAAATTAAATCAATCATTTAATCTATGTATCTCTCAAAACTAATTATTCTTTTGATTCATGAATTCTAATATAAACTCATGCAATATCTTTATGGATTTGTTCCATATCTAATGAGTTATGGATAGAATTCTTGTTTTCCATAGTTTAAAAAATTCTTAAACTCTTGGGTTATAATACACGATGGGTTTAACCGAATAAAAAAATTTGGGTAGACATAAATTATTTTGGGGTATGGATTATGATATGGATTTAATTTCAATCCATGATAATTTAGAGTTGGATTGATGTAAATATATAAGGCCTTATATGGATTTTGATGAAACCGAACATGGTTTAGGAACTTGCCTTACTTGTTCTAGGGGACGCATTTCTCGCTCCGGTTTCTGTATTATTTTAGTTCTAAATTCAGAAATACAAACACCGTTTTTTGTCAAACGAATTTTTGGAAGGGTAAAAAACGAAAAGGTGAACCCTGCTTGGGTAGTGAAACCGTCCATGCTCGTTTGGCAAACTGGCTAGATTGACTTGTTTAAGTAGACGTCATTTCTTCTTTATTTTTTTACTTTGCGCCTATAATTTTGTCGTTCCAAATATTTTTTAGTGCGTTATTAATATTTTCGTTATTTTTTTACATTGCTTGGGTAGTGAACACATTATCAGGCACGAGATCTCTGGATGTATCCTTATTTCTTGACAAGTGGGGACTGTGTCTAGAGTGACGGTGGGCTCTAATTTTTTACATTATATAATTTAAGGATCAAATTATATTAAGATCAATGTTTATTTCTATTTATTTATCTATTTGTTACCTAGCTAATTGTACTGGTAAATTTTAGAGCCAACTAACTATTAGCTTTATTACATTCAAACACCCTCTAAGGCCATGCTTAAATACTACTTAGCTACTAAAATTAGTTAAATACATTCAAACAATGTAGCTAATAGTTTAACTATTAGCTACTTTTAGCATATTCATTTATCAGTTAGCTAGCTAATTTTACTAGTAAATTTTTAGCTAACTAACTATTAAGGCCCCGTTTCAATCTCACGGAATAAACTTTAGCTTTCTGTTAAACTTTAGCTATATGAATGGAAGTGCTAAAGTTTAGCTTCAATTACCACCATTAGCTCTCCTGTTTAGATTACAAATGGTTAAAAGTAGCTAAAAAAACTGCTAAAGTTTATCTCGCGAGATTGGAACATGACCTAACTCTAGTGCATGCAAACACCCATATTATTTAGATATATATAGGTATTGAGCAAGGTTAGAGAATATATATATATATCTCTACTACTATTAAGACTGCAATAGTAGTCTGTCATTCCGCGTTCTGCCTTTCCGATTCCCTCCTGCCCATTCCGATTCTCTCCTCCCCACGCACAGTCCATTCCTATGTTCTCTGTGTAGCCAACGCCTAGCTAAAATTAAAAAAATACAGGCCCCAAGGGGATTCGAACCCATGACCTCTCAAGCAAATGCCAGTGGTAGCTACCACTACACCACATATGTGTTTATATCTATATCTATAATATAAAACACATCTACTACATCTCTCGCCAAACCCACCTACTACTCTTGCACAATGCGTAATAATAGATAAGTATCACCGAGATTCTTGAATTATATTTTTGGATGGAGGGAGTAGTATTTAAAGAAGAGCCTTTCATGCAATTTCTTTTGTTTGAATAATATTTTCAACTTAAATTTTTTTGTATATAAGTTATTGTAGTATACTCGTATTATATATTCCCGTTGCAACGCACGGGTATTCAGCTAGTATATATATATATATATATATATATATATATATATGAAAATCTAGATAAGGTTGTATATATGTGTGTGTTTTGAAAAAAAAACGTAGGTTTGTGATCCAACGATAAAAAAACACGTATGCATTACTCCTAAAACATTCATTTTTTTTTGCAAAATGTTATCCGTCATGGTAGAGTTAGTTAGGCTATTTACTGGAGTTTATCCATCTTAATCTGCAAGACAGTGGGTCTTATAACTTGGACTTACATTCTCGAGAAGCCTATGACAGAAGTAGCACTGTTCCAATCAAAATTTTAGTTCTCGTGTTTGTAAATTATCCCCCTTTTTATGAATTGGGATCAGATTGAAATCAGTTAGAGCGACTTTGTCATCTGGTACAATAACGTTGCGGAATTGTTTAGAGGTACTATCCATCATCTGAAATGGACACACGGTACCGTGAGACAATGACTTATGAGCCGGAGATGCTTTGTTTAACGTGAGAGGTATGTAGCTGCACATCTTGTAATGGTACGCATACATCATGTATACCGTGCAGTGTTGACTATGGATAAGAAAACTGTAAGCATTGGAACACTGTTAAGAAAAATAAGTTCCCAAACACCTTAAAGTATATAATATATTGGGTCTGTTTGGTTCAGCTTTTTTCTGACCAGCTTTTCTGAAAATCTGGCTGTGGGAAGAATCTGGCTGTGGAGAGAATCTGAGTATCATTACGATTACGTGTGGAGGAAGATAAAATTATCCATGGGGTTCAGGATCTATAAAGTGACGGATTACTACTATTGCGACGACTCAACCGATTATATGTTTATGTTGATTTTAAATGGTTTTTACTCAAACGAATTTTATAGAAGCTGGATGAAAAGCTGAGTATTTGGCAGTCCTCAGCAGCTTTTGGTGGCCAGAAGCTGCGAAAAGCCAAAACAAACAGGGGCATTGTTTAATACTGCAGTATTGCTTTAATACTAAAAAAACTTAGTTCCCAAACACCCTCTTAGAACTTACTTGGATATATAAATAGTTGGGAACGCATCAGGTGCAACCAAATTATTTGGCACAATCGGTGCAATCAATGTGTGCAACCAAGACAGAAGGATAGAGATAGGAAAGTCTATTTAAAAATATACAGGAAGAGATAGGAGAGTTGTTTTGAAAAATGATATTTTAAACAGGCCATCTCACTTTCATCACTGTGTCTTGGTTTTATGGTTGCACTAATTGGTTCGATTGCACATGATATGTTTCCTATATAGTTTGGAGTAAAATTCGAAATAAAATTTACCCTAAACCGCCCCACCATATATAGATTGATATGAATATATGGACATCAAATAATGTCTTAGGCCTTGTTTGGATGTTAATATCCACTGTTTAAATACCCATGCAATTATCTTAATTCAAGGCTAATAGATCTGAATTAATATATGAGCATCCAAGCGATTTCTTAGTGATTTAACGATCTAATCTAAGTGTATGAGCACATCGAAGTTTAACATATAAACACGGCTCACAAACCATTGTGGCAGGCCGGCTTGCGGCTAGACAAGAGAATCGAACAAATGCAACGACCATCAGAACGAGCGTCAAGAGTGAGGGAGAGACTGACCTGTAACACTGATGTCGTATCCAAGTAGAAGGCCGCCTGAGGCCGCGGTGAGGCAGCTCATCGCAACCGCGAACGTTATCGAACCGCCGCCGCCTCCCGAGCCGACGGCGAGCGCCTCCCCTCCGGTCATCTTGTCTCGTCCAGCCAGCCTTGCGAAGGCGAAGCAGAGCAGGTGCTTCAGAGCTTGCACTTGCTTGCTAGACAGCAACTGAGCGTTGGGTGATAGGGAAGATGACAATGCGCCAGGCCTACCACACGGAGAGAAAAAAAAAAGGGTGGGAAGTCCATTTGGTCACACGAGCGTACGTCAGCAGTTGATTTATTTTTTTTTTAAAAAAAACGCTTTCGCTCCGTCCCTACAGGTTTCTGCGGTGATGTCCACTTGCATATACGTGGTAATGGATTCTAGTTGTACAATATAAAATTTAATGATCAAATTGGATTAGAATCGGTATCTATTTATTAACTTTTAAACTAAAAATAATTAAGAGCTCTAATTTTAAATAAACATCTAGATGGTGATCCATTTCCACCTCTTGCGTATGCACTTCTAATTGTTTTTTTAAAAATATCAGGAGATATACGGCAACAAAATATCTATAATGAGTGTAAACTCAGTACTAACACTTTATTATGGTGCACAAGTTTGGTGTATTGACATGACATGTTTTGCAGGTTGTGAGCATGTTTAGCTTAATTTTATGGAGATGTATGGGAAACACTTGAATTGGCAAAACGACGAAGAAATGGCATATTTGAGTCTACCTTGACGAAATCATCGTTCAGATGTTCAAACAAGTATTTAGTTTTTATCTCTCTAGAACCTAAAGGCCTTTTTAGTACGGCTCTTTAGGCGGCTCTAGCTCGAACTCATCATAAAATCCTACCAAACGGTAAAAAAAACGGCTTCTCATCGAGAGTCTTTCCAGAGCTAGAGTCATTTTGTTGCGAGTCATAGCACAAAAAACATGGCTTCTACCGGCTCCTTTAGGATATCCTGACATGGGTAGGCTGTGTTATATAATGGTCTAAGACTTAATAGAATTGATAGAATATTCATACCAACAAAGTGCATATTTTTTCGGAAGCTTATCCCGAAAAAACCTCGAGGTTAAACGTGCTTGACCTAGAGCAATCTTGAGATGAGTGATCGACCGGAAAGTCTTTTCGGATGCACATGATTAAGGATAAAGTGCACATAAAAGACTCATATTGGTTTGTGGGGATAGTCTATGATTCTAGAGGGCTGACAGGAGTAAGTACCGCGGGTCCGAGAGTGGACGAGGTTTATAAATGGTAGTAGAACCGATCCTTGCGGTTTCACAGGCGTGTGTAGGCTAGTGGTTCGGACATATGGCGCATGACGATGTGGGCCTAGAGTGTCACATGGCATGGCATATGACAACACTAGATACATAGACGTGGCTAAGAGGAAATGTTCCTGGCTTGGGGTTGACTGACAAGGATGTCGGTCTTCTAAGGGGAAGGATTGCGATATCATGGTCCGGGTGGATTGTGTTATATCCTAACCCAAGACTTAATATGATTGATAGAATACTAGTACCAACAAGCTGCATTTTCTTTTTCGAAAGCCTATCTCGAAAGAACATCGAGTTAAACGTGCTTGGCCCAGAGTAACCCAAGACTTAATAGGATTGATAGAATACTAGTACCAACAAGCTGCATTTTCTTTTTCGGAAGCCTATCTCGAAAGAACATCAAGTTAAACGTGCTTGGCCCACAGCAACTCGAGACTTAATAGGGTTGATAGAATACTAGTACCAACAAGTTGCATTTTCTTTTTTGGAAGCCTATCTCAAAAGAATATTGAGTTAAAAGTGCTTGGCCCAGAGTAATCTTGTGATGGATGATTGACCAATAAGTCTTCTCAGGTGCACATGAGTGAGGACAAAGTGCACAAAAGGCTTGTATTGGTTTGTGGGACTGGTCTATGATCCTAGAGGGCTGCCTGCCATAGGTACCATAGTCCGGTAGTAGACGATGTGTTACATCCTTCTACATTTACATCATTCGGAAAAACACATGAGAAATTGTTTTACCAAACAAATTGTAAAACATCTTTGATTCCTCGTAGAAGCAAGAAGCCATTTTCAAAGGAGGCGAAGCCCTGATAAATGGGGTCAAAATACTTCTCCCAACACTTTCTATAATTTCTTCGTTTCTCTGTAGCGGTTTGAGGTGTTCTAGCTAGACCTAAATGCATGAGTCCCTACAGAACTGTCGTCATGGTACATAACCATAATACTATAGTACAAAAAGAGAAAAAAGTTTATAAATACAGCAATGGCGTACGCTGAAGACACGATGATCCTAGATGTCGCATGATTACCAGCATACCAACAGTTTATAGTAGTTCAGGTTGTAAGATGTTATATACCCTATGTCCTCTTTGAGCACCCTGTGTCCTCTTTGAGTATTTGATAAACACAAAAGTGATTAAGATTACAAGCTCAAATATCAATTGAGCATCATAATCTTTTAGCTCTATCTTTTGATTTGGTTCTAGTAAGAGTTCTAAACTATTGGTCTTTAGCCCATCTCTCTGCCCTTATTATTCTTCCAACCGAAGCTCATTGAACCTTGTCGCGAGCATGTCAAATTGAGTTGAATATTACTAGAATCTCATAGATTACAAAATAATTGCCTTTCAATACTTGTAGAATTTATCCCTTTTACTTCAAGATTTTAAACAGCCTTTGTAAACATAAGAATTTTTTGCTTCTATTGTCGATGCTTGATTTATTTCTTGTCCTTCTACGAATAGAGAACACTTCCCCATTGAAAGCATAACCTTTAGGATATGTCATATGTTATATCTTTTCCTTAGGGTGCAAAGCTTCAGAAACCTCATCCAGTGTTAGAGTATCATGACTATATAATAACATATCTAGTTTGCAAAAGAACAAGGCAAAGAGAATAAAATAAGACCTAAATCCTCATTGTCATAATCTCTCTATAGATTTAGTCTAAAATGATCTTCTTGAAGACCGAAAGATAGTTAAGTACAAAACCACCCTCTTGCAACTTGTGTGTAAGTTCATCTTCACATGTATCTTGCATGTTAAATCCTTAGACATACAAATGCACTCTTGTTTGAGGCATAAAGTAGTAGCAATTTTCTCTTGCAAAGAATCTTGCAAAATATTATTTAAAACATTAAGTAAATTTGAGTCAAGGCCTTACCATCTTTTCTCTTCTTATCGGCCCAAAATTTTGAATATTTTTATTAAATTTATTAAGAGCATCATCAATTTTAGCATGTGTAATAATAGCATTTATCCCAACTTGCCACAGTGAATCTTGTGTCACAATCTAGTGGCGGAAGATTATCACCAACATGCCGAAGAAATAATAGAAAAAATACAGAAATTTAGGTGTAAACCTAGCAAGTTTGTGTATGTTCAGCAATAAACTTCAAACTTTCTGATGATCTACTTGGTGCGTGTAGCAAACATGTTGGAATTTAAATTATTTTCTTCACTATTGATCAACAATAGCAAGGTCAGAGAAACTTATTACTTTCTCCATCCGCGTGCACTTGATTGTTGCCGAAGAACGCAACAACATGAGCCTCACAACTTCTGCAGACAGGGACAACAGCGACATGAGTTTTTTCTTCTCTTTTTTTAGATGCATGGAGAGACATCATTGAGTAGAATTCGATGATCAAAATCAACTCTGTCTCTCGGCTGTCGCTTTTTCAAATAAATTGGCAACATTGTACCATCGACCGATGATGATACGGAAATTGACTGCATTTTGAAGACGTCAAACAATCGATTCAAACGGCCGCGCGACAAACTTGCAGATTGATTAAACATCTAGATTTTTTCAATATCGTGTTTGGCTCTAATACTACTTGTTAGTAAATAAATATAGATCAAACATGAGATACAAAACATTACGTGAAAAAGCCCAGCAAAGCTCAAGTTAAAATTCGGATCATCACTACACGACGGTTAATCTTTAACGACCGTTATTAAGGACCGACAGTTGATTGCTAAATGTATAGAATGACGACTAACAATTGGTCGCTAAATTGCTAATACAACAGCCAACAGTTGGTCGTTAAATGTACAACATCAGCAACCGACGGTCGGTCGCTAAAAAGATGTCGGTTGCTAAAGCCTTTAGCGACGACAGTTATAGCGACCATCAGGTCGTTAAAAGTCTTTAGCGACTAACCGTAGATCGCTGAAGGCATTTTTAGCAACCAACCGTAGGTCGCTGTAAATTAATCGTCGTGTAGTGCATGTTACAGTGCCGCTAGTTGCTGCAGACATAGGCTTCAAATAAACATCGCTGACTTATTCGATTCGATAATCGATATCCTGTGCTGCCATCGTCATCATCTGCGGAAGTGGAATGTACTTGTACGTAAAATATTTCTACAGATAGGCAACTCATCGCCAAATAATGCCCACCAACAAGTAATTTCCAGATCAACACACTTGCTCATGACTGTCATAATTCACAACACTAAGCTATTTTGATTTATTTTTACCTTTATTTAGAGATTAAGAACCGGAGTTTCTTGTTTTGTTGATAGAACTAATGTAAGCTCAATAAATATTGTGGAGCTCGTTGTTGTGTGACGATTTATTTTCACGTTCATCATCTCGGCGAAGTGTAAGGAAACTCACTGCCTAGTCATTCCCCACACTCAATCATGAGTAACATATCAAGTGTCTTCTTTTGCCCATATTTCTAACTATGCAGCAGCTATTCCAGATGGCTTAGAGAGCAAGACTACATTTCTAACTATGCAGTAGGTAGCTAGCTGTTTCAGATGGCTTCTAAAAGTCAAGTGCACATCTTTTCCCTTTTTAGCTTTGAAGTTTCCACTTCTCGAGCTCTGAAATTTGACTCGTGTTGTTTATTGATTGCAAGTGTCATTTGTAACTTGACCGAAACAAACTTCTCATGACTTTATGCAGGCTGAAGATCTACACATCATCGTTGCCAAAGATTCTAAACATTCCGCGATGCAATCAAGCTAGTCCCTGTGTTACAAAAAATCAGAGCCGGGCCAGAGAAATTTGAGGCCCTGTGCCAAATCTAAAGCAGTGTAATGTATTTTTATTAAAAATCAGTAATAACAATCTACAAGTTACAGTAATATATATTGCAATATAATATCTAAAGAAACATTTCTATTTTATTTGAATAACATCATTCTTTTGACGGGTTTTAAAGAAAATCTTGTACAATATGCTTATATTTGATTTTCTCCAAAGCTTCACTCTCGAGTGTTAGGTCATATTTGGTTTCTTTAGTCTAGGGACTAAAGTTTAGTTAATGGACTAAAGTCTAGTCCCCAACATGTTTGGTTTAGGGGCTAAAAATAGTAAGAATATACTAAATGACTCATAAGAAGACTAAAATGACATTTAACATTCTCCTGCTACTAGTACAATTGAACTAAATGAGTGATAAATGTGGAATTAATATGGTTTAGTCCATTTTAGCACATATGTGAATGACTAAAGACTAAATCATTTTAGTCAATATTTTAGTTCTAGTGTTTGGCAAAAAAGGGACTAAATGGGACTAAAAACTAGAGACTAATCTTTAGTCCCTCTAACCAAACACCCCCTTATTGTGGCTAAATAATACGTCTTTATCATAGTAGAACACAAATATGAATTTAGTAGCTTTAATTTAGAGAACTTCATTCACGCGGACAGATATGTTAAGATTCTACGAAGATTTATTCTTTAGTGCAGCGCTCGATAGTTTCGCTTCAGCGCAGCGGTATGGTAGAGAGAAAAATATGTGCTACATATTAACATGTATAGAAGATTATAAAACTAAAATATATACATCTGCTAAGTTTTGGGGCCCTTAATTTTTGGAGGCCCTGTGCGAGCGCGCGGCTCGCACATGCCTCTACCCGGCCCTGCAAAAAATACAAAATACAATGTGTTTAAGTTTGGTTGCCAAACATTTTATAATTTTTGACATGGTTTACAGTTACATCTATAATATCAAACAATACTCTTTTCGTTCTTTTTTATTTCTCGCATTTTAGTTGAAAAATGAATTAACGGACGACACATATTCGAGAACGGAGCTAGTATCTTATAGTGACTTTAAGGAAACTAGCTTGATATTGTAGATGTTGGTGCATTTTCTATAAATTTAATCAAAGCTAGAAAGGTTTAACTTAGCACATAATGTTTTACAATGGAGAAAATATTGTTAATGACTAAAGCAGAGGAGAACGTAAATAAGCTGTTGAGATATATTATATTTATAGCATGGATAAGTATAGTACGTTTGAATTTTTCTATTTATAGCATGGATAAGTATATAAAGTTTGGATTTTTGTTGTTGTTGTAACCAGCTTGCACATAACTTGTGTACTAAGTTTAGCTTAATGTATAAACCTCCTAGGAAGCACACCGCTTTCCGCTAACTCTCATATTGTTACATGGTAATCAGAGCGTATGTTCCAAATCACATCTAGCTATAGTGAGTTCTTCTGTCTCGATTATACCAATGTTATTCTCCATTTTGATTTTTGAAAAGTTGACAATGGAGAATTATCTTCAATGATGTGCCTAGGTTTTGTTGGCAATCTGAGCTGCACAGTTTGAAGGCTTTTTTTATGGCTCTAAACGTGAGCCATTGAAGACGTTGTCAATTAAAAACGATTCTAAGACGATGGAGGTTGCAAACCCTGTTATATAAATTGGCATGTTCCCGATACATAAGTCCTGATATATCTGGTCACCTTACTCTCTTATAAGATGCTCTCTAGAATTCCTTTATGTTTCATAGCACCTCTATGGACAACAATCATAAGATCGTTTGCCTCTCAATCTTGGCCTCATATCCTCCATCTACTGTCTCGGATTGGAAGTACATGCAAAGAAAATGTCTATGTCAATACTCTCAATCAGGGGTACCTTCTGCTACTGCATAAAGGCGCCGCACCCGTGCAACGCTTCAAAACCACGTGGAGAATGACGTCCAATGGGCAGGCCCAGGAGCGCCGCGTGGCAAGGAAGGGAGTATATCCCGATGTTCGTCGCTAGGACCGGACCCCCGCAGGAAGACACCGGACCCCTATACATACTAGTCCGGGACCCCAAGAAGGTATGCCGGACCCCCTGGAAGGCCTCAACATTGGCAGGGTCTCGGGACAGGGAGGACCCCGACGAAGGTAAGGGTCCGGTGCTGGCACGTGTCCAGACCTTGTCCTGCACTGCCCACTGCTGTCGCATGGCTTGTGGCCCGACACTTAAACCAGCGGGCCAAGCCTGGCATAAGGCCCACTCAGCCAAGCGGCCTCTGCATTTATTGCTGAAAGGACGCGCCGCCTGCCACCACACCAGCGGGCGACACGCCCTCCTAGCATTTAATGCGTCCTATCCAATCCAATGGCAGGCGACGTCAGGGTCACCCAGCAGGCAGCACGTCTGATCAGTCAGCTGGTGAACAGTGCGCCCGTGCCGAGCAGTGCCTCATCCCTTCTACAAGAAGCCTTCCCTGCACGCCGAGGATATGAAGATCTCATGGGTCAGAGCGCTAGAAGATCGCCTCAGCAGCACACGATCGTGGCTTCAAGTACAATATTCGTTAAGCCCCTGTGTCCACATGTTGGGGCTCAATACCTTTGTGCATGCCCCTTCGGCTATAAAAGGGGAGGCATGCAACGTTACAAGACAGGTTCAAACACACTCAATCTTAGGCAGACACTCACAAGTTCATACAAGCTCCCAAAGCAATACATCACACAGTGGAGTAGGGTATTACGCTCCGGCGGCCCGAACCACTCTAAACCCCCACGTGTTCTTGTGTTCGTCCATCCATCTCGCATAACAAGCAAAACGCTTAGGCCCCTCCTCTTTTTAGGATTTAGGGCGGGTGCAATCCGCCACCCGGCCGGAGAGATTTTCCCCTCCGACAGTCTATAATGATGTACTTCTCCAAGATGCTAGGAAGTAGCTCGATGATGACGATATTGTGTCCCATATTCTCAATGGACTTGATACTGAATACAAGTCGCTAGCTGAATAGGTTGTGGGTAGGGATGGTAATGGGAATTCCCCTTTAGGGAATAACTCCCCATTCTCGTCCACGCGATGAAAAATTTACCTGCAGGGATCCCCATGAACGCTTGCGGGAACACTTATTCCCCATTCACGTTCCCCCGTGGGGATAAATCCCCAATGTGGTTCCTCGTTCCCACTTAAATTATAATTAGAAAGTACTTTCTTTGTTATTAATGCAAAATATTATCACTTATACATATTGTCAGATATAAGAAATCATTATGTCTACATAAAAATGTACACATTTGAATAATGAGTGATCACTCGACAATGCAATTATTTATTTTTATCATTAACTATTAGACGAAAACATCGTCACATGCAAGTTTAATGGGTCCCGAGGGAAACAAGGATGGGGAATGTCCGTTTACCCGTCAGGGGATAATTTTGCCTGTTTACATCCTCGTGGGGGAAGAAATTTCACCATCCCCATCCTCTAATAGAAGAATTCTCCACGATGAATCAAGGGATCGAGGCCCATTGCCATTTTCTAGTTGCGGGTACGATCGATCTGATCAGTCTTGATGAACTCTATGTGAGTCTTCTCTCTACATAAGCACATTTTGAGTCACAAAAGGATGTCAATGATTCATTTATATGGTGGCAAACACTGTTGCACGTGGTTGTAACGACGTCTTTTGGAACGACAACAATGGTAGTTCTGATGTTGGTTGTGGCAATCAAAGAGGTCATAGGGGTATGGGTCATGGTGGTACTAGTCGTGGGGGTAATCCTAATAATCCATACACAAATCACTAATGCCAAGTCTGTGGCAAGCTTAGTTACACTAATCTTAGGTGTTGGAAGCGGTTCGACAAAAACTTCAATGGCCCTTAGAAAGATAACTTCAGCCGTTGTGGCCTCATACAACGTAGACACAGTGTGGTATGCTAACAGTGTAGCCACATACCATATTACTGAAGATCCTAAAGAGCGGACCGTGAGGAAAGATTACGATGGTCATGATCAGGGGCATGCGACCAATGGATCATGCATGCCGATAAAGCATATAGGTCAATATCACAATATGCTGCTATTATCCCTTGTTGTAATATCTCTCTTAATGATATCTTGCATGTTCCTCAAGCCACTCAAAATTTAGCCTCTGTTCATCATCTCATGTCTTATAATGATGTTTTTCTTGAAGTTCACCCTGAGTATTTTCTTGGCAAGGATCATCAAACGAGATGAATGCTTTTGCACGAAGGTGTAAAAATGAGCTGTCCCATCCCCTTCCTAGAGCGCACATCTAGCAAGCATGTTCTCAGTGTTGTCAAAACCTCCACATCTTGTGGCATGACCGCCTTGGTCATCCTTCACTAGTTGTAGTTCATCATGTCCTTCGTGATCATAGTTTGCCATTTGAGTCTAATAAATTATTTGTGCATGTTTATTATGTTTGTCATCAAGCTAAGAGTCAACAACTTCCTTTTCTAAGTTTGTTAGTGTCTCTAAGGCACCTTTAGAATTGGTGTTTTTTGATGTATGTGGTTCTGCTCCTACTTCTACACCATGACACAATTACTATGTCAATTTTATTGATAATTATAGTAAATTTACTTAGGTTTATCTTATTAAACATAAGATTAAGGTGTTTCAGAAATTCTATGACTTCCAAGCACATGTTGAACGCTTGTGAGAGCACCTAGAGGGGGGGGGGGTGAATAGGTGATCCTGTAACACTTCAAAACTTAAGCCACAAAACTTGATTAATTGTTAGCACAATAATTGCCAAGTGGCTAAAGAGGAATCCTCAACAAAACACAATAACCAACAAAGATCAATCACAGAGATGGCACGGTGGTTATCCCGTGGTTCGGCCAAGACCAACGCTTGCCTACTCCACGTTGTGGCGTCCCAACGGACGAGGGTTGCAATCAACCCCTCTCAAGCGGTCCAAAGACCCACTTGAATACCACGGTGTTTTGTTTGCTTTACTCAATCCCGTTTGCGAGGAATCTCCACAAATTTGGAGCCTCTCGCCCTTACACTTGAAATTCACAAAGAACACGGAGCAAGGGAGGGATTAGCAACGCACTCAAGACAAGAAATCACAGTGACACCACGCACACAAGTCACAACGAGAGCTCACAACACAACTCAATGAGTTCACCACTCAACTAGAGCTCTAATTGCTATCGCAAAGAATCAAAGGCGCGGAATTGATGTCTTGGTGCTTAGGAATGCTTAGGAGATGCTTGGTGTACTCCTCCATGCGCCTAGGGGTCCCTTTTATAGCCCCAAGGCAGCTAGGAGCCGTTGAGAGCAATCTAGGAAGGCTGATCTTGCCTTCTGTCGACTGGCGCACCGGACAGTCCGGTGCACACCGGACATGTCCGGTGCCCGATTTCTTTCCATAAACAGCGCAGTCGACCGTTGGCAGCCTGGGAGCCATTGGTGCACTTGACATGTCCGGTGCACACCGGACAGTCCGGTGCCTTCTTCTAGCCGTTGGCTCGGCCACGTGTCCCGCGCAGATTGCGCGGCCGACCGTTGGCCCGGCCGACCGTTGGCTCACCGGACAGTCCGGTGCACACCGGACAGTCCGGTGAATTTTAGCCGTACACCGTTGATGGTTTCCCGAGAGCGACGAGTTCGCCTGTGAGCGGCCCACCGGACAGTCCGGTGCACACCGGACAGTCCGGTGAATTTTAGCCGTACACCGCCGTCGAAGTCTCGAGAGCAGCCTTTTCCCTCGAGCCAGCCTGGCGCACCGGACACTGTCCGGTGCACCACCGGACAGTCCAGTGCTCCCAGACTGAGCATACTTTGGCTGCTCGAGCTATCTCTTCTCCAACTCGATTTTTTCTGTTTCCAGCACTTAGACACAATATATTAGTCCATAAAACAATGTACTAAGTCTGAGAAACATACCTTTATCCTTGATTTGTACTTTGTCCACCTTTTTACAATTAGGCACTTGTGTTGGACACTAAGTCACCAAAATACTTAGAAATGGCCCAAAGGCACATTTCCCTTTCAATCTCCCCCTTTTTGGTGATTTATGCCAACACAACATAAAGCAAGTAGGACAAGTACAAAATCACTTCAAAAAAGAACTCAAATTGTTTTGATTCAAATTTGACATATATGGATCACTCTATGCCACCACTTGGTTTGTTTTTGCAAATCAAACTCAAATTCCTATCTCTAAGTCAAAACCACTTGTAGAGACATAAAGAGAGGTTTTCCAAAGAAATTTGATCAAGGATTTCAAAAACTCCCCCTTTTTCCCATAATCAACACTTCTCCCCACAAGAGGCCAACTTTTGACATAAGAGACAACAAAAGAGTTTTGACACACCACAAGCTCTAATCTATTATTTTCAAAATTTCTCAAGTGGTAGCTGATCCATCTATTGCTTTGGCCTTTATTTTCTCCCCCTTTGGCATCAAGCACCAAAACGGGATCAATCTTGGCCCTTTAACCCCATTGCCTCACCAAAATCATCAAATGAGAACACAAAGGCAATAAGAGTATGAAGATGAACTTGGAAAGTTACTCTTTGCATCGGAGTGCAGTGGAAGTCTTGCATGGTCCAAGTCCACCTTTTCCCTTTCAATCCTCCTTGAAGACTAAAACAACCAAACTCAAGTACATGGTTAGTCTCAAAGGGTCAAGTTGTAGCACAGCTCCCCCTAAATATGTGCATCACTTGCAAAAAGGACTTGTGAGGTCCAGGGAGTGTTTGTACAACTTGAGCACCACAATAAGCAACAAAATGCAGAATGAACATGATCAAAGACATAAACACATGTATGCTACAATTCAATCCAAGTTCCGCGAATCTAAGATATTGAGCTCACTACGCAGCCTGCAAAAGGTCTTCTCATCTAGAGGCTTGGTAAAGATATCGGCTAGCTGGTTCTCGGTGCTAACATGAAACACTTCGATATCTCCCTTTTGCTGGTGGTCTCTCAAAAAGTGATGCCGGATGTCAATGTGCTTTGTGCGGCTGTGCTCAACAGGATTTTCCGCTATTCTGATAGCACTCTCATTGTCACATAGGAGTGGGACTTTGCTCAGATTGTAGCCAAAGTCCTGGAGGGTTTGCCTCATCCAAAGTAGTTGCGCGCAACACTGTCCTGCGGCAACATACTCGGCCTCAGCGGTGGATAGGGCAACGGAAGCTTGTTTCTTAGAATTCCATGACACCAGGGACCTTCCTAAGAATTGGCACGTCCCCGATGTACTCTTCCTATCGACCTTACATCCAGCATAGTCGGAATCTGAGTACCCAATCAAGTCAAAGTTAGACCCTTTTGGATACCAGATCCCGAAGCAAGGCGTAGCGACTAAATATCGAAGAATTCGCTTCACAGCCACTAAGTGACACTCCTTAGGATCGGATTGAAATCTAGCACACATGCATATGCTAAGCATAATATCCGGTCTACTAGCACATAAATAAAGCAGAGAACCTATCATGGACCGGTATGCTTTTTGATCAACAGACTTACCTCCTTTGTTGAGGTCGGTGTGTCCGTCAGTTCCCATCGGCGTCTTTGCGGGCTTGGCATCCTTCATCCCAAACCGCTTTAGCAAGTCTTGCGTGTACTTCGTTTGGGAGATGAAAGTGCCGTCCTTGAGTTGCTTCACTTGGAACCCAAGAAAGTAGTTCAACTCGCCCATCATCGACATCTCGAATTTCTGCGTCATCACCCTGCTAAACTCTTCACAAGACTTTTGATTAGTAGAACCAAATATTATGTCATCGACATAAATTTGGCACACAAAAAGATCACCATCGCAAGTCTTAGTAAAAAGAGTTGGATCGGCTTTCCCAACCTTGAAAGAATTTGCAATTAAAAAGTCTCTAAGGCATTCATACCATGCTCTTGGGGCTTGCTTAAGTCCATAGAGCGCCTTAGAGAGCTTACACACATGGTCGGGGTACCGTTCATCCTCGAAGCCAGGGGGTTGCTCCACGTACACCTCCTCCTTGATTGGCCCGTTGAGGAAAGCGCTCTTCACATCCATTTGGTACAACCTGAAAGAATGGTGAGCGGCATATGCTAGCAAGATACGAATTGATTCTAGCCTAGCCACAGGAGCAAAAGTCTCCTTAAAGTCCAACCCTGCGACTTGGGCATAACCTTTTGCCACAAGCCGAGCCTTGTTCCTTGTCACCACCACGTGCTCGTCCTGTTTGTTGCGGAACACCCACTTGGTTCCCACAACATTTTGCTTGGGGCGAGGCACCAGTGTCCAAACTTCATTGCGCTTGAAATTGTTGAGTTCTTCCTGCATGGCCAACACCCAGTCCGGATCTAGCAGGGCCTCTTCTACCCTGAAAGGCTCAATAGAAGAGACAAAAGAGTAATGCTCACAAAAATTAACTAATCTTGAACGAGTAGTTACTCCCTTGCTAATATCACCCAATATCTGGTCGACGGGATGATCCCTTTGAATCGTCGCTCGAACTTGGGTTGGAGGTGCCTGAGGTGCTTCTTCCTCTTCAACTTGAACATTCTGTGCTCCCCCTTGATCATGCGCCTCCACTTGAGGTACTTGTTCGTCATCTTTGGTTGGGGGATGCACCATAGTTGAGGAAGACGGTTGATCTTGCTCCAAATGTTCCTGAGGCCGTACATCTCCAATCGCCATGGTGCGTATCGCGACCGTTGGAACGTCTTCTTCATCTACATCATCAAGATCAACAACTTGCTCTCTTGGAGAGCCATTAGTCTCATCAAATACAACGTCGCTAGAGACTTCAACCAAACCCGATGATTTGTTGAAGACCCTATACGCCTTTGTATTTGAATCATAACCTAATAAAAACCCTTCTACAGCTTTGGGAGCAAATTTGGAATTCCTACCCTTCTTCACTAGAATGTAGCATTTACTCCCAAATACACGAAAGTACGATACATTGGGTTTGTTACCAGTCAGCAGCTCATATGAAGTCTTCTTGAGGAGGCGGTGAAGATAGACCCTGTTGATGGCGTGGCAAGCCGTGTTCACGGCATCCGACCAAAAGCACTCGGGGGTCTTGAACTCTCTAAGCATAGTCCTCGCCATATCAATGAGCGTCCTGTTCTTCCTCTCTACCACACCATTTTGCTGAGGTGTGTAGGGAGCGGAGAACTCGTGCTTGATCCCCTCCTCCTCAAGGAACTCCTCCACTTGAAGATTCTTGAATTCGGACCCGTTGTCGCTCCTTATCTTCTTCACCTTGAGCTCAAACTCATTTTGAGCTCTCCTGAGGAAGCGCTTGAGGGTTCCTTGGGTTTCAGACTTATCCTGCAAAAAGAACACCCAAGTGAAGCGGGAAAAGTCATCAACAATAACTAGACCATACTTACTTCCTCCTATGCTCAGATAGGCGACGGGTCCGAAGAGGTCCATATGCAGCAGCTCCAGAGGTCTTGACGTGGTCATCACATTCTTGCTGTGATGAGCTCCCCCCACTTGTTTACCTGCTTGACAAGCTGCACAAGGTCTATCTTTTTCGAAATGAACATTGGTTAGACCTATTACGTGTTCTCCCTTTAGAAGCTTGTGGAGGTTCTTCATCCCCACATGTGCTAAGCGGCGATGCCACAACCAGCCCATGCAAGTCTTAGCCATTAAGCATGCATCTAGACTGGCCTCTTCTTTTGCAAAATCAACTAAGTAAAGTTTGCCGTCTAGTACACCCTTAAAAGCTAGTGAACCATCACATCTTCTAAAGACAGACACATCTACATTTGTAAATAAACAGTTATATCCCATATTACATAATTGACTAACAGATAGTAAATTATATCCAAGACTCTCCACTAAAAACACATTAGAGATAGAATGCTCATTTGATATAGCAATCTTGCCTAAACCTTTCACCTTGCCTTGGTTCCCATCACCGAAAATGATTGAATCTTGGGAATCCTTATTCTTGACGTAGGAGGTGAACATCTTCTTCTCCCCCGTCATATGGTTTGTGCATCCGCTGTCGATAATCCAGCTTGAACCCCCGGATGCATAAACCTGCAAGGCAAATTTAGGCTTGGGTCTTAGGTACCCAACTCTTGTTGGGTCCTACAAGGTTAGTCACAATTTCCTTAGGGACCCAAATGCAAGTTTTATCGCCCTTGCATTTTGCCCCTAATTTCCTAGCAACTATCTTCCTATCCTTTCTACAAATAGCAAAGGAAGCATTCAAAGCATGATAAATTATAGAGGGACCATTCATAACTTTCCTAGGAGCATGAGCAAAATTCTTTCTAGGCACATCTCTACAGTGCATATAGGAAGAACTAGAAGCATACATAGCATAAGAATCATAGGCATGCGAGTCAAAAGCATTACAATTCCTATGAGACTGTCTTCTATCATTGTACATAAAAGCATGGTTCTTTTTAGTACTACTTGCCATAGGGACCTTCCCTTTCTCCTTGGCGGAGATGGGAGCCTTATGGCTTGTTAAGTTCTTGGCTTCCCTCTTGAAGCCAAGTCCATCCTTAATTGAGGGGTGTCTACCAATCGTGTAGGCATCCCTTGCAAATTTTAGCTTATCGAAATCACTTTTGCTAGTCTTAAGTTGGGCACTAAGACTAGCTACTTCATCATTTAATCTCGAAATTGAAACTAGGTGTCCATTACAGGCATCAATATCAAAATCCTTACACCTAGTGCAAATCATAACATGTTCTATACAAGAATTAGATTTATTTGCTACTTCTAATTTAGCATTTAAATCATTGTTAACACTTTGTAAAGTAGAAATGGTTTCATGACACGTAGATAGTTCATAAGAGAGCATTTCATTTCTTTTAACTTCTAAAGCATAGGATTTTTGTGCCTCTACAAATTTGTCATGTTCATCATACAACAAATCCTCTTGCTTTTCTAAAAGCCTATCCTTTCATTCAAGGCATCAATCAATTCATTGATTTTATCAATTTTATTTCTATCCAATCCCTTAAACAAGCTAGAGTAATCTATTTCCTCATCACTAGATTCGTCTTCACTTGAAGAAGCATAAATAGAGTCTCGAGTACATACCTTCTTCTCCCTTGCCATGAGGTATGTGTGACGCTCGTTGGGGAAGAGGGATGACTTGTTGAAGGCGGTGGCAGCGAGTCCTTCATTGTCGGAGTCGGACGAGGAGCAATCCGAATCCCACTCCTTGCCAAGATGTGCCTCGCCCTTTGCCTTCTTATAGTTTTTCTTCTTCTCCCTCTTGTTCCCTTGATCCTGATCACTATCATTGTCGGGACAGTTAGCAATAAAATGACCAAGCTTACCGCATTTGAAGCATGAGCGCTTCCCCTTGGCTTTGGTCTTGCTTGGCTGTCCCTTGCGACCCTTAAGCGCCGTCTTGAATCTTTTGATGATGAGGGTCATCTCTTCATCATTAAGTCCGACTGCCTCAATTTGTGCCACCTTGCTAGGTAGCGCCTCCTTGCTTCTTGTTGCCTTGAGAGCAAGGGTTTGCGGCTCGTTGATCAGACCATTCAAGGCGTCGTCCACGTACCTCACCTCCTTGATCATCATTCGCCCGCTAACGAATTTTCCAAGGACTTCTTCGGGCGACATTTTGGTGTACCTGGGATTCTCACGAATATTATTCACCAAATGAGGATCAAGAACGGTAAAGTACCTTAGCATCAGTCGGACGACGTCGTGGTCCGTCCATCGCGTGCTTCCGTAGCTCCTTATTTTGTTGATAAGGGTCTTGAGCCGGTTGTATGTTTGAGTTGGCTCCTCGCCCCTTATCATCGCGAACCGTTCAAGATCGCCCTCCACCAACTCCATTTTGGTGAGCAAGGTGACGTCGTTCCCCTCGTGAGAAATCTTGAGGGTGTCCCTTATTTGCTTGGCGTTATCCAAGCCGCTCACTTTGTGGTATTCATCCCTGCACAAGGAAGCTAGAAGAACAGTAGTAGCTTGTGCATTCTTATGTATTTGCTCATTAATGAACATGGGACTATCCGAACTATCAAAGTGCATTCCACTCTCTACAATCTCCCATATACTAGGATGGAGAGAGAATAGGTGACTACGCATTTTGTGGCTCCAAAATCCGTAGTCCTCCCCATCAAAGTGTGGGGGCTTGCCGAGTGGAATGGAGAGCAAATGTGAATTTGAACTTTGCGGAATACGAGAGTAGTCAAAAGAAAAGTTCGAATTAACCGGTTTCCTTCTCTCGTAGTCGTTGTGGTCGTCGTCCTTTTGGGAAGAAGTAGACTCATCGGTGTCGTCGTAATAGACGATCTCCTTGATGCGCCTCGTCTTCTTCTTCTTCCCTTCCTTCCATCTATGGCTCGAGCTGGAGTCGGTAGGCTTGTCGTCCTTCGGCTCGTTGACGAAGGATTCCTTCTCTTTGTCGTTGATCATGATACCCTTCCCCTTAGGATCCATCTCTTCGGGCGGTTAGTCCCTTTGTGAAGAGAACGACTCTGATACCAATTGAGAGCACCTAGAGGGGGGGGGTGAATAGGTGATCCTGTAACACTTCAAAACTTAAGCCACAAAACTTGATTAATTGTTAGCACAATAATTGCCAAGTGGCTAAAGAGGAATCCTCAACAAAACACAATAACCAACAAAGATCAATCACAGAGATGGCACGGTGGTTATCCCGTGGTTCGGCCAAGACCAACACTTGCCTACTCCACGTTGTGGCGTCCCAACGGACGAGGGTTGCAATCAACCCCTCTCAAGCGGTCCAAAGACCCACTTGAATACCACAGTGTTTTGTTTGCTTTACTCAATCCCGTTTGCGAGGAATCTCCACAAATTTGGAGCCTCTCGCCCTTACACTTGAAATTCACAAAGAACACGGAGCAAGGGAGGGATTAGCAACGCACTCAAGACAAGAAATCACAGTGACACCACACACACAAGTCGCAACGAGAGCTCACAACACAACTCAATGAGTTCACCACTCAACTAGAGCTCTAATTGCTATCGCAAAGAATCAAAGGCGCGGAATCGATGTCTTGGTGCTTAGGAATGCTTAGGAGATGCTTGGTGTACTCCTCCATGCGCCTAAGGGTCCCTTTTATAGCCCCAAGGCAGCTAGGAGCCGTTGAGAGCAATCTAGGAAGGCCGATCTTGCCTTCTGTCGACTGGCGCACCGGACAGTCCGGTGCACACCAGACAGTCCGGTGCACACCGGACATGTCCGGTGCCCGATTTCTTTCCATAAACAGCGCAGTCGACCGTTAGCAGCCTGGGAGCCGTTGGTGCACTTGACATGTCCGGTGCACACCGGACAGTCCGGTGCCTTCTTCTAGCCGTTGGCTCGGCCACGTGTCCTGCGCAGATTGCGCGGCCGACCGTTGGCCCGGCCGACCGTTGGCTCACCGGACAGTCCGGTGCACACCGGACAGTCCGGTGAATTTTAGCCGTACGCCGTTGATGGTTTCCCGAGAGCGACGAGTTCGCCTGTGATCGGCCCACCGGACAGTCCGGTGCACACCGGACAGTCCCGTGAATTTTAGCCGTACACCTCCGTCGAAGTCCCGAGAGCAGCCTTTTCCCTCGAGCCAGCCTGGCGCACCGGACACTGTCTGGTGCACCACCGGACAGTCCGGTGCTCCCAGACTGAGCATACTTTGGCTGCTCGAGCTATCTCTTCTCCAACTCGATTTTTTCTGTTTACAGCACTTAGACACAATACATTAGTCCATAAAACAATGTACTAAGTCTGAGAAACATATATTTATCCTTGATTTGTACTTTGTCCACCTTTTTACAATTAGGCACTTGTGTTGGACACTAAGTCACTAAAATACTTAGAAATGGCCCAAAGGCACATTTCCCTTTCAGCTTGTTTAATTGCAAAATTTTGTCCATGCAAACAGATTGTGATGGCGAGTATCAAAAATTGAGTTTCTTTTTTTGAGAATATGAGTATTTCTAATCTTGTTTCATGCCCTTGCAACACCAATAAAATAGATTTGATTAATGTAAGCATCGCCATATTGTTGAAGTAGTTCTTGCACTTTTCGCTCATGCCTCAATGCCATTAAAATTTTGGAGTGAGACATTCATGACAGTTGTATTTCTCTTTAACTAGATAAATGCCCGTGCGTTGCTACGGAGTGAAAATACTTAAAAATGTTGATAGAAAAGGCATATAGATAACTCTATTTCATCATACAATTGATACAAAAGTAGCAGTTAATTTGCCAATGACATGTGATGCTAAGCATCACCCCTCTAGGAGATGTCCAAATCTCAGAATCGCTTCATCTGAAATACCAGAAGGTGTAGACTGGATTATAGGCTTTTAGAACATAACTATTGTATTTGTGTATGTTCACTAACTCAATGCTCCCAATTAGAATAAACCGAAGTAGCACCAAAGGTGCAAAGAGCCATCCAATTTTGTCCTATAGTGTTGCATCTAGAATAAGCCAATTAATATGAACATTGCGACAACTGCAACCACATCTGTCATAAATGGAAGATATTACACCAATTAGTATAGGTAAAGTAAGTTATACTCCTCATCAGATCATGGAAAATAGTACACCAGATTCAACAACGAAAACAATATAACCATACAGAGAAGGAAAAAATACATGTATCTCAAGTTCTGATTTTGAACCTTATTTGACTTGTTATAGAAGAACTGCATACAACATAAACAATTATTCTGAATACATCAGATTGCAGGAGTAAGGATCCTCTCTCCAATGGCAGTGAGGGGGTTGGCCGCCTCGACGACTTCGATGACGACGTTGGTGGTGCCAGGCAGCTCGAGCGGCCACGCGTCAAGCGCGGTCTTGACAGCGTCGAAGATGTCGAGACCGTGCAGCCGCACAGTAGAGACACTGGCGGCGTGGAGCAGCTCGGCGACCTCCGCCTCGATGAGATCGTCCTACGTCCTGGTGTTTCCCTTGATGATCACGTCGTGGACGCAGATGCCCACTGGGTCCGATGACAGCCGCCGTTGCACGGACTACATCCGCTCTCGCTCTGTCGCCGAGAGAAATGTTTTCACTGCTGTTGCAATTAATCAGGTAGTTTGCACTTAATTCAATGGCAACAGTTTGAGCTCTAGTACAGGTAGGAAAAGAATGTTCTATCAAAACAATAAAGAGACAAATCAACATAGGCTCTATATAACTTGAATAAAAAGGTAAAATGATCAGATATTCTCGAGGAAATGCTGGTGACACATACAAATATCTAGAAATAAGTTAGATGCAAACAAATTAATAACTTTATAAGCATAGGTCGAGTGGAAATTTAGTGAATATTATAGGGCATTTGAAAAGAAATAAAGGAACAAATGTTAAAGAAAGGGACTCTGAGGCACAGAAAAAATGAATTAAGAATGAATTCGCTAGCACATTAATTGTTCATGGAAAATGTTATAACAGTAGTCCATTAACTAAAATCATAATGACACCGAACACTTAGGGATGAGAAAAATGTCGTCCACACAGTAAATTAAGTGAGGACAAATAAATCATGCAAGTAACGGGTTAACAATTAATAATACTGGTACCTGACAACAAATACATATCATATCATTAGTAAACATAATAATGGCCATAGACAGACATCGCAGAAGCTTCTTTAAGAATGAACTCAACGATCTAGAGGGCTAAAGCCTAAAAGGGAGTAAGGGACCCAAATAGCAGCATGCTCTGCAATTCTCACAATCACAGCAGCATAATAATCTAAACTTAGAAGACCTACCGATGCAGCACCTTTACAATTGATCAATAACACAGAGACATGCAAGTCATAACAATTAGAGAAAAAACAAATGATTTTGTATTGTTGAAACCTTTTAACCCAGCCCATTGTGTTGTTTATAAAAATATAAGTAAATTCCAGTTACGTTTATAGAACATGTAAATTCCATTTACGTTTATTAATTTAGTTTAAAATAAATATAATGTGACACATTGTAGATAGATACCAAGAAAAGCACCGAAATGTAGCCAAAGCTATAAAATATAAGTAGCAAATCCTTATGCTCACTTCATCCTAAACGTATCCACACATAGTGTATATCTTAGTGTATAGAAAAAAACTTTGTATAGAAAAGCCAAAGTGTCTTCATAATTTAGAACATATGTAGTAAATAGGTATGAAGAAAAGCTAAAAACAATCTATAATTTGGAACAGAGGGACTAATACATAGTCACTGTTAGAATGTCGATGGTAATTACTGGTTGAGAGCTAAACTGATAGCACCAAACATTCTGAAGATTGTGAAGTTTAACAGATATTTAAAGTGGAAATGTACCATTTAGAAAATGAGGAAACTAATAAATGGACAAGTTATAGAAGGGTATTATGTATCTTGTAACTGAAAAATTATTCAGTGTTGGCCAGTTCCAAGTTGTAGAATATCATGCATAGGATTCTTGCCGTACTGATAGTACAAAATCAAGCACCCATGTTGCCTATGCCAGCCACATGGTAGCTAGGTAGGTGTGCTGAAACTCATGCTGAACAACATGGTTGTGTCTTGCAGCATGCTAACGTCCCTCACGACGACAATCACATGTCGCACAAGCAGAAGGAGCATCAACTGTAGCAGGCAGGCAGGCAGAGACAACGTTAGGTTCTACCGCCGCGCCCAGCAGAAACAGGAGTTCGAGTCAGTGGAGGAGGAAGAGCTTCTTTGAACGTACAGTTAAAGCAATGGTTCAGCAGCACGTGGCGCCGCTAGAGTTTGCCGATACACAGTCGTCGAACTCAGCCTGCAGCAGCAGCTGCTCTGCGATGGCGATGGCTAGAAAATGGGAGTCGTGAGGGTAGATTCGTCCAACCCAGTTTTGCCTGTTTGCCGGAAAAATAAGAAGAAGAAGAAAGACCACCCATTCAGAATACCCACATTGGTGGTCATTATCGTTTTTTCATCTAGAAACGACTGGTTTCCGCAAATTGAGCAAAGCATGAAGAATTGCATTGGCAGGTACCTAAGATCCATGCCCGTTTCATCTAAGCAACACTTGGGTGGAGGGATGGCATAATTTAGGGAGTATACCTGTAGAACAACGAGGCATACATGAAAACTTCAATAAGAGCAGCAAAATACAAGATACACGACAGAGTTTTCCCGTTTCTCCTTATTTCTTCTGTACCACTTCAGTTGCTTTGGAATGGATTGCTCATAAACCTACCACATCTATCCGCAAGGTCAAACTGCGTGCCACCATCTAGAAATGGTACGGTACCTAGTATAAAAGAGAAATGTGTCTTTTGGTAATGTAGCAAAGTAACAGAGGCACACACCTGGTTGCAGATTTCACATGTAATGTTGCCCTTCTTATTGCACCATCTGTGTATGCATTTCCTATGGCCAAACTGTATACAACCAACGCCCGTAGGTGAACACACAATTAGCATTTTTCTTCAACAGATACTCCAAAGTCACGTGTACAACAACATTAAGGGGGACGTTTGTATAACTGAAAATGGGTGTATATGCTAGGATTAGGATTATCGCGGTTCAAAATTCAGATAATTGGATGTATCTGAAGAAAAGAATATAATGTGTCCACAAAAAATGGTTCCTCTAGACCTCATTCAGTCGTAGATGAAGATAAAAACAATCCCATTTCTCAATAGAACACTTATGCTCCTACAGTACCAGTCATAGAGCTATTAGAGATGTCCACAATAAAGAACAGCAACATAAGAGCATCTCCAAGAGATCCCAAAACTAAATCTCCTATTACATGGGAATGGAGATCTCCTTAATTCTTTTTGTTTCAAAAAAAGTGAACCGTCTCCAACAACTCCCAAAATCTTCAGATGTTTCAGTTCTATAAACAGCTATAAACAATCGTAGGTAGATATTGCCTGTATAAGCTGCGTGGACATCACTAAACATACAATAGAATTTGCAAATTTCTACTCTAAATCCTTGGGCATGTTCCGTTGTCTAGCTCTGCAGTTGCAGCAGCCAACCCGCTCGCCTCGCAGCTGCAGAGTCCAGCGACACCCGCTGCCCGCAGCTCGCAGCGTTCGGCCAACCCACTCGCTTTGCAGCCTGCGGCGTTTGGCGAACCCGCTGCCCGCAGCGTTCGACGACGCTGGCAGGCCCAGGAACACGGTCGTGAGACGATGGTGGACGCCGATGACCGACTCTGGCTGCTGCACCTTCGATACGACGCCGGCTCCAGCCAACTGCTTCTTGTCGATCCGACGACCGTGAATCCCCTGTGTCTACGATTGCGAGCACGGGCGGGCGCGGCAGTTTGCGGCGCGGCGGGGTTTGCAGCGGCCGGGGTTGGGCGGGGTTGGTGGGCGGGGCTGGCGGGCGGTTTGCGGCGCGGTGGGGTTTGCGGCGGCCGGGGTCGGGCTGCCGTGGAGCGGGCTCGTGATTTTCGGGTGCGGGGGCGGTCTACATATCGCCCTTAATAGTTAGTAGAGATAGATTGACGACGCTTGTTTGGATATAAAATATTTAAGGTGATCCTTTATGATTTAATAAAATGTTTGATGTGGGAACTTTTGAATCATAGTTTCTTTGTTGTTGTTGGTTCCATGCTTTGTTGTGTTTATTGGTTTATATTGCGAAGTTTATACTATGGCACGATGGAAAAGACGTTAGTGATATCTTAATATTTTGTGATTCCTAGGATGCCACATTTTCTTACATGCAATATCTAATCTAACAACAAAAAATGATTTTATAATAATAATGGACAAATTCTAGTGCTCGTAATGTGTGTTGAGCAAAATTTGCCTAAACTGAAAAAAATCACCTAATGGTAAAAATAAATTGAGAGGTTTCATTCTTTTATTGTACTAAATATATAAAAATATTACAAAGGTCATTAAAAAATACTCTTGAACCCTATATTACCAATATATTGAAGTTGTTGTATGATGAAGCTGGAAAATATGAAAGCCCCCAAACAGGGCATAAGAGTCAAACTTTCTAAAATTTAATTAAATATATGATAGTATCATTAAATTAAGCAAGAAATATTCTTTATATATATATTTACTTGAAGGTATAAATGTTAATATTACTTTCTGTATTTTTAGTCAACTCAAAAAAGAGTTTGATTTCTCGTATAGAGAGCTAGAGATACACGCAGAAGGAACCTTCTCACATGGAAAAAAACATCGCAAGTTCGCGACAGAATAGTGACATCCTGAAGCAGTCAAGCACTCAACCTCTCCTTCAGTCCTTCCCATCCCATCCTCCATCTCGATCTCTTCGCTCCGTCGGACTTTCACCTAGTCAGCCTGCCGCGCTACCCCTCCACCGCCGTCTCCACGCCCGTGGCCAAGCCAGCGGAACCCTAGCATGGCGAAGCTAGCGCGATCGCCAACGACCTCTCCGCCGGCGGCGGCCGCGGATAAGCACCGCTCCGCGGCCGGGTCGGGGCTCCGGTCCCTCGCCAGTGCCGCCTCCGGATGGTGGGACCGGTGGACGGTCATTGGTTCCGGACTCTCCAAGCTCGAAAGGGCCTTCGGCGACCAGTTCCCCGAGGGCGAGCGCTACTTCGGGCTCGAGAACTTCGGCAACACCTGCTACTGCAACAGCGTCCTCCAGGTGAGGTGACTACTGATCCCCACATCGGGGGAGGGAGGCGATAGTCGGCGTGTTGACTGGTTCGCTGCGTGCTCCGTCGCAATCCGTTTAGTTTTTCGTTGCTGTTAACTGTTATGGTTGGAATTCGGTGAAACTTTGATTACGTAATTGTTTTAGGAACCGTTTGGGTGGCCTCTTTTTAGCTTTTGATGAGGTAGGTGTACCATTCTGTTTGTCCAAAGTTTGGTGCAGTGTGGCATGTAGGGGACCAGTAAGTGGAGTTGAATTTGTTTAGGTGCATGGGGGCAGACCAGCAGGGACGACGCCTATCAATATGTTTGTGTTTGTCCCATATTAGGATTGTGAATAACAAGATTAGGGTGTGATTGACGTGTGCTGTATTCAGCATTCTGTGCTTATTCAGTTATTCTGATTGGTGGTTTCTAATATGATGCTCACGTATATGTGTGCATGGGTGTTTCACAACAGCTATATTTTTGACGTTACATCATCACCAGTTGCAGGGCCCTTATGTCAATGGACAACAACAGTTTTTAGGTCTTTAGGGTTCTCATTGATTCACAAATGCATCATTTCTTTCACACATTGCTCTCATCCCATGGTATCATGGAACTGATGAGGTGTTAAAATGGAAGGATTTGCCAAACTAAACTGTTATACAAGTTTGGGATGCTTCATTTAGGAAACTACAAACTAGCAATGTTTATTTTTGTAGTGGAATAATGTGATGCTTACTATTTACTAATGTACATACTGCAACCGGGCCCTGCTTAGTCACTTTATGGATGAACCATGGGTACTGCAATTTAATGCAAATATACAGTAAATCCCGTGCATTTTGGTATAACAGGTGCCAAACTTAGTTATGCTTCTGAAGTTTTAGATGTGACTAATAGGTATTCTTTTAAAGATGCAAGTGATTATTGTTTTTTATCTACCTTACAAGAAATCAAAGTCAAAGAATGCCGCAATTCATTTTTGTGTTCCTCCACATTGTGATACATATTGCTGACATATTCATCAATGAATTAACACCTTAAGTCTTCTTCCTCGTGTTTTGGAATGGCACAGGCAGCTTTTTATTTGACAGATCACATGCCTGTTAGATCTTACTTTTTTGTGGATTAGTGTTATTTCCCAAATATAGTGGAAATTAAACGTATCAGGAATACAATTGGTGCTATCTGATGTTTTAACTGAGGAAAAAAATGGTGTTATCTGAATACAGTTTAGAGGGGGACAGACCTAGTCAGTGGCGGATCCAGGATCTATGGCAGGGGGGGGGGGCTAGAAGCTAACTATCTTTTTTCCCTCATATTCTTGCTCTTTTTTTCTTCACCTTCTTGTTCCTTCCTCTCCCTTTCCCCTCTTCTTCCTTCCTCTCCCTTCTTCTTTCTCCCTTCCTCTCTCTTTCTCCTCTTCTTTCTTCCTCTCCCTTACTCCCTCCTACTTGTAAGCTGCCGGCGCAGGGGGGGCTGGAGCCCACCCAGCCCCCCTCGTGGATCCGCCGCTGGACCTAGTGATGGAGGCCCCCACATGACTACATGAGTGGGGTTTAGGGAAGGGGACAAACCAAGGCAAGCTTTCTTCCTGCAAATGTGAAGAGGCTGCTTTGAACGCCGTGACCTGGTGACTCAGTGAGACAACTCTTGCCACTGAACCAGGCTCGCCCTTATGAATACAGTTTTAAAAAGCAAATTATTATGGTGGAGCAAATTGATGGTTGACTCTTGACTGTTCATGCATTGGCTATTTGGCAGCATGCAGACCTTCTGTTGATAACTTTGCGCAGAGCCTGATATCACCTTCAGTATTTTCTGAGCAGGATTAGTTCATGAAACTAGGAAAGTTGTACCATAAAAAGTTTATTTTTTTTAAATCATTAGTATTAATACTATTGTTTTGCCATTTTGTTTTATTTCTAGGTACTGCATATTCATTCCGATTCTGTGCTACGTTTTATGGTGCATAACTGTTGGGGGTTAAAAAGTTATACCTTTTTCAGGCATTGTATTATTGTGCTCCATTCCGGGAACAGTTGCTGGAATACTATAGCAAAAACAGAAATCTCAAAGATGCTGAAGAAAATTTGTTGACCTGCCTAGCAGATCTTTTTTCACAGGTGAAGAAATTTAATTTCCCATTTAGTTGATATACTAAGGCCTTGTTTGTTTACCCTCTAGATTAAATAATCCAGCTTAAGTAAGTTAAGAGACAAACAAACAACTCAGATTATTAGGTGGATTATACAATCTAAATACCTAGATTATGATAATCCATAAACGGATCATTAGTTGCTTATATAATCCATAAGTTGGATTATATAATCCTGGAAGGAAACAGACAGGGCCTAATTTGTTGTATTGTTGCAGTGTTGCTCTATGAAATGAATTTATGTACAGAATGGTTCTGGATAATATTCTTTCTTCTTTGGACCTAGAAAATGTTCTTTGCAGTACATTGCTGTTGCTCATGCATTTGTGAAGTGGTGTAATATGTTGCAAGCCGTAAGTGATAAACCATTTGTGGTCTCTTGCTGTTTCCAAGAAATGATTGATACAACTTGCATACAGTTTGGAGTGTACAAATTGGTTCATACACACTAGTTGTTTGCATGATATTGACTTGGTGCACTGGCAGATCCAGTGTCGGAGGCTCAGGATAAACCAAGGCAAGCCTTCCCCTGTAAATGCGGAGGGAGAGAGACTTTGTGCATTGCTTGTTAATAAATCTGTATTGATTCGATTAACTCATTTATAGCTCACTTGAAGCCGCACTTGTATATTAGTTATTACTGATTAGTTTAGAGAACCTGAATATTTTGCTACCAAATGACATATAGCTCTCATGCATTATTAGAAGAAACAACACCTGGAAATTTGTAAATTGTAATGTTGCGAATTGAAACTAAAGCAAGAGCGTAAGCATCCATGAACATGACTGTACAGATTGGTACTGCATGATCTTGCCCATGTAACATGAAACTTTCTGCAATTCGTTTTTCTAGTAATAATGGTTGATAATTTTGCAGATAAGTGCATCAAAGAAAAAGACTGGTGTTATTGCTCCAAAACGTTTCATTCAAATGGTTAGGAAACTAAATGAATATTTTCGTGGCTACATGCATCAGGTAACTTCCACACGTTTAACAGTGGCCCATATCAGGTCAATCACATTAGCACTTCATAAGCTCAAGCTGATTAGCTTATTCCTGCCTTAAGGCATAGTACTTCCTCTGTCCCAAATTATTGGCTGTTTTGGTTTTTCTAGTTCTAGGCACATAGCCTTTTGCTATACTCCTAAATATATGTCTAGAAAAGACAAAACGACCTATAATTGGGAATAGTGGGAGTATGATTTAGTGGCGCAAGCTCAGGCCCTAGCTATTATTGTGATCTGCTTTACTTTTGTTACATGGTACATGGTTCTTAACAGAAAATCATCCCCTTTGATCCAATTCACTGTAGGCCTCAACATTCTTTTCTCTTCGTTTCTTTTGATAAACCTTCCAGCAATAATGTAGTTTTTGTGTTCTACTTTGTAGGATGCCCATGAGTTTTTGAATTTCTTACTGAATGAAATTGTTGATATTCTGGAAAAAGAGTCTAGTTCTGCAAAGGATTCTCCTGGGACCACATCTTCTGAAAAGGTTTCAAATGGCGCAGCTGTTGATGGAGTTAGAAAAGAACCACTGGTTACATGGGTACATAAGAATTTTCAGGTAACTCTTATAAGGAATTAAACCTAACTTGATTAACTAAGGTGGCTTTATACTGACTTAGCCAGGTTTGAGTTGAAATTGGTGCCATTCTTCTTTACTGTAAAAGATGTGAAGTTTTGCTGTACACGCACTTTTTGCTGTACTAGCCAGGTTCGAAGTTTTGCTGTACGTGCACAGTTACCCTTTATCTTGCAGGGTATTTTGACCAATGAAACCAGATGCCTAATGTGTGAGACAATCACCGCAAAGGATGAGACATTTTTTGACTTGAGCGTTGACATTGAACAGAATAGTTCACTCACAAGCTGTCTGAAGAATTTCTTTTCTACTGAGACTTTAAATGCAGATGACAAGTTCTTCTGTGACAAATGCTGCAGGTAACAAAGCTAGATGCCATTTTGGTTTCCTAATGGTTTGTCTCTGTTGTGAACTTGTGATAATATGTAATCCTTGGTTCATTGTCATGTCAATATTTTCAATCCTTGTTCTGTTCATTAAGTTCATCAAGTACTTCAATCCAGATAATTATAAAACAGATCTAACATCCAAGCAACTTCTCTGTTCCTTAGAAGGGATGCATTACAGGTCAATCCCTTGTAATCTGTCAATTTCTTCTATTCTACACTTCTATCCTGCACTTTTTCTATGATATTGAGAAATTTGTTCTGTCGAGATCACAACAGAATATATGTAATGGCAACATCGGAATACAAGTGGTTCTAAGTATGTGCATCCATTTTTCATCAGGAAATTTGAATGTCCAGTTTCAACTGGGATGCTAACCTTCCACAAGTGGGGTGGAAATATTCATTGAGAACAACCATATGTAGGAACTACTTAGCTTGATTTCCCTTTGTCATGTACTGAACTCGAAATTTTGGCTTCTCATCATGCAGTTTGCAAGAAGCAGAGAAGAGAATGAAGATAAAAAAGGCGCCACAAATATTAGTGATCCACCTAAAGCGCTTCAAGTTCATCGAGCAGCTTAACCGGCACAAGAAGCTGTCGTACCGAGTGGTGTACCCCTTGGAGCTTAAGCTCAGCAGCAACTCCGCTGATGCCGACTGTGAGTACTCCCTCTTTGCCGTGGTGGTCCACCTGGGGAGCGGCCCCAACCAGGGGCACTACGTAGCCATGATCAAGAGCCATGACCATTGGTTGTCCTTCGATGATGACAATGTCGAGATAATCCCGGAGTCTACCCTACAGACCTTCTATGGCTCTTCTCGTGAATATTCGGGCAACACTGATCATGGCTACATCTTGTTCTACGGGCGCATTGGTGGGAGTGGAAATGAGAAGACCGACTCTTCCGATGGAGTGTGACCATTGACATGGGATCCTCGGTGGTTTGATGTACATGGGCTTTCCTGGCCTTCGTATACTTCGGTTGGATAGGATATATTTACATTTTCAACAAGAAAGAATTTTTTTGCGGAAGACCGTGGGGGAAAACATAAAAGTTTAGTTTGTTGTTAGTTGCAGTTCTTTGTAAAGGATTAGCTGGCAGGTCAGTATATCATTTTATTTTGTTTTCATAATTCTAACTTGTCATCGGGACCACATTGCGCACGTTTTTTTGTGAAAAAGTGGTCCTGTTCGGAAGCACTGCTTTTTTTATGAGATTGATTTGTTGATGTAGAAAGGGAACATCAGCTTCTCTTCTATCATATGGTTTGTACATCCGATATCAATGATCTGGCTTATGCCTCCGGATATATAAACTTACAAAACAAGACAAGTTTTATGCTTGGTGTTTAGGTATCCAACTAGAGTTGGGTCCTGTCACATAACCTTTGGCACCTAAACTCAGGTCTTGCCATTCTTGCGCTTGGGTCTCTTATGCGCTTAGATCCCACATAAGAGGCAACGGCCTTGCCAGATTTATAATAAAAAATATATGATGCATCAAAATTACGATATGAGATATGACCAAAAAATACATACCTAGCCTCAGACACATGAATAGGTCTATCATAAGAAATATCGCGTCTATACCTACCATGAGTAGCAGATAATTGAGAAGAGCTAGCAATCATGGCATGACGTATAGCATGAACATGATGATCAACACAAGCAACATCATGAACATTCTTAACATACGCATAAATATAAACATGACTATTACGAGCATGTGAAGAATGGACACTAGTAGCCATAGGCGTCTCTCTCTTTTCCTTGATGAATTTGGGGGCCTCTTGGCTCTTCATGGATTTGTCATTGGCTCCCTTTTGGAAATTAAGACCATCCTTAATTAAGGGGTGCCTATCACTTGTATAGGCTTCCCTAGCAAATTTTATTTTATCACACTCATCATTATAAGTTTTAAGTTGAGCATTTAATTTGGCAATATCATCATTCAACTTAGCAACGATAGAAACATTTTCATGGCAAGCATTGACATCAAAATCTTTGCATCTAATATAGATAACAACATGCTCAATAGATGAAGAATAAGCATGACATTCATTCAATTTCACTATCTTAGCATTTAGATCATCATTAGCAATCTTAAGACAGGAAATAGAAGAATGGTAATTAGATAGCTCAGTAGACAATAATTCATTCTTTTTAGTTTCTAAGCAAGAGCCTTTTCTACATTAACAAACTTATCATGTTTATCATAAAGTAATTCATCTTGCTTTTCTAGGAGTCTCTTTTCATTAAGGACATCAATTAATTCATTAATTTTGTCTACTTTAGATCTATCTATCTTGTAATCTTCTTCATCATCACTAGATTCTTCATCGCTAGAAGAGGTATACTTAGGAGTAGTTCTAGAGAATACCTTCTCCTTTGCCATCAGGTAGGTGTGACGCTCGTTGGGAAAGAGGGAGGACTTGTCCAAGGCGATGGTGGCAAGGCCCTCGTCATCGAAGTTGGAGGAGGAGCAGTTCGAGTCTCATTCCTTTCGAATATGCGACTCGCGCCTCTTGTAGAACCTTTTCTTCTCAAACTTCTTCCTCTTTGTGTCCTTTTCCTAGTCATCATTGTTAGGGCAGTTTACAATAAAATGACCAGACTTAGCGCACTTAAAGCAGACACACATTCCCTTTGATTTGTTCTTGTTGGAGAAGTCCTTGCGCCCCTTCAATGAGGTTTTGAAGCACTTTATGACAAGTGCCATCTCCTCATCATTGATACCAGCAGCCTCGACTTGTGCCACCTTGTTGAGGAGCGTCTTCTTGTCGTTTGAGGGGAAGCTCCCGTTAGCGAGGTTGTCAATATACTTTGCATTTCTAACCATCATTTGATGGCTCATGAATTTTCCAAGCACCTCCTCGGGACTCATCTTAGTGTACCTGAGATTTTCATGAACTAAGGAAACGAGATTTGCATCAAAATAGCAAATGACCTTAGCATGAGTCGGATGACTTCAAGATCCGTCCATATTATGCTTCCATAGTTGCAAACTTAGTTCACCAAGGACTTGAGCCTGTTGTACATTTTTTGTGGCCCTTCACCCCTCTTCATGGAGAACCTCCCAACGGAACAGTAGTAGATTGGG
Organism: Zea luxurians; assembly: GCA_029449295.1. Lineage (NCBI taxonomy): Eukaryota > Viridiplantae > Streptophyta > Magnoliopsida > Poales > Poaceae > Zea > Zea luxurians. The sequence continues at coordinate 89,195,241 of JAOPSE010000006.1, read as the reverse complement.
CATTTGTATGGATTAGTTCCTCTACTTCTAATTTTCATCATCGACATTAGGTATATTCATTCCATTCTCTACAATATGCCGAATGCTAGGGTGAAGCGAAAAAGATGACTACATATTTTATGGCTACACCAAGAATAATCCTCCCCGTCAAAGTGAGGAGGTTTGTCAAGATGAATTGAAAGCAATTGATCATTTGAGGAACAAAAAATGCGTGAATAATTAAAAGGAGTATGATTGAATGTATTTTGACCTTTTTTGCTTGGAAGAAGAGATAATGTCCTTTTGCGAAGAAGTTAAAGAAGTGTCGCTCTTGTAGTAGACTATATTCTTGATGTGCTTCTTCTTCTTCTTTCCCTCCTTCTTATGTGATCCCGAGTCGATGGGCTTCTCGCCTTTGGGCTCTTCATTGATGGGATCTTCTCCTTGTCGTCATGTATGTCAGCCACCTTCCCTTTGGAGTCTTGTCCCGCCATCCCTTCGGGTTGTTAGACCCAATATAAAGAGATCGGAGCTGATACCAATTAAGAGTCACCTAGAGGGGAGTGAATATGTGATGCCTGCAAAACACAACTTCAAGCACAAACTTGGTCCAAATTAAGAATTAGTGCAAAGTAAGACCAAGTTAGAGTGAGAAGAAGAGAGAAGAACTCTTCACTTGATTGATATTTCTAGATATGTAATAAACTAAGAGTAATATTGCAAGTGAAAGATAGAACTTAGATAGAGGAAGAACAATCACAAAGAAGCAAGAACAAGAGATATTGTGATTTTTCTTGTAGTTCGGTCAAGCCTAAAATGCTTGCCTACTCCATGTTGTGGTGTCTCAATAGATAAGAGTTTCACTCAACCCCTATCAATTGATCCAATGATCTACTTGAGTGCCATGGTCTTCCTTATATAAATAGTAATCCCATTGCAAGGAATCTCCATAAGTTGGAGTCTCTTGCAACCATACATAGTTTGATGGAGTTTATAACTCAAAAGCAAAGTAAGAGAGAGGAGAGAGTACATACACCAGAGCAAATGCAACAACACAACACAAGTAAGAAGATCACAAGAGCGCAATCACACATAACAACAAGAACACCTTAGAATTGTGTTCTAATCTCACTAGAATCGCTAGAATGTGTTGTGGCAGTGTCGGAGTGATCAAGTGCTCTTGGTATGCTTGGGGTACAGAAGGAGGTCGCCTAGGGGGACCTTTTATAGCCCAACGAGCTCCCATAGTCGTTGCTCCTTCCTCCTAAAACTTGTTGAAATTCTGCACTGCTCGTGGGCATCGGACCGGTCCAGTGCACCACCGAACTGGGTCCATGTGCACCTTCTTGATCTAACTGGACACCTTCCTTAGCTGACTGACACTAGACCGGTCCAATGCACATCCAAACCAGGTGCCACGTTAGCTAGGCCAGCACGCGGCCACGAGGAAGTAGCTATTGGAGGCGGTCCGGTGCACCACCGGATAATGCACAATGAAGGCCCGGTGATTTTTATAAATAAAAAACCCGAGAACTCACTGTTCAGCCGAACGAGTGGTACGGTGCACATGGACTCGATCCAGTGCACTAGGCCGCCAAAAGTCCTATGTTCTAGGCCTCTGCAGACACGGGCCGGTGCACCACCGGACCAGTCCGGTGAGGCCCAGAACAACCTAAGTTAAGCTCTTTTGAGCCTAATTTCTTCAATCTTCTTTGTATGTCCTTGGGAGCTTCCCTATGACTTAGACAAACATCATTAGCACATAAACAAATGAACTAAGTACAGGGAACTCACCTTTTCCATATCTTTTCACTAGGATTTACAGTTTAGCTCAAAACAAGCCCATAAGACTATCTCTAGTGGGTAGTGTAAAATAAGGGACGCAGAATTGTAGATGACAATGTTTGACACCGTTTGTAGAGTGAAGTTTGAAATAAGGGATATGGGGTGGGATAGGGGATCTGATGGAGATAGCCTAAAGCACTTTTCTCTATAAAAGGAGTTAGAGAACAAATACAAGTGCTAGAAACATGGTAATGAACCTATGCAACATGTATAAGGATGCAAACCTCACAGATTTACCAAGTTGCATCTTTTGGACTTAGCACCTTCAAATTGCATATAAGTAAACTTGTGCACATACTCATAGCAAACAAGTTAGTCCATGATGGTGTGTTGGACACTCAATCACCAAAACATGTAGAAATAGCTATCTAGCCTATTTCCCTTTCAAAAGTACATATTTTTTCCTTAATCTGGATGCATGAATTATAGTATTGAATATGACATTCACATACAAGATTGAGAAGCCATCGGATGAAGAATCTGTGAATTATGTTATGTCCTAGCTCAGGAAGATCCTACTGGAGGCAACTGAACTGGTAAATCGAGCACATAAAAAACACATACTTTGGTTCATCTACTAATGTGCAGATCATAGTATCAAAACCCACACATTGAAGGTTGTGACTTGCACGTGCAATGGGAGTGTCATTTAGAAGTTCTTTTTCTCATATTTGGGTCTAGTAAAACCATCTGAATACTGTAAGGCAATACTTGGACTATATTTTTGCGGCGCTTCTTCCCTCAAGGTAGCTAATTCTATTGGTTTTGCTATTTGCTACAAGCCATGGATTAACAGCAACTGGTTCCAATGATCATATGAATTCGTGAAGACCACCATTATGACCCTGGAACAAGTTCTTGAAGCCTCTTCTTGGACAACAAATGAATAAAGTAGATGACTCAGTGTTCTACTTAATTAATAGCTTGCCCATCGCGATGGTTATTATTTCTTCTAGTATGTCTCATTCTAGTGTGTAAGGTGAGGTGTAGAACTGCAGCTCCTCCCACCTGGTGCAAGTGTAAACAATCTTGTTCTTCATGTTCCTATTTCTTATTCTCAAAATTACTTTACATTACTTTATTTACCTATTTCTTGCTTTTTCTTGTTTTAATTTTTCAGTAGGTTCTACTTCTGTACTTGGAACAAGTGGCAAAGAGTAAAGATGTTATTCCGCAATGGCTTGTTTCATACATTATTTATCTTTATGTTATGTTTTATTGTAGATTTTTAACTGTTATTTTCTGTTGTAGTTTTATCACATTAAATTTGGCTCAGGTCTCAGGACTTTAACCAATCCTAGATGCACACTTGAGGAGATGCTGAAACCATGGTTACCTTCCAGATATCCATCCTGTAAGAGAAATCTATTCTCTTAAACATCGTGTTATCCTAAAGCAGTGAAGATGGTTAACAGTTTAACACTTAACAGTATAGTAGATGCTCCTCGACATATATTGACTCCAAAACTGTTGTAAACTAAAAATATGTAATGGGTGTTGTTGTTCGTTTGTGACCAAAGTATTTTGTTCGACTCAACTGTTAATGTTGTCTACCATCTTGTTCTGAATATTTTTTATAGATAATGACGGGTCTTAAAACCACTCAACAAATTTGTAATTAATTTTTCAATTGAGATTCATCATTTATTACAACTAGCATTTGTTACGAGCCTGACTAAGTCCAATTAAATCTCTACTCCTTTAAAATTAGTCGTAGCCTCATAGGAAATTAATAATTACCTCATTGGTGGAATTATTATTTTTTATAAGAAACCGTAAATTTAAATGATAATTCTTTGTATTGCATCTACACAGACTTTTTGGTTATTATGGTCGTGACTCGTGACAATGCATTCATTTTATTATACATAATGAAATTAGATAATGACCATCTTATTTTTAGAAACGACAACATGGAATTCCTCATTGAGGAATACCTTCTTATTTCCGTCCCGCAACGAAAATTTTCCCACAAAGACCCTTTTGATTTGCGGGGGAAATATTTCTTCTCTATCCCCTATTCCCTCTAGAGATAGGGAACCTATCCTCGTTTAAATTATAATTAGAACACACATTCTTGGTTATTAATGCAAAACATTATCACTTATAAAATAAGTGATCTCTCTTGATAAAGTAATTATTTATTTTTATCAATAGCTATTTTATAAAACATCGTCACATTCAAGTTTAACATGTCCCCATGAGAAACAGGGACATTCCCATCCCTGTTTAACCATCCAGGGATAATTTTCTCCGTTTACATGTGCGTGGAGGAAGAAATTTCCCCATCCCATCCTCTAATGGAATAATTCCCTGCAGGAAATTAGGGGATCGGACCCTATTGCCATCTCTACTTATTTTAATGCCTCATGCTAATGTCAAAATCATGATAATTTGTTCGATACCTTATATGATATATTGATTTCGTAGCAACGCACAGTTATCTAACTAGTATCAGTTTATGCTTTAGTTTTTAAAACTATATTTTCAATTTCTAGTTAACCAAGAAGCTTTTCTAACTAAAACCAGTTTTTGCCCAATAATTTACCTAATGTTCTTAGTTGGCTTGGTAGAAATTATGATGATTATGCACGTGACTCTCACGTCTCCGGATTTAAATGTTTAATTATTAACTTCAAAATTTTGAACTAAAAATACGAGTGTAAGCTATATTTAAAATTGACGGTAAAGACAAATAAAGAGAACAATTAAATTAATCACTTATAAAATAGAGCAAGCATATATTTGTCTTTGTATATCAAAAAAAGCTAGAAACTGGTTTTCAAGAAACTAGGTTTAAAACATATGTCCAGTTCTTTTCCATAATCCATTTTCTAAAAATTAGCGAGAGAAATTAGTTTTTTAGAAACTATGGTGCTTTCAAATAGGCTCTATACCTAGTCTGAGTTAGCAAAAGTCGTACAAAGCATGTAGAAGGATCTATTTTTCTATCTAGATACACAGTTTTACTAAATGTCTATATGTATCTAGATATAATATATATTTAGATGTATAATGAAAATAACATATCTAAAAATTAGATTAACTTAAGATTTTTAAGGAGAGAGTAGCTACAACCCAACCATCACCCCAATACAAATCTAGTTCGACTCCTTCATTCTTTGTCGGTGGCGTGCTCGCTAAAATAGGGAAAAGTTCTCTAGAGCGAGTTGTAGGAAGCGGCCTTATATCTTGCTTTGGATTTGCGACACATCTACCTACCAATTATCGTGTGGCTTATCGGCTTTGGCTTTTTTGTGTCATTTGTGCTGGGGCAGAAAGAAACAATTGTTGATTATTGGTAGGTAAACACGTGTCACAAGTCCAAAATAAATTACAAGGCCACTTCTCTGCAGCTAGGTGCAAAGAATTTTCCCCAAAACAAGGGGGATGACCACCTTGTCAACTCTCTTCCTAGCCAGAAGGGTTTGTTCTCTCTCCCTAGGCAGCGAGAGCCAACATGTTTGTTCCCTCCCTTCTCCATCATTACAGTGTGATTGCTAGAGACAAGAGAGAGGGATTACATTTTTCCTACCTATAGATTTGTAGATGTTGTGTCGTAGGTAGTTTAGTGCCTCTTATTATGGCTATAATACGACAACATGTTTTAGTTTCTATTCATCTTGCTAGTGTTGTCTTCATCATCGTTATACTTTTCTGTCCTCTGCTACATTCTTATTTTATCTTGCAAGGTTAACTTCATGGTTGGTTTTAACTTTTTTGGTTCTTTACTCCCACATAAGATATGTTCACCCACAAAATATCATCGACATGATTGGCTCGTCTCTCCATTGAGACATTTAGTCATCTTTATCGTCAATAAAGACTGATGTGGTAGATCTAGTCACTTGTATGGCAAATTTTAGGGTCTGCACCAAAGATTTGGCTAGCTCTACATTGAATCAATTGTCTTCATTGACTCCATAGAAAGGCACCAACTTCTTGGTCATCCACAACACAGGGAGAGAGGTGGTGGTAGGTAGATTGAGTCTCTCAATTCTAGTATGTTAGCTCCTTGTATATATAGACTCTTGCTAATAAACTTTTACTCTAAAGGCCTATTAGCATTCTCATATATCATGATTGTCTCTTGAGTATATAATCAACAATATCACATTTGCACTAGAGTCAATCATCTTTGCAACTATCCCAACCCACTAAGTGTGTGATATGTTAGGTTCACGTGTACACAATCATGATTCATAACAATTTTCAATCCATTAGTCAATAGCAGCGTCTAGCAGCATATATTGAATCTCAAACCTAAGATCATATGATCCAAACCTTGATATAAACATGTATTGACCTTTGTACTACACTAAAATGACCGAGATGCTCAAGAGGGAAGGTGAATTGGGATAATCTAAAAATTCTTTTAGCAATAAAATCTTACTAGATAGCCCACTTCGTCGCTTATGCCTAAGAGTGTTTCCTATTTCATTAAACGTTTTGCACCCTAGGTTCTAAACCTATTATAGCATGATAATTCTAGTAATCTAAAACCAAGAATTGAATTGCTCATATGTAAATTCGTAAAGTAAAGAAGGGTTAGAAACACGACGATGTCTGAGAAATCAGAGAATCGACACTTGCCACTAGTCCTTGTTGGAGCACAGGCACAAGGGTGTTGCTCTCCCTTGATCCATGCAAGTATCAAAGTGCTCTATATGAGTTGACTATTCACAACTTCAACATGCTAAATCACCCACAATCGTTTACACCTTGAGTTGGGCTACCTAAAATCTTAATCGGATGATCACTGAACTCCTTATCGCCATCAAGGTAGATGATGTTGATCACCAAGAATAATCAACCAAATTCTCACTTGAAGTAACTAGGGCTAATTAGAATGGTGGGTGTACAATTTCTTCTCCCTCAGTGCACTAATGACGCACTAATATCAAGATTATCAACTTTCCATCACCTCACTAGGCAAAGGGTCCCCTTTCTGTCCAAATGGGCTCTCTAGTTGAACAAATGAGCAAGAGGTTGTCACACCCGGGCTTTAAGGGACAAAGCCGGGTGCATCTCATACATGCGCCAAAGAAGACAACATATATAAAAACAGAGTGTATAGAGATAAATGTCACAATAACATCAGAGTATTTATTACATAGCGGAAGTCTTATTACATAATAAAAAAATAAATATAAAACGAACTAAGGATCATCCTTGGTGCCAAAGTCAACTGAGAAACGCAACCTAGATCAAATCAAACTCCTCGCTTTGTGGCTCCTCCTGAACCACCTGTTCTTCTCCTGTTGGGGGTGTGAGATAGCAAGAGTGAGCTCACACATGATCATAGCTCAACAAGTTGTGGGGAAATCAGTGGGCATGAACTCACCGAAGGTGGGAGTTCATTTGATATGTAAGGCTAATCAACAACAGGGGTTTAAGCTGAGCATTGCTTTTAATTAGTTGGTCAAAATTTTATTAGCAGTTACTAAATGTAAGTAAATACCAAACCTTAATAAAAAGTAATAGAACAAAATTAATAAATATTCCCATGCATATGAAAATGACAAAATTGAATTTAAGTTACATAAATTAATCATGCGAGAGTCCTGAGCTGCTCATGACCGTGAGCTCGGCTAGTATACCAGTTTTACACTCTGCAGAGGTTGTAACCCTTTACCCACAAGTCATGTTACCCATTTGCCATGGGGTTGTACGGGCCCCATACACCTCTACCAAGGAAGCGAGGCAGGACAACACTACGAGGCCTTTACAAAATTCCACTAGCTTCCGAAAACCCGCTACAATTTATGGGAAGAGCACTTACAAGAATCCCACGTCTGACCGCCATCGCAGCAAAATCAACCCGAGAACCTCCTTGCATGCACTCCCCTACTGGCCTTGCCCCTTTTGGATAAGGTAGTCTTTCACTAACTTTCCTAATTAGTTAGCCAAGGGGTCCCATTCCTCCCTTGTGGTGACACGTGTTTCTCAAGTTAAGCTCCATGTTCGAATTAACATTAATGATCTTGACATGAACATAAATAGAATAACAAAATAACTAGAACATGGATATAATGAAATATTATCCCAAAACCATGTAAAGCAATAGCAAAACTACCCATGTGATTCAGGGGTAAATAAGGAACATGGATAATCAGACTAGGATAACCTATTGGGTCCCATCAAAATTAAACCTATGCATGAATAAGTGACATGAAAGAACATTATTGGGTAAAAAGTGGTCAAAAGCACAACTTGCCTTCAATGAGCTCCTGCCCAGCTACTTCTATCTGCTGGTCACCAGGATCCACAGTCACGGGCTCCTCTACTCGCCACAATACAAATAAGCACAATATATAGAGAAAATTAACATCACACCAAACATGTAAACAAAATACATGATAATAATCTACACATTAAAATAAAATCCTAGGAATAGGAATCATAATTTTTGGAGTTATAGATTTTAAAATATGAATTACCAAAGGTTTTATGTGCTTGAAATAGGATTAAGTGAGAAATAAATTTTATTACTGTTTTCATGCCAAAACAGAGACTCTAAGTGATAGAGAATAATATTACAAAATTTTAGAAACTAGAATGGGTTAATTTGGAGTTCATATGAATTTTCTATGAATTTAGCAAGTTTCTAGTAATTATTTATACATTAAAAATATATTTCTATTTTATTTTCTCTGATTTTCGAGTTTTCTGGACTGGGCCTCATTTTCTAAAAAGTACAGGGGTCTCGGGGTAAGAATCTATAGACACAGAGCACAACTCTAGTGGATGGTGGGTTCTATTCCAAGGAAACCTAGGGTTTCATATGCTAAAATGCCAGACCGAAGGGGTATCAAGCGTTTCTGATCACCCGATCGCACGTGAACGACCTCAATTAGATTGTCACGGTTTACGAATCGGTAAGCCCTATTGATCGTCGGATCAAAGATCCACGATCCACTATGCCCGACAACCCACGCTCCCCCTCGACCGCACGATGGTCGAATAGCGGTCCCGATTTAAAACAGTGAGACACGCCCCCAGACGCTCACGATCTCGATCGGACGGCCATCGCGCCGTCGGCCGAATCGTTAACCGGCTTCTAATCATGGCCATCGATTGAGGATCACATGACCCAGACCTAATCCCCTACTCCACTCGCCAGAGTACGACGACGCACTCGATCCCGCGGCGGCGCCATTGCCGGAAATCCGGGTTGGGTGATTTAGCACCCTAAACACGATTCTGTTGGGTGCTACACAATAGTAAGGGACGAGCGAATATGGTGTGGTGTTTACTCACCGAAATTGAGAGCCGAACGAAGCCACCCGCGACGCATGACAGAGATGCAGCGACAACGAGAAATCCAGGGCGTTTGGGCGGACGACCAAGCGTAATACTTCACGCCAACAATCCCCACATGCCGATGAACGAACCAGACACCCCACTGGCCACCAATCGGTGATACAGGCCTGGGCCTACGGTGGCGGATCTATCCCTTTCCGCGAGCACAGTACTGGCAGCGGCGGCGGTGCGTTTCTATGCAGGGAAACAAGGTAGGAGGACCCACAGGCGTCCAGGGGGTTCTTATCCCCAGGTCAAAGCAGACCTCAACGGAATCCCGAAGCCGACGGGTGGCGGGCGGCATGCACAGAGGTGGACATCGCGCGAGGAAGACAGAGTCGCGCCGTTGAGCGTCTGTCCCATGGGCCCGCTATCGCAGAGTAAGGCGCGAGTGAGGAAAGCGGCTGACCGCGGGCCCGAGAGCCAGTGAGAGGGTGTGGAATGAGTGACTGCACGGGCTGGCCCACATGTCGGCGCGCAGCAGGTGGCGTGCAGGCGAGGTAATGGGTCGAGCGCGAGCGCGTTCCTGTAGGTGGGCCAAAACGTGTGCCGAGGCCCAATTAGGTTTTCTTCTCCCTTTTCTTTTATCTTTTCTTTTCTTCTCATATTTCTTCTCTTTTAAATTTAAATTTCCAATTTGAATCTATGTGTGTGAAGTTCAAATTCAGGTTAAATGTCTATATTTAAATAACAATATGAACTGAATTTTAATTCATTTATATTTTTATTTTATCCTGTTTGTATAGTGTTTTCTTCTCTTTTTCTCAATTCTAGGCTTTACTTTAGGATTTAAATCCCCATTTGGATATTTAACATATTTTTACATTATTTTTATATTATCATAAAATACACACGAAATAAAACCTCGACATGATGCATAATTTAGTGGCATATCTTTTTATTAGTTGTTTGTTTTTTACTATGGTGTTCACATGTGATGATAAGTAGATTCAACACACACATAAAATATAGGAAAATGACTTTTCTCCTCTCCTATTATCTATTACAAATTGGGTATTATAAATCCTACCCCCCTTAAAAAGAATCTCGTCCTCGAGATTTAGGAGGAACGAGGGAAAAGATGGGGAAAATCTATGTGAAGCGCTTCTTCTCTCTCCCAAGTAGCTTCATCTTCTCCGTGGTAACTCCATTGCACTTTGCACATCTTTATCACCTTATTTCTTGTAACACGTGTCAATGTGTCAAGGATCTTGATAGGATACTCCGTGTAAGTCAAATCGCCCTGAACACTAAGCTCTTCCATTGGTAATTGTTCCTCGGGGACACGGAGGCGCTTCTTTAGTTGAGACACGTGAAACACATTATGCACATTAGATAGATTAGCAGGTAGCTCCAGTTGGTATGCCATCTTCCCAACTTGCCTAATGATCATGAATGGTCCAATAAAGCGAGGAGACAATTTGCCCTTAACTTTGAATCTCCTCATTCCACGAAGTGGTGACACCTTGAGGTATACATAATCTCCTTCCTCAAACTTCAGTGGTCTTCTTCTATTATCAGCGTAGCTCTTTTGCCTGGTTTGAGCTACCCTCAAATTCTCTCGAATTATATGGACTTGTTCTTCTGCCTCTTGAATCAGTTTAGGCCCAAAGAACTGTCTTTCTCCAGTCTGATCCCAATATAGAGGAGTCCTGCACTTCCTCCCATATAAAGCTTCGAAAGGTGACATCTTCAGACTGGCCTAATAACTGTTATTATATGAGAATTCAGCATATGGTAGACTTTTATCCCAACTTCCTCCATGCTGAAGGGCACAAGCTCTCAACATATCTTCCAATACTTGATTAGTCCTTTTAGTCTGTCCATCAGTCTGAGGGTGATAAGCCGTACTAAAATTCAACTTTGTATTCATATTCTCATGAAAGCTTCTCCAGAATCTTGAGGTATGCGAACCTCGATCAGACACGATCTTCTTTGGTACTCCATGTAAACACACAATCCGAGCCATATATAACTCTGCCAGCTGAGAACCTTTATAAGTAGTCTTGACCGGAATGAAATGAACTACTTTAGTCAATCTATCCACAATCACCCATATAGCATCATATCCTTTCTGGGTGCGAGGCAATCCAGTAATGAAATCCATACCAATCTCTTCCCACTTCCACTCGGGTAGTTTAAGCGGGTGCAGTAGTCCAGCTGGCCTCTGGTGTTCAGCCTTAACTCTTTAACACACATCGCACAAAGCCACGTGCGCAACCACATCTCTCTTCGATCCATACCACCAATACTTCTGCTTCAAATCCTGATACATCTTGGTACTACCAGGATGAATAGAATAATCTGAGTCATGGGCCTCCTTTAAAATAGTCTCCCAAAGGCTTTCAATATCAGGAACACATATCCTGTCCTTGAACCATATGGTGCCTTGCTCATCCTCCGTGAATTCTGGACCTCGCCCTTCAATAATCAGATCCTTAATCTCTTGTATTTTAGCATCACCAATTTGTCCTTTGCGGATTTCTTGCTCCAAAGTAGGTTCCACATCAATAGTAACTCCTTCAGTGTGAGCAACTATCCCCAGGTTAAGTCTCCTGAAATCCTCCACAATCTCATCAGGTAGCTGGGCAACAATAGCTGAATGAATGTGCTCCTTTCGACTCAAGGCATCTGCAACCAAATTCGCCTTGCCCGGGTGATAGTGAATCTCCAAATCATAATCCTTAATAAGCTCCAACCAACGGCGTTGCCTAAGGTTGAGATCCTTCTGAGTGAATATATACTTCAAACTCTTATGATCCGTGTACACTTGGCACTTGGTTCCCATAATATAATGTCTCCAAATCTTAAGGGCCTGCACTACGACTGCCAGTTCTAAGTCATGAGTGGGGTAGTTCAACTCATGCTTCCGCAACTGATGAGACGCGTAGGCGATCACATGTCCTTCTTGCATGAGAACACATCCCAAGCCTTGGCCACATGCATCACAATAAATGTCAAATCCCTTCTGTAGATCTGGCATAACCAACACTGGTGGCGACATCAATCTCTTCTTTAATTGATCAAAGCTATTGTAGAAAATGGGTGATGCCTAAGAGGGGGGTGAATTAGGACTTCAAAAACTTTTACTAAACTAGGCCACAAATAAATCCCTGGAGCAAAACCTATGCAAATAATCAAACTAGAATGTGCAAACTAGGTTTTGTCTAAGTGTTACTATCTCTACCGCAATGGTTAAGTTTCAATCTACACTATATAAGTATGAATACAAGATTGAAACTTAAATGCTTAATATAAATGCAGAAGCTTAAAGAACAAGGTAGAGAATGCAAACTCTCGTGGATGACGTCGGTATTTTTACCGAGGTATCCGGAACCGCGCAAGGTCCCGACTAATCCTCCTTGGTGCCCCTACGCAAAGGGAAGCCCACGTGAGGGCCAAGCACCTCGGTCGAGTAACTCTGTAGAGAGCCGCGGGCCTTCTCCACGCACAAGTGGTGCTCCACTTCTGGCTCCTCTCGGACGCTCCCCGCCGTCTCCACTATTGAGCTTCCGGCCGAAAACGCCGCGGGCCTCGTTCCCTCCGGTACACGGTGGCGGCCGTGACACAAACGTGGTTGTCACGGTCTCGCAAGGCTCTCACCCCACTCGGTACAATTACAACGGCTCACGCAAGAGCCAGGGGTTGTGTGGTTTTACAAAACTCACTCAACTAACTAGGGTTTATATAGAGCAAGCGCTAAAGCGATCTAACTAACCTAAGCACTTTGCAAAGCACCTACGCTAATCACCGAGTGATTCTATTAAGCACTTGGGTGTAAGAGCACTTGTGAATGTCTACTATATGCCTTGGTATGTCTCTTGGGCTCCCACACTTGGAAATGGCCGGTTGGGGGTGTATTTATAGCCCCCAACACAAATGTAGCCGTTGGAGGAAAGCTGTTGCTTTCTGCGGTCACACTGGACAGTCCGGTGGTGCACCGGACAGCGCACTGTTCTTTGTCCGGTGCGCCTAGTCGTTACCCTGTCAGAGCAGGTGACCGTTGGCGCCGCGGTCTTTTTCACACTGGACAGTTCGGACTTCACACCGGACAGTCCGGTGGTCTTCCCTCCGGGTGCCACCTGGAACTAGCCGTTGGGGCTGTGGTTCCTGGTGCACCGGACAGTCCGCAGGCAACACACGTCTTCATTCTTGGACTTTTCTTGGATCTTCTTAATGTCTTCTTTTGAGGTGTTGCTTTCCTCAATTCCTTAGTCCAAGTAACTCTAGCATCCTGTGAACTACAAACACAAACACTAGGAAACTTATTAGTTCACAGATTGTGTTAATCATCAAACACCAAAACTCAATTAGCCAAATGGCCCGGGGTCCATTTTCCTTATAGCTATCTTGGCACTTCTCATCCCACTTAAACTCTCTTTCCTTCTCCAGAAGCGAGGTCATAGACTTAGCAATCTTAGAAAATCCTTCAATGAATCTCCGATAGTATCCTGCAAGTCTCAAGAAACTCCGGACCTCAGTAACTGTAGTGGGTACGCTCCACGCCATTATCGTCTCCTTGACTTTAGCAGGATCCACTGATATTCCTCCATTAGAAATGATATGTCTAAGAAAGGCCACCTCGCTAATCCAAAACTCGCATTTGCTATACTTGGCATAAAGTTGATTATCTCGTAGCTTCTGTAGCACCAATCCCAGATGTCCCTCATGATCACTATCACTCTTGGAATAAATAAGAATATTGTCAATGAATACTACGACGAATCTGTCCAAATACTCCATAAACACCTTATTCATCAAATTCATAAAATAAGCTGGTGCATTAGTTAGTCCAAATGACATAACCGTGAACTCATATAAACCATATCGGGTTGAGAAAGCTGTCTTGGGAATATCCGATGGCCTAATCTTCATTTGATGGTAACCCGATCGGAGATCAATCTTTGAGAATACCCTTGCACCTCTCATCTGATCAAATAAATACTCAATGCGGGGTAACAGATACTTGTTCTTCATAGTAACATCATTAAGAGATCTATAATCCACACACATTCTTTGTGATCCATCTTTCTTCTGTACAAACAGAACCGGTGCTCCCCAAGGTGAGGAACTTGGACGAATGTACCCAGCCTCTTGTAACTCCGTTAACTGTTTCTTAAGTTCCTTTAACTCTTCTACGGACATCCTATATGGCCGTTTAGAAATAGGAGTAGTCCCAGGTAAGAGATCAATGACAAACTCAACCTCCCTATCTGGTGGCATCCCTGGCAATTCCTCTGGAAAGACATCGAGAAAATCCCTAACCACACGGATGTTGTCACCAACAAACTCCTCAGCTATAAAGAACATCGCACATCTGGAAGAGGTGGTTACCGCAATTTGAACTTGAAATCTTTCTCCTTTAGGGGTGGTGAGTTCTACAGTACCCCTACCACATTGTATAATGGCCTTTGCCTTCCTTAACCATGACATACCAAGGAACAGATCTATACTACTTGCCTCTAATATTATAGCAGTAGCTCCAAATTCTCTTCCCATAATTGTTAATGTCAATCTATGTGTCGGCGTTCCGAGACCGGGGGGTCCCCGAGCCGACGAGTGAGTGTGCTGCGTGCCCCAGCCCAGATGGGTCGAGCGCGTGGGCGAGCGCGAAGGGGGGGAACAGAGAGAGCGGTCGGTGGCCGGAGCCGGGTCGTGAGGGAGTCGGAGAATTCCCGCGGCCTTCGTGTTCGTCCCGCGCCCAGGTCGGGTGCGCTTGCAGTAGGGGGTTACAAGCGTCCGCGCGAGGTGAGGGGAAGCGAGCGGCCCCGAGAGAGCGCCTGCCCCTGCCCTTCGTCCCCGCGAGGCCAACCTTCTCTAAGAAGGCCCTGGTCCTTCCTTTTATAGTCGTAAGGAGAGGATCCAGGTGTACAAGATGGGGGTGTAGCAAGGTGCTACGTGTCTAGCGAGGGAGAGCTAGCGCCCTAAGTACATGCCAAGGTGGCAGCCGGAGAGATCTTGGCGCCCTGTTGGTGTGGCGTCGTGGCTGTTGGAGGAGTAACGGAGCCGGACGGAGGGACAGCTGTCGGAGTGGCTGGGCCCTTGCTGACGTCCTCCTGCTTTCGTAAGGGAGCTGAGAGCTGCCGTCGTCATGGTCTAGCGGGGCGCCATCATTGCCTATCTGGCGTTGCTGGCCAGATGGGACGCCGGTCTTGTTCTCTGCGACCCAAGTCGGCTCAGGGCAGAGTGATGATGACGCTACCTGTTGACGTGGCGGTCTCGTGTCCTAGGTCGGGCGTCGTGGAGGTTCCTCCGAAGCCGAGGTCGAGTCCGTCCTGCAAGACAGAGACAGAGTCCGAGCCCTGGGTCGGGCGAGGCGGAGATCGTTCGGCAGAGGCTGAGGCGGAGTCCGAGCCCTGGGTCGGGCGAGGCGGAGTTCGTCGTCTTCCGGGGCCTTAGCCCGAGTCCGAGCCCTGGGTCGGGCGGAGCGGAGTTCGCCGTCTTCCGGGGTCTTAGCCCGAGTCCGAGCCCTGGGTCGGGCGGAGCGGAGTTCGCCGTCTTCCGGGGCCTTAGCCCGAGTCCGAGCCCTGGGTCGGGCGGAGCGGAGTTCGTCGTCTTCCGGGGCCTTAGCCCGAGTCCGAGCCCTGGGTCGGGCAGGACCTCCTATGGCACCTCTGGCGAAGTCTGGTCGCCCGTCGGTCTTACCTTTTGTGTTAAACGCCCCGGTGACTGGGTCGGTTGGCGCGGTGATTTAGTCAGGGTTTCTTCTTATCGAAGGCGGGGCCTCGGGCGAGCCGGAGATGCGTCTGCCGTGAAAGAGGAGGCCTCAGGCGAGACGGAGTCATCTTAGGGTCGGCTGCCCTCGCCCGAGGCTAGGCTCGGGCGTGGCGTGATCAAGTCACTCGTATGGACTGATCCCTGACTTAATCAAACCCATCAGGCCTCTGCAGCTTTATGCTGATGGGGGTTACCAGCTGAGAATTAGGCGTCTTGAGGGTACCCCTAATTATGGTCCCCGACAGTAGCCCCCGAGCCTCGAAGAGAGTGTTAACACTCGCTTGGAGGCTTGCGTCGCACTTTTTTGCAAGGGGACCAGCCTTTCTCGGTGGTACTTTGTTCCGGTGGGTGCGCGCGAGCGCACCCGCCGGGTGTAGCCCCCGAGGCCTCGGAGGAGTGGTTTCACTCCTTCGAGGTCTTAATGCCTTGCGTAATGCCTCGGCTGGTCTGGCGGTTCCCTCATGCGAGCAGGGCGTAACCCAGGTGCACTGTCGGGGCCCAAGTTCTCGGGCTGGTATGTTGACGCTGTCAACGGTTTGGCCGGAGCCGGTTTTGCGAGAGCAGCCCTCGAGCCTCTGCACGGAGCGAGAGGACGATCAGGGACAGACTCGGCTTTTTTATATACGCCCCTACGTCGCCTTTCCGCAAGGAGGAGGGGGGGAGTGCGCCATGTTACCCTCGATGGGCACCGAACATGGTGTCTCCGGTGAGCTGCAATCGGGTAATCCGAGTGGACGTCCGTGCCCCGTTCGTTGGGGGTCGGCTAGGGGCCCGGAGGCACGCCCAAAAGTACCTGCGGGTGATCTGCCGGACCCGGTCCCCTAGCGACGGGGTCCGAGGGCTCGTTGCCTCCCTCCGATGGGATTCCGTTACAGAGTCGTTCCCGCTGGTCTCGGAAATGTCCTAGGGTACCTCGGGAGCGCAGCCCGAGCCTTGGTTATGTATCGAACGTACCCCTGGTCATCCCTCGCTCGGTGTCTGAGGCGACTGTGAACCCTTCGACAGGCCAGCCTTCGAACCCCTGATCAGTAGGGGGCACGGAGCCCGAGTAGCCTGAGGCGGTCGTGGGACCTTTCGGGGGCCGACCTTCGAACCCCTGACCAGTAGTGGGTGTCGGGCCCACGCGATCTGAGGCGGCTGTTGAACCCTTGGGGGGCCAGCCTTCGAACCCCTGATCAGTAGGGAGGCTCGGAGCCTAGTTCCTTCACGGGGAAGGATCCCTTTGGGGTTATCCCCCTTCTCGGTCCCTGTTGCAAGAGATAGAGAAAGAAGGAAAAGGGAAAAAGGATTTGAAATTGAACGTCGTGGCGTACCTTTTTCCGGCGCGGTTGTTTTGGCGAAGGCGAAACGTCACCAGCCGCTCCCGCCCGTAGCGCTGTCCGTCGAGCCGCGGAGTTAATGCGCCGGGGTGAGTAGTTGGCGAGGTTGCCGTTGCGCGTGCGCGAGCCGTTCGAGGTACGGGCCACGGGCGCGTCGTCTTCACGCCGTGAGAGGGGGTTCTCTTGCTGCCTCCGGATGGGACATGAGCTTGGCAGATGGCGTGACCGCTGCTCTCGCGCGCCTGCCACCGTCATTACTGCCGGCCCATTTTTGACCGCTTTTGACCGCTGCGCCAGGCTGGCGCTGCTGGGTCGCGGGCTGGGTCGCCTCGAATCGCGGTATCGGTTCCGCAATCGAGGAGGTGCGGTGGTGGAGCGAGTGGCACAGCGGCTCGCATGCAGCACCCGGCGCGCCAGTTGCACGACGCGTGGGCTTGAGCCGTCGCGCTGGCTTGTCAGGAATCGGAGAGGCGCGTCCACTTGGCGCGGTTGCATGCCGCCTGCATGGCCGCCTGCCCCTTTCGCCCGCTGGTCCGGGCAAAAGTGGAGGGTTACTTGTAACCGCTGGGTGGTTGCGTGCGTCGTGCGCGGCGGTTCGGCTTCTTCTGCTTAGAGCCGGTCTGCATGACAGGCGGGGCCCCAGCCCCCGCGCCGCAGGGGAGGACTTTGGAGGCGTGTTGGAGAAGACTCAGCCCGTGACGGTTGAGGGCGCAAGCAGGGGGAGGTGCCTTTAAAAGGAGGGCGACCCCTTTCGTAAGGTGACCATGTCTCCTTCCTCCCCTATGCATTGTGTCTCTCCATCTTCCGAGCCCCCGGATGGGGGGAACCACCGTCTTTTCGCTCCATCGCTGGAGGAACGCAACTCCGTGGGAGTTGGTACCTTTCAGCCATCGTTCGGCTTCAAGGATTTTCATCATGCAGCCCGGCTGCACCCCTCCACCGGCGGTCACCCAGGGTGGTGACCTCCGGCTTGATGGTGGGGGAAAGCGAGCCGGGCTGCGGCCCCCGCCCCTCCCTCAGCCTCAAGGATTTTCATCACCTGGCCAAGAGGGAGGACGAGGCGAGTCAGGGAGCTGTCTCCGTGCGGGTCGGTTGCCCTCTTCTTCCCCGCGCGCCTGGGGGAGAACGGCATCCTCCAGCATCACGGAGACTTCCTCCAGCCATGTCGGAAGTGGCGGGTCCCGAGGCGTCGGCGGACGGAAGTGGCTTCTCTACCGACGAGATTGCCAACTTCGTCAGTAGCCCTGGGTCTCCGTCTCCCGGCCTGAATGGCTGGCTCTCGTCCTCGGGGGGTGAGAGTTTTTCCGCTGCCCCGCAGGCCCGCCCCTATCGAGTGGGGTTGTTCGTACCTGCGGGGGGGGGGGGGAACCGGAGTTCTGTCTGTAACGGCACTTCGAGTGCCGGGTTTTTTGTTCATTTTGGCTTTCGGGGCCTGAACATGTATGTAATTACGGCGCGGAGCCGTATTTTTTCCTCATTTCCGAGCACTAAGACTCGTCTGCTGATTGTCTGAACCGCTTCACCAAGCGTGAGTTGCCCCGTGTCAAGGTGACGAGTGAGGTATCCGTATCCCGGAGGCGTAGGAATCCCTCGACTCGGTCGGACCTGTTGTCCGAGGCTTCCTCTAGCTTAGTTAAAGAAACCCCTCGGCCGCTCTTCGACGAGCCGAGGCCGGGGGTAGCGATATCAGCATGAGCAGAGGCGGAGTTGGCTCGAAAATGAAACCTGGTTGGCCGGAGCCTAGCCAGGTTGTCCGTTGGCAGGATTGCCGTCGGAGTTGATCAGCCGAGGCTTCAGACCGAGCAGGCGCCCTCGGAAGGCGGTCGGCCGAGGCCTCGGAGGTGGCCAGCCGAGCCGTCCGCTCGGGCCGGGTTCTCGGAGAAGTCCCTGGCAGAGATTGCTCGAGCGTGGTGATGACGTCGTCCTTCGGAGCAGAGGCCCTCGGACCGCGTCGCCGTCCGAGGCTAGGTCGGGCCTTGCTGAAGGTGCTACCCATGCCGAGGGTGTCATCGCCCTCTTCCAGCGTCAAGATCCGAGCCTGCAGGGTCAAATCGTCTTGTAGCGTGGGCCTTGTGCGGCCGTCGAGGCCAGAACACACACCCTTGCTGCGTTATAAAGCTGCGTCTCTTTTCCTCTTGTTTCGAGTATCTGGACTTTTTGTCGGTAGCAGGGATGCTAGTGCGAGCAAGAGTTGCTTCTCGCGGAAGGCGATGAGTGAGGTATCCGTATCCCGGAGGCGTGGGAGTCCCTCGGCTCGGTTGGCCTTGCCGCTTACGCGTACCTTTACCCGTCCATGAGGCCCTGTCACTGGCTCAGTCGAGAAGGCTCGAAGAATCACTTCGGCAGAAGAGCTTCCGTACGTAAAGACTCGTTCGATCCGCGGATTCGCCTTATCCGAGCGCGAGTTACTTATCGCAGAAGGTGATGAGTGAGGTATCCGTATCCCGGAGGCGTAGGAGTCCCTCGGCTCGGTCAGCCTTGACTGCTTACGTGTACCCCGTCGTTTCCAGGACCCGCTTTTCGAAGTAGTCAAAAAGCACGAAAGACGTTCTGGTAAAAGAGATTTTCTTTTCGAGGAAAATTTTGACGCAGAGGGGGTTTCCCCCCTTTTAGCCCCCGAGGGAGGGTCGGGCTTTGCCGAGGCGAGGCCGACCCTTCCTTGTTGACTAAACTTTGCGTGGGTGCGAGGTATATGAACAATCTTGGAAATATCTCAAGGGTAGAAACGACGTAGCTGTTGGATGTTCCAAGCGTTGCCGTAGACCTCGCCTTGACTGTTGGCCAGCTTGTACGTTCCGGGCTTCAGAACTTTGGCGATGATGAACGGCCCCTCCCAGGGGGGCGTGAGCTTGTGCCTCCCTCGGGCGTCTTGCCACAGCCGAAGCACCAGGTCGCCCACCTGGAGGTCTCGGGGTCGGACCCCTCGGGCGTGGTAGCGTCGCAGGGACTGCTGATACCGTGCCGAGTGTAGTAAGGCCCTATCCCGAGCCTCGTCCAGCTGGTCCAGTGAGTCTTCTCGGCTAGCTTGGTTGCTTTCTTCGTTGTAGGCCCTCGTCCTCGGGGAGCCGTATTCCAGGTCCGCGGGCAGGACGGCCTCGGCCCCGTAGACCAGGAAGAACGGCGTGAAACCCGTGGCTCGGCTTGGCGTCGTCCTCAGGCTCCAGACCACCGAGGGGAGTTCCTTCACCCACCGCTTGCCGAACTTGTTGAGGTTGTTGTAGATCCGAGGCTTGAGCCCTTGTAGGATCATGCCATTGGCACGCTCTACTTGCCCATTCGACATGGGATGAGCTACGGCGGCCCAGTCCACCCGGATGTTGTGATCCTCGCAAAAATCCAAGAATTTTTTGCCGGTGAACTGGGTGCCATTGTCGGTGATGATTGAGTTCGGGACTCCGAAGCGATGGATGATGTTGGTGAAGAATGCCACCGCCTGCTCGGACCTGATGCTGTTCAGGGGTCGGACCTCGATCCACTTGGAGAATTTGTCGATGGCGACCAGCAGGTGCGTGTAGCCCCCGGGCGCCTTCTGCAGAGGGCCGACGAGGTCCAGACCCCACACAGCGAAGGGCCAGGTGATGGGTATCGTCTGCAGAGCCTGAGCGGGCAGGTGGGTCTGCTTCGCATAGAATTGGCACCCTTCGCAGGCGCGGACAATTCTAGTGGCGTCAGCTACCGCCGTTGGCCAGTAGAAGCCTTGGCGGAAAGCGTTCCCGACGAGGGTTCGAGGTGCTGCATGGTGACCGCAAGCCCCCGAGTGTATTTCCCGCAGGAGTTCCTGGCCTTCGGCGATGGAGATACATCGCTGGAGGATGCCCGAGGGGCTTCGGTGGTAGAGCTCCTTCTCATCGCCCAGCAAGACGAACGATTTGGCGCGTCGCGCTACCCACCGAGCCTCGGCTCGGTCGAGGGGCAGTTCTCCTCGGTGGAGATATTGCAGGTATGGGGTCTGCCAATCTTGATCTGGCACGACCCCGTCCTGCTCCTCCTCGATGCGCAGCGCTTCGCCCTCGGGTTCCGAGGGTTCCTCGGGTTGAGCCGAGGATGGCTCGGGCTGGGCCGAGGTCACCTCGGACGAGGCCGAGGGTGCCTCGAGCTCGGGCGCGTCGCCTATCTTGACGGAGGGTTGATGCAGATCTCGGGAGAAGACGTCCGGGGGAACCGTCGTTCGCCCCGAGGCTATCTTCGCCAGCTCGTCTGCAGTCTCGTTGTAGCGCCGGGCGATGTGGTTAAGCTCGAGCCCGTAGAACTTGTCTTCCAGGCGTCGAACCTCCTCACAGTAGGCCTCCATCTTCGGGTCGCGGCAGAGGGAGTTCTTCATGACTTGGTCGATGACGAGCTGCGAGTCGCCGCGTGCATCGAGGCGTCGGACCCCTAGCTCGATGGCGATTCGCAATCCGTTGATCAGAGCCTCGTACTCGGCCGCATTGTTGGACGCCGGGAAATGGAGGCGGAGCACGTAGCGCAGGTGTTTCCCGAGGGGCGAGACGAAGAGCAGGCCCGCGCCAGCTCCCGTCTTCATCAGCGACCCATCGAAAAACATGGTCCAGAGCTCTGGTTGGATCGGGGCCGTTGGCAGCTGGGTATCGACCCATTCGGCAACGAAATCCGCCAGTACCTGGGACTTGATGGCCTTCCGAGGGGCGAATGAGATTGCTTCGCCCATGATTTCCACCGCCCACTTCGCGATCCGCCCCGAGGCTTCTCGGCACTGGATGATCTCCCCCAGGGGGAAGGATGACACCACAGTCACCGGATGCGATTCGAAGTAATGTCGCAGCTTTCGTCTCGTCAGGATCACTGCATATAGCAGCTTCTGGACTTGCGGGTAGCGGATCTTGGTCTCGGACAGCACTTCGCTGACGAAGTAAACTGGCCTCTGACTGGGCAAAGCATGCCCCTCTTCCTGCCTTTCGACCACGATCGCGGCGCTGACCACCTGAGTGGTTGCGGCGACGTAGACCAAGAGGGTTTCTCCATCAGCTGGGGGTACCAAGACGGGCGCCTGGGTGAGGAGCGCCTTCAGGTTCCCGAGGGCTTCCTCGGCTTCGGGAGTCCAAGTGAAGCACTCGGCCTTCCTTAAGAGGCGGTACAGGGGCAGGCCTCTTTCGCCGAGGCGCGAGATGAAACGGCTCAAGGCCGCGAGGCATCCCATGACCCTCTGTACGCCTTTTAAGTCCTTGATGGGCCCCATGCTTGTGATGGCCGCGATCTTCTCCGGGTTGGCTTCGATGCCACGCTCGGAGACGATGAATCCCAAAAGCATGCCCCGGGGCACCCCGAAGACGCACTTCTCGGGATTGAGCTTGACGCCCTTCGCCTTGAGACACCGGAATGTCAGTTCGAGGTCGGAGAGAAGGTCGGAGGCTTTCCTCGTCTTGACTACGATGTCGTCGACGTAGGCCTCGACCGTGCGACCGATGTGTTTGCCGAACACATGGTTCATGCACCGCTGGTACGTTGCACCCGCGTTCCTCAAACCGAACGGCATTGTGACATAACAGTACATGCCGAAGGGCGTGATGAAAGAGGTCGCGAGCTGGTCGGACTCTTTCATCTTGATTTGATGATACCCTGAGTAGGCATCGAGGAAAGACAGGGTTTCGCACCCTGCAGTGGAGTCCACGATCTGATCGATGCGAGGTAGAGGGTAGGGGACCTTCGGACATGCTTTGTTGAGACCAGTGTAGTCTACACACATCCGCCACTTCCCCCCTTTTTTCCTCACAAGTACAGGGTTGGCAAGCCATTCGGGATGGAATACCTCTTTAATGAACCCTGCTGCCATCAACTTGTGGATCTCCTCGCCTATCACCCTGCGCCTTTCCTCGTCGAATCGGCGCAGAGGCTGCCTGACCGGTCGGGCTCCGGCCCGAATATCTAGCGAGTGCTCGGCGACTTCCCTCGGTATGCCGGGCATGTCCGAGGGACTCCACGCAAAGACGTCGGCGTTTGCGCGGAGAAAGTCGACGAGCACTGCTTCCTATTTGGGGTCGAGCCCGGATCCGATCCGAATCTGCTTGGAGGTGTCGCCACTGGGGTCGAGAGGGACGGCCTTAACCGTCTCCGCTGGCTCGAAGTTGCCGGCATGTCGCTTCACGTCCGGCACCTCTCGGGAGAGGCTTTCCAGGTCGGCAATGAGGGCCTCGGACTCGGCGAGGGCCTCGGCGTACTCCACGCACTCCACATCGCATTCGAATGCGTGTTTGTACGTGGGGCCGACGGTGATGACCCCGTTGGGGCCCGGCATCTTGAGCTTCAGGTAGGTGTAGTTGGGGATGGCCATGAACTTCGCGTAGCATGGCCTTCCCAACACTGCGTGGTAGGTTCCTCGGAACCCGACCACCTCGAACGTCAAAGTCTCCCTTCGGAAGTTGGAGGGTGCTCCGAAGCAGACAGGGAGGTCGAGCTGTCCGAGGGGCTGGACGCGCTTCCCGGGGATGATCCCGTGGAAGGGCGCGGCGCCTGCTCGGACGGATGACAGATCGACGCGCAGGAGCCTGAGGGTCTCAGCGTAAATGATGTTGAGGCAGCTGCCCCCATCCATCAAGACCTTGGTGAGCCTGACGTCGCCGATGACGGGGTCGACGACGAGCGGGTACTTCCCCGGCTCGGCACGTGGTCGGGGTGGTCGTCCCGGTCGAAGGTGA
Organism: Zea luxurians; assembly: GCA_029449295.1. NCBI lineage: Eukaryota > Viridiplantae > Streptophyta > Magnoliopsida > Poales > Poaceae > Zea > Zea luxurians. Next base: position 89,171,429 of record JAOPSE010000006.1, on the reverse strand, counting down.
TGGGCTTGTCGGACCAGTCTAGGTAGACTGGTGCCGCCACCTTCACCGAGCAGACCTCCCGACGCTCTTGCTTACGATGCCGAGCCGAGGCATTCGCCGCATGCCCTTCGTAGATCATGAAGCAGTCGCGGACCTCTGGGAACTCTCCTGCTTGGCGATCCTCCCTTTTGTCGTCGTCGCGGGCCTTGCCACCCTCTGCAGGTGGCCCGGCCCTGTGGAAGTGGCGCCGAAGCATGACGCACTCCTCGAGGGTGTGTTTGACGGGCCCCTGATGGTAGGGGCACGTCTCCTTGAGTGCCTTGTCGAAGAGGTTGGCGCCTCCGGGGGGCTTCCGAGGGTTCTTGTGCTCGGCGGCGGCGACAAGGTCTGCATCGGGAACGTCGCGTTTCGCTTGCGACTTCCTCCTGCCTTTCTTCTTGGCGCCGCGCGGAGTAGACGCCTCGGGAGCATCTTCCGTCGGGCGGCCCTGGGGCTGCTTGTCCTTTCGGAAGATGGCCTCTACCGCCTCCTGGCCGGAGGCGAACTTGGTGGCGATGTCCATCAGCTCGCTCGCCCTGGTGGGGGTCTTGCGACCCAACTTGCTCACCAGGTCACGGCAGGTGGTGCCGGCGAGGAACGCGCCGATGACATCGGAGTCGGTGACGTTGGGCAGCTCGGTGCGCTGCTTCGAGAACCGCCGGATATAGTCTCGGAGAGACTCTCCCGGCAGTTGCCGACAGCTTTGGAGGTCCCAGGAATTCCCGGGGCGCACGTACGTGCCCTGGAAGTTGCCAGCGAAAGCTTGGACCAGATCTTCCCAGTTGGAAATCTGCCCCGGAGGCAGGTGCTCCAACCAGGCACGAGCGGTGTCGGAGAGGAACAGGGGGAGGTTGCGGATGATGAGGTTGTCGTCGTCCGTCCCACCCAGTTGACAGGCCAGGCGGTAGTCCGCAAGCCACAATTCCGGTCTCGTTTCCCCCGAGTACTTTGTGATAGTAGTTGGGGGTCGGAATCGGGGCGGAAACGGCGCCCGCCGAATGGCTCGGCTAAAGACCTGCGGACCGGGTGGTTCGGGCGAGGGACTCCGATCCTCCCCGCTGTCGTAGCGTCCCCCACGCCTGGGGTGATAGCCTCGGCGCACCCTTTCGTCGAGGCGTGCCCGACGGTCGCGATGAGGGTGTTCGTCGCCGAGGCGGCTCGGGGCCGCCGGCGCGGTGTTGCGCGTGCGCCCGGTGAAGACCGAGGCTTCCCGCGTGAGTCGGGAAGTCGCGGCACGAGGTTCCGAGGGGTACCCCTGCCTTCGGGAGGCAGAGCTTTCGGCCCGCCGAGCCGCAGCGCCTTCCAGGAGATGCTTGAGTTCTCCCTGGATTCGCCGACCCTCGGTGGTTGATGACTCCGGCATTGCGCGGAGGAGCATCGCTGCGGCGGCCAGGTCCTGACCGGTTCCGCCGGACGCGGGTGGCGGTCTGTCCCTGGCATCGTTGGTGATGCGGTGCTGGAGACCTTGGGGCAGGTGACGTATTCCTCCGGCCGGGGGCTGGCTCACCCATACCTGCCCGATGTTCTGGCGGATTACCTCGAGCGCTCCTGCTTCCTCATCGAGCCCGGCCTGCGCCCCGCGGACTTGCTCGAGCTGTGGGTCGTGACCCCCCGCCGGAACGGGGACCATAGCTAGCTCCCGCGGGATGTCAGCGCGAGGCGCTGGCCTAGGGGGATCACCATCCTCCGGCATGCCGAGACAGCCGCCTCCGGAGGGATCCCCTAGCTCGATGTGGAAACATTCGCGGCTCGGGCCGCAGTCCTCGTCGCCAAGGCTGCGGCTGCCGTCGGAACAGTCGGAGAGGCAGTAGTCACATGCGGTCATGAAGTCCCGCATGGCACTAGGGTTGCCAGATCCGGAGAAATCCCAGCAGATGCTGGGGTCGTCATCTTCCTCGGACCCAGAGGGTCCGTAGGTCGAGACACCCGTCAATCGGTCCCAAGGCGACCGCACACGAAACCCCAGAGAGGTTGCACTCGCCTCAATGTGAGCGCCCGCCAAAGCGAGGTCGCCAGGCGGGCTGAGGTCGAGTCGAAATGACGAAAGATGGGGAGCAGTCGGTACCTTTTTGTCGACGAGGAGCGATGAAGTCACGTCGGGGGCTGACCGCGCCGTCGTCTTGGGTACGAGGGCGACGTCCTGCAGGCCCTCCGTGAGCGTGCTGGCGTCGTCCATCTGCTCGGGGTCGACGTGTTGCGGGGGGGATGGCGCCCGCCTTTGCCTCGAACGCGAGGGCGACGCTTGGCGTGTCCTCCGTTGGGGCGCTGGGGGTGTCGATTTGCTCGACAGCCGTCGGAGCGCAGCCTCCCGCTCGGCTTTGGTTGCCCCGCCTCCTCCTCCGATGGCGAGGGAGAGGACGGAGCGAGCTCGAAAGTTGTCCTTCCCCTACGCGGGAAAGGCGTCGTCGATTCCGCCGCCGGCGGGCGGGCTGTCCGCCACCATTGTCGCTGTCGCGCGGCGGTGGAAGGAGTATCATGTCGTAGCTGCTGTCGAGAGACATGAACTCGAGGCCCCCGAAACGGAGCACCGTCCCAGGTTGAAGAGGTCGTTGGAGACTGCCCATCTGGAGCTTGACGGGAAACTGCTCGTCAACACGCAGCAGGCCCCTACCTGGCGCGCCAACTGTCGGCGTTCCGAGACCGGGGGGTCCCCGAGCCGACGAGTGAGTGTGCCGCGTGCCCCAGCCCAGATGGGTCGAGCGCGTGGGCGAGCGCGAAGGGGGGAACAGAGAGAGCGGTCGGTGGCCGGAGCCGGGTCGTGAGGGAGTCGGAGAATTCCCGCGGCCTTCGTGTTCGTCCCGCGCCCAGGTCGGGTGCGCTTGCAGTAGGGGGTTACAAGCGTCCGCGCGAGGTGAGGGGAAGCGAGCGGCCCCGAGAGAGCGCCTGCCCCTGCCCTTCGTCCCCGCGAGGCCAACCTTCTCTAAGAAGGCCCTGGTCCTTCCTTTTATAGTCGTAAGGAGAGGATCCAGGTGTACAAGATGGGGGTGTAGCAAGGTGCTACGTGTCTAGCGAGGGAGAGCTAGCGCCCTAAGTACATGCCAAGGTGGCAGCCGGAGAGATCTTGGCGCCCTGTTGGTGTGGCGTCGTGGCTGTTGGAGGAGTAACGGAGCCGGACGGAGGGACAGCTGTCGGAGTGGCTGGGCCCTTGCTGACGTCCTCCTGCTTTCGTAAGGGAGCTGAGAGCCGCCGTCGTCATGGTCTAGCGGGGCGCCATCATTGCCTATCTGGCGTTGCTGGCCAGATGGGACGCCGGTCTTGTTCTCTGCGACCCAAGTCGGCTCAGGGCAGAGTGATGATGACGCTACCTGTTGACGTGGCGGTCTCGTGTCCTAGGTCGGGCGTCGTGGAGGTTCCTCCGAAGCCGAGGTCGAGTCCGTCCTGCAAGACAGAGACAGAGTCCGAGCCCTGGGTCGGGCGAGGCGGAGATCGTTCGGCAGAGGCTGAGGCGGAGTCCGAGCCCTGGGTCGGGCGAGGCGGAGTTCGTCGTCTTCCGGGGCCTTAGCCCGAGTCCGAGCCCTGGGTCGGGCGGAGCGGAGTTCGCCGTCTTCCGGGGTCTTAGCCCGAGTCCGAGCCCTGGGTCGGGCGGAGCGGAGTTCGCCGTCTTCCGGGGCCTTAGCCCGAGTCCGAGCCCTGGGTCGGGCGGAGCGGAGTTCGTCGTCTTCCGAGGCCTTAGCCCGAGTCCGAGCCCTGGGTCGGGCAGGACCTCCTATGGCACCTCTGGCGAAGTCTGGTCGCCCGTCGGTCTTACCTTTTGTGTTAAACGCCCCTGTGACTGGGTCGGTTGGCGCGGTGATTTAGTCAGGGTTTCTTCTTATCGAAGGCGGGGCCTCGGGCGAGCCGGAGATGCGTCTGCCGTGAAAGAGGAGGCCTCAGGCGAGACGGAGTCATCTTAGGGTCGGCTGCCCTCGCCCGAGGCTAGGCTCGGGCGTGGCGTGATCAAGTCACTCGTATGGACTGATCCCTGACTTAATCAAACCCATCAGGCCTCTGCAGCTTTATGCTGATGGGGGTTACCAGCTGAGAATTAGGCGTCTTGAGGGTACCCCTAATTATGGTCCCCGACACTATGTGTCATATGATTTGCCTCAATAGGCCCTTTAGGTGTTATTACTATCATTGGTGTTTTCATATTTATCAGTGGTATCTCATTTGTGTCGGCATATCAAGCAGACATGAATGAATGTGTAACACCAGAATCAAATAATATTGTTGCAGGAATTGCATTAATGTAAAACATACCAAGTGCAATGTCGGCTTCTTCCGCAGTAGCATCAGCGCTGACCTGATTAACCCTGGCAATAGAGTATCCCTTGCCAGATCCTGGAGTCTGCTGCTTATTCTGAATTGGTGTAGTAGCAATCCTCTGTGGGCAAACATTTGCATAATGTCCAGTCTTCCCACACTTGAAGCAAGTAGTGCATGCGCTTTATCCTAAAAACTTCGTCGGGGTGCCAGTGGGGGTAGCCTGACGAGTCGGTGGAGTCCTCTGAGGTGATTGCTGAACTAGGCGCTGGCCTCCGCTAGTGCAAACCGGTGTACCCTGCGGTGATGAACTGTAGCGTAGACAAACACTGCTGATTCCTTGTCCTTAGGATATAGCCTTACTCTTCAAATCTCCCAGCTAAACAAGCTTGTGCTCAATAACTAGGGCCTTGTCAAGCAGCCTCTGGAATGATGGAAACGTATGTGCCACTAGAGCATACTGCAGGGGTCCATTGAGTCCTTCAATAAAATGCTCCTGCTTCCTCTCATCTTTAGCAACTTCATTCGGTGTATATCTTGAAAGGGAAATGTGCCCTTGGGCCATTTCTAAGTATTTTGGTGATTGAGTGCCAACACAAGTGCTTTTATGCTAATCTATGCAAAGTGGTGGACAAAGTGAAAATCTTGTCAAAAGGTATGTTTCTAGACTTAGTACATTGTTTTTATGGACTAATGTATTGTGTCTAAGTGCTAGAAACAGGAAAAGTTGAATTGGAAATGAGATGGATTTTGTTCAGCCAAAGTCTGCGCAGTCTGGGTGCCACCGGACAGTGTCCGGTGCGCCAGGCTGGCTCTGGCGAACAGGCTGCTCTCGGGACTTCGACGGCGGTGTACGGCTAAAATTCACCGGTCGGTCCAGTGGTGCACCGGACTGTCCGGTGGGCCATTCACAGGCGAACTCGTCGCTCTCGGGAAACCATTAACGACATACGGCTAAAATTCACCGGTCTGTCCGATGGTGCACCGGACTGTCCGGTGAGTCAACAGTCAGCCGGGGCAACGGTCGGCCGAGGATTCCGCGCGTGACGCGTGGCCGAGCCAACGGTCACATTGGTGCACCGGACTGTCCGGTGTGCACCGGACAGTGTCCGGTGCGCCAACGGCTCTCAGACTCCAACGGTCGGCTTCGCCAAATAAGGAAGGAGATCTGCACCGAACAGTGTCCAGTGGTGCACCGGACTGTCCGGTGCGCCAGTCGACAGAAGGCAAGATCTGCCTTCCAGGAATGTTCTCAACGGCTCCTAGCTGCCTTGGGGCTATAAAAGGGACCCCTAGGCGCATGGAGGAGTACACCAAGCATTCTTACAACATTTCTAAGCACCAAGACCTCAATTCCGCGCATTTGTTTCTTTGTGATAGCATATAGAGCTCTAGTGGAGTTGTGAACTCATTGGGTTGCGTTGCGAGCTCTTGTTGCGACTTGTGTGCGTATTGACACTCTGATTTTTGTGTCTTGTGTGCGTTGCTAATCCCTCCCTTGCTCCGTGCTTCTTTGTGAACTTTAAGTGTAAGGGCGAGAGGCTCCAAGTTGTGGAGATTCCTCACAAACGGGATTAAGAAAAGCAAGCAAAACACCGTGGTATTCAAGTGGGTCTTTGGACCACTTGAGAGGGATTGATTGCAACCCTCGTCCGTTGGGACGCCACAACGTGGAGTAGGCAAGCGTTGGTCTTGGCCGAACCACGGGATAACCACCGTGCCATCTCTGTGATTGATATCTTTGTGGTTATTGTGTTTTGTCAAGACTCCTCTCTAGCCACTTGGCAATTATTGTGCTAACACTTAACCAAGTTTTGTGGCTTAAGTTTCAAGTTTCACAGGATCACCTATTCACCCCCCTCTAGGTGCTCTCAATTGGTATCAGAGTCGTTCTCTTCACAAAGGGACTAACCGCCCGAAGAGATGGATCCTAAGGGGAAGGGTATCGTGATCAACGATAAAGAGAAGGAATCCTTCGTCAACGAGCCGAAGGATGACAAGCCTACCGACTCGGGCTCGGGCCATAGACGGAAAGATGGGAAGAAGAAGAAGACAAGGCGCATCAAGGAGATTGTCTACTACGACGACAGCGACGAGTCATCTTCTTCCCAAAAGGACAACGACGACAACGACTACGAGAGAAGGAAACCGGTTAATTCGAACTTTTCTTTTGACTACTCTCGTATTCCGCAAAGTACCAATACTCATTTGCTCTCCATTCCACTTGGCAAACCTCCTCACTTTGATGGAGAGGACTACGGATTTTGGAGCCACAAAATGCGTAGTCACCTGTTCTCTCTCCATCCGAGCATTTGGGAGATTGTGGAAAGTGGAATGAAATTTGATAGCTCAGATAGTCCTACGTTTATCAATGAACAGATTCATAGAAATGCACAAGCTACTACTGTGTTGTTAGCCTCTCTGTGGAGGGACGAATATCATAAAGTGAGCGGCTTGGACAATGCCAAGCAAATCTGGGACACCCTCAAGATCTCTCATGAGGGGAATGATGTCACCTTGCTCACCAAGATGGAGTTGATAGAGGGAGAGCTTGGAAGATTCGCGATGATAAGGGGCGAGGAGCCAACCCAAACATACAACCGGCTCAAGACCCTTATCAACAAAATAAGGAGCTACGGAAGCACGCGATGGACGGACCATGATGTCGTCCGCCTAATGCTAAGGTCATTTACCGTTCTTGATCCACATTTGGTGAATAATATTCGTGAGAATCCCAGGTACACCAAAATGTCGCCCGAAGAAGTTCTTGGAAAATTCGTAAGCGGGCGAATGATGATCAAGGAGGCGAGGTACGTGGACAACGCGTTGAACGGTCCAATCCATGAGCCTCAACCCATTGCTCTCAAGGCAACAAGGAGCAAGGAGGCGTTACCTAGCAAGGTGGCGCAAGTTGAGGCGACAGGGCTCAATGATGAAGAGATGGCCCTCATCATCAAGCGCTTCAAGACGGCGCTTAAGGGTCGCAAGGGACAGCCAAGCAAGACTAAGACAAAGGGGAAGCGCTCATGCTTCAAATGTGGTAAGCTTGGTCATTTTATTGCTAACTGTCCCGATAATGAAAGTGACCAGGAAAAAGGAAACAAGAGGGAGAAGAAAAAGGACTACAAGAAGGCCAAGGGCGAAGCACATATCGGGAAGGAGTGGGATTCGGATTGCTCCTCCTCCGACTCCGAAAATGAAGGACTCGCCGCCACCGCCTTCAACAAGTCTTCCCTCTTCCCCAATGAGCGTCACACATGCCTCATGGCAAAGGAGAAGAAGGTATGTACTCGAGACAGTACTACTTATTATTCTTCTAGTGATAATGATTCTAGTGACGACGATGAAATAGACTATTCTAGTTTATTTAAAGGATTAGATAGAACTAAAATTGGCAAAATTAATGAGTTAATTGATGCCTTGAATGACAAAAATAGGTTACTAGAAAAGCAAGAGGATTTGTTATATGAAGAACATAATAAATTTGTAGAAGCACAAAAATCTCATGCTTTAGAAGTGAAAAGAAATGAAATGCTTTCTTATGAACTATCTACTTGTCATGAAACCATTGGTACTTTAAAAAGTGTTAATGATGATTTAAATGCTAAACTAGAAGTAGCTAGTAAATCTAACTCTTGTGTAGAGCATGTTACTATCTGTAAGAGATGTAAAGATTTCGATGTTGATGCTTGTAGTGATCACTTAGTTTCAATTTCAAAATTGAATGATGAATTGGCTAGTCTTAATGCTCAACTTAAGACTAGCAAAAATGATTTTGATAAACTAAAATTTGCAAGGGATGCCTACACTAGTGGTAGACACCCCTCTATTAAGGATGGTCTTGGCTTCAAGAGGGAAGCCAAGAACTTGACAAGCCATAAGGCTCCCATCTCCGCCAAGGAGAAAGGGAAAGCCCCTATGGCTAGTAGTGTGCAAAAGAACCATGCTTTTATGTACCATGATAGGAGACAATCTAGAAATGCTTATAGGAATTATAATGCTTATGATGCTTTTGATTCTCATGCCATGTTTGCTTCTAGTTCTTCCTATGTGCATGATAGAAATGTTGGTAGGAGAAATATTGTTAATGTTCCTAGGAAAGTTAATGAACCATCTACAATATATCATGCTTGCAATGCTTCTTTTGCCATTTATAGAAAGAATAAGAAAGTGATTGCTAGGAAGTTAGGGGCAAGATGCAAGGGTGACAAAACTTGCATTTAGGTCCCTAAGACTATTGTAACTAACCTTGTAGGACCCAACAAGAGTTGGGTACCTAAGACCCAAGCCTAAATTTGCCTTGCAGGTTTATGCATCCGGGGGCTCAAGCTGGATTATCGACAGCGGATGCACAAACCACATGACGGGAGAGAAGAGGATGTTCTCTTCCTACGTCAAGAACAAGGATCCCCAAGATTCAATAATATTCGGTGATGGGAACCAAGGCAAGGTAAAAGGGTTAGGTAAAATTGCTATTTCGTCCGAGCACTCTATATCCAATGTGTTTTTAGTTGAGTCTCTTGGATATAACTTGTTATCCGTTAGTCAATTATGCAATATGGGATATAATTGTCTATTCACAAATGTAGATGTGTCTGTCTTTAGAAGGTGTGATGGTTCACTAGCTTTTAAGGGTGTACTAGACGACAAACTTTATTTGGTTGATTTTGCAAAAGAAGAGGCCGGTCTAGATGCATGCTTAATGGCTAAGACTTGCATGGGCTGGTTGTGGCATCGCCGCTTAGCACATGTGGGGATGAAGAACCTCCACAAGCTTCTGAAGGGAGAACACGTGATAGGTCTAACTAATGTACATTTCGAAAAAGATAGACCTTGTGCAGCTTGTCAAGCAGGGAAACAGGTGGGAGGCTCTCATCACACCAAAAAATGTGATGACCACATCAAGACCCTTGGAGATGCTTCATATGGACCTCTTCGGACCCGTCGCCTATCTAAGTATAGGAGGAAGTAAGTATGGTCTTGTTATAGTTGATGATTTTTCCCGCTTCACTTGGGTATTCTTTTTGCAGGATAAATCTGAAACCCAAGGGACCCTCAAGCGCTTCCTCAGGAGAGCTCAAAATGAGTTTGAGCTCAAAGTGAAGAAGATAAGGAGCGACAACGGGTCCGAGTTCAAGAACCTTCAAGTGGAGGAGTTCCTTGAGGAGGAAGGGATCAAGCACGAGTTCTCCGCTCCCTACACACCACAACAAAATGGTGTGGTAGAGAGGAAGAACAGGACACTCATCGATATGGCGAGGACTATGCTTGGAGAATTCAAGACCCCCGAGCGTTTTTGGTCGGAAGCTGTGAACACGGCTTGCCACGCCATCAATAGGGTCTATCTTCACCGCCTCCTCAAGAAGACTTCATATGAGCTGCTAACTGGTAACAAACCCAATGTGTCTTATTTTCGTGTATTTGGGAGCAAGTGTTATATTCTTGTGAAGAAGGGTAGAACTTCTAAATTTGCTCCCAAAGCTGTAGAAGGGTTTTTTATTAGGTTATGATTCAAATACAAAAGCGTATAGGGTCTTCAACAAATCATCGGGTTTAGTTGAAGTCTCTAGCGACGTTGTATTTGATGAGACTAATGGCTCTGCAAGAGAGCAAGTTGTTGATCTTGACGATGTAGATGAAGAAGACGTTTCCAACGGCCGCAATGCGCACCATGGCGATTGGAGATGTGAGGCCACTGGAACAAAAGGAGCAAGATCAACCTTCTTCCTCAACAATGGTGCATCCTCCAACCCAAGATGACGAACAGGTACCTCAAATGGAGGCGTGTGATCAAGGGGGAGCACAGGATGTCCAAGTTGAAGAGGAAAGAAGCACAACCGGCACCTCCAACCCAAGTTCGAGCGACGATTCAAAGGGATCATCCCGTCGACCAAATATTGGGTGATATTAGCAAGGGAGTAACTACTCGTTCAAGATTAGTTAATTTTTGTGAGCATTACTCCTTTGTCTCTTCTATTGAGCCTTTCAGGGTAGAAGAGGCCTTGCTAGATCCGGACTGGGTGTTGGCCATGCAGGAGGAACTCAACCAACTTCAAGCGCAATGAAGTTGGACACTGGTGTCTCGTCCCAAGCAAAATGTTGTGGGAACCAAATGGGTGTTCCGCAACAAACAGGACGAGCACGGGGTGGTGACAAGGAACAAGGCTCGACTTGTGGTAAAAGGTTATGCCCAAGTCGCAGGTTTGGACTTTGAGGAGACGTTTGCTCCTGTGGCTAGGCTAGAATCAATTCGTATTTTGCTAGCATATGCCGCTCACCATTCTTTCAGGTTGTACCAATGGATGTGAAGAGCGCTTTCCTCAACGGGCCAATCAAGGAGGAGGTGTACGTGGAGCAACCCCTGGCTTCGAGGATGAACGGTACCCCGACCACGTGTTGTAAGCTCTCTAAGGCGCTCTATGGACTTAAGCAAGCCCCAAGAGCATGGTATGAATGCCTTAGAGACCTTTTTAATTGCTAATGCTTTCAAGGTTGGAAAGCCGATCCAACTCTTTTCACTAAGACTTGCGATGGTGATCTTTTTGTGTGCCAAATTTATGTCGATGACATAATATTTGGTTCTACTAACCAAAAGTCTTGTGAAGAGTTTAGCAGGGTGATGACGCAGAAAATTCGAGATGTCGATGATGGGCGAGTTGAACTACTTCCTTGGGTTCCAAGTGAAGCAACTCAAGGACGGCACTTTCATCTCCCAAACGAAGTACACGCAAGACATGCTAAAGCGGTTTGGGATGAAGGATGCCAAGCCCGCAAAGACTTCCGATGGGAACCGACGGACACACGGACCTCAACAAAGGAGGTAAGTCCGTTGATCAAAAAGCATACCGGTCTATGATAGGATCTTTACTTTATTTGTGTGCTAGTAGACCGGATATTATGCTTAGCGTATGCATGTGTGCTAGATTTCAATCCGATCCAAGGGAATGTCACTTAGTGGCTGTGAAGCGAATTCTACGATATTTAGTCGCCACGCCTTGCTTCGGGATCTGGTATCCAAAGGGGTCTAACTTTGACTTGATTGGATACTCAGATTCGACTATGCTGGATGTAAGGTCGATAGGAAGAGTACATCGGGGACGTGCCAATTCTTAGGAAGGTCCCTGGTGTCGTGGAACTCTAAGAAACAAACTTTCGTTGCCCTATCCACCGCTGAGGCCGAGTACGTTGCCGCAGGACAGTGTTGTGCGCAACTACTTTGGATGAGGCAAACCCTCTGGGACTTTGGCTACAATCTGAGCAAAGTCCCACTCCTATGTGACAATGAGAGTGCTATCCGAATAGCGGAAAATCCTGTTGAGCACAGCCGCACAAAGCACATTGACATCCGGCATCACTTTTGAGAGACCACCATCAAAAGGGAGATATCGAAGTGTTTCATGTTAGCACCGAGAACCAGCTAGCCGATATCTTCACTAAGCCTTTAGATGAAAAGACCTTTTGCAGGCTGCGTAGTGAGCTAAATATCCTAGATTCGCGGAACTTGGATTGATTTATAGCATACATGTGATTATGCCTTTGATCATGTTCCTTATGCATTGTGTTGCTTACTATGGTGCTCAAGTTGTACAATCAATTCCCGGACCTCACAAGTCCTTGTGCAAGTGATGCACATATTTAGAGGGAGTTGTGCTACAACTTGACCCTTTGAGACTAACCGTGTGCTTGAGTTTGCTTGTTTTAGTCTCAAAGGAGGTTTGAAAGGGAAAAGATGGACTTGGACCATGAAAGACTTCCACTGCACTCCGATGAGATGGTAACTTATTCCAAGTTCATATCATTGCCTTTGTATTCTTATTTGAAGATTTTGGTGAGGCAATGGGGTTACAGGGCCAAGATTGATCCCGTTTTGGTGCTTGATGCCAAAAGGGGAGAAAATAAAGGCCAAAGCAATAGATGGATCAGCTACCACTTGAGAAATTTTGAAAATAGTAGATTAGAGCTTTTGTTGTCAAAACTCTTTTATTGTCTCTTTTGTCAAAAGTTGGCCTCTTGTGGGGAGAAGTGTTGATTATGGGAAAAAGGGGGAGTTTTTGAAATCCTTGATCAATTTCCTTTGGAATACCTCTCTTTATGTCTCTACAAGTGGATTTGACTTAGAGATAGGAATTTGAGTTTGATTTGCAAAAACAAACCAAGTGGTGGCAAAGAGTGATCCATATATGCCAAAATTGATTCAAAACAACTTTTGGTTTTCATTTGCATTGATATTGCACTTGTTCTAGTTGTCTTATGTTGTGTTGGCATAAATCACCAAAAAGGGGGAGATTGAAAGGGAAATGTGCCCTTGGGCCATTTCTAAGTATTTTGGTGATTGAGTGCCAACACAAGTGCTTTTATGCTAATCTATGCAAAGTGGTGGACAAAGTGAAAATCTTGTCAAAAGGTATGTTTCCAGACTTAGTACATTGTTTTATGGACTAATGTATGTGTCTAAGTGCTAGAAACAGGAAAAGTTGAATTGGAAATGAGATGGCTTTGTTCTGCCAAAGTCTGCGCAGTCTGGGTGCACCGGACTGTCCGGGGTGCACCAAACAGTGTCCGGTGCGCCAGGCTGGCTCTGGCGAACAGGCTGCTCTCGGGACTTCGACGACGGTGTACGGCTAAAATTCACGTCGGTCCGGTGGTGCACCGGACTGTCCGGTGGGCCATTCACAGGCGAACTCGTCGCTCTCGAGAAACCATTAACGACGTACGGCTAAAATTCACCGGTCTGTCCGGTGGTGCACCGGACTGTCCGGTGAGTCAACAGTCAGCCAGGGCAACGGTCGGCCGAGGATTCCGCGCGTGACGCGTGGCCGAGCCAACGGTCACATTGGTGCACCGGACGTCCGGTGTGCACCAGACAGTGTCCGGTGCGCCAACGGCTCTCAGACTCCAACGGTCGGCTTCGCCAATAAGGAAGGAGATCTACACGGACAGTGTCCGGTGATGCACCGGACAGTGTCCGGTGCGCCAGTCGACAGAAGGCAAGATCTGCCTTCCAGGAATGTTCTCAACGGCTCCTAGCTGCCTTGGGGCTATAAAAGGGACCCTAGGCGCATGGAGGAGTACACCAAGCATTCTTACAACATTCCTAAGCACCAAGACCTCAATTCCGCGCATTTGTTTCTTTGTGATAGCATATAGAGCTCTAGTGGAGTTGTGAACTCATTGGGTTGCGTTGCGAGCTCTTGTTGCGACTTGTGTGCGTATTGACACTCTGATTTTTGTGTCTTGTGTGCGTTGCTAATCCTCCCTTGCTCCGTGCTTCTTTGTGAACTTTAAGTGTAAGGGCGAGAGGCTCCAAGTTGTGGAGATTCCTCGCAAACGGGATTAAGAAAAGCAAGCAAACACCGTGGTATTCAAGTGGGTCTTTGGACCGCTTGAGAGGGGTTGATTGCAACCCTCGTCCGTTGGGACGCCACAACGTGGAGTAGGCAAGCGTTGGTCTTGGCCGAACCACGGGATAACCACCGTGCCATCTCTGTGATTGATATCTTTGTGGTTATTGTGTTTTGTCAAGACTCCTCTCTAGCCACTTGGCAATTATTGTGCTAACACTTAACCAAGTTTTGTGGCTTAAGTTTCAAGTTTCACAGGATCACCTATTCACCCCCCCCTCTAGGTGCTCTCATATCTGGAGAGCTGAATAAACTTATCGCGGTACTTGCTGACTGACATGCTCCTTGCTTCAACGATAGAAATTCCTTCTTCTTAATCTTCATTAGTCCAGTGTATATGATAGTTCCTGAGCTATGTAGCAAATTCCACCCATGTGATAGTATCAGCAGCATCGTGGGCAGCAGTATATGAATCCCACCAATCAGCAGCGGGACCCGTCAAACGACCAGAAGCATATAGAACCTTCTCCCGGTCAGAGCACTGAGCAATGTTCAACATCTTCTCTACAGACTTCAGCCAATCATTTGCATCCAGTGGATCAGGAGAACTAGCAAATGTCGGTGGCTTATGGCTCATGAACTCCCGGTGCTTGTCCTGGGGTGGAACTGGTGGTGGTGGTGGAGGCAGTGGTGCTTGTTGCTGTTGCTGCTGTTGCACCCTGCTCTCCTAGTGTATCTCTTCTCGCTCCTGACGTAGCTCCTGGCGTATCTCTTCTCTCTCCTGGCGCATCTCCTGGTGTTCCTGCTGCATCTGCGCATGCATATTCACCATGGTATCAGCCATCTATTGCTCATCCTCATCTGAGCTGCAACCAGTGGGTCAACTTCGACTGGTGGAGGCGGTGGTGGAGGATCCATCTCTACTGGTTGTGGCTGGGGTTGTCTAAATATCCTCCGAGTGTGTCGACTGGGAGGTAAATCAATTCCACCACCCTCCTGGTATTGACCATCTGAGTTAGAAACATATGGTAAGAGAGAATAGTAGACAAGCCAGGTAGTTACGACTCATGTTACTTTGGGGATTATTAGCTAAGCAGATTAATGTTTTACCTACTAAAGCTAACTCAATACCTTATGGTGGTACATGCTAAGATGTCCATTTATAATATCTCAATCAATCAAAGAAGCAAATCAGGCATTTATCATCAGAACAATCAACCACATTTTTTTAGATATAGAAAATAGTTTTAATTTTGTCTTAGGTTCCCTATCTCATAAAAAGATCAGAGCTGTAGGATTCCAAGGTGTGAAATCCATCTTGTCTTAGAGTAGTAAAGGTAAGAATAATCAGAGTAGAACAACAAAAGGTGAGACAGGATCAAGATAAGGTAAGTATGGAATGAATCAGAGTAGTAAGTAAGTAGGTAAGGGTTTGTCCATTTCTATCTAGGTTTCGTCCTACAGTCAACATTTCCTCTGATACCACTTCTGTCACACCCGGGCTTTAAGGGACAAAGCCGGGTGCATCTCATACATGCGCCAAAGAAGACAACATATATAATAACAGAGTGTATAGAGATAAATGTCACAATAACATCAGAGTATTTATTACATAGCGGAAGTCTTATTACATAATAAAAAAATAAATATAAAACGAACTAAGGATCATCCTTGGTGCCAAAGTCAACTGTGAGAAACGCCACCTAGATCAAATCAAACTCATCGCTTTGTGGCTCCTCCGGAACCACCTGTTCTTCTCCTGTTGGGGGTGTGAGACAGCAAGAGTGAGCTCACACATTATCATAGCTCAACAAGTTGTGGGGAAACCAGTGGGCATGAACTCACCAAAGGTGGGAGTTCATGTGATGTGTAAGGCTAATCAACAACAGGGGTTTAAGCTGAGCATTGCTTTTAATTAGTTGGTCAAAATTTTATTAGCAGTTACTAAATGTAAGTAAATACCAAACCTTAATAAAAGTAATAGAACAAAATTAATAAATATTCCCATGCATATGCAAATGACAAAATTGAATTTAAGTTACATAAATTAATCATGCGAGAGTCCTGAGCTGCTCATGATCGTGAGCTCGGCTAGTATACCAGTTTTACACTCTGCAGAGGTTGTACCCTTACCCACAAGTCATGTTACCCATCTGCCACTGGGTTGTACGGGCCCCATACACCTCTACCAAAGAAGCGAGGCAGGGCAACACTATGAGGCCTTTACAAAGTTCCACTAGCTTCCGAAAACCCGCTACAGTTTATGGAAGAGCACTTGCAAGAATCCCCCGTCTGACCGCCATCGCAGCAAAATCAACCGAGAACCTCCTTGCATGCAACTCCCCTACTGCCCTTGCCCCTTTCGGGTAAGGTAGTCTTCCACTAGCTTTCCTAATTAGTTAGCCAAGGGGTCCCATTCCTCCCTTGTGGTGACACGTGTTTCTCAAGTTAAGCTCCATGTTTGAATTACATTAATGATCTTGACATGAACATAAATAGAATAACAAAATAACTGGAACATGGATATAATGAAATATTATCCCAAAACCATGTAAAGCAATAGCAAAACTACCCATGTGATTCAGGGGTAAACAAGGAACATGGATAAACAGACTAGGATGACCTATTGGGTCCCATCAAAATTAAACCTATGCATGAATAAGTGACATGAAAGAACATTATTGGGTAAAAAGTGGTCAAGGGCACAATTTGCCTTCAATCAGCTCCTGCCCAGCTACTTCTATCTGCTAGTCACCAGGATCCTCAGTCACGGGCTCCTCTACTCGCCACAATACAAACAAGCACAATATATAGAGAAAATTAACATCACACCAAACATGTAAACAAAATACATGATAATAATCTACACATTAAAATAAAATCCTAGGAACAGGAATCATAATTTTTTGGAGTTATAGATTTTAAAATATGAATTTCCAAAAGTTTTATGTGCTTGAAATAGGATTAAGTATGAAATAATTTGTCTTACTGTTTTCATGCCAAAACATAGAATAATATTATAAAATTTTAGAAACTAGAATGGGTTAATTTGGAGTTCATATGAATTCTATGGATTTAGTAAGTTTTAGTAATTATTTATACATTAAAATCTATTTCTATTTTATTTTCTCTGATTTTTGAGTTGTCTGGACTGGGCCTCATTTTTTGAAAGTACAGGGTCTCGGGATAACAATCTGTAGACACAGAGAACAGCTCCAGTGGATGGCAGGTTCTATTCCAAGGAAACCTAGGGTTTCATATGCTAAAATGCCAGACTGAAGGGGTATCAAGCGTTTTTTGATCACCCGATCGCACGTGAACGGCCCTGATTAGATTGTCATGGTTACGAATTGGTAAGCCCTATTGACCGTCGGATCAAAGATCCACGATCCACTATGCCCGACAACCCACGCTCCATCTCGACCGCACGATGGTGGAATAGCGGTCCCGATTTAAAACAGTGAGACACGCCCCAGAAGCGCACGATCCCGATGAAAGCATCTAGGCCCCTAGTTGGTTTTAGTGATTTATGACAACGTAATGTTATATGTGACTAACGTGTGTTTTACAGAGACAAATGGAAGTTAGGTCACTGTCGGCGTTCGACCCGGGGGGTCCCTGGACCGACGAGTAAATTGTCGCCACGTGCCCTAGCCCAGATGGGTCGGTGCGAGACGGAACACGAAGGGGGGAAGGCGTGGGAGGTGGAACCCGCGGCCTTCGTGTTAGCCCCAGCGCCCAGGTCGGGTGCGCTTGCATAGGGGGTTACAAGCGTCCACGCGGGAGGGGAGCGAGCGGCCTTGCGCGAGCGCCGTCCCGTCCTTCCCGCGCGGCCAACCCTCTGTAAGAGGGCCCTGGACCTCCCTTTTATAGGTGTAAGGAGAGGATCCATGTGTACAATGGGGGTGTAGCAGTGTGCTAACGTGTCTAGTGGAGGAGAGCTAGCGCCCTAAGTACATGCCATCGTGGCAGCCGGAGAGGTTTTGGCACCCAGTTCGTGTGGTGTCGTGACCGTCGGAGGAGCGCTGGAGCCTTGTGGAAGGACAACTGTCGGGCTGTCGAGTCCTTGCTGACGTCCTCTTGCTTCCGTAAGGGGGCTGAGAGCCGCCGTCGTCATAGAGCATGCGGGGCGCCATCATCACTTGTTTAGCGGAGCGAGCCAGATGGGACGCCGGTCTTGTCCCCCGTAGCCTGAGTCAGTTGGGGTAGGGTAATGATGGCGCCTCCTGTGACGTGGTCGGTCCGAGCCCTGAGTTGGGCGAGGCGGAGGCTCCTCCGAGGTCGAGGTCGAGTCTGTCTTCCAAGGCCGAGGTCGAGTCCGAGCCCTGGGTCGGGCGAGGCGGAGACCATCGGCTGAGGCCAGGGCTGAGTCCGAGCCCTAGGGTCGGGCGAAGCGGAGTTCGTCGTCTTTCGGGGCAGAGCCCGAGTCCGAGCCCTGGGGTCAGGCGAGGCGGAGTTCGTCGTCTTCCGGGGCTGAGCCCGAGTCCGAGCCCTGGGGTGGCGAAGCGGAGTCCGTCGTCTTCCGGGGCTGAGCCCGAGTCCGAGCCCTGGGGTCGGGCGAAGCGGAGTTCATCGTCTTCCGGGGCGGAGCCCGAGTCCGAGCCTAGGGTCGGGCGAGGCAGAGTTCGTCGTCTTCCGGGGCTGAGCCCGAGTCCGAGCCCTGGGGCGGGCGAGGCGGAGTTCATCATCTTCCGGGGCTAAGCCCGAGTCCGAGCCCTGGGGTCGGGCGAAGCGGAGTTCATCGTCTTCCGGGGCTGAGCCCGAGTCCGAGCCTTGGGGTCGGGCGAAGCGGAGCTTCCTATGGCCTGAGGCCGGACTTGGTTGCTGACAGCCTCACTCTGTCGAGTGGCACAACAGTCAGGGCGGCACAGGCGGCGCTGTCCCCTTGTCAGGCCGGTCAGTGGAGCGGCGAAGTGACTACGGTCACTTCGGCTCTGTCCACTGGAGGACGCCTGTCAGGATAAAGGTGTTAGGCCCTTTGCATTAAATGCCCTGCGATTCGGTCAGTTGGCGTGGCGACTTGGCCAAGGTTGCTTCTTGGTGAAGACTGGGCCACGGGCGAGCCGAAGGTGTGTCCGTTGCTGGAGGAGGTCCTCGGGCGAGACGTGAATCCTCCGGGTCGGCTGCCCTTGCCCGAGGCTGGGCTCGGCGAGGCGTGATCGCGTCCCTCGAATGGACCGATCCTGAACTTAATCGCACCCATCAGGCCTTTGCAGCTTTGTGCTGATGGGGGTTACCAGCTGAGATTTAGGAGTCTTGAGGGTACCCCTAATTATGGTCCCTGACAGTAGCCCCCGAGCCTCGAAGGGAGTGTAATAACTCGCTTGGAGGCTTTTGTCGCACTTTTTTGCAAGGGGGACCAGCCTTTCTCGGTTGCGTTTTGTTCCGGTGGGTGCGCGCGAACGCACCCGCCGGGTGTAGCCCCCGAGGCTTCGGAGGAGTGGGTTGACTCCTTCGAGGTCTTAATGTATTTCGCAACGCTTCGGCCGGTCTGGTTGTTCCCTCATGCGAGCTGGCCGTAGCCCGGGTGCACGGTAGGGTCCCAAGTTTCTCGGGCTGGTATGTTGACGCTGTCAACGGATTGGCCAGAGCCGGGTTTGCGGGAGCAGCCCCGAGCCTCCGCACAGGGCGAGAGGACGGTCAAGGACAGACTCGGCTTTTTTTTCATACGCCCCTGCGTCTCCTTTCCGCAAGGAGGAGGGGGGGGAAGCGCCATGTTGCCCTTGGAGGGCGTCGAACATGGTGTCTCCAGTGAGCTGTTGACGGGTAATCCAAGTGGACGCCCGTGCCCCATTTGTTAGGGGTCGGCTAGAGGCCCGAAGGCGCGCTCCAAAAGTACCTGCGGGTGATCTGCCGGACCCGGTCCCCTTTTGACGGGGTCCGAGGGCTCGATGCCTCCCTCTGATGGGACTCCGTTACAAGATCGTTCCCGCTGGTCTCAGAAATGTCCTAGGGTACCTCGGGAGCATAGCCCGAGCTTGGTTATGTATCGAACGTACCCGGGATCATCCCTCGCTCTGTGTCTGAGGCGGCTGTGAACCCTTCGTGGGCCAGCCTACGAACCCCTGATCAGTAGTGGGCACGGAGCCCGAGTGCCTGAGGCAGCCGTTGAACCCTTCCGAGGGGCCGGCCCTCGAACCTCTAACCAGTAGCGGGCGCGGAGCCCGAGCGCTCTGAGGCGGCTGTTGAACCCTTCCGAGGGGCCAGCCTTCGAACCTCTGATCAGTAGGGGGGCTTGGGGCCCGTTTCCTTCGCGGAGAAGGATCCCTTTCGGGTATCCCCTTTCTCGGTCCCTGTTGTAAGAGAGAGAAAGAGGAAAAGGAAAAGGACACGAAACCGAAATGACGTGGCGTACCTTTTTTGACGCGGTCATTATGGCGAAGGCGAAGCGTCGCTCGCTTCTCCTGCCAAAGGAGCCGCCTGTCCCGCCACGGAGTTAATGCGACGGGACGAGTGGTTCGCAGAGCAGCCGTTGCGCGTGCGCGAGCCGTTCGAGGAGTGGAACACGGGCGCGCCATCTTCACGCCGTGGGAGAGGGTTCTCTCGCTGTCCCACGAGGGGACGTGAGCTTGGCTGACGACGTGACCGCTGCTTCCGCCCGCCTGCTACCGCCATTACTGCCGACCCATTTGTGGCTGCATCGACCGTCGCGCCTTCTCCCGCGGCTGACCGGCCCGTGACCGATGCGCCTGGCTGGCACTGTTGGGTCATACAGGGTTGCCTCGAGTTGTGTACTGGTTCTGCAGTCGAGGAGGCGTGGTAGTGGCGCGAGGGGCGGTGCAGTTGCTCGCATGTAGCAACCGGCGCGCCGGTTGCATGACGTGTTGGGCCTGGGCCTCCATGCTGGGCGCGTTGGAGTCGAAGGGGTGTGCCCACTTGGCGCGGTTGCATGCCGACTGCATGGCTGTCCACCCTTTCACCCGCTGGTCTGGGCGAAAGTGGAGGGAATGCTTGTAACCGCTGGGCAGTTGCATGCACCGCGCGCGGCGGTTTTGGCTCCTTCTGCCCTGGACCAGCTTGCATGACGCGTGGGGCCCAGCCCCCGTGTCGTAGGGGGAGGACCTTGGAGCATGTTGGAGAAGACTCAGCCCGTGATGGCTGAGGACGCAAGTGGGGAGAGTCGCCTTTAAAAGGAGGGTGACCCCTTGAAAGGCTACCATGTCTTCGCGTTCCCTTATGCGTCGCGTCTTTCCGCCTTCCGAGCCCCCGGATGGGGAACGCCCGCATCCTTCCGCCTTGTCGTTGGAGGGACGCAACTTCGAGGAAGTTGGTACCTTTCAGCCATCATTCGGCTTCAAGGATTTCATCAGGCAGCCCGGCCGCATCCCCTCACTAGTGGTCACCCAAGACGGTGACCTCCAGTTTGATGGTGGGGAGAAGCGAGCCGGGCTGCGATCTTGGTT